>CM066044.1:85577223-86268722 GCA_033557465.1 Ichthyophis bannanicus | reverse complement strand
CTAAAAACCAGCCTAAGGGAAGATACATTTCGTGAGTGTGAAATAGGATACATTTGTAACAGAGCTGCATTGATAAAACATCCAGCTCCCTATTTGATACATTGTTCCCTCCCCTCTTGGGCATTGACAAAAAAGAAACAATCAGTAGCATTTAGAGTGGGAAACTACCTGTAAGGAAAAAGGCACTTGGTTGTAATGTGTAGAAGTCGGTTCGGGTAACCCCAATATGGTAGACATATATCCAGGTTGTTTACAGTTTAAATTAGCAAGCAGAGTGAAGTTCTGCATCTCACACAAACTAGACGGTACAGCAATAAGAGAGGTTTGTAGAGAGTTACGTATACAAAGGTTTGTCATGTTCAGAGCAGTTTGGGCAAGTAATACTGCTGTGTTAGTAGTCTCTGCACTTGTTGGAAAACGGGCCCATGTCAGGGAAAGGAGTAAGGCCAGGGCACCGCTTCTCATTCTGCTCCCGGTTCTGGAAAAGGGGGTCTCGTAGATCAGTCTCTCCGGGGGTCTCGTCGGCAGTCTGTTAGAGCCCTTTACTGGGCAGAAAGGTCCCTCTTCAGTTTTCAAACGCAGGGGTTAATCTGGAATCGGGACTGCGGTCCAGGCTGGAACAACTTCTGGTGCAGCGGCCTTGACACGAGAGTGATGGATCCACGGAGCGACTTCAGCCACCTTAACAGCCGTGGGGGTGGTCAGCAGAACGGTATACGGGCCTCGCCACTGGGGGGGGTCAGTGGATCTTTCTTCCACTCCTTGACCCACACTTGGGAACTAGGCTGGTGCGTATGGAGCGCTTCAGTCAGGTTGATGGGGAGTCGCTCCTGGATCCACCAGTGCAATTTCTGCAATACAGAACTGAGAGCCGACAGTTCCTGCTGGGTTATTTCTGAACCTATCTGCATTAAATCTCCATGGACGCCCTGTATGAGGGGTGCAGGGCGACCATACACAGCTTCAAAGGGGGAAACACCGATACCCTTTCGTGGGGCTGACCGTATGCGGAGCAGAGCTATAGGGAGCAATTGGGGCCACTTCAGTGAGGTTTCCTGACACAATTTTGCTAACTGGCTCTTTATGGTGCGATTCATGCGTTCTACTTTCCCTGAGCTCTGCGGGCGGTAAGCTGTGTGTAGCTTCCGATCGATCTGTAAGGCCTTGACTACCTGCTGTATCAATTGGGCCACAAATGCAGGTCCATTATCAGATCCCACTACTACTGGAAGCCCAAAACGGGGGATGATTTCATGCAGCAGCACCTTAGTCACTTCTCTGGCTTTTTCTGTGCGGACTGGGAAGGCCTCCACCCACCCCGTGAAAGTACAGACCAATACCAGCAGATAACGTTACCCATTTGCTCGGGGCATTTCTGAAAAGGCAACCTGGATGTTTCCCATAGGGGTGACCCCATAAGACTGGACCCCTGGGGGTTGGCTTGGGCCTTGACGGGCATTGTTTTTAGCACATGTGGTGCATTGTCTAGCAATTGCAGCTGTCAACGAGGATAAGCAGGAAATGAAGAAATATGGGCGGAGGGCAGTTTCCATTGCTGTCTTGCCCATATGAGTGGCTTGATGAAAAGGATGATAGGAATGCTGGGGCAAGGCTGTCTGGGATGACTATCACTGGAGCTGTCCTGTTCTAGGTAACCTTATCCAACCATCTGTGTGTAACACCCCACCCTCCTCCTGACAGAAAAAAATCTAGCTCTCGTGTAGTGTACCTCTTGGCCCAATGGCTTAGTGGGACTGGAAACGGGGGGGCTTGTAGATCCTGGGAGCTCTGCGGGAACGACTGGGACAAGGATGTGGTTGCTACTCGCCGGGCTTCTACATCAGCCCGTCTATTTCCCTTAGCTATTTCACGCGTTCCCTTTCTGGTGGCCTCTGCAGGTGCATTACGGCTACTGTTTTGGACGCAGACTGCTTCTAACAGGGCCAATATCTGGGGGCCATTCTTTATCTCAGAGCCAGCTGCAGTAACTAACCCTCTTTCTTTGTACAGGGCCCCGTGGGCATGGAGAGTGGAAAAGGCATATCTGGAATCTGTGTATATATTTACACGACTGTTAGTCCCAAGGGTTAAGGTACGGGTAAGGGCAATGAGTTCCGCCTTCTGTGCGGAGGTTCCAGGGGGTAAAGGCTGTGCTTCAACTATTTCTTTCATCATCACCACCGCGTACCCCGCACACCTGCGGCCCTCCAGCACCAGACTGCTTCCATCTACGTAGTAGGTCTCATCTGGATTGCTTAATGGCACATCTGTCAGATCAGGGCGACTGGAGAAGACTGTATCCATCACTTCCAGACAGTCGTGATCAGGTGGTCCCGGGCCAACAGGCAGGAAAGTAGCAGGGTTCAAGGCTTGGCTGGTAGTTATCTGCACCCTGGGATTTCCCCATAACATGCTCTGGTATTTCAACATTCGGGAGCTGGTGAACCAGTAACTTCCTTTATGCTCTAGCAATGTTTGGACTGAATGCGGGACGGTGACTAGAAGGTCTTGGCCCATGGACAGTTTATCAGATTCTTCCACCAACAAGGCTGTTGCTGCTATTGCTCTCAGGCAAGGTGGCCATCCCTTGGCCACTGGATCCAGCAGTTTTGACAGGTAGGGCGACTGGTCATGCCCAAGAACCCCAGTTGTTGGGTCAAGACCCCCAAAGCTGTTCCTGCTGCTTCGTGCACATAGAGGGTGAAAGGCTTGGTGACATCCGGAAGGCCTAGGGCCGGTGATGACAGTAATGCCCTTTTCAAATGTTTCGAAGGCCTCCTGTTGGTCACGACCCCATTCAAGGGGGCTCTTCTCTGGGCCCTTTGTAGACTCATAGAGGGGCTTTGCGATCTTTGCGAAGTTGGGAATCCAGATACGACAGTACCCAGCGGCCCCGAGAAAAGCACGTACTTGCTTGTGGGTTGTTGGCACTGGGATCCGGCACACTGCTTCCTTCCTCTCGCTCCCCAACCGTCGGCTTCCTTTTGACAGATGGAATCCCAGATACTTCACTTCCGACTGACATAGCTGAGCCTTTTTTCTGGAGACTCGGTATCCCGCATCATACAGAAGTTGGAGAAGCTCTGTGGTTGCCAGTACACATTCAGCCTCAGAGTCAGCAGCGATTAGTAGGTCATCAACGTACTGCAGAAGTACTCGTCTGCCGGGCTACCCCGGAGGGAAACTAGCGAGATCTTGGGCCAATGCTGTGCTGAAGATGGTAGGGGAGTTCTTGAATCCCTGTGGTAAACGAGTCCAGGTAACTTGGGACTTTCTGCCAGTAGCAGGGTCCTCTTTCTCGAAAGCAAACAGGTGCTGGCTTGCAGTAGCCAGGCGTATACAAAAGGCGGCATCTTTTAGGTCCAGTACTGAGAAGTGAGAAGCAGTCGCCGGGATGAGGCCCAACAGTGTATAACGGTTTGGTACTACTGGATGCAGAGTCACAGTGGCCTCATTGACACGACGGAGATCCTGAACAGGTCGATAGTCGGTGGTTCCAGGTTTTCGAACTGGCAGCAAAGGAGTGTTCCATGCCGATTGGCAGGGCCGCAGGATACCATGCTGTAGTAGCTGCACCAGATGATGAATTCCTTCTACAGCTGCCCGCGGCAGCGGGTATTGTCGCACATGTACCGGGGAGGCTCCCGGCTTCATTTCAACACATACGGGAGGGATGTTAATGGCCATTGCAGGGGGGGTTTCCTTCTGCCCATACTCCAGGGGGCACTGATTCCCACGTAACCAGGGTAGTGTAAAAGACAAGTAATTCTCTTAGTTACACATGAGTAGTTAGAAAAGATAACTAGAATGCACACTTAATTACAATACTGAAAGAATTATGAGAGAATGCAGCTATGTACAAAGAATATACTTCACCAAACTTGTCATAACCCCTTTACACATCAGCTGGGAGCGCTCAGCGAGAGGAACTAATGACAGTCTAGGATACTTCATGCTTGGCCAAGCAGATCTACGCTCTGTCTTGTTCTGGATATTCTCTGTACTTATATGTTGCAGCCAGCTCTCACCCATGAGCTTCTCTCCAGCTCTCACCCATGAGCTTCTCCACCCCATCCACCTTTTTTGCTTCGGTTTCCGGGCAGGCTTTTGATTACCCCCTTTGGTGTTAGAAGCTCAAACTTACACAGTCAGACATGGTCAGACATCTGAGAATGCTCAAAGGACACATCCTCCATGGCCTAAGTGTTCTTTTGTTATCATTAATGGGTCTCTGTCAAGGGAGACACCCAAAAGCATCTCAAAGCTTTTACATTATAATTGATGAATTCTTATCCTGTCCAAGAGAATTGTTCAAAGGCCAAGGGAAGAATTCTGTCTCCCTCTCTGATCTCTTAACACTCCCCAGGCTAGATGTGCAAAAATCTCTCATCTCTGGAGCAAGTTGGCTCAGATAAAGTACAATATCCTTTGCTGATCCAAAAATCCATATAAATCTTTAATTAGTAATACAGGTAGCCACATCAGATTTGGGCCTGTTCTCATATAACCGCCATTCTTCTTCTCGGGGGACGGACAGTACCAAAACTGTTGGGCCCAGGCTGGGTATTTCGAGCTCAGCCTGGCCGTCAGACCCGAATGAGATTTGGGCCTGGAGTTTTGCCAGAACATCCCGACCCAGCAAGGGTATGGGACATTCAGGCATATACAGGAACTGGTGAGTGATGGTCCGTCCCCCCAACTGGCACGTGCGGTTTTGCAGGAAAGGTCTCTGGGCCCTCTCCCTGTAGCTCCCACAACAGTTACTGACTGGGAGGAGATCGGGGCTACTTGTTGGGTGACCACTGAGTGTGTTGCTCGGTATCGACCATGAATTGCATTTTCCGGTCCCCTAAATTCATGTTGACCATAGGCTCCTGGGGGACCCAACAGAAACTTGGAGCCCGGTCCGGCCTAGTAGTCATCCGAGTCATAATGTTCCATAGCTGCAAGGCCTTCGAGAGCTGGAACTGGTGGAGGCAGGAAAGCATCATGCTGATCTTGCTCCCGTGTAGTTCGTACGGGTGCTCTTACACCCCTCGTGGATGGATATCTCCCTCGCCTTGTGTTACGATTTGGACAGTCATTCTTCCAGTGTCCCTCCTCTTTGCAGTAGGCACATTGAGTGGGGCTTAGGGGAGTCCTCGGCCCCCCATATCCGCGTCCTCGTCCCCTATTTCCTCCTCTGGCCCAGGCTGGAACTGGTGGTCGCTCGGCTAAGGCGGCTGCTAGGAAGTCTGCCTTTTTCTTCATCCGGCGCTCCAACTCTCGCTTCTGCTCCTGGTCACGATTTACATATACATTTTGTGCCACTTCCATCAATTGTGTTGTATTCATGCCCGCGAACCCTTCCAGTTTCTGCAGCTTCCGCCGTATATCACCTTGTGCCTGAGCCACAAAGGCATTATTCACCATCTGAAGATTCTCAGGGGCCGCTGGATCGTAGGGAGTGTATAATCGGTATGCTTCAGTCAGACGCTCATAAAATACCGCCGGACTTTCATCAGGAAGCTGGAGAACTTCTGCGATTTTACTGATGTTCATAGCTTGTTGCCCCCCCTTCTTAAGGCCCTCAAGGAGTGCAGTCCGGAAGCGAGTGAGAGCCACTGCTCCAACAGGGTCATTTGGGTCCCAGCGGGGGTCTTTATTCGGGAAATCTGCCTCTGCCTGCTGCCGTGGATTTACTTCTCCCTCACGGGCAGGATGTGTCTCCAGCCACTTGAGGGTGGCCCGTACAATGCGCGCCCGTTCTTCTGTATTGAATAAGTTGGAAAGCAATTGTTTAGTGTCCGACCAGGTAGGCTGGTGTGTTTGCATAATACTGGTCATAAGATCTGTCAGTTCTTGGGGCTTTTCAGTATATGAGGCATAGTGGGTTTTCCAGTTGAGCAGGTCTGTAGTGGAGAAAGGGACATAAATCAGGCTGGATGGTCCCACTGCCACCTTTCCAGTAGCCTCAATATATGGGAGCCCCTGTACTTGTCGTAGTGGTAATTGGAGATCTTGCGACCGCAGGCGGTGGGCTACCGGGGTGACTATTCAAGCCCAGCCCCTGTGCTCTCAGGGGAGGAGATGGTGGCACTGGAGGTGGCACCGGATGTGGGAGGGGAATCTGAAGATGAGGGGCCGGAGTCTGTAGAATCTTCCCTAAATCTGGCATCACCCACCCCAAGAAGAGGTCTTCCTGACCTTTCAGATGTGGGCGGATCCTGCAGTGGTGTGGACGGGGACACGGGGTTGAAGTAGAGGGAGGGGGCGTGGAGGAATATCAGGAGAGTCCCGTCCCTGGTAGATAGGGGCGGGTGTCCGTCCCTTTTGGCGACAGATGGCCGCCATCATTACTCTACACTGATCCTCGTGACAGCGCTGGAGCCACCTTGGTCTGAGTTGGCATACAGTCAGCCATGAGTCAATATATGGGAACTGGTCAGGGTGCTCTTTTGCTACAATTTGATGGACCAAGGACACAGTGGCCAGGTCAATAGACCCCTGGGGAGGCCATAGCTTAACTAAGGCTGGCCATTCCCTCTCACACAAAAAGGATAATCTGGAGGCGGAGAGAGGTACCCTGTAATCCTCTCTAAACCCAGATTTAAAATTGTGAAGCATGCACTGTAGGGGCGTTTTCACTTTTGACTTTCCCGACCCCATGCTCTAATTCTAGTTCAATAACTAAGTACAGTATACAATGTGGATCAGATTTTCTAACCTAATCTCAATTCAGAAGGAGAGAAAAAAAAATGCAATTTACAGTAAGAAAAAATGCAATTTACAATACAGATCCTATCTTGACTTAATCCAGGAAAAATAATACAATTTACAATACAGACCCTATCTAGTCCTAATTCAGGAGGGGAGAGAGAGACAAAAAACACAACATTTTTACAATATAGGTCTTGGCAATTTACAAAATATACACTCAGATTTGATTTAGATAAGAGTAAGCTAGCTATTCTTAAATGTCCACCAGATGGAGCTCCAGGATCACTTTAACCATGAGGAATAGTAGTAAATACAGCTAATGTCCACTAGATGGAGCTCCAGAATCGCTTTAAGTATATTGGAGTGTAGCTTACACGTGGTCTTTTCAAGATGGCCGCCTCCTCGTGCTTCCACACCAGATTCAGCTCTGGACACCTCCGGACACGACTCAGCTGTTCCCAAACTTTAGAAAAGAAACAAGGGAACAGGCATCGGGCCAAACAGCTCCGGATCTTGAAGGGAAGCAGAGGAACACACATCGGGACCCCCGGGAACAGTCCGGCGCAACTAAAAGGGGCCAGCAGAGACAAGCGGTGGCAGGCCCGAAAACGGACGCCCCGGCACGCCCAGCCCTCACCTGCCAACAGGCAAACAAGCAAATCAGAGGAGGAGGACCAGCCAGGCCGCGGCGTGCAAACCGCACAAGCAGGGGAACAAAAACAACCCAAATGAAGAGAGCCAGCCGGGCCGCGGCGCACAGACCGCACAAGCAGGGGAACAAAAAACAATTCAAATGGAGAGCCAGCCGGGCCGCGGCGCACAGAAGAAGCAGATCTCGAGGGGAGAATCAGCCGGCCCATGGCACACATTGCGGTCAGTACAACATTTTTAATAATTAGCTTGGCACACTTAAGGGAGTTAATACTAATATCCTAGGCAATTTTCCTTCAATGGCTTTGGCAGCGCTGCACTTTAAATACCTTTTAAGGGGCCCAAGGTAGCAAAATTAATTCATACTGCAGTTATCTTACTGGTACTCTGATTTCTACTCAAAACTGGACGAACGATGGCTTCAGAAACCCCCCCCCCCCCGGGGTCCCTACTAGGACCGTTCGTTGCGGGTGATCGGGCCGCTACAGGTTCACAGAATTTACTACCCAAAACAGTAAGGCAGTACTTACCAGACCTCTGATCAGGAAGAGTTTGGATGCCAGTCTATCCAGCTGGTTTTCAATCGGGGATTCAGCCGCAGGGACCGACTGACCACACAAGTCAAAGAGTCCTTTGGAGCACAAAGGGGCCCCGTGGCACCAAGGATCGTTAATCACCTGGAGGGGTCGGTCCCTGACCGGTGGAGGCCCTGATCCTGCAAAAAAAGCAGTAGTCTTCCCACCGTGGGTGTGATGAGAGAGAGGCTTTTCTTTTAATTTTTCCCGGCCAATGCACCAGAAATGTTATGGCAAACGCTATGAAAAGCTCTTATTCAATCACTCACCTACAGAAGGAAAACTCACAGACAGGCTGGAATGCAAACAGGATCTTTAATGTGCACACAGGTTCAGACAGAGAGCCGGTACCCTCCACAAAAGAGTCTGACCCCGAGGGACGTCCTTCAATGCCTTAAATACAGTATAATTTCAAACTCATTCTGTAATCCCATTTGCCACAGGTATTTCCTGTCCACCAATCAGCAGCCCCTGGGGAAGGTACCTGGGTGACCTGTCCCAAACCGGTGTGCTCTGGTCTGTTGGTTTCTGGGCTAGGGGATACTGTGCTCAGACCTGGAGTGGGGAAGGGTGTCTACTGAAATAGCAGGCTGATTACTTTATGTAAGAGCCTCATGGCTTGGGGGAAGGGTCAGGCACTTGTGTAAGAGCCTCATGGCTGCCTCAGTTGGGGTAAGGTACTTCAAGCCGGAAGGTCGGGGGTTCAAATCCCACTAGAGGACAGCAACCTTGGGCCGGAAGGACTGGGGTTTCTAGTCCCACAGGTGCTCCTTGTGGTCTTGGGCAAGCCACTTAACCCCCCATAGCCCATGTTCCCTGTAAAATAGTTATCTCCAAGTTATAATACCCTGTTCAATGTAATTTCAGTTTGTTCAATGTAAACCACACTGATGCAGAATAGCATGGTATATAAGAGAATGTAAATAAATAAACAATAAATATTAAATGTGCATTAAATGCCACTGTGACAATAGAAATAAATCTGTTCCTACATTTAGCGCACATTAACATTTGTGAATGTGCATTAACTTTTAAACATGCCTCTTAATGAGTGTCTGAATACCATTTGCATGGCAGTGAGGATAAAGAATACCAATACATCTACTATTGGGGAAAGAGAACAAGTGGAACTGTCAAATAGAAACTACATAAACAGAATACCTCAGCTCGGTTACAAATGCAGAACATAGACTGTCACCAAACAAAGAACAAGGGATCACAATTTAAAAATAGGAAGACAATTAAACTGGGAATCCCAAAAGCCAAATTTGGAAGGTACAACAACACTGGAGAAATAAAACTATAAATTAATTAATCACCTGGCCTGGCACTGGTCTGAGCCAGTTTTTGCAGAAGCTGAGAAGCCTCCATTACGCTAAGAACAAATCTTTCTATCTTCTCTGCTGGCTTAAATCTATAAATTCTAACTGTTGATTTTTGGGGGGATTACTATTATAGCTTTCAACTGTGGTTTTAGACTAAGCTTGGGGGCATTTGAGCTGCTTTCCTTGTATAGACTTAAATCAGATGTCAGTGTGTGTGGCAGATAGAGAGTTAACTAGGTTTTTACCCTTGCTGCACTGGTTGGTGAAACCCTATTCCCAGGGAGGAGCTGATTTGGAGCATTGCACACCTGGCCTGGCACTGGTCTGAGCCAGTTTTTGCAGAAGCTGAGAAACCTCCATTACGCTAAGAACAAATATCTGATGTACGTCTATACAAGAGGAGCGCCATCGGGCGCAGCCACAGATGCATGCAACCAACACAGTCCCAGTAGCAGCTCTCCCGGTGGGGATTGAGCCACCCCAAGCCTGTTGAACCAGCGCGATCCGGCCTCTCCTGCTCCTGCTCTGCCCAATCGGGGCAGCCCGCACCATCTTTAAGAGGAGCGCCATCGGGCGCACCCGTGCCTGGCGGGCCTGCACCTGAGGGCCTCACCAGAGGGCCCTTTGGCGTGGCCCTTAGGAGGGACCTCCAAGAAGGACTCCCACTAAGAACCGCCGGAAATAAGGCCTGTGATCAGAAGGAGCCCCAGAGACACGAGTAGCCCAAGGCGTTGCCACCACTTCCAGACACAGTCAAGCCTCAACGGAGCAAAACCTCCTGCAGCAAAGTAGGTACACTAGAACACTATATAAAACACAAGAAGCTAGACACTGACCATACTTCTCTTCAGAACTTAACTGCCTCAACCATACATGATACCTACATACGATTATACAAGTGGTGCCTATGCATGCCTATGTTACCTGTCTGTGATGCTTGCCTGCAAGGATACTATTTTAATTTAATTTAATTAACAGGTTTTTCTATACCGCTTCTTCCATTGATCAGATGCGGTTTACATATAACAATTAACAGAGCAGGCTGTTTTACATATAACAGTAGTAACTTGAAGGCTACATTTACAAATTAACAGTTAACAATTAACAATTAACAATTAGAGAACTATTTACATTTGTACAGGATTAAACTATATACAGGATTATTTGTTGTTCAGTTTTCAATATCTTATTTTATTGCCACAGTACCTTTTCCCTTCTCTTAATATGTATCAGCTATGGTAGAGTTATCCTTTATCAAGCTGGGCGGTGCTGGGTGAGTTTGCTTCGGAACCATAGTGCAGTGTGAATAGATGAGTTTTGAGTCTTTTTCTAAACTCCATGATTTCAGGTAATTGTCGTAGTTCTATTGGAATTGCGTTCCACAATGTGGGGGCTGCGTGGGAGAATGCCTTTTTGTTAGTGGATTTTTTAGCCTTAATGAATTCTTTTGGTATTGTTAGTTTATTTAGCTGGTCTCTCCTTTGGGGATTATGGGTGGGTTCTGTCTTGATGAGGTTGTTTATTGTCCATGGTGCGGTTTTATTTATGCCTTTGTAGGTGGTTAAGAGAGTTTTGTATTCTATTCTGCTTTGAATTGGGAGCCAGTGTAAATATTCTAAAATCGGGGTAATGTGTTGGAAAGGTGGGGCCTTCGTAATGGTCCTTGCTGCCGCGTTTTGTGCTAATTGTAGTTTTTTTTACGGTTTGCTTAGTTACACCAAGTAGGATTTGATTTGCGAAGTCGAAATGGGGGGTTATGATAGCTTGTATTACTCGTTGAAAATCCTGTAAGAGCATTAGGGGGCGGAGTTGCTTTAATATTTTCAGTTTAAAGTGGACTTTTTTTGTTATATTTCTTACGTGAGTATCCATGTTAAGGTGTCTGTCCAGAATAACTCCCAGATAACCTATTTCATCTTTCAGTATGATGTTGTTATTCTGCAATGTTATATGTGCTGGGGGAGTGAAAGTTGTGCTTTTTGTTACTATTAAAGCTTCTGTTTTTGCGTGGTTAATGTAGAGGTTTTTTTCACTTAGCCAGGTGGTTATTTCATTGAGGCATTCATTAATTAGTTGTATGGGAACGTTAGGTATTTTGAAAGGGACATACATCATAATGTCATCCGCGTATAGGTGATAGAGGACATTAAATTTTTAAAGATATTACAAATAGGTTTTAAGTAGATATTAAATAGTAACGCTGATAATGCTGACCCTTGTGGGAGGCCTATTTCTTGATTGTATGTTTCAGAAGTGAGGTTACCGATTTGAACCATTTGGGTTCGGTCTGTTAGGTAAGAGGTGAACCATTTTAGAACTGTCGATTTTATACCTATTTGCCTAAGGTTATTAATCATTGTTGCATGGTGTACACTGTCAAAGGCTGCGGAGACATCAATGAATATAAGTAGGAAAGCATGTTTTGAGTTGTCTATTCCTCTGACAAGCGTGTCAAATAGAACTGTTAGGAGTGATTCAACGCCATGTCTTGGGCGGAATCCATACTGTTGTTCATCAAGAGGGGCTGAGCTGTCAATATACTCTTGAGTTTGGAGTTGTACTGCTTTTTCAATTAATTTGGCCATAAACGGGATACTTGATATGGGTCTGTAGGATTTAGGTGATGATTTGTCAAGGGTGGAGTTTTTTAGGATTGGGCGGATCTGTGCGTGTTTTAGTGTAGGGGGTAGGTATCCATTTTTTAGTGAAAGATTTATTATTGGGAGTATGAATTGGGATAGTATGTCTAGGGAATTCTTTATCCAGTTCACTGGACACGGGTCAAGTAGAGATGTGGTTGTGTTGATATTGTTGATTAGGTTTTTGAGCTCGACTTTGGTGAGGGGTTGGAATTTGGACCATTCGTCTGTGTTAATTATATGAGAAGTATTTACTGGTGTTGGTAGTAAGGGGTGAGATGTTGTTTTGTTCTTGTAGTGATTTGCCAATGTCTGAGGCGTAATGTCCGTGATTTCATTGCTGGAGTTGTGAATATTATTAGTCAGTTTTTGTACTATTGAGAAAAGTTCTCTGGGTCTATTTATTGCGTTATTTAGTATAGTGGTATGATAATTTTTCTTGGCCTTGTTTATTGCGTCTTTGTACTTATTAAGGAGCGTAAGGTATATATCTTTTGTGATTGTGTCTTTATTTTTCCTCCATTTACATTCGGCTTTCCTTAATTTAATATGCCTGCCTGGGATTTTGTGCTGCCTGTGATACTGTGCTTTAGCAGCTGCATACCTGCCTCTAAGAATACTGTGCCTGCCTGTAATACTGTACCTGCCTGTGATACTGTGCTTTTAGCAGCTGCATACCTGCCTCTAAGAATACTGTGCCTGCCTGTGATACTGTACCTGCCTGTGATACTGTGCCTTAGTAGCTGCATACCGGTGTTACCTGCCGTGATACAAAGAGCTTTGCCTTCTGTAGCTGTATACCTGCATACCTGTATACCTGTGATAGTGCAACACTAACTGCCTACTCACCTGCCAACTCATAAGAATCCCTTGTCCACATACAGCAGGGTAGATACCGAGAATGCCTCCTACCCTCATTGCCATAGTTGGCTGTTACCTCCTCTCGGGATGGCTCAATAACACAATGGCCTTAGCTCCTACCCACAACCACATACCAATCCTACAAAGACACTGGAGTAGATGGTCAAGTGCCCCCCATCACAAGACAACGGAAGATACTCATACACCCCACCCCCACTTACTACGCATCGCACTTCAACACACCAAGAAAACCAAACAAGAGGAAAGATCACGTCTCCAAAATCTAAAATGTGCCCTCATAAATGCGTGCTCAATCCGCAAGAAATGGCCGGTTATCTCAGACATGATATCCCTCCATGACCTTGACATACTCTTGATCACAGAGACATGGCTATCCAGTGACGACCCCATCCTCCTCAACCAACTCTTACCCACCGGCTTCTCAATACACACCTGCCATAGAGATAGCAAAAGTGGTGGCAGAGTACTCATCCTCACTAAAACAGACCTCCAATTCCACCTGATCAGCGCCACTAGCACAACCCATCTCGATACAGTCACCATAGCAAACAAGCACTGCTCCATCAACTTACTGTACAGAGCCCCATCAACCTCCCTGAGGACCTATCAACAATAATCGACCTTGCCTGCAACACCCCAAACCCACGCACCCCAAACTGGTTACTAGGTGACTTCAATCTACCAGCCTTGCAGGACACTCAAGCCTCAGCCTTCCTCGAAGCCCTAAAGGAACTTGGATACAAGCAACTAGTCAATGAACCCACTCACGTGAAGGGAAACATATTGGACCTGGTATTCGCCCCACTAACAGCATTTGACGCTGCCTACGTCCCTATGCTGTCCACTACCGCAGTACCCTGGTCCGACCACAAACTAATCAAATTCCAAATTCTCATGTCCGATCGATGCCAGAGGAGCCCTGGAAGTTTGAGCAGTACCACCAGGACACCTCCACAAAGTTTCTGACCTTTTCACAAGGAAATGAACCTGAGTAAAACCCGACCGCTCCTCGCCTTGACAACACCCAGCCTCGACGAGCTGATCTCCAGCTGGAATAACAGCCTCAGTACCATTGCACAATGCCCACCATCAAGCAAACCACCAAGGAAATGAGCCACCGCATCCTGGTACTCCACTGAGCTGCGTACATCACTCCTCTACCTAAGGAAGCTGGAAAGACGATGGCGGCGATCATGATCTTCGGAAGACCAGAGAGCATATAACCTTCACCTGGCAAAACACCGCGAAGCAATAACAGAGAAAATGAGGCAATCCCACACTGATACCCTAAAACGATCACTAAGCAAACCATATAACTTGTTCAATCTTGTCAAGAGCCTAACAAAAGAACCAGGCCCCGATCAAACAAATGGGATCCACCCTCAAGAATTCGCAGACTTCCTGCAATCAAAACTATGCCAGACCAATAAGTCCACAGCACCCACCACCGCGCAGGAGCCAACCTACCCAACACTACTAACAACCTTCTCTACCCCGTCCAAGAAGCACATTGAAGACACCATTGCCACGATCAACACCACCACGGCACAAACCGACCCCTGTCCTGCCTTCTGGATAAAGGAGCTACATACCGAATTTAGTCCGTTCATAGCCAGACTCATGGACCTGTCTTTCACAACAGGCTCGTTCCCCCAAAGCCTCAAACACACGTCCATCAGACCTCTACTGAAAAACAACAAACTTGACCCCCAGAAGGTTGACTCATACAGACCTATATCTAGCATACCTCTACTAGCCAAGATAATTGAAAAAGAAGTCCAATGCCAAATACAACACCACATCAATGACACCGCTCTGCTGGACTCCTGCCAACATGGATTCAGGGAATCCTATGGTGTGGAAACACTCCTCACCACCCTCTTCAGCAGCATAATTGCTGGAATCGATAACACCTGTCGTGGGTTTATCCTCGTCTTCATGGATATAGCCGCTGCATTTGACTCAGTAAGCCATGAGCTTCTCTTGAGGTGACTCGAAGAGAAGGGTATTTGTGACACAGCACTAAACTGGTGCAAATCATACCTGTCCGACAGATGGCAGCACGTACGATCTGGGACCACAACATCGGAACCGTTCCAACAGAAGCAGGGCGTTCCGCAGGGTTCCTCCCTCTCCGCCCTGATGTTCAACATATACATGCAGCCCATCTGTAACCTCATCCGTTCATTCAATGTTGACTGCTTGATATATGCCGATGACGTGCTACTCTATACGCCATTCTCAACCGACCAGCTTGACCTCTCTCCACTGACAGACTGCTTTGACGCAGTGGCCAACTGGCTCCAGACCCAAAACCTCCGCATACAGCACAAGAAAAGAGAAGTTCTCTTCATCACAAGGAACCAGAACTTCTCCCCTCCAACTTACCTAAAGGTCAAGGAAGGGGAGCTGCAAACCAAGTCCACAATCCGATACCTTGGAGTCACATTAGACCAACACCTGGACATGAAGGCGCACATAAGCAACACGGTAAGAGCAGTCTACCATAAGATCCGGACACTCAGACACTTACGCTCCCTGCTAGAACCAGATGACTTCCGGACAATCTTTCAAGCGCTGATTATCCCACATTTCGATTACGCCAATGCAATTGTACAAGGGCTCCCACAATCCACCCTGGGTCCACTCCAGCTTGCAATGAATACTGTGGCTAGAGTTCTATTTGGTGCCTCCAGGCGTGACCATGTGACACCCATCCTGAAACTCCTATCCATGGCAGAATTTCTTTCAAGACCCTACTGCTGAACTTCAAGGCCATCAACGGGCTCTCCTCCGCCTCACTCTCAGAGCTTATCCACACTACTACTCCCCCAACAGAGCCAGAAGATCTGCAGCAATCAACACACTAGTAATCCCGAAGGCAGTAACACAATGCATCCAGGCAACAGCAAGCAGGGCATTTAGGTTCTGCGCGCCCAGATGCTGGGACGCCCTTCCACCTAGCATCCGGGCAATCCCTGACCTAACACAATTTCGGAAGGCTTTGAAGCACCACATCTTCCTCAAACACTACCCGGACGATTGCGCACCATTAACCGCTCCCCCTTCTAGTTCCGCCACAACAACACACCACGATTACTCTGTGATTCAACTTGATGTGTTGCCTATATGTAAATAGTTATCCCGGTTTTACCCAAGTTTAAGCACCTGTTCATTGTAAATGCGGAGCAGATTCCTGCACCGTATAAGTTTTATGTTGTCGTGTAAACTGCACTGATGTTGAATAGTGTGGTATAAAAGAGACTGTAAATAAATAGATTTATTTATTTATTTTATCTTCTCTGCTGGCTTAAATCTATAAATTCTAACTGTTGATTTTTGGGGGGATTACTATTTTAGCTTTCAACTGTGGTTTTAGACTAAGCTTGGGGGCATTTGGACTGCTTTCCTTGTATAGACTTTACATCAGATATCAGTGTGTGTGGCAGATAGAGAGTTAACTAGGTTTTTACCCCTGCTGCACTGGTTGGTGAAACCCTATTCCCAGGGAGGAGCTGATTTGGAGAATTGCACACCTGGCCTGGCACTGGTCTGAGACAGTTTTTGCAGAAGTTGAGAAGCCTCCATTACGCTAAGAACAAATCTTTCTATCTTCTCTGCTGGTTTAAATCTATAAATTCTATCTGTTGATTTTGGGGGGATCACTATTTATTTATTTATTTTATTTATTTAACAGCTTTTATATACCGCACTCTTTATTATCAGTGCGGTTTACAATTAACAATTCTCGCTCAATTCAGTTAAAAAACTGTCTTGTGCTTACATTTTAACAGGATAGTTAACTTGGAGCATTAACTGGGTAAACTATTTACATATTAGACCTAAAACATGGTATTCATCATTGAACTATTATTTACATCTCAGCTTGGTATTGTTGCGCATACCACTGGTATTTCAGCTATTAGTTTGTCTTAATTTGTTTATGTAGTCAAGCGCTGCTTGAGAGGATTGGGGTGTGTTAAGTGGGGAGGGGTTGTTTGGTTGCGATAAGTATAGGAGGAATAGGTGATGCTTGATTGCTTTCCTGAATTGTGTGAGGTCTCTGATCGATCTTATTTTTGGTGGGAGGTTATTCCAGCACTTTGGGGTGTAGAAGGCAAATGCTCTATTCCTAGTTGTCTGAGTACATTTTATGGATTCCTTGGGGATAATCAGCCTGTTGTCTGCTACTGTCCTTCTTGACCTGTTGTTGGGGGTGGGGGTGAGGAGGCCCGTGAGTGACGAGGGAGCTAATTTATGATGATCTTAAAGGTGAGGAGTAGAGCCTTGTATGTGATCCTACAGATTATCAGTAGCCAGTGAAGATCCTTGAGGGTGGGAGTGATGTGGTCTCTTCTGGATAGTCCACAGAGAACGCGCGCAGCTGCGTTCATCGCAAGTTGTAGTGGGTTGAGGGTATGCTTGGGGCGTCCATGTAGAATGACGTTTGCATAGTCAAAGTGTGGAGTTACCAGCGCCTGGAATACGGCTTTCAACTGTGGTTTTAGACTAAGCTTGGGGACATTTGGGCTGCTTTCCTTGTATAGAGACTTACATCAGATATCTGTGTGTGCCCACGGTTCAGGAACAGCCTACTCGCCAGAGACACTTAAGTGACATAGAAAAAGCGAAATTGCTAAACAAATACTTCTGCTCTGTTTTTACTAAAGAAAATCCTGGAGATGGACCAGCTGTGACTCCCAAATATAAAAATGGGAATGTAGTACATACCACACCATTCACAGAAGATGAGGTGTTAGAACAACTTCCTAAACTGAAAGTGGACAAAGCCATGGGACCGGATGAGATACATTCCAGGATACTGAAAGAGCTCAGAGATGTTCTTGCAGGGCCATTAAATGATGTATTCAACAGATCTTTGGAAACAGGAGAGGTTCCTCAGGACTGGAGAATGGCTGATGTCGTACCTCTACACAAAAGTGGTGACAGGGAAGAAGTGTCAAACTACAGGCCTGTGAGCCTTACCTCGGTGGCAGGAAAAGTAATGGAGGCGCTCCTGAAAGAGCAAATAGTGAACTTTCTCAAAACCAACAGGTTGCAAGATCCCAGGCAACATGGTTTTACTGAAGGTCTTGCCAAACAAATCTGAGTTCTCTGACTGGGTGACCAAGGAACTAGATCAGCGGCATGCAATGGATGTCATTTACCTGGATTTCAGCAAAGCCTTTGATACTGTTCCTGACAGGAGGCTTGTCAATAAACTCAGTAGCTTGGGGATGGGTCCCAAGATGGTAAACTGAATTAGAAATTGGTTAACTGACAGACGACAGAAGGTGATCGTACATGGAGCTCACTCGGATGAAAGGAAGTTGATTAGCGGGGTGCCCCAGGGTTCGGTCCTGGGCCCGGCACTGTTCAATGTATTTGTGAGTGATATTGCTGAAGGCCTGAATGGAAAAAGTCTGTCTTTTTGCAGATGACACAAAAATTTGCAACAGAATGGACTCCCCCGAGGGAGTGGATGACATGAGGAACGATCTACAAAAGCTGGAAGAATGGTCTAATGCTTGGCAATTACGATTTAATGCGAAAAAGTGCAGTGTCATGCACTTAGGTAGCAGAAATCCAAGGGAAATGTACATGATAGGGGGCGAGAGGTTGGTATGCACGGTTCAGGAGAAAGACCTTGGTGTGATTATCTCCGATGATCTCAAGGTGGCAAAACAGTGCGACAAGGCAGTGGCAAAAGCCAGGAGGATGTTGGGCTGCATACAAAGAGGGATCACCAGCAGGAAGGAAGAGGTACTTATGCCACTGTACAGGTTGCTGGTGAGACCTCACTTGGAATACTGTGTTCAGTTTTGGAGACCATATCTTGCAAAATATGTAAAAAGACTGGAAACTGTTCAGAGGAAGGTGACCAAAATGATTTGGAGCCTGCGTAACAACCTTATGAGAAGAGACTTGAAGACCTAAATATGCACACTTTGGAGGAGAGGAGGTATAGAGGAGATGATTCAGACCTTTAAATACTTAAAGAGGAACGATGAACAAACAAACCTCTTCCAAAGACGGGGAAGCTATAAAACTAGAGGGCATAACATGAAGCTGCAAGGTGGAAAATTGAAAGGCAATGTCAGGAAACATTTTTTCACTGAAAGGATGGTGGATGCTTGGAATGCTCTCCCGATGGAAGTGGTGGGGGCAAACACGGTGACGGAATTCAAAACAGCATGGGACAAGCACAGCGGATCCCTTTACAGCAACAGGATAAAAACAAAATAAACCAAACCATCTAACTTCTCAACAAATAGGGGTGTCCTACATGGAGTGGTAGGTCCACCCCTAAACAAAGACATGGGGAGGGGTGGCCTGCACAGAGCGACAGGTGCACCTACTCTTGCCGTATTGCCAGGGGCGGCCCAAGGGGGGTGCGGGGCCATGTGCAGAGACTCGGTGTGGGGCCTCATTTGCATAAGTGGCCTTATTTGTATAAATATTTGCATAATGTTACCATACACTAACTTTTAGTAAACATGTCTCTTAATGAGTGTATGGATAAAGAAAGACTAAAAGATTTCTACATTACTATAATCCAGTGCCAACTGCCAGGCACATTAGGAACTACTACAAACGCTGCCCATTGCCTTTAACCTTTCCCAGCAATCGCGGCTTCGCAGAAACAGCCACCAGCGTGAAGGAAAAGGATCTTCACGCTGGCGGCTGTACAGAGGGAGCCGGGGCCTCGCGCAGGCTTCCCTGGCTCCCTCTAAAGTCCCTCAGACAGCTGCGGTGCTGGTCGGGGGGGGGGAGGCCAAGGACTGCATGGGCTGTGATGGGGGGGGGGCTAGGACTACAAATGGGCTGTGATGGGGGGGACCTGGACTGGAACAGGGCTATGGGGGGGGGGGGGTGGTACTGGAAATGGGTTGTGATGGGGGGGACCTGGACTGGAAAAGGGCTATGGGGAGGGGGGACTTGGACTGGAAATGGGTTGTGATGGGGGGACCTGGACCAGAAAAGTGCTAACGGGTGTACTAGTACTGGAAATAGGCTGTGATTAGGGGGGCTAGGACTGCAAATGGGCTGTGATGGTGGGGGGGGGGGGGCTAGGACTGCAAATGAGATGTGATGGTGGGGGGGGGGGGCAAGGACTGCAAATTAGCTGTGATGGTGGGGGGGGGGACTCGGACTGCAAATGGGCTGAGATGGTGGGGGGGCCTAGGACTGGAAATAGGTTGTGATGGGGGGGGGGACCTGGACTGGAAAAGGGCTATGGGGGGGAGACTTGGACTGGAAATGGGCTGTGATGGGGGGGGGGGACCTGTACTGAAAAAAGGCTATGGGGGGGGGGACCTGGACTGGAAATGGGCTATGGTGGAGGGAGGGGGACCTTGGACTGGAAAGTGGATGGGGTTAGGGTGTCTAGGACTGGAAATTGCCTTTGATCGTGGGGGGGGCTAGGTCTGCAAATGAGCTGTGATGGTGGGGGGGGGGAACTCGGACTGAAAATGGGCTGAGATGGTGGGGGGGCCTAGGACTGGAACTAGGTTGTGCTGGGGGACTTGGACTGGAAATGGGCTGTGATGGGGGGGGGGACCTGGACTGTAAAAGGGCTATGGGGGGGGGGACATGGACTGGAAATGGGTTGTGATGGGGTGGAGGGGACCTGGACTGGAAATGGGCTATGGTGGAGGGAGGGGGACCTTGGACTGGAAATAGGCTGTGATTAGGGGGGCTAGGACTGCAAATGGGCTGTGATGGGGGGGGGGCTAGGACTGCAAATGGGATGTGATGGTGGGGGGGCCTAGGACTGGAAATAGGCTGTGATGGGGGGGGGGGCTAGGACTGGAAATGGCCTGTGATGTGAGGGCTAGCACTGGAAATGGGCTGATGAAGAGCTGGAATAGGACTGGAAATGGGCTGATGTGGGGCATGGGAGAATGGGAGAATGGGACTAGAAGGGAGTGGATGCTGGGTGGGTCTAGAACTATAAGGGAACTGATTTTGGGGGAGGACTAGAATGGATGGGGAATGAGAATAGAGAAGGGAAAAAATATTTTGTGTGGAAGAAAAGTCTATGATGGGCCGGGTATTGGGAGAGTAAGAGGGGCTTGAGAATGGAAGGGTGAAATTTAAACGGATGATAAAGGAATAAGGAAAGAATTGGGGGAAAGAGCAAAAGGGAAACAATCAGTATGTTAAAGCAGAAATAGAGAGAGAATGGAAAACATCTAAAAGAGAAGAAAGGACAAATGGATAGCTCGCAGAAGACACAAAGAAACCAGAAGAAAGTGACTGGAGCAATTGCAACTGAAAAATAAAACGCCCAAACAGAAGGTAGAAAAATACTTTTTATTTTGAATTTATTAACTGGAATATGTCTGGTCTGGGAAGTGTGTATTGCTAACATCTTTGCGTTTTTGTTTAGTGCAAGAGGAAATTACTTTATAGTTTTATTTCTCCAGTGTTGTACATTTCATGTTTGGATTTTGGGGTTCCTAGTTTAATTATTATCTGACCAAGGAAGTTAGCCTACACGTATCCTCGGTAATTTTTATGGGTGGGGCTGGGGCGGGGCAGGGGTGGGACTAGGGCGGAGACTGGGGGGAGCATGGCGAGCCACAGGTGTCGGGTTTTTCTCGGTGAAAAAGTTGGCAACCCTAATGATCAGTGTCAGTCTCAAGTCCTCCGGCTTTCCTTCTAGCATCATATGGGAATGTCACAGGCCATCAGAAGCTCGTCATTTTCCCTAATCCTCTTTGAGAAGTAGCAGGTGCATGTATTTGGCTAATTTGCGCCTGCAGGTGGCCAAGTAGGAGCAAAGGAATATTACTGTTATTTTACTTCCCTGATCATTTGAGGTGTGGTCACTGTACTCTAGTAAATATCTTGAAACCTGCCCTGTAAGTATTCAAGCACTATATGAGGATGATTTTGTAACAGGTCACCTGGGTGGGGAGACTCAGTGGGACAATATTTTGGGCCTATTTTATAAAATGCATAGGTGTCTTTGTGGCTTTATAAAATGCCAGGGCTAAAGTGGAAGACATCGCTGCTACACGGAAGCCACAGACGTGAAGAGCCGCTCAGGAACAGGCAGAATGCTCATATGTACGTTGCGACTGTGTCCAAACTCCATCCGGGAGCACGCTTATATGTCATTTTTTAATTTTAATCGTATAAATTATTTCTTAAAAACTTCACATGAATAATATTTAATTTCAGGATTTAAAAAAATTCCTAAAAAAAGATCATGAAAAGTGCGCTAATCAGCCGAAAGGCAGAAAGACCAAACACACAAAAACTGACCAATATATCCGATGCAATATTGCGTTTCGATTTATCTGCATCAGGGACAGAGGTGAACTTCAAGTTCTCATATTGTGTGTCCAGATTAAGGAGCTTAAGAGGGATGAAAGGGACTATCTTACAGAGGCAGTATATCTGTGGCTGGGAAAGGATTATTCTGATAAGCAGAAAAGGCACTTTTCATTTTCCGGCCCTTCAGATGAGTCAGAATGGAGCAGTGCAGATGGGCTTGATAGATCAGGAGAAAACGAGTCCACCACCAAGGACGAGGTCAGCCCTGGGTGTACCCTCAAGGCCAATCACATGCTTTCAGACTCAGTCAACAACAGTTGTGATGAATTTGTCACATTTTCATTTGTCCTCTATACACTTGACTATTTTAAACTAAGGTTTAGGGTTCATGCCAACAGTTTATCTCAACCCTTTCCGGTTTTGTCTTGCTTTCCATGCCCATAGGTAAATTACAGCTAAAAGTGTATTTTGAGTCCCAGCCAGGCTCCCCAGATGTCTCTTTGGTATGTTCTAAGTCCTCTTGGATTTCTCCTTGTGCTCTGGATCTGGCGGTTAATTCCTTTTAAAGATCTGGTATTACAGGATATTGGCCAGTATGAAGATCTCTGTTTTCAAATGCTGGTATAATTTATCAAGAGGCAAATGTCTGGCCCTGAATCAGCTTCATCATGAGACTTCCATAGCTATTTCATGGGCTCACAAGGAATTTGTGATTATTGTGCAAGACCATACATCCTATTTGTCTGAAGCACTACATTAGTTGTCTGACAGTAAATACTATCAGATACTATCCTCTGACCCCACTTTGACTTTACAGATGCATATTGGAAATCTGTTGGAAGTGGATTCATCTCAAGGCTTTCTTACTCTAAGAGAACATGGATTTTTATATGAACGACACCCAGTTTACTCCATTGATTTATTTCTTATGTAAAGTGCATAAAAATGCTCAACATCCTCCAGGAAGACCTACTGTCTCTGTTTGTGGCTCAGTATTGGAACCCATCTCAAAATTCCTTGATTTTTTTTTTTTTTTGCATCCAGTGGTTAAGTTAGTACCATCCTATATACAAGATACAGTACATTTTTTGAGACTGCTTACAGAATGTTGGGATGTCTCCTGGGTGACCTTTCTAGTATTCAAGGACATCGCTGCGCTTTATACAAATATCCTGCAGAATGAAGCCTTGGATAATGTATTGCGAAATATGAGTCAGGTGGAAGTGGTTCACCATATTCTTTTAGGATTTATTGAATATATCCTCTCTCTGGTGCTAACTTGAAATTATTTCTGGTTCAATGGAACCTTGTTGATAAAATGTCATGGTGTAGCCATGGGGGTGACTCTGGCCCCTTCTGTGGCTTCATTGTATGTTGCTTTGTTTTGAGGATTGTCATCTACATACTTCAAAATTTCTACCAGCATATGGCTAGTTGGTGAATCTATCTGGATGATGTTTTTTTTCTTATGGACTAGTTCTGAAGGTGAAGTGCTCAAATTTAAACAATGGCTGAATTCTTTAGATCAGAATCTCTAGTTCACTATGGTTTATCATCCCACCACTTTAGAAGTCCTTGATGTGCCAGCAGAAAAAAAGGCCTCCTGGATTTTCTACTAGTATCTTTCGAAAAAGTGTGGATCGCAATATCTTTTTCAAAATTCAAGAGTTTTCAACCTATACTCATTAAAATTTAATCTACCGATTAGCCAATTTCTCCAGGCAAGATTTATATATTCTACAGACAGCTCATTCAAAAATGAATCTCAGTTTTTGACCCAAGGATATCCTCCTTCTTCTATTAGATTTATTTACATTCTCTTATATACTGTGCTATTCTGCATCAGTGCGGTTTACATTGAACAAACTGAAATTACATTGAACAGGGCATTATAACTTGGAGATAACTATTTTACAGGGAACATGGGCTATGGAGGGTTAAGTGGCTTGCCCAAGACCACAAGGAGCACCTGTGGGACTAGAAAACCCCAGTCCTTCCGGCCCAAGGTTGCTGTCCTCTAGTGGGATTTGAACCCCCGACCTTCCGGCCTGAAGTACCTTGCCCCAACCACTAGGCCACTCCTCCACTCAGTTGTCTGAGAAGTACATGGGAAGGGACAGGAAAAGAACACAAGTCAGTGCAGAGAGATGGGAACCAAAGCTAGAGACAACCCTCTAGGATGCCCAATTCCAGAAACGATCATTTCTGAATGAGGAATGGGAACATGAGGCCTTTGAAAGAAAGGAATCAACACAGGTTTTACTTTTTATGTTGTGTTTTTCTAATTTTCATGATCTTATCCCCAGATGGTCACTTCCAAAGGCCTGGGAATTAGAAAGTAAGTTCTCCATTGGGCTAAACGTTGGCATGGGTCGCCTGAATCCTGCATAACCTCCAACTCTCCTCACAGCCCTCTACCGACCAGCAGAAGCAAGAGGGCAGCTTCTAAGAAAATGAAAGGGCTCCCAAGAATGCTACGATTTGGAAGCAGCAGGGTTATGAATTTTAGCTCTTTCGGAAATTATTCACCTAGTAATGTGCTCATGGAGGCTTAACGTCACCTATGGGCTACTTTTCCTGCAGTGAGAGCAGTGCAGTCGGTCATGGAAATCATTGAAGTATTTATTTGCAAGAATATTCTCAGCTAACTCTACTGCGTGATCTTCCTTTAAAGGATGGCAGGAGGGCTGAGAAAGATGTCTGGCTGCACAGGTATGTACAGATGGGCAGCTAGCTCCTACTCATGTGAGAATTACAAAGCCAGAGTGTGCTGAGGGAGGACTAGGTCTACCCCTTTTCAACAGCACAGCAAGATTGACAAGGAGCATGCGGCCACATCCTTCCGGCCTGAAGTACCTTGCCCCAACCACTAGGCCACTCCTAGATGTTTTGGGAATGGAGGGGTAACCTACTGAGCACTGACCAGGGAACCAGGAGACTAGGGTTTGATTCCCACTAGCACTCTTTGTAGCCTTGGGCAAATCACTTAACCCCCATTGCCTCAGAAAAATCCAAATGATCATAGTTCCTGTTTAATGTACTGTCACCAGCAGTGGCTGGACTGAGGCGTAGGCAGCCAGACACACTGCTGGGCCTGACCCTTCTATATGAAAAGGAGTAGTTGAGATGGAGTGGTCAGGTTGAAAAAGGATTTTTATTCCCCTCCCGGGGTATGGATTTTCAAAACAGTACAAACACAAGAATTTAAGAGGTAGCCATACTTCTGGCAAAACTGAGGATGAAAAGAAAACACAGCTTCTCGCTTGAACAAAAACAGGGATTATAACAAAACAGAAACCAGGTAAAAAAAATGCTGACAGTTTTCTCTGTGCACATTCAGCTCTCTACAAGGCACTCTTGTCTTCAGCTAGCGCAGAGAACTTATGTCAGTCATTACCAAAAAGCATGTCCTCAATATAAGGAGTGAAATTACTTGCCTCCGTGATCATGGGCTCTTCAACCACCTTACTGTCTTTAGGGCAGAGAGTTTGGAACTTCCTTAAATCAGTCCCTGAATTTTCTTCACAGCTTTCTCCACAATATGGCAGGTAGTTACCAGATAGCTTGTAAAACTGCCCTGTTCTGTTCCTAACAGACTTTCCTCTTTGCAGTCTCCTGCAGGGCTTTAAAGACACACATTCATCTTCTTCACTCATACAAATATCTTCAATTGCATTACTTTCCTTTTCCCAAGGTTGCAAGTATTTCAGGCAGCTCTGCCTTTCAGTTATATATGGTTCCTTACCAGCTGCCTTCCGTTCCTTCCACTGAGCTCTGTGTCTGGGAAATTCTCCCTGCGTCAGAGGTGAGGGTTTCCTGTAGTTAATCCCTCTGCTGGCAGATAGCTTTCTTTCCCTTTTCAAATCCCTCCTGGGCTTTCTGCTCCAAGGCTCAAACAAAACAGAATCAGCATGGGAGTATTCTGAACCTCCGTCTGAGACCTGCAAGTCTTCCCTTACTTGCCAAGCTTCCTGTTCCTCGTGAACTTCCTGCTTGCCTCGGTCTCTCTCGATCCTCCAAATCTTCCTGAGCTCCAAAATCTAACTCTGTTTTGCTTCACCACGTTTTTTATACAGGTGTAGGGGCGTTTTCCTGCCCATGTGCAAACTGTTCTCCTGATTACTTGGGGAGTGTTTGTTAGCTAGGCGTGCCTTCAGACCTGTGTCTCAGCCTGCTTTGGTTGCCCATGGTAACTGGGAAGCTTTTGATCTCCCTGCCTGTCAGACTCTGTGCTAAACCCAGCAGATTTTCTGTGTTTTAAAGGCACAGGGCAGATCTTCGGTGTCACAGTACATTACCAAGTTTAAGTTACAATGTAAACTGCTTTGACTGAAATGATAAAGTGATGTCAAAACCCTGTTGGATTAATGTTCTTATTGCTGTGCCAAATATGCTTAATGGGACTTGCTTCTATAGTATAAACAGCTGGTGCAGATTCTCTAGTCTGTGTTCTCCCCTGTTCAACGGGCTCTCATCAGATTGTTCAGTCCATGAAGAGGCATTGGCCTGTTCTTAGACTGTACCCGGCTCGGTTTGAATTTCTGAAGATTGCATACAAAGAGGGTGAGATGCTTACTAAATATGTACTACCTGAGGAGCGCTCTGAAGCTCAACCTGAACACTATACTTGTGTGATGTGACTCTTGGTGTCATGCTGATGGATCCTGTTGTAATAGTTGATTTCATTCTAACTGTAACTCTACGTGGGTTATTTACATGATCCAGTGTCCATGTATGATGGTGTACAGGAAAGAGCAAAAGGGGAAAGATCAGTATGTAAGAGGCAGATGTAGAGAGAGAATTGAAAAAAAACTAGGAGAGAGAAGAAAGGACAAATGGACAGCAGACAATGGAGAGTTAGCAGAAGACACGAAGAAAGCAGAAGAAAGCGACTGGAGCAACTGCGACTGAAAAATAAAATGCCCAAACAACAAAAGGTAGAAAAATACTATTTTATTTTGAATTTATTAACTGGAATATGTCAGCTCTGGGAAATGTGCATTGCTAACATCTTTGCGGTTTTTTTTCTTACAAGAGGAAATGAATTTATTGTTTTATTTCTCCAGTGTTGTTGTACATTCCAAGTTTGTTTTTTGGGGTTCCCAGTTTAATTATTGTCTTCCTATTTCTAAACTATGATCCCTTGTCCTATGTTTGGTGACAGTCTATGTTTTGCAGGTGTAACCGAGCTGAGGTATTCTGTTCATGTAGTTTCTATTTGACAGTGCCACTTGTTCTCTTTCCCCAGTAGATGTATTCTCTGAGATTTATTGGTTTAATATTTGCAGTGTTGCCTTTTGATAGGTAGGGTTTGGTGCTTTGTGAGTCCTGGTAGTGCTGTTAGGATACGGCGGGTTTGCTATGGGTTCTAAATGGGCAGCGTTTATAGTACTTCCTAATGTGCCTGGCAGTTGACACTGGAGTATAGTAATGTAGAAATCTGGTGGTCTTTCTTTAACTTTACTGCACATGCAAATGGTATTTGGACACTCATTAAGAAGGTGTACTTACTAAGTTAATGCACATTAACATTTGTGAATGCGCATTAAGTGCAGGAACATCCATTTATTTCTATTGGCACAGTGATACTTAATACACATTAATATCACTGGTAAACAAAATTCAAAAACTTTTCTGTCACAGAAATTAAAATGGCTGATTCTAGTACTGTTTTTGGTTACGAACTCGGATATGTACTTAGAAATTTTCCATCACGTAATGTTTTTGAGTGACATGTAGTTTAAATTTAGACTATGTTGCTCATGTTTACATTAGATGTATATAGATGTATATTGTAACGTAATGTCTCCTAAAAGGTAGTTGTATATGATTTTCTGCTGTATTGCGCCTCAAGAACATCCCTCTTAAGGGTCCAACAATAGTCCTGGCAAGCATACTGGAGCTCCACTTGCCCTGGTACCTATTTTCCATTACCGAAATGTCCTGATGAAACCTTTCCCCATGTTCATCGCTGACTGCTCCTAGATTTGCAGGAAAAAATCCAGGTGTGAATGCAAGACGTGCATTTTCAAAGACATATTACACCCCAGTTTCTGGTAAGATTTCAGTAGAGTATCCACTGGTTCTGCATAGTTGTCTGCCTTGTTATTTCCCAAGAAGTCGCGGCTGTCTTAAAGGACTCCCATGCAGCTCTTTCAGTTTCATTCAACTGACCGTCAAAGTTTTCATCTTTCATCAGTTGTCTAATATCAGGGTCTACAAAGATCCCTTCTTTGATCTTCGCCTCACTGATTCGTGGAAATGTCTTTCTTAGATATGCAAATCCAAGTCCACTTCTATCCATGGCTTTTACAAAGTTCTTCATAAGACCCAACTTTATATGGAGTGGAAGTAGATATACTTTATTCGGCTCCACAAGTGGGTCACGTGCAACATTTTTTCTGGCCTGGGACTAGTGATGTTCTCTTTGGCCACTGTTTCCGGATGTAATGATTTTTCCTGTCCCTGCTGTCCCACTCACACAGAAAGCAACAATACTTTGTCCAACCAAGCTGTTGGCCAAGCAAGAGGGCAATTACTTTTAAATCGCCACAAATATTCCACTTGTGTTCTTAATACTTGATATTTGTTAGTAGGAGATGCATACTGCTGTAAGTTTCTTTCATATTGGCGGCATAAGCTACTGGAACTGATGGTAAAATTGGATAAGCACAGCTTTTAGGCTATATTTAGAAGAATCAATAAATAGTCGCCAATCCTCATTCTATAATCCGGACAAAGTGTTTCCATCAGGGATTTAACTTCACAACAAAAATCAATTCCATCTTCAAATGCAAAGTAATCCACAAACTCGGTATGCCTAGTTCTAAACGTGTACACTTTGGTTTTCTTTCTTTCTGAAGAAGATTCCAGCCTTTCAGTCGTGGCCCTAACAGTTCTGTTTGTCGCTTTGAAAGATTCAAATCTCTGACGAGATCATTCAATCGCCTTGGTCCAGTAAATGTGGTTCAGAAGAGGAACCGGATGCCTCAAAGCTTGGATCCTGCATTACAGCATCGCTATCATCGTCAACATCATCAGCATTCATTGGTTCTTCTTCTTCATCCTCATTCACTGTAAGATTTTCTGGAGGTTTTGGCACCAGCAATTCTTGACAGTGAAGCTCAGGCCTCATGGCAGATGGTAAATTTGGGTAATTTACAGTGTGTTTTGATTTTGAAGTAATGCTTGCAATGTTTGTAAGGCAAAAGTAGCAATCTGTCAAGTGATCTCTTGGTTCCCTCCAGATCATTGGAACAGCAAAATTCATGTGTCGAACAACCTTTACCCAACCTGTTAGGAGTCTGACACAGGTAATACAGCAGACGTGAGGTACCCAATTTTTGTCCTGGTCACCGACTTGACATCCAAAGTACAAGCTTATAACATGTCTTAACAAGCGGAGTAAAACGTCTTCTCTGCTTCTTCAAAGTACCTCACCACAAATGTAGCAAAATGAATCCGGACGATTAACACACTTTCGAGGTATTGTTAAACAACTACAAGCAATAACTGTAATATTTATTAACCAACTGCTGTTTATGAAATAGATTAACGCAAAATCACATCCATTCAGATTCTGTTTTTTTCAAACAATACAAACTACAATCGCTGATGGCGACAGAAAGCATACCAATACATGTCTCAGCGTTTTCTACTTGTATCAGCCAGATCACTAGGGCAAGGGGCCCGGTTAATTAATTATATTATAACTACATGACTCAGCATTTCTGGTTGTGGCTGACAACATACAATAATAATTATGATGGAATTTTTCGTATTCAACCATTGTTTACTGAAACAAAACTGTAACGGCTAATTTACAGTAATGTGCACACTTTTCTAGATGATATCTCCTGAAGCATGGGTGATAGAAAAATTCTGATACCATATTTGTAAACAATGGGAAAAATTACATATGAAACAGTTCAGAGCAGGTCTGTGACAAAAATTGTGTTGACCAGTGTATTTAGTAAACATGCCTCTATGTCATTCCCAGGAGAAAAAAAAGAGGCTTGTGAAGGGCTCCTTTGAAAGCCGCCTACAATTTTAGATGGGCAACATATACATTTTAAAATAAAATTAATTAAATTTATACAAATGAGGCCCAGTGGATATGTAAATGAGGTCTTGCAATGATTTTCCGCACATGGTCCCACATCACTCTTGGTCCGCCATTGTTGTACGTGAGACATACCAAGTGGAAAATACGGATGCGGCTTAAAGAACATAAATGCCCCATTGTTAATGGGGTTGATTCAGCACCTCTTGTGGCTCATTGGGTCCAATTTAAGCACACTGTAGGTGGTCTCCAGTGGCATGTAGATCAGATGTATCCTACATGGAAAGGTGGTGACCTAGAACAGAGACTTAATGAGCGGGAGCACTTTTGGATGTTTAAATTAGCTTCTATTGAACCTGTGGGACTAAATTTTAAGACTGACGACATTAATTTAAGGTTTTTTTCTACTACACTCTATCCCAGTGTCTTGTTTATTCATATGAGAGGCTGTTGGATCTTCTCTTCAATTGGCTACTGTGCCTTCATTTATCTGATTGGCTACGTTTCTGATAAGCCACTCATCTGATTGGCTGGCTGTAATACGCACGTGATCCTTTGCATTTTCAGCTGAATGCTAGTTACCTGGTCTATTTGTTTACCTACAGCTGTTTAGAGCAGGGGTCCTCAAACTTTTTAAACAGGGGGCCAGTTCACTGTCCCTCAGACCGTTGGAGGGCCGGACTATAGTTTAAAAAAAAAAACTATGAACAAATTCCTATGCACACTGCACATATCTTATTTTGGTGATCTGTACCATAGTTGGCTTCAGGTTTTATCTTTGTTAATGTTATTGAGCTTTTCCAACATTGACTTCCACAGATGTAGTCAGTTTGATATTTGTGCAATCCATTGGGGAAAGTCTATGTGTACCGTTGCCGCTTGTGTGTTACTGGAAGAAGGTCGTTGCGATGAATAGATCTTTGGTCTTGCAGAATTCTGTCAGGACTTCTCTAGCTTCATTTCTGTTACCAAGTCCAAATTTTCCAACCACTTTGCCTTCTTCTTTGTTGCCCACTTTTGCTCTCCAGTCAACTAATAAATTCTATAGGAAAGAGGAAGCTAGAGTCCTTCTTTAGGGAGAAGTATGGCCTATTTGTGTTTTTACTTCTGAAATAAACTTGAATGAGATGTTTTTGAATCAAGATGATAATATCGGGGGGGGGAGTATTTTAGGAACACTATTCTTGCTTTGAAAATGGACATACAGATGTTCAAAGCATAGAGGCATCCCTGGAGCCATTTTATAAAGCAGTTCTAAGGATATCACCAGCGCGAAAACATCCAAGGCTGAATAGAGGCATGTTTGGGGCTTTCCCAAGACCTTGGATGTCCCACACCCAATTTCAGCAATGCCCTTCACATATTGAATCCAGGTTTATACAGTACCTCCTCCAGGACATGAATACGCATCAGAAAAGTTCTCATTCTGCCATAGACAAGAAGGTATTCTAATACCCCCTACCTTTTTTATGGTCAGCATCGGGGAGGTGAGCGGGAAGTGGAGCCCCTCCCCGATCACCCTCGCAAGACCAATCGGGCCACTGGAACACCAAAGAAAGTCAAAGTACCTCTAGGTGCGAAGGGAAATCCCGCCACACAACCAGCAACTGCAGCAGTCCCGATCGGCATCAGGGAGGTGAGTGGGAAACGAAGCCCCTCCCTGATCACCCTCACAAGACCAAAGCGCCTCTAGGCATGAAGGGAAAGCCTGCCACACAACCAGCAACTGCAGCCACCTCACTTCGCCTCATGGTAGAGCTGCCCCTGAGGGCAGGTTAAAAATGCAATGTGTGCCTTTGAGTCAGTACTGACTCCTGGTGACCCAGAAGCTCCTGGGTTTTCTTGGCAGTGTCACTGGAAGTAGATTGCCAGGCCTTTCTTCTGAGGCAATGGAGGGTTAAGTGACTTGCCCAAGGCCACAAGGAGTGCTAGTGGGAATTGAACCCTGGTTGCTTGGTTACCAAGTCAGTGTTCTAACCACTAGCTACTCCTCCACTCCTGAGGACAGGCAGCAGCGGCAAAAACACCCGGCGGGCCGGATAAATGTCCTCGGCGGGCTGTAGTTTGAGGACCCCTGGTTTAGAGTATGTGTGTACTTGGATTTTCAAACCAGACTGTAGGGCACACTATGACAACTTGAAGTTTATCTCTATCCTTGACACACATAAGTTGAAACGCAATATTGCGTAGGATACATTTGGCCAGTTTTTTGTATGTTTGGTTTTTTCTGCCTTTCAGCTGATTAGCGCGCATTTCATGATTTTTTTGAGGAACTTTTTAGAATCCTGAAATTAAAGATTTTTCATATGATGCTTTTGAAAAATAATTTATAAGATTAAAATAATAAAATGAGACAATATTAAGATTTCAAATGACATCTAGAAGCCCTGGTGAAGGGCATTACGGCTTCTGTATTGGGAGTCTTGGATGGACCAATGATGAGAGAACAAGCAACTGGATCTGCGGCCTTGATGTCTAGGCTCTCCTGCTAGAAGCAGTAACCTGCTTGATTTATTTTGAGGTCCTTATATAATTAAATTAGGGTCAGGATTCTTTTTGATTTCAATCTTGCCTACGTTAGACTTTTATTTTTTATCAATTTATTTCTAAGTCACCTATGCGGAACAGTGTCAAAGGCTTTACTGGAATCTACATACACACACCTAGGATTCTGCCTCTCTGGGTGCCCAAAGAAATTAATTAGATTTGTCTGACAAGACCTGCCTCTGGTAAACCCTTGCTGCTCTGATCCTGCATTCCACTGGACTCCAGAAACCTCACTATCCTCCACTTTATAAAGCAAGGGAGTATTAGAGAATTACGTATCCTGCCCAATGTAGTGTTGGTGTGATAATTTTCTATGCAGTCTATATCAATCACCAAATACTGCATAGTATGTTTTTTTTTTAATGTGGGCTGACGGTTTGGACAAAGTACATGAATTTCAAACAGCTTTCAATTACTCTGCCAGTCCTTGTCCTCCTCGGAACAGAACAGGGTCGCTTTCTCCAGAACACAATTATCTCTAAGTACTGAAAAATTAACAGTCATAATTACAGTAAATAACTGACATGATTAAATTTCTCGAGTAAACCATGTGAGAAAAGCATTTCTCTGCTTTGAGAGGTGCTTTGTGACACCCACAGTGAAGGAGAGTCATCGCTCTTAAAGGGCCATAGGATGGTTATGCACAAATCATCTCCGCTCAGAAATCTACTGCCAACACTAAATACATGTACAGACCAGGTGATATCAACCCAGTCCCCATGACACACCCACCCAGTCAAGAAGGACCTGCTGAAGGGTATCTGACACCCTGGATGAAGCCTCAATCATGCTCCCCTCCCCAATACTCCAGCATTTCCCATTCACTACTGTCCCCCCTAGTGCAGCATCTCTCCTTCCCTCTCTCCCTCCCCCCTCGCCGTGTCCAGCATCTCTCCTTCCCTCTCCCTCCCCCTCACCGTTTCGAGCTTCTCTCCTTCCCTGTCCTTATCCCTCTCCCTCCCCCTCACCATATCCAGCATCTCTCCTTCCCTCTCCCTCTCCCTCCCTGTGTCCAGCATCTCTCCTTCCCTCTCCCTCCCCCTCGCCGTGTCCAGCATCTCTCCTTCCCTCTCCCTCCCCCTCGCTGTGTCCAGCATCTCCCCTCCCCCTCGCCGTGTCCAGCATCTCTCCTTCCCTCTCCCTCCCCCTCACCGTGTCCAGCATCTCTCCTTCCCTCTCCCTCTCCCTCCCCCTCACCAATATCCAGAATCTCTCCTTCCCTCTCCCTCCCCCTCACCGTGTCCAGCATCTCTCCTCCCCCTCACCGTGTCCAGCATCTCTCCTTCCCTCTCCCTCCCCCTCACCGTGTCCAGCATCTCTCCTTCCCTCTCCCTCCCCCTCACCATATCCAGCATCTCTCCTTCCCTCTCCCTCTCCCTCCCCATGTCCAGCATCTCTCCTTCCCTCTCCCACCCCCTCGCCGTATCCAGCATCTCTCCTCCCCCTCACCGTGTCCAGCATCTCTCCTTCCCTCTCCCTCCCTCCCCCTCACCATATCCAGCATCTCTCCTTCCCTCTCCCTCCCCCTCGCCGTATCCAGCATCTCTCCTTCCCTCTCCCTCCCCCTCGCCGTGTCCAGCATCTCTCCTTCCCTCTCCCTCCCCCTCGCTGTATCCAGCATCTCTCCTTCCCTCCCTCCTCCTCCCCCTCGCCGTATCCAGCATCTCTCCTCCTTCCCTCTCCCTCCCCCTCACCGTGTCCAGCATCTCTCCTCCCCCTCGCCGTATCCAGCATCTCTCCTTCCCTCTCCCTCCCCCTCGCCGTGTCCCAGCATCTCTCCTCCCCCTCACCGTATCCAGCATCTCTGCTTCCCACTCCCTCCCCCTCTCCATGACCAGCATCTCTCCTTCCCTCTCCCTCCCCCTCGCTGTTTCCAGCATCTCTCCTTCCCTCTCCCTCCCCCTCGCCATGTCCAGCATCTCTCCTTCCCTCTCCCTCCCCCTCGCCGTGTCCAGCATCTCTCCTTCCCTCTCCCTCCCCCTCGCCGTGTCCAGCATCTCTCCTTCCCTCTCCTTCCCCCCTTGCGGTGTCCAGCATCTCTTCTGAAGCGGATGTTGCTATCTTCTCCATCCTGCCCCAGGCCAAATCTTCTCCTCTAAAAAGAATTTGATGTAGCAGTAGGCCTGTCTCCTCCGATGCTTCTTGTTGGAGGGGTGGTGCACAGCCTGTCTGGAGTGCCTGCGAGCATTGCAAGGCCTGCTATCACACTGAGCTTCCTTTTTGAAGAAGCCTCGGTTCAGCGGAAAGATGGATTTAAGGGGGCAGCAGAGGGAATGAGGTGGGTGGTGCTGCCATTTTAGTTTAATCTTTTTTATCACGTTTCAAAAAAAATGCCTGTTCACATATGGTTTTACTTCTCCCTCCCCCCCCCCTCGGTCCTTCCCTCCCAAACACAATTTCTACATGGGAACAATATTAAGCATCACACTATGCATTTCATTGTCAATTCATAATGAAGGGATGGCACATCGATGAAAACTGTTTCGTCATCTTCAAGCTTGCAACCCCTGCAGCCCCCCGCTCCTTCTGCAAGAGGGAGAGCATTAGCACCTGCCGAGATTGACAAGTTGCCACCTCCAGCATAAGCCGCTGCCTCGTAAGACAATGTTTTATAGCCAGACTCTGGGGGCATTTTCAGAGCCGTGCAGGCTGCCACTCTGTGGGTTATTCCTGCATCACTACCTGGTTCCTGCTGTGGAATATCCCTGAGTGCTGCCAGTAACTGCTCCGATATGAGCTGGCTGGCGTTGGGACGTTCCAGGGATGGACTGGAGGTGGCATCTGGGGAATCCAACCAGCGGCGATATTCAGCCACTAACCAGATTCCCTAAGCGGCGAACGTCAGGCACCTGAAAGGTCCTTGAAGCTAACTGGACAGCAGTGATATTCAAGCACTGCGGAGTTAACTTCAGCACTATCCGGCCAACCTAGCTCTTCAATGCCAGTATGTGGATATGGCCCCAGTATTGGATATCCCCCCGATTATATGCGCTACAATTCAACGGCAAGTGCTCATGGAAATCAAACAGACACATAGCCAATGTGGGGTAAAGAGTGACCTGTAACAAAGTCGAAGTAAACTGAAACACCTCTTCCCACAGTTCATCAATCATCACACATGACCCATATACACGTTTGCAGATTTTAAGCAATGGTCTGCATTTATAACTCAAGCTCTGTAAGCCCAGCGTGGATGCGTATATTATCCATACAGAAACTTAAACTGATGCTGACATTTTAAAGAATCACTGTCATGCTTTGCTGCTGTCCCACAAATTCTGCTGCCCTAGGCAGATGCCTAGTTCTTCTAGTAGTAGGGCCGGCCCTGCAGTCTGCTTTCGGGATATGTGCACTGAATATGCATAAGATAACTTGAAATCTCGAAGGACTGGGGTGAAACTAGCAGCCTGCACGATTTACGAAGATTCACCATCTGGGAATCCAATGTCTGCAGCTACACATTAGTTTCACTCGTATGGTGATGGTTGCGACCGAAGAATGTTTCATGGATGGTCGTCATGGGCTCAGTGTGCGGTGGTGGTGAGAACCATGTCAATTTAAACAATGTTGATGCTGTTTTAAATATTATCTTTTCAATGCTGCTATCAGTAGAGTCCGTGATGCAGGGGTCATGCAGGGTTCCTGCTACCATTAGGTGAACTGGGCGGTTTCCTAAAGCACCAAACTTCAGAGGGTGGCCGAAAGAAAGTGCCGCTGATCTCTCTTGCCTGCCATTATCACGTGGGGCTGCTCCCACGTCTCCCCAGGACCAGCAGTGACAACAGCAACAAAACAGGAAGACGCGCGACGTGGAGCCTCCAAATCCCTGCAGCCAATCGTGCATCAGAGGGGCAGGAATGGCTGGACTTCCGGGGATTCGAGATCCCAAGCCACGCTGCTCCTGGAGATGCGGCAGGGGAGGAGTCACCTAGGGCACCCACCTAGCCTTCACCATCCCATCATAATGCGCTTAGTTTTGGGCCTTTCCGGATACTGGCTGAATATTGTCCCTACCTGGATAATATCTTGGGGGGGCGCCCCCCCCCCCCACCCCCCAACGCTGGCCCTTCCTTTGCCCCTTTACTATACAAGGGATGTTCAGAGGGATTTTTTGGTTTAATAGTATCCGTATAAGGGCTGAAAATTCTCAGAAAGGAAGCTATGCACTCATTAGCCACTGGTGAAAGTAAAACGTCCTCTGAATATTAGCCTGTGTATATTTTTAAAAACATAGAAAATGATGGCAGCTAAATACCATACGGCCTATCCATAAGAACTAGTAAGTTCTACAATCCCCTCCTCCTCCCTCAGAGATCCTCTGTTTGTCCCAGGCTTTCTTGAATTCAGATGCAGTTCTCACCTCCACCACCTCCACTGGGAGGCCATTTCACGTATCCACCACCCTTTCCCTAAAGAAATATTTCCTCAGATTACTCCTGAGTCTATCCTCTTTCCCCTTTATCCTATGACCCCTCTTTCCAGAGCTTCCTTTCAAATGGATGAGGACCACTTCCTGTGAATTTATACCACGGAGGTATCTAAATGCCTCTATCACTTAATATTTGCTTAAATATACTTGTCTCTTCTGCTCTCCCAGAATGTGGCTTTGGAAGATTATATTTTCTTTTCTTCTTTTAGTTTCTATGGAATTTCATAATTTTGTTACTTTAATTTTCTTTGTTGTATGAACTTTAAAAATTTGATTAAATATCTCTAACGTATCACCCCTTTCCCACCTTTCCTCCAAAGTTTACATATTGAGATCTTTAAGCCTATCCCCATATGCCTTATGACGAAGCCCACTGACCATTTTGGTCGCCACCCTCTGCACCAACTCCATCCTATTTATATACCTTTTTAGGTGTGATCTCCAGAATTGCACACAATACTCCAAATGAGGTCTCACTAGAGACTTATACAGAGGCACTATAACTATCTTCTTCCTGCTGGCCATTCCTATCCCAAGCATCCTTCTGACTTTCGCCGTCGCCTTTCTACTGGAAGGGCTGTCGGGTAAGGTTTGCCTCTTTGCAGATGATACCAAAATCTGTAATAGAGTAGACACCCAGGAAGGTGTAGATAACATGAGGAGGGATCTAGCTAAGCTTGAAGAATGGTCTAGAATTTGGCAGCTGGGATTTAATGTTAAAAAATGTAAGGTCATGCATTTGGGCTGCAGCAATCCAAGGGAGCAATACAGTATAGGAGGTGAAGTACTTTTGTCCACTAAAGAAGAGCGGGACCTAGGCGTGGTTGTGTCTGATGATCTTAAAGTAGCTAAACAGGTAGAAAAGGTGATGGCAAAAGCTAGAAGGATGCTTGGGTGCATACGGAGAGGAATGGCTAGCAGAAAAAAGGAGGTGATAATGCCTCTGTATAAGTCTTTGGTGCGACCTCATTTGGAGTATGGTGTGCAATTCTGGAGACCGCACCTTCAAAAGGATGTGAACAGGATGGAGTCGGTGCAGAGGGTTGCTACTAAAATGATTAATGGGCTTCATTATAAAGCATATGAGGACAGACTTAAGGATCTTAATATGTACACCTTAGAGGAAAGGCGGGATAGAGGTGATATGATTGAGATGTTTAAATACCTCCGTGGCATAAATGTTCAGGGAGAGAGCCTCTTTCAATTGAAAGCAAGTTCTGCTACGAGGGGACATGGGATGAGGGTGAAGGGAGATAGATTCAGGAGTGATATGCGGAAATATTTCTTTACGGAAAGAGTAGTGGATCCGTGGAATAGTCTCCCAGTGGAGGTGGTGGAGATGAGGACAGTGACTGAGTTCAAAAAAGCATGGGACCAACACAGAGGATCTCTAAAGGTAAAAGTGGACTGTTGTAGTTGTTGTTATGGAAGGACAGACTAGATGGGCCTTGTGGTCTTTTTCTGTCATCATGTTTCTATGTTTCTATGTTTCTATGTTTAGCCACCTTAAGATCATCAGAAACAATCAAGCCCAGGTCCTGCTCTTCTTTCGTGCATTTAAGTACGTCACCCCCATATTGCACTGGCCCCTTGGATTTTTGCAGCCCAAATTCATGACACTGTATTTTTTTTAAAGCAATTAATCTTAGCTGCCAAATTCTCTTCCTCAAGCTTCGCTAGATCCCTCATGTTATTTACACCTTTCTGGGTGTCTACCCTGGTGAAGATTTTGGTATCATCCACAAAAAAGGCATACTTTCACCAACAGAGCTTCTGCAATATCGCCCACAAAAATGCTAAAGGAACAGGAACAAGGATTGATCCCTGAGGCATGTTTACTGGTTTACGCCCTTATCTGTAGAGTGAACATTATTTAATACTACCCTCTGTCACCTCTGACTCAACCAGTTTCTTATCCAGTCGGTCATTTTAGGGTCCACCCCAAGGGCACCAATGTGGAACAGTGTCAGAGGCCTTGCTGTAATCTAAGTATATACCACATCCAGGACTCTCCCCCGATCCAATTCCCTGGTCACCCAGTCAAGGAAATCAGATTCATCTGACAAGATCTACCTCCTGTAAAGCCCTGCTGTCTCGGATCCTGTAATCCCTCGGATTCCAGAAACTGCACCATCTTCTGCTCTAGCAGCGTTTCCATTAATTTACTCACCACAGAGGTCACACTTATGGGTCTGTAGTTACCAACCTCTTCCTTACTTTTGCTTTTGTCGACTGGAACCATATTCTCCCATCTCCCAATCCTCTGGGATCACGCCTGACTCCAAAGAAGCATTGCAAAGGTCCGGCGGCAGAGTCCTCAGTCCTTCCATAAGTTCTTTCAGTATCCTCAGATGAATCCCGTTTGGCCCCAGTTTTGCTACTCCTCACAAACACAGTTTTCTGAAAATAGTTCAAGATGTACCTCACTTCCATCCCTGTTTGTGTTTGCCTTCTGAGGTCCCATTCCTGGCCCTCTGTGAACACAGAACAGAAAATTATTTGTTAAACGATTCCACTTTCCTCCTCTTCCCCCTTCAGTCTCGCAATGCCCCCTGCACCTTTTCACTTTCTCCTGTCACTGACATGTGAGATTTTAGCTCTGACTGTAATACATTGTAAGAACATTTCAAGTTTTACTAATTGTGTTTATTTTGATGTAAGTTTTAATTTGATTTAATCTTATGTAATTACACTTTGGCAGGGCTGGTACAAGGATATGAAGGGCCCTAGATGAACCCTTATCCCTGCTCCTCTCCAGAACTTGCAGCTGCGGCAAAGACAATAAAACAGTAACGCGGCGCTTACCCAGAGCCTCCGACACTGTGGGCTATTGGTGCTGTGCTTTGACCATCCAGTCCCACCCCCTCCAATGCAGACTTCCTGTAGGCATGGGGCAGAAGGAACCAGCTGGTTAAAGCACAGCACAGCACCAACAGCCGACAGTGTCGGAGGCTCTGGGTAAGCGCTGCGTTACTGTTTTATTGTCATAGGTGCAGCTGCAGGTCCTGGAGAAGGGCCGCAATAGTAGGAATGGGCTGCCCTCTAAAGACGGGGGTTCCAGGAGACCGTCTAGTGCTGGCCCTGCACTTTGGACTTTGTGTATTTTATATAATGCTGTTCGAGAGTGTGAACAGAATTGCATTCACTTTATAACAGTTGCTCTTGATTATTGTGGATTCGCTTTGAGCAGAACTTTTTCAGGAAAAGCAGAATATAAAACAATCAAAATCGAGTCTTCTGGGAGGATAACTGAAGAACCAATAAATGTGCCATTATTAAAAGTGACCAAGGCAGAATTTATCGACCCTGCTGCAGTTTCTCATTGCCTCCGCTGAACCAGATTGCATGAAGATGTAATTACAGCGTCACAGGCCTCTGAAAATACTGATGAGTCAAACTGAGTCTCGTTAACAGTGGCACAAGCAGTAAAAGAAGGAGATTTCAAAGAGCAGAAAGTTGTGCGCACACACACACACAGAAACAAACACACAGACAGACATAGGAACACATATATACACAGTCATACAGAAACACACACACATACAGACACACAAACACATACACACACACAAACACGCGTCAGAGGTACGTTACTTAGGAGTAATTCTAGACCAGTGCCTCACTTTTTTCTCACACATAAATAACAACGTGAGAAGCATCTACTACAAACTCAGGAGCATACACCTCCTCAGGCTGCTCCTTGAGCCACATGACTTTCGCTCTGTCCTGCAGGTCCTCATACTCCCACACTTTACTGCAATCTTATAATTCAAGGCCTGCCCAAGTATGTCACTCATCCTCCCCAACTAGCTATGACTACAGCTGCTCGCCTCCTCTCCAACACCTCAGGATCGGACCACATTACATCACTTCTAAAGCAGCTATACTGACTGTATATATCTCAGAGAATTAAGTTTGAAGCCATTCTCACAACATTTAAAGTCTCACACGGCCTATCTGCAATCTACTTAAAATCGCTTATTCAAAAAACACCTGACAACAGAAGCAGAAGATCAAGTTCCCTCAACACACTTCTCATGCAGACAATAAACACCAAGGGCAGCCTCACAACATCAAAAAAGAGCCTTTTCCCTCTTTGCTCCAGCTCTTTGAAATACGCTCCCAGATAAACTTCATGCCATCAATGATCTAATAAACTATTTGATAAACTGAAGAGTAGCAAATCACCTGGACCGGATGGTATACATCCAAGGGTATTGAAAGAACTGAAATATGAGATTACAGACCTACTATTAGTGAACTATCAATACCTGAAGATTGGAGGATGTAATGCCAATTTTTAAAAAGTGTTCCGGGGTGATCCAGGAAAACACAGATCGGTGAGCCTGACGTCAGTACTAGGAAAAATGATAGAAACCATCATAAAGAACAAAATTACTGAACATGTAGATAGTGTGACACAGCAGCCGGTACAGAACCCATGGAGTTAGGGGAAAGTAAGGAACTTACCTCAGAATCAGCTGGGCAGCAGACAAACTCAGCTCATGTAGAATTAGCTGAGCAGCAAACACACCCAGCTCATGCAGAATTAGCTGAGCAGCAAACAAACTCAGCACAAGAAAAGCAAAAAGGCATTAGAGTAAAATGTCCTTGCACTAGTCCTGACGTAGCTAGAAGCAGGAAGGCTAATCAGGAACACCTGTTCTCAGAAACCCACGCAGCATGCAAAGAGAACAAGGATAAAAGCTGCAGGGTAGAACCAGGGAAGGCCAGTAGGGGCAGGGACCTGGGAGGACTAAGCCAGCATCCAGTGAACACACGTCATGCTGGAGGAAATCCACTGAGGGAAGGAAGCAGTAGGTGTGGCAGCAGAGCAGGAAACAGCCAGCACCGTGCCCAGGACCCTACTAGGATTCCTGGTAGTTGGAGAGCCCAGGAGAGAGCTGCCAGAAGCCCAGATATAAGAGACAGAACCACAGCTAAGAGGTGGGAACCTAGCTTTGCTAAAGAAAAGGCAAGAAGTTCTGTTTGGTTTGAAAGGCAAGGGCGTGGCACCAGAAGTAACTTTGACACTGAAAGTTATACAGTAATTCCACCAGCGTGGAGGAGAAGGGAAAGTCAGAAGGAAGCTTTTAATATACCAGGCATTCAGAGCCCTGGATTTAAAGAGCCCTTTCTAGAAAAGTTAGCCCATGACTCACAGGAGAGTTTTTAAGGAAGACAGCAGCTGTGAAGAGTGTGACCTATATGCAATCGTAAGGGACTGAGTTAATGCAGTGGGAGAACAGCAGCTATAATTCTGACCCTGTGCCCATGGATTGTGCAATTTGTTTATCTGATGATATTGTATCTTTATGTTGAACGTGTGCAAAGCAGCCAGCTGATGGTGCCTAAAGGAAAGAAGATATTTTTCTGTGCAACAGTTCTTTTGTTTCATATTGTTTGTTGTATCCCAGGAATATCCCATCAGGGCAGGGAATAATAAAGCCCTAATATTATTTTTGCCTTACCACTTGACTACAAGACTCTTTTTGTATCAAAGGCAGCTTAAATCTTAACACACCCTAGGCAGCCGCCTAATAGGGTTATATGAGGTAGCTATCACTCACTATCTCTCACAATAGTCATGGCTTAATTTAATGGGGGGCAGCCAACATGGCTTTAGACAAGGAAGATCTTGTCTTACTAATCTGTTATGTTTTTTTGAAGGTGTGAATAAACAGGTAGACAAAGGTGAGCCAGTCGATACAGTGTACCTGGATTTTCAGAAAGCCTTTGACAAGGTCTCTCATCAGAGACTCTTGACGAAATTAAAAGTTGAATGAGGCCATGGGGAAAGCACAGAGGATACTTAGTTTATGTTTATGTCAAGTTATACCTGTTGTACAACACGGATAAATTTCTTCATAAAGGTGGTTAATAAATAACAAGTTGCTGAACATGGAGACAGCAGAAGACATGAGTTGAGACAGATATTTATATATTCTTAGTGCCATATTCGCCAAGGAGGTGGCTCAGTTTTCTAAGAAAACCTTGTTGGGTTGAATTTATGACTTCCTATCAGCAGGTGTCATTTATTTTATTTATTTATTTATTTAACTGGTTTTATATACCGTTTTTTCTGCAAGGATGAGGATGTGACAGAGGGGTATGATCTATATGTTGAAGAGGAAGGAGGAGAGGGCTGATCCTTGCGGTACTCCTTGGGGGAGGGTGAATGGTGAAGAGGATTGGTTTCCAGTTCTCACTTGTTGGGTTCGTTGGGAGAGGTAGGAGTGAAACCATTGTAGTGGGGTGCCTTGGATGCCAATGGTGTTAAGTTGGTTGATGAGAGTCTGGTGAGATACTGTGTCGAAAGCTGCGGATATGCCGAGGAATAGTAGGATGAAGCCTGAGCGGGGCTTCTCTGTCCCAGTTATGAGAGTGTTAAGGAGGGAAGTGAGGAGGGTTTCCGCACTGTGGAGTGGGCGAAATCCATGCTGGTTGCTGTTGAGTGGGGCGAAATCATCCAGGTGCTCCTGAAGCTGAATTTGTACTGCTTTTTTCGATGATTTTAGAGAGAGGAAAGGGATGCTGGCAGTGGGTCTGTAGGATGCAGGTGAGGTGGGATCAAGGTTGGGTTTCTTCAGGAGGGGCCTAATGGAGGCTTTTTTGAGTGATGGGGGGAGGTAGGCTTGGTTGAGGGAGGCATGGAGAACTGTGGAGATAAGTGGAAACATCAGGGTCTTTGCTTGATCCATGTTACTGGGCATGGATCTAGGGGGAAGGTGGTGGCATTGATGCGGGTGATGATATTCTGGATTTCCTCTGGATGGACATCTCGGAAAGAGGTCCAGGGTTGGGTTGTGAAGATGGTGGACGGAATGGTTAAGGTAGAGGTGGCAGAATGGCTGTGTTTAGCTATAAGAAAATCTGCCATCACTTGGGGGTGGATGATGTCTTACTGGGGGGGCTGTGATGGGTCATTTGTGAAGCTCCTGATGAGTTCTCTGGGTTTATTTATGGCACGGAGTAGTAAGTTGCTGTGGTGTTCCCGCTTGGCATTGAGAGTACTGGTAGAGTATGCTGTATGTTGTTCACTGTAGATGGTCAGCAGTTGTGGGTCTTTGGTTTTTCTCCATCTTTGTTCTATTTTTCTAAGTAGGCACTTCTGATTTTTGAGGTAGGATGAGTACCAGGGGGTGTGGTTCCGGGGGTTTTGGGATGGTTGTGTTGTGGAGCTTGAGAGGCTGTGGTGATAGTATTCCAGGTTTGAATGAGGAGATCAAGGTCTGAGTGTTGAAAAGCTTGCTTTAATTGAAGAATGGTTTGGTGGATAAAGGTTTCCTCTTGGAAGTTTGTGAATCTTCTTGTTGTGTGAGGTTTGGGTAGTGTGGGATGTTTGAGTTGGGGGTTGGGTAGGGTGAAGGAAATGAGGTGATGGTCAGACTATGGGACTGGAGTGGATGAGGGGGTGATTGAATGGGGGGAGGAGAGTAATTTGTTGGGTAGGAAAAACATGTCCAGGGTGCTACCTTTGTGGTGGGTAGAGGTCTTGATGATTTGGGTGAATTGGAGGTCACTCATGGCTTGGAGAAAGGCATTGTTATGGTGCAGTCAGCTGAGGGGAGGTTAAGGTCTCCAAGTAGAACAATGTGTTTTTGGCATGGGACAATGGAGCAGACTACCTCAAGAAGAGAGTCCAGTTGGTCTGCCTTGTGGTATGGAGCTTGTCAGACGGCTGCCTGGGTGAGAATCTTCACAGTCTTGACAATGCATATATTTATATGATTTTTGCAAGGTATTGTGGGTAATGTAGTTCATTCACACCAGACACAGCTGCTGACAATAATTTAGTTGTGCACAAGTGTTAAAGCCAATAAGATACTGTCACAAGGTAAACCCAGGGGACCCAGAGGAAATGGAGATTAACGGAGAAAATCAGGCAGAACCTGATGAGGTAAACAAAAACATGTCAAATAGTTACTATGAGCAACCACAGCACACGTGGGAAAAGGGTAAAAAGATACACCCAGCCAGCATGAGAATGGAGGTTGATTTACCTGATAGGGATCAGCTGAGAAGGGGTGGAACCCGGGGACAGATACATAAGGCACACTCACAAGCAGTGAGGGAGAGTGAGCACGGACAGAGGTGGAAGCAACCACCTCAGTCGTGGGAACGGAGGGAAAGAGAAAGAAACACTATAAGCCAATCTCATCTCCAGGACCAAAGTTGGTGGAAGGAAGGAAATGAGAGAGAGTGTCAGCAACATATACCAAAGGACAGCTTGAATGAGTCTCAGGACTATGTGAGTACGTGTGGAGATCAGCTGTTGAACACAGAGTGTGTGTGTGAAAGCCAGAAGAGAAGAGGGAGGAATCCTGTTGCAGGAAGCAAGGCATTCAAAGTGGAACAGGACTGTTATACACACCGAATGGGCTAAGTCCAGGATTAATAGAAGAAGCCAGCCTAGAGCAGAGATAAAGGGAAAAGGAAACAACTTCTTTCCTTGTACGGGCAGTTACAAGAGAAAGGAAGGTCTCTTACCTTATAATTCTGCTAGCAACTTTAAATGCTCAGACTTCTCTCGAGTGCCGTTGTCAGCACTGAAAACTCCCACAGCTGTATCAGAGGAATTAGCCTTTAACCCATTCAAGGCAGGACACAAGCTGTTTGATTCTAATACCAGTGTTTATGGGCAGTTACCTCATAGCTTTACACAGGAGGAGTGCTCTTACAAGCCATTATCCAGAGTATATACGGTAATACCCAGCAGTGTTTTAGCCTAAAGCCAGGAAGCAGTCACGTAGCTGACGTGATTAACCAGAGTGAGCTCGGCAGGACAGCTGCTACAGAAAACGTAGGTACAAATGGTTATCCTTTAATGCCACATGATATTTCTAATGTACCAGATAACACTGAACCCATGGAATGCTCGTTAGTGACAACTAAAGAGGAAGAGTTTTCACTGAGATAAGAAAATACATGTACAAGGAAGGTTTAAACAGCAACACAGTAACTGGCAGAAGTTGCTTAGTTTAAAGTGAATCCTGATTGATTTATATCAACAAAAGAAAAGGATTAAGTGCTCATGAAGAGAACTGTTTTTCTTTTGTTAAAAAGTTAAAGCTGAGGAAAGCACTTTTTGTTCAATGTTTGCTTCTGTTATTTGCCAGAGTGGCTTTTTTTGTTATTCAAGAAAAATAATACCTCAATGGACGGGGAAAAAAGCCCTTGATTTAAAGTGTGAACTGTGTGTTTGAGTGATTACAAGAAGACGGTACAACTACCACCCACAGAGGGCCAGGCAGGGCTATCTATAGCATATAGAAAGCCAAGAAAAGGTATTAAGCCATAATACCAGTCTCCACCGGAGGGGCCCGATGAGGGTGTGACATAAAAATGGCGTAGGAGTGAGGATATTTTTTTTTTGGGGAGGCAAAAATATTTTTGGAACAGAAGAAACAAAAAAGACATTGCCTAAAGGAAGGAGAATATTGGCATCACAAGACAAGTGCAGTGGAATATTCGCTGGCAGGTCGGCCAGAGGACTGGAAAAGACCCTTTTCTCACATGCTTGAGTCTGCCAGGAGACTAAGGTAATAGTAGCCTGTGTGGACTGGGATAGGATATCCTGTGAGGAAAGAGGGGGCGCTCTAGTCTAGAGTAAAGTCCTGTATAAAAGATACCGCACTTGGTGGGCCTTTCTCTTTTCTTTTCTTACAGGAACAGCGTCTGGAGAAGATGGAACCACAGGACGTGATGTCGTGGATAGCTGAACAGTGGGACAAGCAAGCCCGAATGGTGCAGCATTTACAAGAGCAATACATAGCTTCTGCGAGGGAGCAGCAAAGGCCGCTATTAGAAGCTGTGGACGCTCTGCTGAAAAAAACTGGTGAAGAAGTAGCACGTACTACATCAATACCGCAAGTAGAGATGAACACTAACTTTGCTTTGTCTTTGGGACAGTTAAAACCGGAGGACAATCCGGATGATTTTATAGAAGCTTTTGAAAGGATTGCTAGTAATCTCCAATGGCCATCTGAGCAATGGGCAATGCGGTTTGCAATGACCCTAAGCGGTGAAGCTTTGTCTGCATTTAAAGCTATGCCGGCCAGCCTGGCTAATAATTATGTAGAAATTAAAAGGGCTGTAAAAGACAGACTAGGCCTTTCACCTAGGCATTATAGGCGATTGTTTAGAGAGGCACACATGCATATAACTGAAACCCCGAAAGCATTGTATCAAAGGCTTAGGAATCTTGCCTATAAATGGTTAGATCCAGAGGGAAAACCAGTAGAATCAATTCTAGACGAAATTATTCTAGAACAGTTCTTGTTGGCAGTAACCCCAGAGATGAAAACGTTTCTTACGTTACAGAATTGCTCCAATATGGAGGAAGCAACTAGGATGGCTGAAGTATTCAGGGAAGCTAAGAGAACTGATACATCCAGGGTAAACCTTTTAAAAGTAGCAGGTATGGATGAATCAGATGAATGGAAGAGGTATGAAAGAATTAAGGCACCTAGTGGTAATATGGCCAAAGAGGTTTCCTCCACAAACATTAAGAAATGTTACAAATGTGGAAAGCCTGGACACATTCGAGGAGAATGTAAGGTTAAGACGGCCCTTGTAATAGAAAAGGAGGAACCAATACCTGAGGGATTTGTTCAAATGGTTCGGGTGGAGGGAGTACTGGTCTTAGCTCTACTTGATTCAGGGGCGGATCAAAGTATGATCTCGCAAGATTTTTGGGGTATCATAGAGAAGCATCGGTCATTCCCCTCGAATCAAGTAGAGGGTCAAGTGCGCATACGATGCGTTCATGGAGAAGCGTCCCACTATCCATTGTATGAGATAGGCATACAGGGTTTAGGGGCCATCCACCAAATGCTGATAGCAGTGGTACCCAACTTACCATATGCGGTTGTCCTTGGGCGGGACTGGCTTCCCTTCTGCCGAGAAATGGAGAAGGATTTACAAGAAATATTGGTCCCTGCAGCCACACCATGTCCCTCAGCAGCTAAGGAAGTACAGGCAGAAGCTATAATAGCTAGTATTCCCAGCCCACTTTTTGGAAAACCACTAAAAAGGGAGTCACAGGCCCGGGAATCGCCTACGCCAGTAAAGCCAAAGTTTACTCTACAATTTTGTAAAATTACTGAACATGCTAAGGGCCCAAAGAGAGCATCCGCAGTAGCTGCGGGATACGATCTCTTTAGTGCAGAGAACGCGGTAGTGGTTAAAGGTGGGAAGGCATTAATAGACACTGGCATTCAGGTTAAAGTGCCGGAAGGGTGTTACGGCCGCATAGCTCCGAGATCGGGTCTAGCGGTACGGTACTCGATAGATGTGGGTGCGGGAGTTATTGACCCGGATTATCGAGGCCCAGTAAAGGTCCTCCTATTTAATTTTGGGGACAAAGATTTCAAAATACATACAGGTGATCGAGTGGCACAGCTAATTTGTGAGCGCGTAGGGTTCCCAATTGTTGAGGAAGTACCCTCCTTATCATCCACAGAAAGAGGGAAGAATGGATTTGGCTCCACGGGGATGCGGGAGGTAAAGAGCTTAACGGCCTTAGGGGAGGAAAGGCTGGAAGAAGATTTAGGACCCCAAATAGCGGATTGGGCTAAAAGACCCTCTCCTAAGATGGGCACGGACTTAACCCCTCAACAACAACAGGAGTTAATGCGGTTACTCGTAAAATTCTCTGACGTATTAACTACCCTACCCGGAGAAACACATCTTGTAGCCCACGAAATCATCACGACTCCTGGACGGGTTATAAGACAACGACCATATAGAATGGCCGAGTCTAGAACCCAAGAAGTAATTGCCCAAGTAAAGGAAATGCTCGCTACAGGCATAATAGAGGAGTCCAGGAGCCCATGGTCCAGTCCGATAGTACTGGTACCCAAACCCAATGGAACTTAAGGTTCTGTATAGACTTCCGACAGCTCAATGACATCTCGCAGTTTGATGCGTATCCCATGCCCCGGATAGACGACCTACTAGATCGTTTGGGGCAGGCGAAATACTTAACCACATTAGACATGAGTAAAGGGTACTGGCAAATCCCATTGACCAGGGATTCGAAACCCAAAACGGCATTTTCTACGCCTATTGGACTGTACCAATTTCGGCGAATGCCGTTTGGGTTACATGGAGCCGCGGCCACGTGCCAACGGCTGGTAGACCAGGTTCTACGTCCACACCATGAATACGCTCTTGCGTACATGGACGACGTAGTAATCTATAGCACAACATGGCCACAACATCTTACTAGGGTTGAGGCGGTTCTCAGAGCTTTCAGAAGGGCAGGCCTCACACTTAATCCGGACAAATGTATGTTCGCCACGGAGGAGGCTAAATATCTAGGCCACATGATCGGACGAGGCGTGGTAAAGCCATTGGCCAGTAAAATAAAAAGCGTGCAGGAATTCCCTAGGCCCAGTACCAAAAAACAAGTGAGGAGTTTCCTAGGATTATTAGGTTATTATCGCCGCTTCATACCTCACTTTGCGGAAGAAAGCCTTCTCTTTACAGAGATGTTAAAGAAAAATGCGCCAAATAAGGTTAGGTGGACTCCCGAGGCAGAGATAGCATTTAGGACCCTTAAAGAGAAATTGTGTAACGCCCCGATCTTACGAGGCATTGATTTTTAACCTGCCCTTTTATACTTCAAACTGACGCGTCAGACACGGGGTTAGGGGCGGTGATGTCCCAGATATTCGAGGGCAGCGAGCATCCTGTGGCCTATCTCAGTAGGAAGCTCTCTCCCGCGGAAAGGAACTATGCTACAATAGAGAGAGAATGCCTGGCTATTAAGTGGGCTATTGAAGCTTTTTCGTTTTTATCTCACTGGGAGGCAATTCATATTAATAACTGATCATGCCCCATTAAAATGGCTACATCAGATGAAAAATAACAATGCCAGACTAACCCGGTGGCATTTGGCTCTGCAGGCTTTTCATTTCAAGGTTCAACATCGAGCGGGAAAACTGCATGGTAACGCGGACGCGCTCTCACGAATTACATGCTGTCCACCTGAAATGGCGGCAGCAAGTAATGTTTTAAGGGGGGGAATGTGTCACAAGGTAAACCCAGGGGACCCAGAGGAAATGGAGATTAACGGAGAAAATCAGGCAGAACCTGATGAGGTAAACAAAAACATGTCAAATAGCTACTATGAGCAACCACAGCACACGTGGGAAAAGGGTAAAAAGATACACCCAGCCAGCATGAGAATGGAGGTTGATTTACCTGATAGGGATCAGCTGAGAAGGGGTGGAACCCGGGGACAGATACATAAGGCACACTCACAAGCAGTGAGGGAGAGTGAGCACGGACAGAGGTGGAAGCAACCACCTCAGTCGTGGGAACGGAGGGAAAGAGAAAGAAACACTATAAGCCAATCTCATCTCCAGGACCAAAGTTGGTGGAAGGAAGGAAATGAGAGAGAGTGTCAGCAACATATACCAAAGGACAGCTTGAATGAGTCTCAGGACTATGTGAGTACGTGTGGAGATCAGCTGTTGAACACAGAGTGTGTGTGTGTGAAAGCCAGAAGAGAAGAGGGAGGAATCCTGTTGCAGGAAGCAAGGCATTCAAAGTGGAACAGGACTGTTTTACACCCGAATGGGCTAAGTCCAGGATTAATAGAAGAAGCCAGCCTAGAGCAGAGATAAAGGGAAAAGGAAACAACTTCTTTCCTTGTACGGGCAGTTACAAGAGAAAGGAAGGTCTCTTACCTTATAATTCTGCTAGCAACTTTAAATGCTCAGACTTCTCTCGAGTGCCGTTGTCAGCACTGAAAACTCCCACAGCTGTATCAGAGGAATTAGCCTTTAACCCATTCAAGGCAGGACACAAGCTGTTTGATTCTAATACCAGTGTTTATGGGCAGTTACCTCATAGCTTTACACAGGAGGAGTGCTCTTACAAGCCATTAATCCAGAGTATACGGTAATACCCAGCAGTGTTTTAGCCTAAAGCCAGGAAGCAGTCACGTAGCTGACGTGATTAACCAGAGTGAGCTCGGCAGGACAGCTGCTACAGAAAACGTAGGTACAAATGGTTATCCTTTAATGCCACATGATATTTCTAATGTACCAGATAACACTGAACCCATGGAATGCTCGTTAGTGACAACTGAAGAGGAAGAGTTTTCACTGAGATAAGAAAATACATGTACAAGGAAGGTTTAAACAGCAACACAGTAACTGGCAGAAGTTGCTTAGTTTAAAGTGAATCCTGATTGATTTATATCAACAAAAGAAAAGGATTAAGTGCTCATGAAGAGAACTGTTTTTCTTTTGTTAAAAAGTTAAAGCTGAGGAAAGCACTTTTTGTTCAATGTTTGCTTCTGTTATTTGCCAGAGTGGCTTTTTTTGTTCTTCAAGAAAAAGAATACCTCATTGGACGGGGAATAAAGCCCTTGATTTAAAGTGTGAACTGTGTGTTTGAGTGATTACAAGAAGACGGTACAACTACCACCCACAGAGGGCCAGGCAGGGCTATCTATAGCATATAGAAAGCCAAGAAAAGGTATTAAGCCATAATACCAGTCTCCACCGGAGGGGCCCGATGAGGGTGTGACAATACTTCTTTATTTATGGGGTTATTTCTCCCAGCACAGATATGCTTGGTAGCACATAAATTAGGTTACTTGCTTGCAGTGTTTAACTTGGTAAAACAAAGTCAAAAATCAAAATCAGGAAAACAACCTTCAAACTTGTCAGGCAATTAGCTAATGTTTTCTTAGCATATCTCTAACAAACGAAAAGCCCAAAGAAAGAAATAAACTGTTCTTGTAAGGTTAACTTCTGATTACTTTCCACACAGATCCAGAAGTAATTCTCTCCTAGCTCACAAGCAATTAGGTGCAGCTCAATTGCTATCAGTTATCCAGCTGAAACCCTTTAGCTGGCTGGTTTTCTACTGTGTGAGTCAAATCCTGCTTCAGGAGCTTTTCTTAGTGGAATAAAGAACAAATTTATATTTCTTTGTGATGGCTGCTGTGTTTTATCACAGAAAGTTACCAACAGAGTTTGGATAGAGAGCAGTCCATATAAACAATATCTTGATCTGCTATTATTTCCCCTTCATCAACAAGCATAGGGTCACTATCATGAATTGGCACAGATGAATCTTTCAATGGAGCACTTTCAGGAGAACACTTATTTCCCTGCTGTCTTTCAAGGTTATAGCTAGGGCATAGATCAGTGTTCATACCTGAGCCTCCACCGCTGCTATAGTTCCCCTCTACATAGCCTGGCCAGTATGCAGTCCAGTTCTTATGTCCAGCCTTCCAGTCCTGATCCCTGGACACTGGATCTCTCTTCACATACCTTCTGGCATAGGTCTTAGAGTCCCTTCCACGTGCAGCCGTCTCCCTCACAGGTAGCCTCTGGTGATTCCTTGTTCTGCAGCACCATCCCTCTGGCTTTCCCCAGTCCAATGGTCTATGCTGGCCCTTGGAATACCTCCCAGTATACGTACTGCCTTGGACTCTTCTAGACCTCTCAAAGGCTTTTCTCCTCTTCTTTCCAGAGGGTTTCTTTCCTTCTCTATCCGTCCGGTTTGGCTTCTGCTTCTGCTGATCCTTCAGATGAAATTGATGATCAAACTCAAGCTGATTCTCAGGATACTGAGGACAATTCTCTGAATATCCAAGGTGATCATGAAGCTGGTCATCTGTAGAATAAACTCTACTCTTATTCTGCTTAGATGAGTGCTCCTCCCTAACACAGCGCAGCTGTGCTGAATCAGGCCCTGCCCTTTGAGATGAGTGCTTAGGGATTACCTCATAGCCCTCCTGATTGAACACACGTTTCCCCACTTCAGCTCCTCTAATGGCTGTTGGAAACCTGGTGCATTCTGGGACTGGTAGTCTTTTATGGCAAAATTCTGTTTTCTCATTTCTACCAGCACTGATAGGTTGCTTGTTCAGAGACACTTCACCTTTTCTATAGCTCCTTCCTGAGCTATGATAAGCTTCCTTATCACATACCCCCCTGCTTAAGTTATTACGGACTGGTGTAACTGGTGAAACTTCTTCTCTACAGTCCGTAATCTGGGAAAGGGCATCCGCATTCTTGTGTAACTTCCCAGCACGATGTTCAACTTGAAAATCAAATGCCTGTAAGGCCATGTACCAGCGTGTCAACCTGGCATTGTGGTTCTTCATTTGCTGCAACCACTTAAGTGGGGCATGGTCCGTGACCAACTGGAACTTTCTCCCTGTAAGGTAAAACCTTAACACCTCCACTGACCACTTGATAGCTAAACATTCTTTTTCTATTGTGGAATACTTTTGTTCAGCCGGTGACAACTTCCTGCTCAGGTATATCACAGGATGCTCCTCCCCATCATGACACTGGGATAGAACCGCTCCTAGCCCTACATCCGATGCATCGGTTTGAACCAGAAAGGGTTTCTTGAAGTCCACCCCTTTCAGTACCGGTCCTGTACACAATTTTCCTTTTAAGACTGAAAACGCTTTTTCAGCTTCAGGTGTCCACTTTAGCTGGTTTGGACAATTCTTCCGCAGCATATCCGTGAAAATTGCACTTTTCTCTGCGAATTGCGGTATAAACCTGCGGTAGTATCCAATAAGTCCCAAGAAACTTCTTAGTTGTTTCTTTGTTGTTGGAGGAGGAAAATTCCTGATGCTATCTATTTTACTCATCAGAGGTTTAATTTTTCCTCTTCCCACTAGGTGGCCCAGGTATTTTACCTCCCTATTTGCAAAGGCACACTTCTTCGGGTTTAAAGTAATTCTCGCTTGCTTCATGGAGCACAAGACTGCCCTGATCCTCTTTAGATGCTCCGCCCAGGTGTTACTATGGATTATGACATCATCCATATATGCAAAAGCATAATTTTGGTGGGGTCGAAGTACCTGATCCACTAACCTTTGGCAGGTAGCCGCTGCTCCATGCAGTCCGAAAGGCATCCTCTTGAACTGGAAAAGGCCAACGGGGTGCTGAATGCAGTCTTCGGCTTCGACTCCCTGGTGAGAGGGATTTGCCAATATCCTTTTGTCATATCAAGGGTGGTTAAGTATTGAGCCTGTCCCAGCTGGTCCAACAGCTCTTCAATTCTTGGCATTGGATATGCATCAAAAACTGATATGGCGTTTACCTGCCGGAAGTCAATACAAAATCGTAAAGATCCATCAGGCTTCGGCACCAGGACTATGGGGCTATTCCAGGGACTCTTTGACTCCTCTATTACTCCCATGTCCAACATCTCCTGGACTTGTGCCACTACTTCCTGTCTTTTGGCTTCAGGCAAGCGGTATGGCCTTTGACGAACTAATTTCCCAGGTGGAGTTATTATTTCATGGGCAACCAAATGTGTCTCCCCAGGTATGGGTGTCAACACATCTGGAAACTCTTTGAGCAATTTCCTAATTTCTTCCTGTTGTACCACTGTCAGGTCCTCACCTATTTGGGGCTCTGATTTTTCTTTACAATCAGATACCTGGGGTCCCAAATCTTCCTCTTCATTCACCTCCCTCTCTCGGGCACAGGTGGCAGCTAGGCTTTTAACCCCTTTGACATCAGTAGAACCAAAGCCTTTGGTTCCACGTTCAGAATTCTCCAGGGATGTGACCTCCTCCACAGGTGGAAAACCCAGCCTCTCACAGATCAATTGGGCAATTCTGTCTCCTGTCTTCACGTGATAATCATTCTGTCCAAAATTAAACAACAGAACTTTAATATTGCCCCTGTAATCGGGATCAATTACTCCCGCACCCACATCGATGAAATATTTAAGGGCTAATCCGGACCTTGGGGCTACTCTCCCATAGCATCCAATAGGTATTTCCACTTGGAGACCAGTGTCCACCAGGGCTCTCCCTTGGCTAGGTACAGTCACATTTTCTATGCTGCACAGGTCAAACCCAGCAGCTTGAGGGGTTGCCCGCTTAGGAGCTTGGGCCTTCTCTGTGACCTTATGGTACTTTAGGACGAATGTCTGCTTTGGGGTAGCTTGGTCTTCTGGACGCTTAACCATCTTTTTAGCTGGGGTCTGAGGACTTCCAAATAAAGGCCCGGGAGCTATTACCATTAAACCTTCTCCCCCCTTCTTTCCTAGTCCTTCCACGAGACCCTGCTTAAATCTTGGCCAGTCTCTTCCTAGAACCAAATCAAAGGGTAGCCTAGGCACCACTGCTAACAAGACTTCCTCTTGTCCCCCCAGGCACTTAACCTTTAGCCTATAGGTGGGATATGATGTTGCAGCACCATGAATGCATCTGATGTGAACTTGGCTTTCAGGGGTTCTAGGCACAAATCCTTCTTGGGCCTCTATCCTCTTCCAAAGCCTTTTTGACATCATACTCTGGTCTGCCCCAGAGTCTAACAAAGCATTTGTGGTAATTCCTTGCACATCAACCATCAAATGAAATCCTTCTTTGGGCTGTTTTAAATCCACACCCACTAAGCCAGTGTGTGTCTGACATCCTTTTTTTAAATGTCCCCATTTTCCACACTTGAAACATAGTAACATAGTAAGTGACGGCAGATAAAGACCAGCATGGTCCATCTAGTCTGCCCAGCAAGATGGCAAGAGTAGGTGCACCTGTCGCTCTGTGCAGGCCACCCCTCCCCATGTTTTTGTTTCTGTTTAGGGGTGAACCCACCACTCCATGTAGGACACCCTTATTTGTTCAGATGCTAGATAGTTCAGAAGTTAGATGGTACTGTTTGTTTTGCTTTTATCCTGTTGCTGTAAAGGGATCCACTGTGTTTGTCCCATGCCGTTTTGAATTCCATCACCATGTTTGCCCTCACCACTTCCATCGGGAGGGCATTCCAAGCATCCACCACCCTTTCAGTGAAGAAATATTTCCTGACATTGCCTTTCAATTTACCACCTTGCAGCTTCATGTTATGCCCTCTAGTTTTACAGCTTCCCCGTCTTTGGAAGAGGTTTGTTTGTTCATCATTTCTCTTTAAGTATTTAAAGGTCTGAATCATATCTCCCCTGTCCCTCCTCTCCTCCAAAGTGTACATATTTAGGTCTTCAAGTCTCTTCTCATAAGGCTTCTGACGCAGGCTCCAAATCATTTTGGTCACCTTTCTCTGAACAGTTTCCAGTCTTTTTACATCTCTTGCAAGATATGGCCTCCAAAACTGAACACAGTATTCCAAGTGAGGCCTCACCAGTGACCTGTACAGTGGCATAAGTACCTCTTCCTTTCTGCTGGTAATCCCTCTTTGAATGCAGCCCAACATCCTCCTGGCTTTTGCCATCGCCTTGTCGCACTGTTTTGCCACCTTAAGATCATCAAAGATAATCACACCAAGGTCTTTCTCCTGAACCGTGCATACCAACCTCTCACCCCCTATTGTGTACTTTTCCCTTGAATTTCTGCTACCCAAGTGCATGACACTGCACTTTTTCACATTAAATCATAGTTGCCAAGCATTAGACCAGTCTTCCAGCTTTTGTAGATCTTTCCTCATGTTATCCACTCCCTCTGGGGAGTCCACTCTGTTGCAAATTTTTGTGTCATCTGCAAAAAGACAGACCTTTCCATTCAGTCCTTCAGCAATATCACTCACAAATACATTGAACAGTGCCGGGCCCAGGACCGAACCCTGAGGCACCCCGCTAATCACCTTCCTCTCATCCGAGTGAGCTCCATGTACCATCACCCTCTGTTGTCTGTCAGTCAACCAATTTCTAATCCAGTTTACTATCTTGGGACCCATCCCCAAGCTACTGAGTTTATTGACAAGCCTCCTATGAGGAACAGTATCAAAGGCTTTGCTGAAATCCAGATAGATGACATCCATTGCATGCCCCATTTCTTTCTATTCCACTGTGTCATCTGGTTTGATACAGTACATTCATTTTCAGAAACATTTTTAATTATTTTCTTTTCTGATACAGCACATCTTGCCTCATCACCTATCTTCAGAGGGCCACCCATTCTATGGCAAGCCTGCGTGGCTCCCAAGAATCTCTCTGCTAGCATGGTTGCCTCTCCAAGATTTTGGCAATTTTGCTGTATAAGGAAAGTGTGCAAATCTTTAGACACCCCAGACATAAATTGTTCCAGCATTATAATGTCTAATAACATTTCTACTGTCTTTTGCTCAGGCTCCAACCATTTTACAGCTAGACCTCTGATTCTCTGACTCAGAGCCCTGGGTGTTTCACCCACTTTCAATGTAGTAGCTCTAAACATTCGCCTATACTCTGAAATAGACAACCCTAGGCGATCCCTAATAGCAGCCTTTACATCCTTATAAATCAAAGCCTGGGCTGCTGGCATTGCTCTATACGCTGCAAGCGCCTCTCCAGTTAATGAGGCTGCCAGCCTTACTGCCCACTGGGTCTCTGGCCATGCTAATGCTTGTGCCACTCTTTCAAAAGACTCTAGAAAATCATCAACATTATCATCTGGAGTTAGCTTCCCAAAACTAAATGCCCCAATCCCTTGATTGAGTCCCACACTGTCCACATGTGGTGTACCAGTATTCACTGCTGGTCTTGCATCTGTTCCACTTTGGTTCTTCAGCTCAACTAGGGCTTGCACCAGATCAAGCACTGGCTTCTGCTGGTCCATTAAGGCTCTCATAGCAGTGTCCTGAGCCTGCTGTGCTAGCTCCTGCTGCCTGCTGAACTGGGCTGCCATCCACTGAGCTAGTTCCTTTGGATCCATCTTGAACCCTGTAAGAAATACAAAGAAAAAAAAAACACAGTGCACCACCTTCCAAACAGGTGTTTTTTTCTACACTTTTTTATTTTATTTTATTTTTTTAATTACCCCTGTGCCTTACTCCCATCCACCACTAGACATGCCCAGGTACTTATTACCATGTCTCAGTGATGAATCCAGCTCTGCACAGGGTCTTTTCCTCCTGGGACAGCTTCCTCTCCTCCAAAGTGTGGTTGAGGGAAAATCTTTTTTTTTCCAGCTTTTAACTTGAACTGTAGTTGTAATCCTCAGCAAGTAAATCCCCTTTTGTGCAAAAGCAATCCGAAAAAACTACGCCATTTGTCAGACGGCTGCCTGGGTGAGAATCTTCACAGTCTTGACAATGCATATATTTATATGATTTTTGCAAGATATTGTGGGTAATGTAGTTCATTCACACCAGACACAGCTGCTGACAATAATTTAGTTGTGCACAAGTGTTAAAGCCAATAAGATACTTCTTTATTTATGGGGTTATTTCTCCCAGCACAGATATGCTTGGTAGCACATAAATTAGGTTACTTGCTTGCAGTGTTTAACTTGGTAAAACAAAGTCAAAAATCAAAATCAGGAAAACAACCTTCAAACTTGTCAGGCAATTAGCTAATGTTTTCTTAGCATATCTCTAACAAACGAAAAGCCACAAAGAAAGAAATAAACTGTTCTTGTAAGGTTAACTTCTGATTACTTTCCACACAGATCCAGAGGTAATTCTCTCCTAGCTCACAAGCAATTAGGTGCAGCTCAATTGCTATCAGTTATCCAGCTGAAACCCTTTAGCTGGCTGGTTTTCTACTGTGTGAGTCAAATCCTGCTTCAGGAGCTTTTCTTAGTGGAATAAAGAACAAATTTATATTTCTTTGTGATGGCTGCCCTGTTTTATCACAGAAAGTTACCAACAGAGTTTGGATAGAGAGCAGTCCATATAAACAATATCTTGATCTGCTATTATTTCCCCTTCATCAACAAGCATAGGGTCACTATCATGAATTGGCACAGATGAATCTTTCAATGGAGCACTTTCAGGAGAACACTTATTTCTCTGCTGTCTTTCAAGGTTATAGCTAGGGCATAGATCAGTGTTCATACCTGAGCCTCCACCGCTGCTATAGTTCCCCTCTACATAGCCTGGCCAGTATGCAGTCCAGTTCTTATGTCCAGCCTTCCAGTCCTGATCCCTGGACACTGGATCTCTCTTCACATACCTTCTGGCATAGGTCTTAGAGTCCCTTCCACGTGCAGCCGTCTCCCTCACAGGTAGCCTGTGGTGATTCCTTGTTCTGCAGCACCATTCCTCTGGCTTTCCCCAGTCCAATGGTCTATGCTGGCCCTTGGAATACCTCCCAGTATACGTACTGCCTTGGACTCTTCTAGACCTCTCAAAGACTTTTCTCCTCTTCCTTCCAGAGGGTTTCTTTCCTTCTCTATCCGTCCGGTTTGGCTTCTGCTTCTGCTGATCCTTCAGATGAAATTGATGATCAAACTCAAGCTGATTCTCAGGATACTGAGGACAATTCTCTGAATATCCAAGGTGATCATGAAGCTGGTCATCTGTAGAATAAACTCTACTCTTATTCTGCTTAGATGAGTGCTCCTCCCTAACACAGCGCAGCTGTGCTGAATCAGGCCCTGCCCTTTGAGATGAGTGCTTAGGGATTACCTCATAGCCCTCCTGATTGAACACAAGTTTCCCCACTTCAGCTCCTCTAATGGCTGTTGGAAACCTGGTGCATTCTGAGACTGGTAGTCTTTTATGGCAAAATTCTGTTTTCTCATTTCTACCAGCACTGACAGGTTGCTTGTTCAGAGACACTTCACCTTTTCTATAGCTCCTTCCTGAGCTATGATAAGCTTCCTTATCACAAGCTCTATATATGAGGCATATGGTGAGGCATTTGTTGCTAATGATGAGGATATCGATTCCATGAGAGGATGTTGTGCTGGTGGGGGTGAAGCAGAGTTGTTTGTTGGAGAGGATGCAGACTCCTCCTCCTCTGCTGTTAGCTTGTGGGTAGTTGTGGGTGTTGGTGTTGAGTTGGTTGAGAAATACTTTGTCCGTCTCGCTGAACCAGGTTTCAGTGATGCAAAGGAGGCCAATTGCATTGCCGGTGATGTGGTCAGCAAGGGTTTGGATTTTGTTCCTGGTGGAAAGGGTGTTGATTAGACTGCATCTAATTGTTTGAATGGGGTGTGTGTTAGGTATTATTGTTGTGGTGAGTGGTGCGGTGGGAATGTTGAGTAGGTGTGATTGCCTCCTATGTTGCTGGCTGTAGTGGGGGATCAGGGTGTAGTGGATTATGGGCTTTGGAAGGTGAATGATAGGAATGAAGGAGGGAAGGATGAGGTAGGTTGAGAGGCAGTGTGCCAGTAGAGATGATTGGCCATTGATTGGCCACTCTTTTCCATTCTATGGTTAGCACTTCCTCTTAGGGGCCATTTGTTCCTCTTGGATATATATTTTATTTTAGTTAGTTAAAACCATTTATATTATGTCTATCTTCAGCATTCTAAGCAGAAAGTTCCATGAGCAGAAAATGTCTTAATAACATTGCAAACTGTAGACACAGGAATCCTAAGGTATTTGAAGTTTGATGTACTACTGCTACTATTAATCATTTATATAGCACTTCAAAGCGTACACAGCATTGTAGAAACATATAAAGAAGGCTTTTCTGACAGTCTCAGGCAGCTCTCGCCGACACCATTGTCAAAATGGAACAGGGAATGAATGTGGCCAGTTTAAACATTAGAGCCATCACTCATTGGTTGATTCATGTGACTACTGACAATTGATCACAGGTGCATCAAATTTTACTGCAATGGGAATGTGGTTCTGTTCAAACTAGTCCTAGTTTTTATACTATTTCCTACTATTTCCTTTTTAATTGGTTGTGTTTTTTATTTCATTCTTTTCACTTTTATTTTAGGAGATATTGGACATTAAGGGGTTGAACTGCAAGGGTACCAATAATGTTGACCACAACTGTAAATGCTGTGCTTCCATTATGGAAGTACACATTTAAATTAAGGAATTTTATAATCTATGTTTTTGTTTTGTGATTTTGCCCACAATCTGCCAAGACCACACCCATGCATGCATTGCATGCCATTGCTCATACTTTCACACCTGCCACAATTTAGAAGAGCTGTTTTACACACTTATATTGCCAGATATATGCTAAACTGACTTTATTAAATTACCCACTATGGAGTAGATTCTGCTCATCCAAAATCTGGGTTCTACATCCTGGATGGATGTACGACCAACGCTCAGCTGCTGCTCCCAATTCTGATCCTTGCTCTCCCCTCATGGACAAGGTTGTTGTGCGGAGTGCGCGGGTTGGGAGTGGGTGGCATGGAAGCAGAACGGGGGCAGGCCACTGTGGCCAGACGTACAGAGGGCATTCAGGTCAGCCCTCTGTACTTCCAGCAGCCCCAATTTGTACGCCCGGCTTATTCCAACTCGAAGGTGGAATAAGTGCCGGACATCTGTGCAATCAGGGTATGCAGCCCCCCCAACACCACAAGGTTGCTGCAGGAGTGCCCCCACCACTTGATCCCAGCCCTGGTTGCCCCCACCAATGGTCGGGCAGTGGGAAAAAGCATTGTTACTGCAGGCAGCATTTGAATTAGATATGAATTAGCAAAATGCAATGCAAAGTTTTATGTAGAGCGATAAGATGAAATTGTACAATGTGGCAGTTTTTTCTTATAAAAGGAAATACTGCAGAAGATGTGGAAAGGGCATTGCAGGTGACTTCACTAGTTTGTGGAACTGTAATTCCTTCCTGAAGCCCTCCAGTCATACTGTGTTATTTTTAAGATAAAATTTTGTGTGTGTTTTCATTCTTTACTCTTACTTGCCCTGAAGCCAGGAAATTGGAACCAAAAGAACCAAGGAAGAATTTTACTTGGTGCTCATTCAGGATTAGAGTGCACAAACAGTAATTTTATGAGGAGTCACTTAAAGATTTACGCCATCTGCGCATGTAAATCATGGTACTTTAGTGATCACATGTGTAAATATGTACTTTAGCCAATCGCTATTCTATAAGTACATTCATAAGGCATGTACATTCACTGTGGATGTGCGCATAGGCGGAGTTTAGATGGAGCAGGGGTGGCATACATCAATTTGTGCATAAATTATATAATACGCGGGCATTTACACCTAGGGCTGGTGTAAATGATTGTGCCTTAAATTAACGCACATTTTCAACCACTTACACTAGTATTTTATAAAGAAAAATAGGCGCCTAGTTTCAGACATAAAGTAGACACATCCCTATAATATCACCCTTGATGGAGTCATTTTAACAGGCCACCTAGATTTATGTACGAGCAGCACACATAAATCAAAGTATTTTCCTCATATACATGTGTAAGTGGCCACTTACATGTATAAATGGTGTGGTGGCAAATTTGTCTGTACTGTACATGTGCTCATCCAGTTGCGCATACCTACATTGTGGGCATGCACGTAGGTGGAGTTTGGGAGTAGCATGTGCAGAAGTGTATGTGATTGCATCTTTAAACTTACATATGTTTGGTCACTTCCATGTGTAATATAAAGTATGCATATCCTTCACTTTATAAATATGCACAAAACAACACGCACTATTTACACAGGACTTTATAAAACTCCCCTCAGTGTGTCTCTAGCACCTCCCACAAAGAATCCCTATAAAAAGATTTGAAGAAGTTCACCAACCCACCTCCCAGTTAGTCAGTAATACTCCTATGCTGAGACCCTACATACTGCAGGAGGAATCGTTCATGCTTCAACAGAAATCTTTATTTTCAAGAATAACTAGGAAAGAAAAACAGCACAGGTGCCTGGGAAATCAGCTGTTTTAATGAAGTAAGTTATATTTCTGATGGTACATTTACCATCAAGTGCTTGGTTGGCTAACTTGTGCGAGACCTGCGCAGGTTCATGGGCTAGTGACCCTTCAAATAGTCCATTAGTGCTGGCAGACAGCTTCTATCTCATTTTGTGCTAATTGAACTAGAGATTGATGTTCTGCTGTTGTGTCATGAAAACCATTTCCATATTCTCATTACTTCATAGCAAAATTTCCTACAGCAATTACACTGCTTATCCTCCCTCCCTCCCTCATCATTAATATGCCTTCAGTGTGCGCTTCTCCAGCAGCACTCCTCGTCCTCCACCTGCACGGACACGTTACTAACCGACACATTACTGCCACGGACACGTTACTGCCCCCGCTCTCAGACACGTTACTGCCACGGACACGTTACCTCCCGCTCTCAGACACACTGATGGCAGAGGGCTTTTGCCACCTTTAAACCATCTAGATGTCTCATCTCATGCTAAGTTATCCACTTTATGGTCCTCTGCAAGAACCTTGCCTCCCATCCGTCTCTCATCAGGGACTCATTCTGAAAGGTCTCCCTCCCTTTGCTTTTCCATTTGACTAAGGTGCTGAGATCACTGACACCTTCTTCCCTTTACACCCACCCATTAGCCCAGATTCCAGGAACCAGACCCTTGGCAGTTGCATAAGTTTCACCCAGGTGCAGGACGCTAAGGGTGAGCATGGCTAAAACACATTTTTCCTGATCTTTGAGGATTTTTTCATGTTCATTTGACCTATTCATTCGTTCAGGTGGGTATTGCATCTATGCAAAATGTAGGCAACTGTTTGCATATTAATTCATAGGTTTACACATATACAAGTGATTTGCATACACTTTAAATTTTTCGGCACTCAAATCATGTACTAGATGCACGCTCATGACTGCACATCCCTACAGCTGCCCTTCTGCAGTGGACCCCCTTGTTCTGGGGCCTTTCTGAAACTCTTACTTGGGGCCTTACATTTGAACTTATACAACTGCTCTTGGGGCCCCACTGTGTAACGCTGGCATTTTCACTTGTCTCAGTAACGAAATCACCTGTCATTAGAAGAGAGACCATTCATCACCTACTCTTGACATGTCGGCCTACATTGTAGCAGATAAACGAGTGAAGAAAGAAACACCCAAGGAGTCTTAGAAGGAAACAACGGTTTAATTTGCACAGACCCAGAGAAAATAGTTTTTCCAAATTCTGGGCCTCCACCAGAGGGCTCAGAGATTATATAGACTTCTTAACAGGTTATTACAGCATTTTTCATGATTGGTCACTTTATTACAGTCTAGTCCCGATTGGAGAAAGTCTACTGTACTCTTATCTCTAGCAAGCAGAGAGAGCAGCAGGACAAAGGAATAGGGGAGGGACAAGCATGTACCAGGGTATGACTTCACCAAGAGGGGTGTGTCCTTTTCACTTAACCCTTCCAGCTCTCAGCCCTGCCTGGATTTCTACCTCAACATGAAATTTCACACTGCACAAACAGGGCTGGATTAAAACATAGGCAAACTAGGCACATACCTAGATCCAGTGGTGTATCAAGGTCTGGGCAGTGGGCATGGCCTGATCCAGGTGCCAGCCATGAGGGGAGCTGCACCCCTGTTAGGCAATACACAAGGAGGCAACATGGCAAATTTACAGCCTCGGGTAACTCGTCATGCTGCCTCTGCTCTAGGCCAGACGGCTTTTCTCTCCCGGCTAAAGTCTTGCGAGAAGAGAAGAGCCAACAACTGTCACGCTCCTTTAAATAGCAAAATTATCCTCAGAAGTCATATTATGTTCTGGTATTCCAGCCTGCAAAAGCCTTCAATGGTTCCGGTTCCGAAAATTTATCTGCTTATGTTTATGTTTATTAACGCCTTTCTAAAAACCAAAATGGTTTACAGTAAAAATAGAATTAAAAAGAAAGGGAATTCCATTGTTAAAACAGGATAGAGATAGAGGAGAGAAAACCTATAAAAAAATACAATTACATGCACAATACAAACCTCTTCAGCAGCCTCCCTGTCGGGTCTGTGCCCTCCCAAGAACCACCCTGATTAATTATTTAATTCAAACACCCAACAAAAGAAATGGGGTTTTCAATTGAGATTTAAATTTTGGGTATGAGGATTCCAACCGAAGTTGAAGAAGGAGTGAATTCCAAGTAAAAGAATGGTGAGTTTGACTGCAAGTGAGCCTTTGAAGGTGGGGGAATGTATAGTCTATTGTTAAGGGAGCGCAGAGCGCGAGCAGGGGTGTCAAGAATGAAGATAGGATGGCAAACCAGTATAAAGAGCTTTATGAGTGAGTGTGAGAAGCCTGAAATGTATGCAAAAGAAAACAAGCACCTAATGATGTTGTTGTAGGAGAGGTGAAATATGGTCCAATTGTTTAGCAAACGTCAAGATGCAAATGGCCATATTTTGTATTGATTGTAGATGTTTAATCTCTGAACACTGAATTTCTGCATAAACTGTATTGCAATAGTCTATGCTAGAGACCACGAAGTTTAAAAGAAGAGAGGTTAATGATGATGTATCCAGAAAGAGACGAATGACTCGACATTGACGGAGGGCATAGAATGATGTCTGGACAGTAACACTAATATGGGGAGCAAACGTTAATTCTGGGTCTAATAATACACCGAGATATTTTAATGTACAGTGCAATCAAATAGTCCCTCCGCAGTGAGCGCTGTGTGTGCAAAAGCAGCCCGCTGAGGAAAAGAAAATGTAACTACCTGAGCCAACGATGAGGACTGCTATCTCCACTGCATGCAAAGGCACGATTGTAAGCTAAAACAGGCCCCTTTTTATTTTTTCAAAGTATCAAGATGCTAAAAACCTAGACAAGGTTTTAGATAGTGCTGGGAAAGGAGTCTACTGTCTTGGTACATGTTGGTACCAAAGACATAGGAGAGTGTGGGAGTGAGGTTCTGGAAACCAAATTTAGGCTTTTAGGTAGAAAGTTGAAATCCAGAACTTCCAGGGTAACATTCTCACAAATGCTTTCCATTCCACGCATAGGATACAAGAGACAGGCAGAGAGCCCTGGCGTCTCAATGCATGGAGGAGACGATGGTGCAAGGAAGAGGGTTTTGGATTTGTTAGGAATTGGGCAACATTCTGGGGAGGGGGGATTTTCCAAAAGGGTGGGCTCCACCTTAACCAGGCTGCTGGCATTATCTTTTAAAAAGGAGATAGAGCAACCTTTAAACTAGATAATAGGGGAAAGCCGACAGTCGCCCAAGAGCGCATGGTTCAGAAGGATACTAGCAAAACAAAGAAGTCGGGGCATCCCGACAGACAGGTTCCAATAAAGGTAAAAGTAACCCAGGTGTTTTTAAGTAAAAATCAGACAGAGTTGAAAATTTTCAAATTAACCCTATCATCAAATAGCCAGACTGTTAATATTAGCAAAAGACAGACTGAAATGACTGTATGCATATTCTAGAAGTCTAAAAAAATAAGATGGGAGAGTTAGAATATATAGCAATGAATGAAAGGTTTGATATAATTTGGCATTTCAGAGACATGATGAAAGAGGATAACCAGTGGGACACTGTGATACCAGGCTACAAACTATATCGCAATGATAGGGTAGATTATATAGGTGGAGGGGTGGCTCTATACAGTATGTTAAAGAGGGCATCGAGTCAAAGAGGATAAAGGTTTTGCAGGAAACAAAATACAATGTAGAATCTCTATGGATAGAAATTCCATGTAAAAAGGGAAAGGGAATAGCAGTGGGGATGCACTACCATCCCCCTGGACAGACTGAACAGACAGATGATGAAATGCTAACAGAAATTAGGGAAGCTAGCAAAGTTTACAACACGGTAATAATGGGAGATTTCAATTACCCCAGTATTGACTGGGTCAATGTCACATCAGGACATGCTAGGGACATAAAGTTTCTAAATGAAGTAAATGATTTCTTCATGGAGCAACTGGTTCAGGAGCTGACACATGGGGACACTTTTATAGACCAAGTCCTCAATGGAACGCAAGACCTAGTGCAAGAGGTGATTGTTTTGGAGCTGCTTAGCAATAGCAAAATAGCATGATCACATTTAATTTAATAAATGGAGGGAGGATAGCAAGGAAATTGACTGTACTAGCATTTAACTTTCAAAAAGCAGACTATGATAAAATGAGGGACATGGTTAAGAAAAAATTAAAGGAGCAACTGCAAAGGTTAACAATTTACTTCAGACCTGGACGTTATTTAAAAATACTATTTTGGAAGCCCAGATCAGATGTATTCCATTCTTAAAAAAAGGTGGGAAGAAGGCCAGACAACAACCAGCATAGCTTAAAAGTGAGGTCAGAGAGGCTGTTATAACTAAGAGAGAATCTTTTAGAAAATAGAAAAAAAGAGCTAAATGATGAAAACAGGAAACAACATAAATACTAGCAAGTTAATTGCAAGGCATTGATAAAACAGGCAAAGGGAAAATGTGAAAAGAAGCTTACCGTGGAAGCAAAAGCACATAAAAACTTTTTCAATTATATTCATAGTAAAACAACTGTGAGAGAGTCAGTTGGACCATTAGATGATGTAGGGGTAAAAGGTGTATTGAGAGAGAACAAGGTCACAGCAGAGAGATGTAATTAATTTTTTGCTTCAGTCTTTACTGAAGAAAATGTTGGAAACTTACCCATGCCAGAAATGATATTTAAAGGTGATGTATCAGAGGAATTGAAACAAATCTTGATAAATTGGGAAGATGTAATACAGCTAATTGATAAACTAGAGCAGCAGATTACCTGACCCAGATGGTATACATCCCAGGGTGCTGAAAGAACTGAAATATGAGATTGTAAAACTACTATTAGTAATCTGTGATCTACCATTAAAATCACCTGAAGTACCCAAAGACTGGAGTGGCCAATGTAATGCCAATTTTTGAAAAGGGTTCCAGGGGTGATCCAAGAAACTACAGACCAATGAGCCTGACATCAGTACCATGCAAAATGTTAGAAACCATTATAAAGAACAAAATTACTGATCATGTAATAGTCAAGGTTTAATGGCAGAAAGCAAAGTCTTGTCTAACCAATCTCTTATATGTTTTTGAAGGTTTGAATGAACAGGTAGTTGGTGAGCCGGTGGATATAGTGTAACTTGATTTTCAGAAAGCCTTTGACAAAGTCCCTCATGAGAGGCGGTTGGGGAAATTAAAAAGCCATAGAATAGGAAGCAACGTACTATTGTGGATTAGGAAATGGTTGAAAGTTAGAAAAGAGAGAGTAGGGTTACATGACCAATTTTCTCAATGGAGAAGGTGAATAGTGGAGTATCCCAGGGTTCTGTGCTGGGCTGACTGCTTTTTAATATTTATAAATGCACCTCTAGATCCTAAACAGTATGGTTTCAGCCCCTATCACGGAGTGGAAACCCTCCTCATAGCATTATTTGACACACTCATATGCGGTCTAGACAACCCCAACCAAGCCTACATCATGGTGGTCCTAGACATCTCATCATCATTCAACAACGTTGACCATGCTGTACTGCTGTCAAGATTGGCTCACATATGCATTGCAGAAATGGCACTAAAATGGTTCCAATCCTATATCTCCAATCGCTCCCAATATGTAAGAATTAACCAGGATACTTCCACCACCTTCCCCCAAGAACAAGGAATACCCCAGGGTTCAGCCCTATCTGCTCTCTTATTTAATTTATACCTGCAACCAATATGCGACATATTCACCAAATACAAAGTCAATTTCCACATATATGCAGACGATATAATGGTCTATTCCCCGGTTGATATAAAAAATCCGCAATTTACCAATATTAAGGGCTGCATATATGAATCTGAATCCTGGCTCAGCAAAAACAACCTACAAATCAACCTTAAAAAAACAGAAATATTAATCGCCACAAGAAACAAAAAGTACACCCCCCCCATCTCATTCTAATTACACAACTTAATCTTGCCTGTCAAACAAGAAGTCAGATATCTAGGGGTCATTATAGACAGGGCCTTAAGCATGGCATCTCATATCAAACTCACTGCCAGAACAATACTCTATAAACTAAAAACTATTCAACACCTGAGACCAATCCTAGACCCACATGACCTTCGCACAATAGTTCAAGCGCTAGTGAACCCCCATCTGGACTATTGTAATGGTATTTTACAAGATTTATCAAAGAAGTCCATTCACACCCTCCAACTTGTCCAAAATGTATCTGCCAGGATAATAACCAAGACCAACCTATCGGAACACATCACCCCCATATTATATAACCTTCACTGGCTCCCAATAACTTCCAGAATACAATACAAGCAAATCCTCACTGCTTTTAAATTGTATAACGATATCTCCCCCTCTTACCTCTCCACTATAATAAAATCTCAAACTGACAACAGACACAAGCGAAAGCACGCTCAAAACCTTCTGCAAGTTCCAACCCTTATACGCAAAACTAAACAGCACACAAGTAATAGGCCATTCAGATACACAGCCCCTATACTTTGGAACGCCCTCCACAACCAAATCAGAGCTACCAAAGATTTCCTAACTTTCCGCAAGGAATTGAAATCACACCTTTTCTCACAATATTATAATGCTCACCTAATAAACAATACCTCCAATAACTCCACCCCCCTTCTACCTCAACAGTCTAACACCTCCCATTTCCCTCCCTTATTTCAATGTATATAGCTAAGAAAATCCAGCCATCACTATGCCTCTGTAATTAGTGTGCACTGCTATGTATATACAGTAGTTATTCTAAATTCCTTGTTTAAATTGTATTGGTTAAATATGTTTCATGTACCACTGTGTTGTAGTTCCATGTAAACTGCCCCTGATTGCTGGAAGTAGCGGTATAAAAAAAAACGTCAAATAAATAAATAAAAAATAAGAATAAATGACCTGGAAATGGGAATAACGAATGAGGTGATCAAATTTGCAGATAACACCAAATTATTTGAAGTTGTTAAAAACAAAAGAATTGTAAAAATTTCAAGAGGACCTTGATAGATTGGGAGACTGAGCATCAAAATGGCAGATGACATTTAATGTGGACAAGTGCAAAGTTATGCACCTAGGAAAGAAAAACCCAATCTATGGTCACACAATGCAAGATTCCACATTAGGAACCAGCAGCCAGGAAAAGGATTTAGGCATCATCATGGATAGCACATTGAAACCCTCAGCCCAGTGTGCTGCAGCAGCCAAGAAACAAATAGAATGCTAGGAATCTTAAGGAAAGGAATGGAGAATAAAACAAAGGATGACATCATAATGCCTCTGTATCGTTCCATGGTCCGACTGCACCTTGAATATTGTGTGCAATTCTGGTTGCCATATTTTAAAAAGGATATAGTGGAATTAGAAAAGGTACAGAGAAGAGCCACCAAAATGGTAAAGGGAATGGAAGGATACCTTTATCTTTATCTTTACTGTGTCATTTTATATACTGCTCAGACTTGCCTACCAGAGTGATTTATAATATTTGCTGCTATGAAAAGAGGAAAGGAACGCCATTAATCGATAGGAAAGTACTGAAGCAGTCACACTAGAAAAGATTACAAAGAGAGGAGAGGGCTGGGACTGGGGAAGGGGGAGGTCAAAGGCAGTGGAAAAGGCCTTGAATTTCTTGAAGGAGGGCTCCAGGTGGAGGGCAGGCAAATGGTAATTCCATAAGGTGGGACCCAAATAGAAGAGGGCAGAGTTAAGAGTGAGGTCAAGGTGGGCCTTTGAAGGTGGTTGGAATGGATGGATTGTAGGAGATGGGGAGGGGGGGGAGCAAAAAAGATGAATAAGGTCTGATAAGTATTGCGACAAGCAGGTATGGATGGATCTATGAAACAGGGTGAATATTTTGAAGTGAATCCCGTGTTTGATGGGCAGCCAGTGTAGGTGAATGAGTAGAGGGGAGACATGGTCTGAGCGGGAATCTTAGCTGCAGTATTTTGAAGTGTAGCAGCAGAGCGCAGACAAACCAATGATACCAGGAGTCTGTTCAGAAGGTCCAAATCATTTATTTGTGCACAAGTCTCAAGCAGAATCAAATTCAAAATGGCTGAGCAAAGTTCTCTGGCGATACAACAACTTTTATAGACTTTAGCTTCATTCTAGGTATAGAAAAACATTTCATTGGTCCCGGTAACCTCCCGTACCTCCCGTACCCCTTCTATTGGTCCCGGTACTGATATGATTATCCAATTATGTTCTTTCAGTGGGCTGAGCACCTGCTTACCCCCCTTCTAGTCCCAATTACAATGGTCAGTTCACTAACTTGTTACTTTCCTTCTTTCAAGGCTATTGGGCTAGTTGCTACGTGCAGGGAAGCAGGGCTCTAGAACTTCTCTGTCAGCAGTTTTAAACATGAATTTCTGTATTTTTCCATCTGTTCTGCTTGTCTAAGCTAATTCAATACTTTTACTGAGTTCTTAGTTCTATAGCAGCATATTGGGGGATGTGCAATTCCTATGGGCCTCTTCACAAGCTTCATTTACAGGTCAAACTAGTTAGGCTTGCTTATGTCAGACACTGTGGATCACAGGCCTACACCTGCCACATTCCCCCCTTTGATTAATCTCACCCTATTAGTTAATAAGGTGTGAGAATTAAATCACTTCAAAGTAATTATACTACAGTTAGAGGAGTCCGACTATATCCAGGAGGACGAGGTTGGTATAAAGCCATTATCTTAGTTGCGGTCTTCCGCTCTACTGTACTATCAATAGCACTGTGTATGGAATGCATACAGCATGGGATTATACATGGCAATAGGAAAATAACAACAACAATCAGCAATACCAGTATTAGAAAAGTCTTCAGTCCTCCTAGCCATGAGAAAAGGTTAGCAAACCAGTTAGGTAATCTTAGTGGGTGCCAAGTCTGTATTGGCACACAAGCATGTTTACGCATATCTTCAGCAATTTCTTCAACTACATGACCTTTGTCATCTATTTTCAAACAACAATTGGTTAGATTCAGTTTACCACATACTCCTCCTTCAGCTGCTAACAAATAATCAAGTGCTAGACGATTCTGGTATATGGCAGTGCGCATTTGGGTGCTTTGTCTAGCTAAAAGTGTGAGAGCATGGCTAGTTTCATTAGTTATTATTTCAACTACTGCTTGTAAGCGAATAATACGATTAATCATATAGATTGGTGTTCGATAACCATACATACCATCATCATTCCAAGTGGCAGGCCCATAATACTCAATAATTCTTTCTGGTGGCCAATCATCACCCTTCCACTTCTCCCATTTACCTACTTGAAGGGGTGATCTCTTCTGTCGCACTGCTCTTTTGTGTCTGTGGGTAGTGTACACTGGGTATCCTAATTGTTCTCCATGTTCTGTGGGTAGGAGAAAGAAAGAAGGTCTGATGGTTCCCAAGACACATGCTCCTCCCCAATGCGATGGGAGTTGAGCATATGCTCGGCTTCCACAGATCCAATACAGACCAGGTGGGGCTTGCCAAGCATGAGTTTTGGCAAGGTTAGTCCATAAACTAGCAAGTTCAGGAAATCTGGTTAATGGGTTAGGAGGTTCAGGTGCTTTACTTCCTGACCACCATGATGTCTTCTTGGTAGTGGCATTATAAAACTTCTGGCTAAGACAGACCAGCTGTCCTACCTGTTGGGTGAACTGAGGTCCAGTTCTGGCATAACAAAGACGTCCAACGATTGAGTGCGCTAACACCCATTCGCTAGTAGTCTTGTGTAATTCAGTCTGATTGTAAGTCAGAGAATAATTCAATTCTTGGGCCTCCCATGGCCATTGGTCACCCATCTGGGTTCCGCCACAGAAATAACAATCTGAAATCTTTAGACAGGATAATACTGCTCCAGCTAATTCTAGAAACAAATTCTGGGATGGATGGGGAATTTCGAACTTATTTACATGCATAGCTTCATAGAAAGTGTTATGGATGTGATATTTAGATGACTTGTAGGCTTGAGTATTCAATCTTATATACACAATGGTTCCTGGATCTACTGCTCCACCTGCAATACGTAAACCAAACTTGTATCCTTGTTTCCATGCATTAGGATTACGGATCCGTAATTGCAAAGGGTTACAAGCACCTTTCTTACATTTGTCATCTGTTTTTGACTTAGTCAAAGTGGCAACTCGTTTATCTCTCTGTTCATCTGTAATACCAGCATTCCATGTAGCATAAAAAACACACTCCCAGTTTGGGCAATAGTAATCTGCAGCTGGGGCAGTACTATATGACTCTTTCTTACCAGTACACTTTCTCCATCCTGTGGCACCTTCTGGGCACATATACTTATGATCATTGCGATAGGCTTTTTCCCAGGTACCACATCTGGAACGACTATCTCTGTTTATAACATCACATGCATCAAAATATAAAACAGCAGGTATACTAGCATCTTTAAGTGGTCGTGTAGCATTAATTATAGGTCCATCTGCATCATTCCATCGTATTTCCAACGTATAATATGATGGGTTCTGATGCGGGTTATAGCATACTCTGGAGTTACCTTTAATGCAAACATTTAGTTCGGTGGTGTTATAAATACACCGAGTCACTTTACCAGTGCATTTATAGTGAGAATGATAAATCAAAGTCTGAGTTACTTTCAGTCCAGTTCGAGTAGAAGTAATGCAAGCAGTGCATGGAGGTAAAGCATGAGTCAATTCAAAACCTCCAAAACAGGCAACCAGGGCCAAGCAAAGATAAAGATACATGTTGATTGGAGTTCTTCTGAATCCTCAGCTTGCAAATCTTGACCACGACGATCTTTTCTTCGTCCCGTGCGCTAATAAAGCAATTTCAACGGGTGCTGAGTGTTGATTGAAGATCCTCAAGTTGTCCATCACACAGTAACCAACTTAGCAATTTCAGTTGGCTTTTGAAGTATGGTTAATCAATGTAGTATCAAAGTAGTGTGCAAAATCACACGTAGATTGGGTTCGTTGAAACAAAACTGTTGCTGCATGGAAAACAGCAACCCTCTTCGAAAGACTTGGCTACTGCAAGGCACTGTGACAAAGTGTCTACGCTGCTGGTTGCCGTCTCAGAGTAACTCGTAAAGGTGCATCGTGATGCTGTTCCGCGGTCCACTGCTCAGGTTCTGGAGCTGCTGCGGGCTTAACTCTCCTGTGGTGGATCCAGGCGTCGATCTCCGCTACCTTTACTGCAGTTGGGGTAGACAGGATGACGATGTACGGTCCCTTCCAATGGGGTTCCAGCGGTGTCTTCTTCTTCCAATCTTTGATCCACACCGAGGTACCAGGCTGGTAGGGATGCAGGGGTTCAGTCAAGTTGATAGGCAACTGGTCTTGGATCCACGTATGGAGAGTCTGCAGAACAAAACTAAGAGCTAGGAGTTCTTGCCTGGTTATTTCTGAACCAATTTGGGCTAGACTTCCTTTAATTCCTTGCACTATTGGTGGGGGTTTACCATACAGAACTTCAAAAGGGGAAAAACCTGTTGACTTCACAGGAGCTGAGCGTATTCTGAGTAAAGCTATTGGGAGCACTTGGGGCCACTTCAGGTGTGTCTCCTGGCAAAGCTTAGACATTTGGGCTTTTAAGGTACGATTCATTCGCTCAACTTTCCCTGAACTCTGGGGTCTGTATGCGGTGTGGAGTTTCCATTGTATCTGTAGGGCTTTTGCTAACTGTTGAGTAACCTGGGAAACAAATGAGGGTCCATTGTCTGACCCTATTACTGCTGGAATTCCAAATCTAGGGACAATCTCTCTCAATAAAACTTTGGTGACTTCTCTGGCTTTCTCGTTCTGGTTGGGAAGGCTTCTACCCACCCAGAGAACGTACAAACTAATACTAATAGGTAATGGTATCCACTGGCTTTTGGCATTTCAGTAAAATCATCTGCAGGTGGTGCATGGGGGTTACACCTCCTGACTGAACTCGAGGTGGTGGTGTAGGACCTTGCTTGGCATTATTTTTGGCACAAATTTGACACTGGCGTGCTACTGAGGCTGATAGGGCTGATAACATGGCAATGTAGAAATGTGGTCTAAGTGCTTTTTCCATAGCGGTCTTCCCATAATGTGTGGCTTCATGGAAAGCTTTGACAAAGGCTGGTCCTAACAATTCGGGAATTACTATTTGTCCTGGGGGTTGACTGCCCTCTGCTGGTGGCAGTTCAATCCACCCATCTTTCAGTACTCCATCTTCTCTGTCACAGTAATAGTTTAATTCTTTGGTGGTATATCGTGGTGTCCATGAGTTCAAGGGTACTGGAAACAATGCTGCCTGCATCGGCGTGGCTTGTGGCAAAATTTGTCCTGTCATAGCTGCTTGTCGTGCTGAGGCATCTGCAAATCTGTTCCCTCGGGCAACTTCTCCTTTTCCTGCTTGATGTCCTCTGCAATGCATAACAGCTACACGAGTTGGGGCCCATACTGCATCAAGTAGCATCAGTATCTCGGGGCCATACTTAACTGATTTTCCTCCGGATGTGATGAGTCCTCTTTCTTTGTAGAGAGCTCCATGGGCATGTAAGGTGGTGAAGGCATACTTAGAGTCTGTATATACATTCAACACAAGTTTTTCACCTAGTAGTAGTGCTCGGGTAAGTGCTATCAATTCTGCTTTCTGGGCTGATGTGCCTGAGGCTAGGGCTGATGATTCAACAACTTCATGTTGAGTGACTACTGCATATCTGGCACAGCGTCGTCCATTGATGATGAGACTGCTTCCATCAACATAATAGATTTGGTCAGGATTGTCTATGGGCACATCTGTCAGATCAGGGCGGCTTGAGAATACAGTGTCCATGACTTCTATACAGTCATGCTCTGGAAGTTCTTCACTAATAGGTATCAATGTGGCTGGATTCAAGGCATGGCTCACTTCCAGTTGTATCTGTGGGTTTTCACATAGCATGCTCTGATATTTCAACATTCGGGAATTGGTGAGCCAATGATTTGCTTTCTGTTCCATAAGGGCAAGGACTGCATGTGGCACAGTGACTCGTATATTCTGTCCTAGTGTGAGTTTGTCTGCTTCACTCACCAACAAAGCTGTAGCTGCAACTGCTCTCAGGCAGGGTGGCCATCCTTTGGCCACAGTGTCCAATTGTTTCGATAGGTATGCTACAGGTCGTTCCCAATTTCCCAATTTCTGAGTCAACATGCCTAAGGCATTTCCTTGTGCTTCATGTACAAACAAATGGAAAGGTTTATGAACATCTGGTAGTCCAAGGGCTGGTGATGACATCAATTCTTCCTTCAACGTCTTGAAGGCTGTATCCTGCTCAGGTCCCCACTCCAGTGGCGACTTTTCTTCTCCTTTTGTGGCTTCATACAGTGGCTTAGCAATTTGGGCAAAGTTGGGAATCCAGATTTTGCAATATCCTGCTGCTCCCAGAAAGGCTCTGACTTGCTTTCTGGTTGTTGGGGTTGGAATTCTGCATACTGCTTCTTTTCTTTCTCTGCCTAATTTTCGACTTCCTTGGGTTATACGAAAGCCCAAGTATTTCACTTCTTTTTGACATAGTTGTGCTTTTGCTCTGGAAACTTTATATCCAGCTTCATCTAGTAACTGCAAGAGGTCTTTGGTGGCTTGTATACATTCACTTTCTGATACAGCAGCTATCAGCAGATCGTCCACGTATTGGAGAAGCACTCTCTTCCCCGGGGCCACTGGATAGCTGGAAAGGTCTTGATTCAGTGCAGCACTAAAGATGGTAGGCGAATTCTTGAATCCTTGGGGTAATCGTGTCCAGGTGAGTTGGCCCCCTCTTCCAGAGATGGGGTCCTGCCATTCAAATGCAAATAATATCTGACTCACGGGGGCTAATCTTATGCAAAAGAATGCATCTTTCAAATCTAGAACAGTAAAGTGGGTGGCTTCAGCAGGAATTAGTCCTAGAAGAGTGTAAGGATTGGGTACAACTGGATGTATAGTTTCAACTGCTTCATTCACTCTTCTTAGATCTTGCACTGGGCGGTAGTCATCTGTTCCAGGCTTTTTCACTGGCAGAAGTGGGGTGTTCCATGGGGATTGACATACTTTCAGTAGGCCATGTTCCAGTAATCTTTGCAAGTGGCGGTGGATGCCTTCAATTGCAGCTCTAGGGAGAGGGTATTGTTTGACATGTACTGGTGTAGCACTAGGCTTGAGAATCTCAATTACTGGAGCTATATGTTTGGCTAGGCCTGGAGGACTGCCTTCTGCCCATACTCCAGGTGGGGCATCAATACTTTTCAAGGTTTGTTCAAAATAGGTGTCTTGGACAGAATCATCACTGTAATATCTCCATTCTTCTTCTCGGGGAACTGTGAGCAGCATTATTCCTGCTGGTTTGGCTTGTGAATTAACTGTCATTTGCATTTCTCCTCTTTCAGTGAAGGATATTTGGGCCTGTAGCTTGGCTAACATATCTCGTCCCAGTAGTGGCACTGGACATTCTGGCATGTAAAGGAATTGATGAGTTATTTGCTGTCCTCCTAGACTGCATATGCGATTCTGAAGAAAAGGTTTTGTAGCTTTGGCACCAGTTGCTCCTACAATGGTGACTGCTTTTGTAGAAAATGGGGCTATCTTCTTGTCTACTACTGAATGTTCTGCTCCAGTATCAACCATAAAGTTCACAACTTGGTCTCCTATTTGTATTCCGACCATAGGCTCCTGGAGACCCAAAGCAAATTCTGAGCCCGGTCTGTCCTAATCCACGTCATCTTCATCATAGGCTGTTGCCGCCAATGCTTGCACGGCTTCTCCTCTTTCACGCTGATGTTGCTCTCGATTGGCTCCTCCGCGATGTCGGGGACGGCCTCGTTTTTCTCTCCTTTCCATTGATGATTGTTTTCGTCATCTTCGTGGGCGTCTTCGAGTTGCGGGCATGCATCTCTCCAATGTCCTTCTTCTCTGCAATAGGCGCATTGGTTTACGCCTAGCTGCTGGGGCCGGCTTCCACCTCGGCCCCGCCCCCTTCCTCTGCTCCTTCGACTAGGGACACCTCCTCCCCTTTTCTGTTCAACTATATGCTTTGTCTTGGATTTACTTTTTACTGGCAGGCTAACACTGGCGGTTGCTTCTACACTGTCAGTCTCACTCAGGGAATTCTCAGTTTCTTCCTTTTCTGTTTCTGAATCTGACTCGCCTTTCTCTGTCTCTGTCTCAGTAGAATCATCTTCTTCAACTAAAGGGAGCTCATCTTCCTGCTCTTCGGGAGGTGGCTCAGGGGTTGGGTCCCGCACCCGCTGTCTCTGGGGCTCTGGGGCAGGACGCCGGGCTACTCTTACTGGGCCCGGGGTTCTAGGCTGTCGGGGAATTACTTCTGGGGAATCAGGATCGACCAGGATGGGTTTCTTCCTGGACTTCTCATCTTTCCCTTTCTTACTAGGCTGTTTATTTCCTGTTTTCTGACTATGATCTGTTTTCGCTAACATTATTCTGCACTGTTCTTCATAGCAGCGCTGCGCCCAAGGGGGCGGATCTTCACAAATACTTAACCAAGAATCTATATAGGGGTACTGATCGGGGTGCGCTATCTGCACTCTATGATGAACTAACTGGATAATTCCTACATTTAAGGTTCCCTCTCGGGGCCAGGTAGGGTCTAGATCGGGCCACTCCCTAGTACACAAAATCTGTAAACGGGCTGCAGTCATTTTAATACCATAATCTCCAGAATATCCCTCTTTAAAATGTGCGATCATACATTCTAATGGAGTGTTTCCTAGTAGACCCCGCCCCTCCCATTTCGATGTGTGCGCGCAACAACAGACAGAAGGGAAAAGGAGGGCGGACCGTGGGTAAGGGGTCCTCACGGCCCTAGAAACGTATAAGGGAAACAAATAACAAGACAAGACGACAATCGCTTCCCCCTTTTTGCGACCTGAACGCGGTCGCCCGGTCAGGAAATGCGCTACTCAGGGGTCCGCCTTCGCTTGGTCCGTACTGCCAGACCTCTCATACACACTTCATTCACACAATCATGCTAGCAACGTATCCCAGAATGCATTCGTTTCTATCTATTCTGACTAGTCTTGTTCAATTACCAAAATACAAGAAGACGGGAGTTTCGCCCTGCGAATACTCATGCGGGGGTACTCGGTCCGTCTTTGAGAGGTGATCAAGCTCTCTTACCAATTTCCAAGTTCCAAGTTCAAATGGCAGCACTGCTCTTTCTTATCTGTCTAGACAGCAAATCAAAACTATACTCACCGGATCCGGTCCTCAAACTTCCCAAGCAGGCGCATGAGTTGGACATCGGACCTCCCCTCACTCGGGTTCGAGGCGTTGGCTCCAGCCGGGCCCGGCACCCGCCGAGGTCCGACCAACTTCCTCCGATGCAATGGACCGGCGGCGCCAGGAAGCAGCCCCCGTCGGAAGGCGCGATCCCGGCAGGACCAAGCCTATAGAGGCGGAATGTCGTGGTATATTGCCCTATATACACTCTGATTCCACAACTTCCCGGCCAACGCACCAAGAATATGTAGCAGCAGAGCGCAGACAAACCAATGATACCAGGAGTCTGTTCAGAAGGTCCAAATCATTTATTTGTGCACAAGTCTCAAGCAGAATCAAATTCAAAATGGCTGAGCAAAGTTCTCTGGCGATACAACAACTTTTATAGACTTTAGCTTCATTCTAGGTATAGAAAAACATTTCATTGGTCCCGGTAACCTCCCGTACCTCCCGTACCCCTTCTATTGGTCCCAGTACTGATATGATTATCCAATTATGTTCTTTCAGTGGGCTCAGCACCTGCTTACCCCCCTTCTAGTCCCAATTACAATGGTCAGTTCACTAACTTGTTACTTTCCTTCTTTCAAGGCTATTGGGCTAGTTGCTACGTGCAGGGAAGCAGGGCTCTAGAACTTCTCTGTCAGCAGTTTTAAACATGAATTTCTGTATTTTTCCATCTGTTCTGCTTGTCTAAGCTAATTCAATACTTTTACTGAGTTCTTAGTTCTATAGCAGCATATTGGGGGATGTGCAATTCCTATGGGCCTCTTCACAAGCTTCATTTACAGGTCAAGCTAGTTAGGCTTGCTTATGTCAGACACTGTGGATCACAGGCCTACACCTGCCACAGAAGAAGCTCGTGTGGTAGGCTATGGCCTAGAATAGCCTGTAACTATATGAGAGGCCTGTAAGCTAGGCCTGAGTCCCAGCCCCCACTTAAGAATAAGAATGCTAAGAAAGACCAAAGTCAGTATAAGTTAGAGAAACTGCTTTAAACCACTTTTTGATAAGGTTTTATAAGTCCTTTGTTGAATAATCTATGCTGATGACAGACATGTACCAGTGCTCTGTATTCACACATTTTCTAAGCTAAGCAATGACCTTGTAGGAGAAAAGTATCAAAGCTTAGAACTGTGCCTTTGTTAGAGTTCTGAGCAGGGGGAACAGAGTACTGGGCCCACAGAAAGATCCTAATTGGATGGGTGCAAGGGTCAGTAGGACCAATAGAAAGTTTGCCTGTATTAAACTGAGGAAGAAAGGTATAAAAGGTGTTGTTTACTGGACTCCATTGCTCAGACCATTTTGATTGTGACATTTGCCTGAGACTGTGCACAATAAATTGGCTTGGATCTTCGAACTGACTCCTGGTTTTATTCATTGCGTGCACTTCGCTGCAACACTGGAGCTTCCCTTCAAGGAAAGGCTTAAAAGGTTAGGACTCTTTAACTTGGAAAAGAGACGGCTGAGGGGAGATATGATAGAGGTCTATAAATGAATGAATGGAGTGGAACGGGTAAACGTAGATCGGTTGTTTGCTCCTTCAAAAAGAAGAACGACTAGACGGCACGCAATGAAGCTACAATGTAGCACATTTAAAACTAATTAGAGAAAATATTTTTTCACTCAACATGTAATCAAACTCTGGAATTCATTACCAGAAGATGTAATAAGAGTTGTTGGTGTAGACGGATTTAAAAGAGGTTTGGACAAGTTTCTGGAACAAAAGTCCATAAACCATTATTAAAGAGGATCTGGGAAATCTACTGCTTATCCATTGGACAATCAGAATGCAATCTGCGAACCTTTTGGAAAGCTGACCAGGATTGGCCACTGTTGGAAACAGCATACTGGGCTTGATTGACCTTCGGCCTGACCCATTATGGCATTTCTTATGTTCTTATGGTTATGTTCTTATGGAGAATGCTATTTGGCTTACCAGCGCTAGATCTATGTCTTACTAGGATTACGTTTCAGCTGGTTCAGATGAAGCCAGGCATTGGACTGATCTCACATTTGACATTTTACAGGGATAATTTTAAGTCAAGTTCGAACCTCACTGCAACGCTTGTGGTCTTAAGGCCAAGTTGACATCTGTGCAACTGCGTCTGAAATGAAACATGGAAACATGATGGCAGGAAGAGATCATATGGCTTATCCAGTCTGCCCTTCCATTTCAACCACTAAGCTCTACAGTCGTTTTTTCCTTTAGAGATCTTCTGTGTTTGTCCCATGCTTTCTTAAATTCAGTTACAGTCCTCGTCTCCTCCACTGGGAGACTATTCCATGCATCTGCCACTCTTTCCATAAAGAAATATTTCTGAATATTACTCCTGAGTCTATCCCCTTTCACCCTCATCCTGTGCTCCCTAATCCCAGAACTCTATTTCAATTGAAAGAGGTTCTCCTCCTGTGCATTTATGCCACAGAGATATTTAAACATTTCTATCATATCTCCTCTCTCCCACCTTTCCTCCAAAGTACACATCTTTAAGTCTGTCCCCATATGCCTTATAATGAAGCCCACTGATCATTTTGGTAGCCAGCCTCTGCACCGACTCCATCCTGTTTATATCCTTTTGAAGGTGCGGTCTCCAGAATTGCACACTATACTCCAAATGAGGTCACACCAACTATTTATACAGAGGCACTATCACCACCTCCTTCCTGCTGGCCATTCCTCTCCCTATGCACCCAAGCATTCTTCTGGTTTTCCATCATCGCCTTTCCTACCTGTTTAGCCTTCTTAAGATCATCAGAATAAATCACCCCTAGGTCCCGCTCTTTCATGGACGGAAGTACTTCACTCCTTATACTGTACTGCTCCCTTGGATTTTTGTAGCCCAAATGCATGACCCTTCATTTTTTAGCATTATATCTCAGCTGCCAAATTTTTGACTATTCTTAAAACTTTGTTAGATCCCTCCTCATGATATCTACACTTTCCTGGGTGCCTACCCTATTGCAGGTTTTGGTATCATTGCAAAGAGGCAGACCTTACCTCTTCTCTTCTTCAATGTCACTTACAAATTTTTAAAAAATAATTGGGCCAAGGAGAGATCGCTGTGGCAACCCACTGGTAACATCCTTTTTCCTCAGAGTGCTCCATTTACCTGTACCCTTTGTCACCTCCCACTCAACTAGTTTCTTACTCAGTAGGGCCCATCCCTAGAGGACTCAACTTATTTATAGGTCACCTGTGCAGAACAGTGTCAAAAGCTTTACTGAAATCTAAGTATATCAGATCTAGGGCTCTCCCTTGGTCAAACTCTCAGTTCACCCAGTTAAAGAAATTAATCAGATTTGTCTGACCAGACCTGACTCTAGTAACACCATGCTGCCTTGGATCCTGTAATCCAATGGATACCAGAAACCTCAGAGGTGACACAAGAAGTGTGACCTGAAACTGATTAACCTCCAGAGAGAAGGCCTGTTCTTTGGAGATTCTTTGTGCTATCCTTTTACACAGTAAAGTCAGTCGGACTTCCCCCAATTCAGTCTTGCCGTTTTAGTTAGTTATTTATTTGCAGGATTTAGTCCACCTTTAGGAACTCTTTATCTCCAATGCTCTCCATCTTCTTGCTCTACCTGAGACCTGGTTCCTCCCAGAAGACATGTCATCAGTCGCTGCTCTCCCTCATGGCAGTTATCAGTTCTCCCACACAGGGCCGGATTTACCTTGAGTGAGGCCCTACGCCAACAAAAATTGTGGGCCCCCAGCAGGGGTGGCCCAAGGGGGGTGCGGGGCCTCATTTGCATAAGGGGCCTCATTTGCATAAATATTTGCATAATGTTACCTACCATATACTAACTTTTAGTAAACGTGCCTCTTAATGAGTGTATGGATAAAGAAAGACTAAAAGATTTCTACATTACTATAATCCAGTGTCAACTGCCAGACACATTAGGAACTACTACAAACACTGCCCATTTAGAACCCATAGCAAACCCGCCGTATCCTAACAGCACTACCAGGACTCACAAAGCACCATACTCTACCAATCAAAAGGCAACACTGCAAATATTAAACCAATACATTTCAGAGAACAAGAATACATGACCTACTGGGGAAAGAGAACAAGTGGCAATGTCAAATAGGAATTACATAAACAGAATACCTCAGCTCAGTTACACATGCAGAACATAGACCATCACCAAACAAGTAATCACAATTTAGAAACAGGAAGACAATAATTAAACTGGGAATCCCAAAAGCCAAACTTGGAATGTATAACACTGTAGAAATAAAACTATACATTAATTTGCTCTTGTACTAAACAAAGCGCAGAGTTAATGATGCACATTTACCAGAGCTGACATATTCCAATTAATAAATTCAAAATAAAGAGATATTTTTCTACCTTTTGTGCATTTTTTCAGCTGCAATTGCTCCAGCCACTTTCTTCTTCTGGTTTCTTCGTGTCTTCTGCTAACTCTCCATCGTCTGCTGTCCATTTGTCCTTTCTTCTCTCTTCTAGTTTTTTTCCATTCTCTCTCTACATCTGCTTTAACATACTAATCTTTCTCCTTTTGCTCTTTCCTCATTCCTATTTCATCCACTCAAATTTTACCCCTCCATCCTCAATCCCCACTTACTCTCCCAATACCCGGCCAATTGTAGATTTTTTATCCCTCCCACACAAAATATTTTTCCCTTCTCCATTTTACTCTTCCAGCCCCATCCCATTCTAATCCTCCCCTAACATCAGCTCCCTTCTAGTTCCAGCCTCACCCAGCATCCATTCCCTTCTAGTCCCTGCATCAGCCCATTTCCAGTCCTAGCCACCCATCAGCCCATTTCCAGTCCTAGCCACCCATCAGCCCACAGCCCATTACCAGTCTTAACCCCCCCAAAGCCCATTACCAGTTCTACCCCCCCCAACAGCCCACAGCCCATTACCAGTCCTAACCCCATCAGCCCACCTCCAGTCTTAACCCCCCCAGCCCATTTCCAGTCCTAGCCCCCCATAGCCCATTACCAGACAGCCCCCATCAGCCCACAGCCCATTACCAGTCTTAAACCCCCCCCCAAAGCCCTTTACAAGTTCTAAACCCCCCCAACAGCCCACAGCCCATTACCAGTCCTAACCCCATCAGCCCATCTCCAGTCTTAACCCCCCCAGCCCATTTCCAGTCCTAGCCCCCCCATAGCCCATTACCAGACAGCCCCAATCTGCCCACTGCCCTTTACCAGTCTTAACCCCCCCATAGCCCATTACCAGTTCTAACCCCCCCCAACAGCCCACAGCCCATTACCAGTCCTAACCCCATCAGCCCACCTCCAGCCTTAACCCCCCCAGCCCATTTCCAGTCCCAGCCCCAGCCCCAGCCCCCCCAATAGCCCATTACCAGTCCTACCCCCCCATCGGCCTAAAATAAAATTTAATAAAAAAAACACAAAACTGCTGGCTGCCGCCGCGGGGCCCCCTCTGCTGCCGCGGCAGCATGGACTGACCCGCGGGGCCCCCTCTGCAAGCTGAATCAATCGGTCCGTCCGTCCGTCCCTCCCTCCGTGCAGGCTTTGAGAGGCGCGAAGGGAGAGTGTCTCCCTCGCGTCTCTGTTAAGCCCGCAGCCCCTGCGGGCTTAACAGAGACGCGAGGGAGACACTCTCCCTTCGCACCTCTCAAAGCCTGCACGGAGGGAGGGAGGGACGGACGGACCGATTGATTCAGCTTGCAGAGGGGGCCCCGCGAGTCAGTCCATGCTGCCGCGGCAGCAGAGGGGGCCCCGAGGCGGCAGCCAGCAGTTTTCTTTTTAAATTTTATTTTTAAAAAAAGCTAATTTGTTCAATTTTTGTGGGCCCTTGCCAGCTGTGGGCCGTACGCCACGGCGTAATGGGCATATAGGTAAATCCGGCCCTGCTCCCACATGCCTCATCCCACTGGCTGTGGTGGTGATGATGGGCTTCTACTTTCTCCTTCCTGCCAATTCCAACCCCTTCTGCTGCTGCCTCAGTCCTACTCTCCTTTAAAGTTCACTCCATCCATCCACCTTTTCACTCCACTACCCCTCCGGGTGGTAGTTATTTATTGACCTCCTGACAAGTCCACTTCTACCTTTCTCACTGATTTTGACTTGTGGGTTTCCTTCTTTCTGGATTTCTTTTCCCTCACTCTTATTCTCTGAGATTTTAACATTCATGTTGATCACCCCTCTGATCCGTATGCTTTAAAGCTTCTTTCCCCTACCTTATCATTCAACCTCCAGCTTTGCTCCACTGCCCCCACTTACCAGCATGACCACTGCCTTGACCTTGTATTTTTCTCTAATTGCTTACCCTCAAACTTCTGTATCTCAGTTCTTCCCTTATCCGACCATCACCTGCTAAGCTTCATTCTTCATCACCCGCTGCCTCAACCTGTCTCCTCCAACCTATTTAGAAATCTTCATGCTATTGACCCTTTGGTTCTCTCTTCCAGTTTCATCACCTCTTTTCTCCACTATGTCATCTGAGTCTGTTGATGAGGCAGTAGCCTCCTATAACGCTGCTCTCTCCTTTGCTCTGGATGCTGTCGCTCCACCCATGCCACGTCCTGTGAGGTGCACTATACCCCAGCCCTGGCTTTCATCCATTACCCACTATCTATGTTCCTGTGCCCGTTCAGCTGAGCATGCTTGGCTCAAATCCAGCTCCCTTGCAGACTTTCTACGCTTCAAATTCATGCTTGTCTCTTTCCATTCTGCCATAGCACTCGCCAAACAAGACTATTATGTCCATCTGACTAACTCTCTTGCCTCTGACCCTTGCCGTCTCTTTATTACTCTCAGCTCTCTTCTCAAGGTGCCCCCACCTCCAACCCCTTCCTCCCTTTCTGCCCAAACCCTGGCTGACTATTTCCATGATAAAATCCACAAGATCATCCTCCAATTCCCCACAAAGTCAGCTACTTCTCCTCTTCCTCCCCCTCTTCACTCCCAACTTTCCCCCTCTACCTCTGCTACCCTTTCTTCCTTTTCTATGATCTTCTATCACCTTCTTTCCTCCTCAAAACTCACTACCTGCTCCTCTGATCCTATTCCCACCTGTCTCCTAAGCCCCATCTCCTCCACTGTTGTCCCTTCCATCTCTCATATTCTCAACCTATTGCTCTCCACTGCAACTGTCCCTACAGCCTTCAAGAATGCTGTGGTTACACCTCTCCTCAAGAAACCCTCACTTGATCCTAGCTGTTCTTTCAACTATCGACCCATCTCCCTCTTCCCCTTCATTTTTAAACTAATTGAACGTGGTATTCACCATCATTGCCTTGATTTTCTCTCCTAGCAAGCCTTTCTGGATCCTCTACAATCTGGCTTTTGTCCTTTACATTATACCAAAATGGCTCTTGCCAAAGTCTCCAGTGACCTCTTCCTGGGAAAATCGAAGGGCCCTTACTCAGTCCTCATCCTTCTTGAGCTCTCTGCTGCGTTTGACACTGTTGATCACAATCTTCTCCTTGATACCCTGTCCTCGCTTGGTTTTAAGGGCTCTGTACTATCCTGGTTCTCCTCTTCTCTCCCATCGCTCTTTCAGTGTTTGTTCTGGTGAATCCTCTTCTGCTGCTATCCCGCTCTCAGTTGGTGTACCCCAAGGATCTGTCTTGAGTCCACTCCTTTTCTTTCTCTATACTCAGTTCCTTGGTGCACTTATCTCTTCCCATGGCTTTCAGTATCATCTTTATGCTGATGACTCCCAGATGTACTTCTCTATACCTGAAATCTCTTTGGCAATCCAGGCCAGGATCTCTGCCTGCCTTTCTGACATTGCTGCTTTGATGTCTCACCACCACTTGAAACTGAACATGGCCAAAACTGAGCTGCTTATTTTTCCCCCTAAAACCTCCTCTCCTCTTCCTCCTTTCTCTTTCTCTGTGGATAACTCTCTACTCCTCCCTGTTTCCTAGGCTCGCAACCTTGGGGTCGTCTTTGACTCCTCTCTCTCCCATCTCTACACACATCCATCTGATAGCTAAGACCTACCATTTCTTTCTCTATAACATCAACAAAATCGGCCCATTTCTTTCTGAACACACTACTAAGATACTTATCCACTCCTTAATCACCTCCCATCTTGATTATTGTAACCTGCTTCTTGCTGGTCTCTCGCTGAATCATCCCTCTCCCCTTCAGTCTGTTCAACACACTGCTGCACAGTTAATCTTCCGCCAGCCTAGTCATGCTCATATTACCCTTCTTCTCAAGTCACTTCATTGGCTCCCTATCCATTTCCACATCCAGTTCAAACTTCTCCTGTAGACCTATAAGTGCATTCACTCTGCAGCTCCTCACTATCTTTCCTCTCTTATCTCTCCCTGCTCCCCACCTCGGGAACTTTGCTGTTCTGGCAAATCACTTCTATCTGTGCCCTTCTCTTCTACTGCTAACTCCAGACTTCACTCCTTTCACCTTGCTGCTCCTTATGCCTGGAACAAACTACCTGAGTCTGTATGTCAGGCGCCTTCTCTGGCCCTTTTCAAATCCAGGCTAAAAAACTCACCTCTTCGCTGCTGCTTTTGGATCTTGACTCACCTGATCTCCTTTGTGTTTCCGTACCATTCCCCATAGATGTATCCTGTGTGTACAGCTACTGTGTTGTCTGTCTCGACTAGACTGTAAGCTCCGATGAGCAGGGACTGTCTCTTACATGTGTCTGTGCAGCGCTGCATACATCTTGTAATGCTATACAAATGCTCAGTAGTAGTAGTAGTAGGAACTCCTTCTAAGCTGTTACAAAATACAGACATAGTAAATTACTTAGACATAAAACAAACAAAAATGGAAACTAGCCAAGGAACCTTCACCGGAACACCAGTGTGAAATCAACCCACAAGATTACGCTCTTTACATACAATCTAAGATGTGCTGTACAAATAAAATTACAATACTCCCTGTCCCGAGCATTCAGGGGCTCCCAGCTCCTTTAGTATCATTCACCACCCCTTCTTTGAAGCTGATTGAAGATACGATCTCATCTCTCAACTTATCCACAGCACATACTGATCCTTGTCCAGCCTTCTGGATAAAGGATCTTCGCAAAGAGCTTGCTCCAATAATATCCAAGATCATAAGGCTATCATTCGACACCGGCTCATTCCCTGCTGCCCTCAAACAGACATCTATCAGACCTCTACTGAAAAACCTCAAGTTAGATCCACAAAAAACAGACTCTTACCGACCCATTTCCAGCATACCCACTCTTGCAAAAATAATTGAAAAAATAGCCTACAGACAACTACAAGACCATATTGACACTGAAGCGCCTTTGGATACCTGTCAACATGGTTTCAGAGAATTGCATGGGGTCGAGACGCTCCTCACTTCACTCCTCAACAGCCTAAACTCTGGTATCGATAACATCAAACAGGGTTTTGTTCTCATCTTTTTAGATATTGCGGCTGCTTTTGATTCGGTCTGTCACGATCTTCTCATTATCCGCCTAAGAGAGAAGGGCCTTTGTGGAAATGCTCTCGAATGGTGCAACTCATACCTATCAGAGAGATGGCAGCATGTTCGCTCAAATGGTGAAACATCAGATCCGTTTCACCAAGGACAAGGAGTCCCGCAAGGTTCCTCTCTATCATCACTACTATTTAACATATACATGCAACCTATATGCAACATTATCAGGTCCTTCAATGTCAACTGTATGATCTATGCTGATGACGTGTTACTATATATGCCGTTCTGCATAGATAATATGAACCTCACCCCCATAACCAGCTGTTTTAACGCCATCTCAAATTGGCTACTGACTCAAAATCTCAGAATCCAGCACAAAAAAACGGAAGTTCTTTTTATCTCAAGGAACTCTAAGTTCACACCACCCACATTCCTTGAGGTTCAAGATGCCAAGTTGCAAGTAAAATCCCACATCCGATACCTTGGAGTGACTCTGGATCAGAATCTGGATATGAAGTCCCACATAGCCAACACAGTAAGGGCAGTGTATTTCAAGATTCGCTCCCTCAGACACCTCCGCCAACTGATTGATCCAGATGATTTCCGTACGGTCTACCAGGCTCTAATTATTCCCCATTTTGACTTCGCATACTCTATATTACAAGGGCTCCCTCAATCTACCCTAAACCCGCTTCAACTAGCCTTAAACAGCGCAGCAAGAGTGCTTTTCGGGGTACCTAAAAGAGAACATGTAACACCTCTCCTGAAACAACTACATTGGCTCCCTATCCAAGCGAGAATCACCTTCAAGACTCTGCTCCTGGCCTTTAAAGCTCACAAAGGACTCGCTCCCTCATCATTATCAGAGATGATCCAACCAATCCCTACCAACAGGCTAAGAAGAACCACGGAATTAAACATGCTAATGGTACCAAAAGAGTCCTTAAGATACAACTCCACAACAGTAAACCGATCCTTCAGTTTATGCGCTCCAAAACTTTGGAACACCCTCCCACCACACATTAGGGCCATCGCTGATCTCTTCCAGTTCAAAAGGCCTTGAAACATCACCTTTTCATCAAATATTTCCCAGAGAACATAGTAACACAGGCACACTCAAATAACAACAATCCCGTTCTTTCCACGTAACCTCTTTTAACCCAACAACACTTCACACCTCTCTCTCATATTAACAAGGTTCTTTTTATACAATATGTCTTCCAAATGTAAATAGTTACACTGACTATTATTTGTTGTAAATAATTACCCCGGTTACCCAAGTTATTGTTCCTGTTATATGTAAACAAAAACCAGATAATTGTATCTTGTCTGATGTTTTCTTGTTCTATGTAAACCGCGCTGATTATGAATAGTGCGGTATATAAAAGATGTTAAATAAATAAATAAATAAATATAACAGAAAAAGAAAACCACCAACCAGGGCCGTACCAAGGGCTGCGCGAATGGTGCGGCTGCACAGGGCGCAAATACAGAATGGGGCGCTGATATCATCACCAGGCTTCCAGGAAGCTCAAAAAGAGAGCTTCCTGGAAGCCTGGTCAAGGGAATGAGAGAGAGAGAGAGGGGACCGGGGAAAATAGACAATGGTTTGCGGAGCCTTGGGGTATGTACTGCCCTGTCCCCATGACAGGAAGCACAACCTTATACCCACAGAGTCAAATGCAGAGCAAATTCTACCTTCTCTGTAATCTGCAAAGCAAGTAAGAATGAAAAATTAATGATTTTACTGGGACATCATTAAGTTGCTTCCCTTTGTATCCCTAGAACCTTTGGGAGCAGCCATACTCCCAGCACATGTGAGATCTGATTGGTTCTTACAGTATATGATGTCATTGCACTGGCAACCAATCTGATCTAATGTATGTGAGGTCATTTCTGACTCTTTAGCTATCATGGCTGCTCTTAGAGCTTCAGGGCAATTGTTGGAGATCCAAATTAAAGCTTTACTCGTTAGAACTGCACAGTAAATACTGTACATGTTGATACAAGGTGGATGTTACTGCTAAAGACTTGCATAGAACAGCTTTGTAATGTGACTGTAACCTCACAAGAATAGCATAATTGGGTAATAAATAACCAGGAGTCCTTGAAGAGAAAAGCAGAGAAATGCATACAGACATTACCATAATTGTACATGTGAGCATGGCAAAGAAAACAGCCAAACACATCCTGACTCACTCGCATCGTCTTTTGCATTCAGCACAAAGTATGTTCACCTATTGTCTTGATCATTTCTCAAATGACTCTTCTGTATTCATTTTCTCCGTTCCTGATGCAGTTACTTTCTGATTAAGTCAGACCACAATTAACAAAGAAAGATACTAATTAAGTAGGCAAATCTATCTCTGTATTGTCATAAGCCAGAACAAAAGAAATGCATGTAACATTTACTTGGAAATATCTGAATGTGAAATATTAAGACGTTAGCAACAGTTGCTGTCATCACTAGCAGAAAGCTGATGGTGGAGAGAGTCCACAATGCAAACCGTTAAGTTTGGGTGGTGCATCTTTCAGTACGTTTAACCTGATAAACAAAACCCTGTCAGTATTTTTAAATGCCGGCCACTGAAGCTCAAGAAAAACATTCACCACTGGCATCAAAATAGTGGCCGGTGCTGAATATTCATTCGGACTGGCTCTTGTGGTCAAACTTGGCTACTATCCATATAGCGGTGACTTTCAGCATGAATAGTTATCCATACAGCGGTGCTAAAAATGACTGCTATACTGATAATATAGCTTTTCATCCTCACGCTAATCCCAGACTGCCCTGGCATTCTCTGGATATGTCGAGGGGTCAGAGGGAACATTCAGCAGCACTAGCTATATAGTGCACCTGAATACAGCTGTCACCAGCACTTATCCAGTTAATAGGTGCTGCTAACCAAATATGTGCCTTTGAAAATCGATCCAATAATTTTTAGCTCCTAGGGAGGTCAATATGTTGTTGTTGTTGTTTGTTAAGTGCCGTCAAGTCAATGTGGACTCAAGGTGACCCTCTAGATAGTTGTCCTAAACTGTGTTCAGTCTTCAGTCAGGTGGTTCATAGTTCATAGACTGGCATAAAACCCTGACAATTGCTCAAACATGATTGCCTACTAAAACACTAGAGAGCGCTAAGTTACATTTGCAAAGGAAATTTGAGCATAATTTTTCTGCATGTGAAATTGTATTAAATTAATAGTTGCTGAGATTCTAAGTTATACAAAGTAGCTCATTAACTATTAGCGTGTAGTTAAAATATGCACAAAATTGGGATCAGAAAAAGTTTGTCACCTAAAAAAATGTAATTACACCTATTTCTTTTGCAAAGTTGGATAGAACTAAATTAAAGGAGTAAGCTAATGTGTTTTAGGAAAACAGAGAAATCTCATGACATATAAAAGTAGCAGTAGGGGGAGGCTGGAAATTGCACACTGGTTAGTCTGCCTGCTGCGGCAGGAAGAATAAATGAAACTTATTTTGAAGGAAAAGAACAATGAAGCACATGGAATCTGGTGGGTTTCAGGACCTGAGGTAATCTGGGTTTTACCACAAGGAGACTTATGTCAAATGAATACAGGGCTGGTGCTTCCATTAGGTCAAGCAGGCAGTTGACAGGGAACGTTTGTTGTACATAGTTTCAACTGCTGACAGGAATGTGTATTTATATTGATTAGGCGTAATGGTTCTGGAAATTTATAGTTAGAATATATATATGTCTTTACCTGACACAGCCTCAGTGAAATGCTAATAGCATCAGAGTGATAGAGGCAATTCAGCTTGCAAGGAAGTCAACCCAAATGGGAGGTAAGTGATTTGCATTTGTGGGAAATGGCAAGTTATTGGTATAGTCTGCTGGAAAATCTTCGTGTGTTCTCTTTTTATTTTCAGACTGACATCCATAAAGCCTTACAATGGCGTCTGTGCAGCAATAAAGAATTTCTCAACTTCCAAAGAATGTAATGTTCTGCGCTCAGGGGAGCTCCAGGAGTTGAGCAAACATGAAGCCTTGAAAACTTCTTAAACGGCACCAGCCACTGTTCAAATTGCCAGGAAAAGCTGAGGATGCACACTCAACCTGCTTTAGAGACCAGTGTAATAAAATATGAGCACAAAGCGTGCACAAGAATGTAACCTGTAGTCTTTAAACCCATGAGTTTATGATGGGATAAGCAAATCGCATGCAAAAGCATCATTAGATTAAAAAGGTACGCTACAAAAGACGTGCACTAAGATTATTTATTTAGTTATTTATTTAACACATTCTTTATACTGCTTTATATTACATTCAAAGCGGTTTACATTATAACTTCAACCAGGAAATATACATAGAATAGGGAAAAGAGAACTTGGAGGCTAATGTGGGGGCAAAATGGCAAAGAAGATTCAAACATTACTAGGGATCCAGTATATATGGATAGGGGAGATGGGGGGAACTGTCGGAGTCAAGGTGTTGGATTTGACTCCGTCACTTGGAGCAGTCCTCCAAAGCTCATTTGGCTCAACTTGCCTGTAAGGGGAGGCTCCTGTTTGAAACTGGTGAAGGGACCTAGGAGAGAGAAAATCTTACCACCTACCAGAAGACAAGTCCAAGGGGTCTGTGAAGCGAGCTGATGCCCCTTTCTCATCAGCCTTGCCCAACCACCAAGGGCACGCTGCCTGGATCCCTGGGGGTCTCGGGACTATTTATTTATTTTATTTATTTATTTAACAAACATTTTTATACCGCGCTTTCCACATGATCAAGCGCGGTTTACAAGAAACAAAGTTCTGAATAATACACTAGTACATGGTCTTATTCAGTTACATGGAACAATCTATAACTATTTAAATTGATGATATCAAAACCGAACAGGAAACACGTAACCTTTAACTATTGTGACAAGAAAGCTTGTATTGAGCTTATGAAAATAGGAAAAGGTGATGAATTTGCTTTGAGGAAAAGTGAAATCCCTGCAGTGCATGGATTTCAGCTTCTACATAAAGAAAGTAAGCTGAGAGAAACTAAACCTAGGCTGCCACACCCAAGCTCTGCCGACATAGTTGCAGGCTTGAGAGATAATTACAAACACCTGAGCAGAGAAGGGAAGTTAGTGCCCTGGAAGCAGGGATACAAACCTTTGCTAAAGTCAAAGCAGGAGAAGAAGCAGGAGAGGGAGAGGGAGAGGAAGCAAGAACAGCAGGAAACAGAGGAGCAGGAACAGGTTCAGATCCAGGTTCCTGATCAGAAGGTTCGGAGAGCTCAGAGGTGGGAGCCCAGGACTCAGCACAGGAGTCAAAGGAGCCAAGCCTGGAATAGGGAGCATTGGCAGAGCTCCAAGAGGGAACTCAGAGAAGCGAACCAAGAACTGTTTCCGAGAGGCTGGAGAAAGGCAAGTGAATACAGCCAGGGAGAAGTGTCCACAGCTTCAGGTACAATCTATCCTTATCAGGTGGAGCTGGGCTCAGGAGAGACATGGGGATCCTCAGAGAGAATACACCCGGAGACATACTTTAAGAGCTCAGAGCAGGGCACTGCATTATCAGAGCCAGAGGAGATGCAGGTTGAGCCTATTGAGCAGGATTTACTGTCTCCAGAAATGCCCATGGACTGTACTCTATGCCAGTCTACTAGCGTTGAATCCCTATGCTAAAGGATAGCTGAAAAGGTGAAAGTCTCCTAGAAGCAGTGTATTGAAACCTAGCCTGAAGTGAAGGTAGGAACTTGCTCTTCTAATGGGGAGATACCTGTTACATGTGCTATTAAATGCTTAGCGAAGACAAAGTTAAAAAGAAGACATTTTTACTTTGTTGAGGGAAGAAGCTGTGTTTCCCATATCAGTTACATTGTTAAGAAGCTGCATATAGTTAATGACTGTGAAGCCATAGTGAAGCTCATCCATGCTGCGTCGTAAATAATCCTGAATGAATGAATGGAGAGGTATCCTGTTACGGTCTACATGGACTTTGCGTTTTGAAATAAATTCTGTCATTTGCCTTCACCTTCGGTTTCATGACTACACTTCATCTTAAAAGGCCAAACTACAACTCCCAGCATGCATCAGAGGGAAAGATAGTTTATCTAAGCTTTATAAGAGAAGTTAACCGCAACCTCGCCCCTCTAAGCCTGAGGCAGGGGGCAAGGGCGTGACAGTGGTGTAGTTGTTTGGATCTTGCCTGTATCAGGATATACAGACTCCAGGATATACGCCCCAAGATTTTTTTCAACACAAGACTGCTGAGCTGTGCTGCGAGCTTCAGAGTGTAAATCGCTGGCAGGGTCGGCCAGAACGACAGAGAAGGCCAGTGAGACACTCCTTTTAAGGCCAGAGTCAATGCCTAACCTCAGCTAAAGGGTATCTAGGCGTAGGTTAAACCTGGATTTGAGTAAAAAGGGGTGGAAGATTGCAAGCATCCAGCTGGAAAGGGAATAGCAGAGTTTGGTGGTACCGTACTTGGTGGGTTTTGTTCTTTTCTTTTCTCCTGGAGGAGTTGCTGAAATGGATCCAAAGGACGTGCTTCAGTGGATGGCGTCCCAATTCCAGAAACAGCAAGAAATGGCACACCAAGCACAAGAACAAGCAGCAGCTGCTTTGCAGGCACAACAGAAGCCTGTACTGGACTTGGAGGCGTTGATTGCTAACCAGAGAGCATCAGCCGGAGCACTGCCAACCCAATCAGGACTAGGAGGGACACCAAATGTCTGTATGGTAGGACCACAGACATGTGGGACATTTTCCTTTGGAAAACTTTAATTAGAGGACGATATTGACGATTTCCTAGAGTCCTTTGAGAGAGTCGTCATGCTGTAGGATGGCCAGTGGAGCAATGGGCTGTAAGGCTAGCCACCTCTCTGACAGGGGAGGCATGGGCTGCCTACAGGGCCATGCCAGCGGCACTCGCTACAGATTATGGGGAAGTGAAAAATGCTATTCGAGATCGCTTAGGTTTGACTAAGATGTTGTATCATCCCATGCTTAGAGCTATGACCTTGAGGGCCGGAGAAACACCTAAGGCCTTAAGCCAAAGGATCAGAAGGTAAAACTGTTGATATGGTGATAGATACAATTGTGTTAGAGCAGTTTATGGCTGCGGAGCCTAAAGAAATCCAATCCTTTCTGATACAGCAAAACTGCCAGACCACAGGAGAGGCAACCCTGCTGACTGAGCGCTACTTAGAAGCAGAATTGGCTTGTCAACCAAAAGGGGCACTCCAAAAATAGCGGCAGAGGCTAGTTTTGAGCAATCAGAAAGGAGACAAGGGAAAATATGGAGTTTATGAAAATTCATGTGTCTACTCAGGAGGGCAAGTGGGCTAGGAAAAAATGTTTTCATTGTGGGAAGATGGGACACCTACAAAGGAAATGCAAAGCACGTACAGCATTGATGGCTGCTAATGTGAAACAGCTAAGAGAGGGATTCCTCTTGAATGTTAATATTCAGGGGATCGCTACCAACGCTCTGCTCAACTCAGGTGCTGACCAAAGCATGATGTCGCGGAGGCTTTGGCGGGCAATAGAAGCCCAGAGTGAGTCAGTCTAGAGGAGACCAGAGGGTAGGGTCTAGATTAGATGTATCCATGGAGCGGCCTCCTTCTACCCCATGTACAAGGTAGTAATAAAAGGGTTGGGGATACAGAAGGAAGTCCTTGTGGCAGTGGTCCCGAAACTTCCCCATGACCTAGTGTTAGGAAGAGACTGGCCCCAGTTTAAAAGAGGGTTAGAAAAGGGCCTTGGACAGAAGGAGGATGGGATGGTAACAGTGGTCCCCAGCCCTCTGTTCGAGAAACCCCGGAAGCCGAGCCAGAACCCAAAGGAACAGCCCCTGAGAAGTGATTCCCCAGTTAAGCAGAAATTTGTATTAAAATTTTGCAAGGTGTCCACCGGCCTACAGATGGAGATGCCAATCGGGTGTTACGGCCGGATAGCCCCTCGCTCTGGGCTAGCATTGAAACATTTTCTTGACATTGGCGCTGGCGTAATTGACCCGGATTATAGAGGGAGTATAAAAGTATTGCTCTTTAATTTTGGGGATGAAGACTTCCTCTTGAAGGTGGGCGACCGGATTGCTCAGCTCATATGTGAGAGAGTGGGGTTTCCCCCGCTGGAAGAAGTCCCCATGGTGGCTCCCACGGAGCGAGGATCCGACGGGTTCGGTTCCACCGGACGAGCCAGTATGAAGGGCCTGACTGCCACCTGCGAGGAGAAAGTGGAGGAGGACTTGGGACCATAACTGGCGGAGTGGAGAACAAACCCAGAGCCTCGAATGGGTGAAGAACTATCTCTGGTGCAGAGGCAAGAACTGGCCAGATTGTTGGAAAGGTTTCCAGATGTCCTGACGCCAATCCCCGGTGAGACCAGACTGGTAGCCCATGAAATTGTAACCCCACCTGGGAAGGTGGTTAGACAACGGCCTTACCGGCTACCCGAGGCTAAGAAGCAGGAGGTGGTGGCACAGGTACGGAAGATGGTGGAGATGGGTATTATTGAGGAATCAAAAAGCCCATGGTGCAGTCCCATAGTGCTGGTGCCAAAACCCGATGGCACTTTACGATTCTGCATAGATTTTAGGCAAGTGAATGCCATCTCAGTGTTTGATGCGTACACAATGCCCCGCATCGAAGAATTGTTGGATCGGTTGGGGCAGGCCCAATTTTTGACCACATTAGATATGACAAAGGGCTACTGGCAGATTCCCATAACTAGGGAGTCTCGGCCGAAGACCGCCTTCAGCACTCCAATTGGGCTATTCCAATTTTGAAGGATGCCCTTTGGCCTACATGGCGCCGCAGCAACTTGTCAGAGGTTGGTGGATCAAGTTCTGCGTCCACATCAAGAGTATGCCATTGCCTATATGGATGACATCATTATCCATAGTTGTAGTTGGACGCAACATCTACCAAGAGTTGAAGCCGTTCTACGGGCTATGAGACTGGCCGGACTTACCCTGAATCCAAGCAAATGTGCTTTTGCCAGGCAAGAAGTGAAATACCTGGGGCACATGGTTGGGCGAGGCATGGTCAAGCCTTTGATTGACAAGGTAGATAGTGTCAAGAATTTTCCTAGGCCAACAACCAAGAAACAATTGAGGAGTTTTCTGGAACTGATCGGCTACTACCGGAGATTCATACCTTGCTTCGCCGAAGAAAGCTCTTTATTTACTGATATGCTAAAGAAAAACTCCACGAATCACCTCAAGTGGACCCCGGAGGCTGAGAAGGCCTTCACCGTGTTAAAAGGGAGGTTGTGCACAGCTCCGGTGTTACGTGGTGTGGACTTCAAGCAGCCATTCATCGTGCAAATGGATGTGTCAGAGGCAGGCTTAGGGGCAGTCCTATCACAAAAGCATGAGGGAAAGGAACATCCTGTAATGTTCCTTAGCAGGAAGTTGTCCCCGGCGGAACAGAACTACTTGACTATTGAAAAGGAATGTCTTGCCATCAAATGGGCGGTAGGGGCCCTCAGGTTCTATCTCATCGGGCAGAAATTCTTATTAGTCACGGATCACGCACTCTTGAAGTGGCTACAACAAATGACGAACCATAATGCCCTACTAACCCGCTGGTATATGGCATTGCAAGCTTTCGACTTCAAGGTGGAGCATAGGGCAGGAAGGTTACATCAAAATGCTGACACCCTATCAAGGATTACGGACTGTTCGGAGGAACTTCCGCCAGCCCGTAATATCTTAGAGAGGGGGGTATGTGACAAGGAAGCTTGTATTGAGCTTATGGAAATAGAAAAAGATGATGAATTTGCTTTGAGGAAAAGTGAAATCCCTGCAATGCATGGATTTCAGCTTCTACATAAAGAAAGTAAGCTGAGAGAAACTAAACCTAGGCTGCCACACCCAAGCTCTGCTGACGTAGTTGCAGGCTTGAGAGATAATTACAAACACCTGAGCAGAGAAGGGAAGTTAGTGCCCTGGAAGCAGGGATATAAACCTTTGCTAAAGTCAAAGCAGGAGAAGAAGCAGGAGAGGGAGAGGAAGCAAGCAAGAACAGCAGGAAACAGAGGAGCAGGAACAGGTTCAGCTCCAGGTTTCTGATCAGAAGGTTCGGAGAGCTCAGAGGTGGGAGCCCAGGACTCAGCACAGGAGTCAAAGGAGCCAAGCCTGGAATAGGGAGCATTGGCAGAGCTCCAAGAGGGAACTCAGAGAAGCGAACCAAGAACTGTTTCCGAGAGGCTGGAGAGAGGCAAGTGAATACAGCCAGGGAGAAGTGTCCACAGCTTCAGGTACAATCTATCCTTACCAGGTGGAGCTGGGCTCAGGAAAGACACGTGGATCCTCAGAGAGAATACACCCGGAGACATACTTTAAGAGCTCAGAACAGAGCACTGCATTACCAGAGCCAGAGGAGATGCAGGTTGAGCCTATTGAGCAGGATTTACTGTCTCCAGAAATGCCCATGGACTGTACTCTATGCCAGGCTACTAGCGTTGAATACCTATGCTAAAGGATAGCTGGAAAGGTGAAAGTCTCCTAGAAGCAGTGTACTGAAACCTAGCCTGAAGTGAAGGTAGGAACTTGCTCTTCTAATGGGGAGATACCTGTTACATGTGCTATTAAATGCTTAGCGAAAACATTTTTCTTTGTTGAGGGAAGAAGCTCTGTTTCCCATATCAGTTACATTGTTAAGCAGCTGCATACTTAATGACTGTGAAGCCATAGTGAAGCTCATCCATGCTGCGTTGTAAATAATCCTGAACGAATGAATGGAGAAGTATCCTGTTATGGTCTACATGGACTTTGTTTGCGTTTTGAAATAAATTCTGTCATTTGCCTTCACCTTCGGTTTCATGACTACACTTCATCTTAAAAGGCCAAACTACAACTTCCAGCATGCATCAGAGGGAAAGATAGTTTATCTAAGCTTTATAAGAGAAGTTAACCGCAACCTCGCCCCTCTAAGCCTGAGGCAGGGGGCAAGGGCGTGACACTATATACAATATATGTGCAGTACCGATGTTTTGAGTAGCTCTAACAGGACATAGCTAATATATTTCAATCATTTATTTGGCTCTATGTTTGTCCTGTTGTGTGAGTGTGCTTCGTTGAAGTCAGCTTGTGTGTCATAGTGAGAGGTAAAGAGGAATGTTTTAATTTTTTTATGGAATATTTTGATGTCATTTTGTTCTCTGATATCCTCAGGGAGCTCATTCCAGAGTGTTGGAGCAGTGTGTGAAAATGCTTTATTTATTTATTTACATTCTCTTATATACCGCGGTATTCTGCAACAGTGTGGTTTACATTGAACAAACTGAAATTACATTGAACAGGGCATTATAACTTGGAGATAACCCTCCATAGCCCATGTCCTTGTAAAATAGTTAAGTGGCTTGCCCAAGACCACAAGGAGCACCTGTGGGACTAGAAACCCCAGTCCTTCCGACCCAAGATTGCTGTCCTCTAGTGAGATTTGAAACCCCCGACCTTAAGTACCTTGCCAGAGGAGAAAGTCAGAAGACTAATGAATTACCTGGTGATGTTCTCTGCACAGTAGGTCCCCAGAGTCTGGGATTATCTTCAGCTCCTTGGATTGATGGTGGCGATGATAGAGAACACCCCATGGGCACATGCTCACATGTGGCTGCTCCAGCAGTCCTTGTTGACTCAATGGTCCCCGAGTTCTCAGGCGTTCAAACGCAGGCTTACACTCACATTGAGGGTGAGGTCCAGTTTGTGGTGGTGGTGGCAACCTTATCTGAAGAAAGGTGTACCATTGGATGATTTCTCCTGGATCCTGTTGAGAACAGATGCCAGTCTCTTGGACTGGGAAGGCCATTGCCGAGACTGTATGGCTCAGGGCTATTGGAACCACAGGGAAGGGAAGTCTGTATTACTAATTAAAGATTTATATGGATTTTTGGATCAGCAAAGGATATTGTACTTTATTTGAGCCAACTTGCTCCAGAGATGAGAGATTTTTGCACATCTAGCCTGGGGAGTGTTAAGAGATCAGAGAGGGAGACAGAATTCTTCCCTTGGCCTTTGAACAATTCTCTTGGACAGGATAAGAATTCATCAATTATAATGTAAAAGCTTTGAGATGCTTTTGGGTGTCTCCCTTGACAGAGACCCATTAATGATAACAAAAGAACACTTAGGCCATGGAGGATGTGTCCTTTGAGCATTCTCAGATGTCTGACCATGTCTGACTGTGTAAGTTTGAGCTTCTAACACCAAAGGGGGTAATCAAAAGCCTGCCCGGAAACCGAAGCAAAAAAGGTGGATGGGGTGGAGAAGCTCATGGGTGAGAGCTGGAGAGAAGCTCATGGGTGAGAGCTGGCTGCAACATATAAGTACAGAGAATATCCAGAACAAGACAGAGCGTAGATCTGCTTGGCCAAGCATGAAGTATCCTAGACTGTCATTAGTTCCTCTCGCTGAGCGCTCCCAGCTGATGTGTAAAGGGGTTATGACAAGTTTGGTGAAGTATATTCTTTGTACATAGCTACATTCTCTCATAATTCTTTCAGTATTGTAATTAAGTGTGCATTCTAGTTATCTTTTCTAACTACTCATGTGTAACTAAGAGAATTACTTGTCTTTCTGAATGTCTTCTTACTTTGTTTGTAAATAAACTGCACGTCTTCATTACAAGGTGTTAGCCTTTGTTGAAGTAAGACAATTGGTACCAGAAGTGGGGTACGGAAAAAAGGCTTGGACAATGTTGAAAAGAAAAGGAAATAGTGTAAATACTGTAAATATTGTAAATATTCATAGCGGGTATCAGGCTTTTTATGAAATATTAGCTAGAGAGTGTTATTATGGGTCAGGTCTAAGTGAGAATTCGGAATCTGTTTTAAAAGATGATGAACCTGTTAATTCCCTTACATGCTTGCAAAAAATACCTGTTGAAAAAGGAACAGAATTGCATAACTTAGGGAGAAGGAGACTGCTTTTGTTGTCTGCATATTGTAAGATGCATCAGACAAATTCTAGCAAATCAGATTCGATTGCATGGACAGATAAATTAGATACTTATCAGCAAGTTGCTGAGAGAGCTGCTGTCAGGGTGGCCCAGTATAAATATCGTAAAAAAAAAAAAAAAGGGAAGAGTAAATAAAAAGAAAGTGCACATGTCTATTGCTAAAGCAGGTGTAAATTGGGATCCTGATGACTGGGATGGTAATATCTGGGATTCTACTGAATCATCTAACTCTGAGGAAGAGCAAGGAGTTAGTAATGAAAACTATCAGGCACAACCGATTTATAGGAGGAAAGTGCAGAGTACTCCCCAAAATCCTGGAGGAGTTAATCTAGATACTGTGGAGGATTTTTATCAACAAGAGATTAATGATAGATCATGGTGATAAGAAATTCTGTATGATTAGTTCTGACCCACTGATACAAGATCAGTTTTGTTTAGGAAAATATGTAACCTTGTGCTGCAAAGATGTTTAATTCAGTGCTTTGAACAAAATGTCTATCCTGTACAGTTAGTATTAATTGTTATGGAAAATCCTTATAAGATTATGAAGAAGTGAAGACTTTTTTTTAAGGTCCCTGGTTAAAAGAAACTCTGATCAGATAGGTATAATGCACTTGTAAGCTTTGATTTGTAGAAACTCTGATCAGATAGGTATAATGCACTTGTAAGCTTTGATTTGTTCTGTATTCAAATGTTTGTAGTAAAAAAAAACCAAAACCTGATTTTTTTTTTTCATTACTGGCTACTCCAGTAGATTTTATAGTCCCTGAATGTTGAAGTGACTAGCTCAAATAAACAAGGCAAACTTTTTTTCCTCCAAAGTAGGGATTGAGAGCCTTAACAGGACAATGGGGCATCTAGAGCCAGTTTGCAAATGATTTAAAATCCTGAGTAAATAAGAAGGTAATCTTTATCATTAATATGTTATGCATCTATTCTTTGTCTTTGACTGTATATGCTACCAAACAAACTTAAAAGTTAAAGGAGGATTTTTTTTTTAACTGTGGCAAGCACCCTAGGGGGCATAGTTAACCATAAACAGCTATAACTATAGGTTAATTGTTCAGCTACATAGTAATCTGCATACCTATTGTTTTTTCTACTGGCTGTGTTGAAGATAACATTTCAGATCTGTTTGTTGACCAGTTTCAGGTTAATTTAAAAGTAACACCTTTTAGAAGTTTCACCTCACTTGAGCCTGAACTGTGAGATTCAAGATAATTACTTTAAGCTTTGTGCTAACGACTGAGGGACACCTGTTTTTCTATACTTGAATTTTAGAGAAAAAGTGTACTTTGTTCTAAAAGTTTATATTTCATTTTCAGTACAGTTCCTGAGAAAATAGATATAAAACAGGTATATGTTGCAGCATTGTGAGATATTAAGTTGGTAGTTTATACACTTGCACTTATGACACTTGTGGTAATAGTACATTATGCAGAGGTCCAGTACACACACAGCAATTACCAGATGAGTAAAATATTAATAAGTTTGATGAAATTTTAGACAGAGGCTGATATGAAAATTGCTCTATTCTCAAGCATATAGGACAAATTTAGATTAACGATGGAACTGAGTTCCCAGAAAATAATGAGAACTTGAGTTGATTGGATAAAACCAAATCTTGCTTGTCAGCAATGATCCAGGAGAGGTTTGAGAAAAAGAATAAGAGAGAGAGAGAGAGGCAGAAAGGTGAGGCCACAGCCTAGGCTAAATGTGCTGCTTCCAATGTGATGATCTGGGCTGCCAAGCTCTAAGACTCCTTGAGGACCCACAAAGGCCTGAAGAACAGGAACCTTGCATATTTATGCCTCTGAAGAGACATAAATAGGCAGGGGGAGCATAGGCCGAGAAGAACCCAAGGATAGTCATGAATGCCTTGCAATCCAAGAAGAACCGAAGATGAGGCCTAGCCACCAATGCCTTGTACCCTCTTAGATCTCTCACCTCAAAAGGATCTCTTTTTGACACCATAATTAATGAGTAGCTTATACAAATCCTTGTGAACACTGCAATTTTAAAATCAGCCTAACAGCACTCTCACTGAGGACAGGGTATGCGACGGATTCTAGTTATGCGTGGGAGATGGGCCATGCTTCTTTCTGTTGGGATTGATGTTGTGGAATGCTGCAAAATGATAGTTTTATATTGTAAGGATTTTACCCAGATTGTTCCTATTTTAGAATGAGCATATGTCTACTTAGCACTGGACCAATTAAGTTGATGGGAAAGGGACACTGTTTACTCATACTGTTATCTTATTGAGAAGAATCTAAATTTAAGTTATTAACAATTGTTTGATATTCTTAGCAGCCTTGCCAAATAAGGATACAATAGTGTTGTATAAAAGAAACAGGAAAAGGACCTATGTAAGTAGTTGGTGGAATGATGCAGGTGATGAAAAAGTGTTGTGTTATGAGGGATGAAGTGGAATATTAAAGGGGAAAACTGTGATAGACAAGAAATTGATGAAGGTAATTTGAAGTGATGTATCTGCCTAATGAATATGTAAACAAAAAAAAATTATGAGCACTTTATTCAACTATGCCGTCTCCAGAAGCTTCAATTCAGGAAGTCATACTCAACAATTGGAAGAAATAGATATTTGGAGACAGGCTAGGTGCACCTTGCACCCTGATGAGCTTTGGAAAACCCACACTGGCCATGTGGTACTTCTGGATGCTTTGTGCCTCACTTTTCCTCTGTATGTCCTGGCCAGGCATGCAGAGGCAAAGGGGGATGATTTGATGACAAATTCTCACACAATTGGGTATAATTCTAAAACTTGTCAAAATTGCAGAACACGTATGTGCAGCTTGTCTGATCTGAAACATGTAAAGGTCATTCAAGGGCAAAATGGAATATTTCCTCCAAGCAAAATGAATTTCCAGTGATAGAGAGACAAGGAGTTAATCAAACTGCGAGATAAGATTGACACCATACGAGATAGTTACTAATAGATCACTGAAAGTTTATAAAAGCAATATTTATTATCTGTAGGATATGATCTTAGTAAATATAGATGAAATTAAGTTTGTCTTATTGTAAAGTCTAACCTAGAATTTTTTTAGTCTTTTCATTTAATATTGGCGCTGCTCTTCTGAATGAGGCCTGGTGCCATGTCACCAACTGCAAGCCGGAGAGTCTGGCGGAGGGAATTGACCAGAGTCCAGATGGAGCAGACCATCCCGAGAGATCTGGACTACACACCGCAGAAAGAAACGTGTGAGGAAGTCCCTATCTACTTCAATGTGTCGCAATGAAAGAAAGGCCAAGATGTCCACCTACGAGAATGAGAGGTTCAACTGTTGAGAGAGGCCAAGTTTAAACTTCAGAGAAAGGTGAAAAAGACGCTACGGAGTCCTGAAAAACTGCTGAGAAGCAGGCCAAATTATCTGAAAATAGGAAAAGGACTATTGGACTTTTGTGGACTTTTGTGAATGATTTTTTTTTTTTTTCTTATGTATTGTTATTGTTTCCTTGGAAAGTAACTGTAATTTTAGTATCTCAGATTTTTTCTGCTGAACATCATGTGCCCAATTGCTTATGTCACCTGTTCCCCAGATTTTAGTTATTAGAGTCTATGGGGCAGATGTACAGTGGGAAAAAGTTCTGAATGTGCAGGTGAAATGAGTCCCCCACTGCATGGGGAACTGATAAAGATAGCTGAGACCTACAAGCCATTTGGCTTTGACAATTGTAATGCTGAGGGGGGGGAATGAATGGGAAAATATCACCCAAATTACACTGAGGCTTGTCCCCTCCAGCGTTTGCCTTAATGCTATCCACTATGTTTAAGCCCATGTTGTTATTATTGTATTTCTAAATGAATTACAAATGCGATTCAGCCATTGCTTACGTACAATATCCTTGTTGATCCAAGGGTGGAATGTATTACTAATTAAAGATTTATATGGATTTTTGGATCAGCAAAGGATATTGTACTTTATTTGAGCCAACTTGCTCCAGAGATGAGAGATTTTTGCACATCTAGCCTGGGGAGTGTTAAGAGATCAGAGAGGGAGACAGAATTCTTCCCTTGGCCTTTGAACAATTCTCTTGGACAGGATAAGAATTCATCAATTATAATGTAAAAGCTTTGAGATGCTTTTGGGTGTCTCCCTTGACAGAGACCCATTAATGATAACAAAAGAACACTTAGGCCATGGAGGATGTGTCCTTTGAGCATTCTCAGATGTCTGACCATGTCTGACTGTGTAAGTTTGAGCTTCTAACACCAAAGGGGGTAATCAAAAGCCTGCCCGGAAACCGAAGCAAAAAAGGTGGATGGGGTGGAGAAGCTCATGGGTGAGAGCTGGAGAGAAGCTCATGGGTGAGAGCTGGCTGCAACATATAAGTACAGAGAATATCCAGAACAAGACAGAGCGTAGATCTGCTTGGCCAAGCATGAAGTATCCTAGACTGTCATTAGTTCCTCTCGCTGAGCGCTCCCAGCTGATGTGTAAAGGGGTTATGACAAGTTTGGTGAAGTATATTCTTTGTACATAGCTACATTCTCTCATAATTCTTTCAGTATTGTAATTAAGTGTGCATTCTAGTTATCTTTTCTAACTACTCATGTGTAACTAAGAGAATTACTTGTCTTTCTGAATGTCTTCTTACTTTGTTTGTAAATAAACTGCACGTCTTCATTACAAGGTGTTAGCCTTTGTTGAAGTAAGACAGAAGTCCTTCAACCACCTTGAGATTAGGGCATCAGGTTTGGCTCTTCTGCGTTTCTAGCCCCTGATCAAGGGCCAGGTGGTCGGAGTGTTTTCAGACAATGCCATGCCATAGTGGTGGCTTATGTCAATCAGCAGGGTAGCACAAGAAGCTCCCAAGTGGCCCTGGAGATAGTTCTATTGTTTGCCTCCTAGCCTTGTCAGCTCAGCACCTTGCTGGAATGGACAATGTGGAAGCAACTTCCTCAGCTGGCACTTTCTGAATCTCGGCAAATGGGAGCATTTCAGTTGATTCTACACTGCCAAGGTCACCCCTTAATGGATCTGATGGCAGCCTGCTCCAATGCCAAAGGGTGCCTCTTCTTTAGTCGCCACACAGAGATGGGGTCTGAGGGTATCGATGCTTTGGCCCAGTCAGCGGCTATTGTACATGTTTCCTCCATGGCCCCTGGTGGGGCGTGTGATTTGGCGTATAGAGTGCCACACAGGCAGGATTGGTCTGGTAGCGCCAGACTGACTGTGGAAAGCATGGTTTGGAGATCTGATGTGGCTCCTTCAAGTGCCTCCTCTTTGGCTGCCTCTGTCTCAGGGACTATTGTGGCAGGGACCAATCATCCTGGAGGACGCAGCTCCCTTCTGGCTTATGACTAGTGCATAAGGACTACTCTCCAGAAGTAATCTCTACCATACTTGGTACCCAGAGAGGTTTACCAAGCTAGCATATGTATGGATATGACTGTCTTTGCGTGCTGGTGCGACACATGACACTTGGCTCCTGAGGCAGCCAAGGTGTCCTCCCTGTTGACCTTTGTGCAGGATGGCCTAGAGAAGGGCTTCTCACTTAGCTCCCTGAAGATTCAAGTGACAGCTTTGGCCTGTTTCTGTGGTTCGGTGGCAGGCAAGTCCTTGGCTTTGCACCCAGACATCTCGAATTTTCTCCAAGGCGTTCAACATCTTCATCCTCCCCCTTCAGTCTGTGATCCCTTCCTGGGATCTCTCCTCTAGTGTCCAGGGTCCTGATGGCAGCCCCCTTTAAGCCATTGAAGTGTGCACGATACCTTGAAGTATTTGACACTCAAGACTGTCTTTTTGGTCGCAATTTGTTCTGCAAGATGGATGTCTGAGCTGCAGGCTCTGTCTTGCTGGGATCCTTATCTGTCCATTTCAACTCAGACTGTTTCTGTTCGGCCTGTGCCTTCCTTCTTGCCTAAAGTGCTGTCTCCCTTTCACGTGAACCAGTTGGTTTACCTGCTCTCCTTCTCTAAGGAGCAGTGTGAGGGGAAGGATAAGGATCTTCACCTTATGGATGTCCAGAGGGTGCTTCTCCGGTTCCTGGAAGTTACAAATTCCTTTCATAAGTTGGACCATCTTTTTGTGCTATTTGCTGGCCCATGCAAGGGTGAAGCGGCAGCCAAGTCAACTTTGGGGTGCTGGATTAAGGAGGCTATTGCCTCAATGTATCTGTTATGGAATTGGCTAGTTCTGGAGGTTCTGTATACCCGTTCTGAGTACAAGCATCCTCATGGGTGGAGTGGAGCTCAGTAGCCCCTGCAGACATTTGTGCAGGCATCACTTTCCGCTTTTGTCAAGCATTACCGCTTGGATGTCCAGGCATGGGTAGACATGGCCTTTGGATCAAGAGCTTTGCAAATTGCTGTGTCTTCTTCCTGCCTGGTGGTGGTGTAGCTTTGGTTCATCCCACTTGTCTGGACTGGTCTAGCAGAACAATATGGAAGGTGACATTTACTTTCCAGATAATGTCATTTCCTTGAGTCCTGCTAGACCAGTCCAGGGCCCATCCTTGAAACTGTATTTCTCTGTTCTTCTGTTGCAGTACTCTTGGGTCTGCCATGAGTTTTATATTTGACTCTGCAGGCTCTTCTACTGACAGCCTTCTATCTTCTGTAACATAGTTCTCGACTGTTGTTTTACTCATTGTTACCCACATTGAGGTTGTCTGAGGCTTGTTCTGTATCTCCCATTTGCTTTGGGATAAATACTGAAGGGACCTCTGGTGGCTGAGGCGGATAGAGGCACAGGAGTGATATCACTGAAACCTGGGTTTTCATTAGTTCTTTGTCTCTACCAATCTGCTGGTAGGGGAACACAACCCTGGTCTAGCAGGACTCAAGGAAAGGACATTATCTGGTAAGTAAAATATCACCTTTTGTTCTGTGTTCATATATGTGAGGCCAGGAGCAGGACCTCGGAAAACATTCACAAATAAGACCAATAGTGAAGAGGATCTTGAACAATTTTCAGAAGACTGTGTTTGTGAGGAACCAGCTAAACTAAAAGTGGACAAAGTGATGGGGCTGGATAGGATACATCCCAGAGTAGTGAAGGAACCTGGGGAAGTTCTAGCAGCTCCACTGTCTAACCTTTTCAATGCCTCTTTAGAGTTGGGAATGGTCCCAAAGGACTAGAGAGAGGCTCATGTGGTCCCTTTACACAAAAGCAGAAGTAAGGATGAAGTTGAGAACTACAGGCCAGTTAGTTGTGACCTCTGTGGTGAATAAATTAATGGAAATATTGCTAAAACAGAGACTAGTGAAGTTTCTGGAGTCCAATGGATTGCAGGATCTGAGGCAGCATGGTTTTACTAGCGGCAGGCCTTGTCAGACAAATCTCATTGATTTTTTGACTGGGCAACCAGAGAGTTGGACCAAAGGAGAACCCTAGATTTGGTGTACTTAAATTTCAGTAAAGCCTTTGACGCTGTTCCGCACAGACAACTTATAAATAAATTGAGCATCCTAGGAATAGATCCTAAAGTGACTGACTGGGTTAGAAATTAGTTAAGTGAGAAGTGACAAAGGGTAAAGGTAAATGGAGCTCACTCTGAGGAGGAGGATGTAACCAGTGATGTGCCACGGATCTGTTCTTGGTCCGATTCTTCTTTTTAATGTTTGTGTTTGTAATACTGCTGAAAGGGCTGTTGGATAAGGTTGGCCTGTTTGCAGATCTGTCAGAAAATGTTTGTCTCTTTGCAGATGATACCAAAATCTGCAGTAGAGTAGACATCCAGAAGGGGTAGATAACATGAGGAGGGATCTCGCTAAGCTTGAAGAATGGTCAAGAATTTGGCAGCTGAAATTTAAAACTAAAAAATGCAGGGTCATGCATTTTACCTGCAAAAATCCAAGGGAGTGGTACAGTATAGGGGATGAAGTACTTCTGCCTACAAAAGAAGAGTGGGACCTGGGTGTGGTTGTTTCTGATGATCTTAAGTTGGTTAAATAGGTAGAAAAGATGATGGCAAAAGACAGAAGGATGCTTGGGTGCATACAGAGAGGAATGGCCAGCAGAAAGAAAGAGGTGATAGTGCCTCTGTATAAGTCTTTGGTCCGACCTCATTTGGAGTATTGTGTGCAATTCTGGAGTCTGCACCTTCAAAAGGATATAAACAAGATAGAGCCTGTGCAGAGGGTGGCTACCAAAATGGTCAGTGGGCTTCGTCACAAGGCATATGGGGACAGATCTAAAGATCTCAATATGTATACTTTGGATGAAAGCTGAGAGAGATGAGATATGATAGCAACATTTCAATACGTCCGTGGCATAAATACACAGGGGGAGAGTCTTTCAGTTGAAAGAAAGCTTTTTGCAACAAGGGGGCATAGGATAAAGGTGAAAGGGGCTAGACTTAGGAGTAATATGCAGAAATATTTCTTTACGGGAAGAGTGGTAGATGTGTGGAATAGTCTCCCAGTGGGGGTAGTAGAGACCAGGAGAGTATCTGAATTCAAGAAAGCATGGGACCAACACAGAAGATCTCTGAAGTTAAGAAAGGAGCTGTAGCAATTGTTATGGATAGGCCGTATGGTCATTTTCTGCTATTATATTTTTATGTTGAACTGCCCCCGTCCATTCACTTCTTCAGCTTATGAGTGGGCAGGATAGTAGTGAGTGGGTGGAATGTCCTAGGGAAGAGTTCATGTAACTTTAGGATCCAGGGACAGACGTCACTAACTTACGTTCCCAAGTGCTTCACCCACTCTTTTAGGTTTAGAAATGTAACTGTTGGGTCAGAGGTGTTGATCTATGGTGCTATACTAGTGTGATCTCAGCAGTCCACCGATAGACTGAGTCCAGGATGCCCACATCCAGGAAATCTAGGCCCAGGACCAAACTGGCTCAGCACCATAGACTAACATTAGTCACTTTGCTCCACCTCTGACCAGGAATTACATTTCAGGTGTTAAAAGAAAACATGAGTTAAGTCTTCAGGGCCTTAACACACCTTCGAGCACCAGGGAGTAACAGTTAATCCCTTGTTTTAAATGGGATTTGCATGGAAGTGCCCTAATTTAGCACACACATTTGAATACAGCTTTTGGCAAGTTAGAAACCTTATTAAATAATAAGTAAAGAGGAGCACTAGGCAGCTGTCTCAGGGAGCCCTTTATTCCCACACTTAGGGGACTGTTACTAAATGCTGCAGGAAACCAGTAGGGGGGTGGGATGTTCCTTGCACTTAGTACCGAGGTAGTTTCTGTTAGCTCGGCAGGTGGCACACAGCAGCTAATGCTGTGTCAAGAGGTGTAGCTAAGTGCACAGCCTCATCTGCTCTGCTCTTAATACGTGGCAGCCCTTGTGTCCAAATTAACTGAATGGGAAGGTGCAGGGAACACTCCCAGTAGATAATGCAGATGTCTTGCAATTGCTGCTGTTAAGCACAAAATCTTTGTGGCTCACTTCACTTTTTTTTTTTTTAAGAAAATTACCTTCCATAGCAATGATGTTTATGTTATAATTTTTACAACCTATAAAGCCCGTTCTACATGCGAAAAAGGAGTCATATGAAGTTGCGTGGCAGTATATGCATGGTGAGAAGAAGACCGCATAGGTCTGTGTGTACCATGTCAGGCATTCCTGGGTCTGCAGCGGGGATGGACACACATTTGCAGCAACTTCGGAGCAGGTGTAGATGTGCGCCTCAGCACTTGTCCGCTCTAGGGACTGCTTCTGGGTGCCGATGTTGCCTCTATAAAATAGGCTTAAATAGGCATCTTCTTGGCTGTCTCACACAATTGACCTGCTCTAAAATCAGACCGAAACAGCATACATTGTAGAGAGCACTACAGGTCCTAAGGCATTGTACGTATTGGATAAAAACAAAAACAAAAAAAAAGCCGATGAGTTACGATGGGAAATTACATTCAGTACTAAGAAATGACTATACAGATATTAGGGTTTGGTCAATGTCAAGTAATACAATGTGCAACATGTTGAAAACTTGACAAGTGTTTGATGGCAATGCATACATAATAGAGACAATTAGACAATGCATTGCAAACCACTGAATACCTTATATTCTCTACAATACAATGAGAAAGATAAGCTGTATGGTAGTGAGATTCATTTATCTAGCTCTATGGTCCATGGATCCCTGGAGGTCCATGAGACCATGAAAGGGGTCCATAAGACACAGAAAAGAGAAAAAAAATGGGAGACTGGGGGGAGGGAGGGATAAAGAAACAGATTGGTGGGGAAAAGTTGGGGGAGGAGAGAAAGTACTGGAAACAGAAAGAGGGAGTTAAAGAGGACTAATGAGGACTAATGAGGACAGGTTTGGAGCTGAAGGAAGATGGGCCAGGAAGATGGTAGAGATGGACCTTTTGAGAATCTACACAACCATAAAGGTTGGGATCTTCTGGTCTAGTGCATTGTGCATATTTTTAAAAACCAGAATTCTTTTTAGATGTAAAAACTCAGTCTTTCAAAATGTTCTTTTCTTCTTGTTCTTGATAGCAAACTTCATTCCATTTTGGTGGTATCTTCTGTTTGAATAAATGACTGATTGATGCCCTGAGGGAGGAGGCAAGGAGAGCCGTGAGGCAGATAGAAATGGGCTCAGAAACAGGAGGAACCACACATGCTTTTTTGGTCTCTGAGAGAACAGGTCCAGACTCGGACATCACCTATGTGTAATTGACACATCCAGCTCATCCAAGGAAACACCTATGATACCAGCTTGTATTTTGCAATTAAGGAAGAGACAGAGTTTGAATTGTTCTCATGCACTCGGCCTTCTCCTCCTTTTCAGCTAACACAAATATTTAATGGTAAAAGACTGTCACCAACCCAGGGCCAGCCCAAGGAGATGTGATGCCTTTGGTGAACCTTCAGCCATGCATCCCTCCCCATAGTCTAGCACTTCCCTTTCCTCCTCTCATGCTCAGCATCTCTCCTTCCTTGCCCCGCTGGTCATTGGTGGTGCTACTGATTTCTGATAAGAAATAAATGAAGCAAAGCCTTCCCATTAAGGAAAACGGTCAGTCAAAAGGGGGTTAGAACAATAAATATTAGAACACCAGTCACAAAAAGACACACTTTACAGTGGTGGCCAATAACAGGCTTTCCAATATACGATGGTAATTTTGACAAGACTTTGAATTGTATTGAGCAAAAATGGATTTTCCATTTAAACACTTTGGAACCTACAGAGCTAAATTAATTTATTGATTGGAAAGCCTGTTTTTAATATTTAGCTGGGTGGGATAGGGTGGTTTTTGCTATATTGTTTTAATGGGCTTACAGACATGTATTCTTTTTCATATGACCTCATCAAGACAAGTATAATTTGGTTTGCTGGATTTTTTCCAGGTTGCAAGCTTTTTTTCTTTTTTGTGGATTTTCTTGGCGTATTTCTAAGTGCATGACATCAATTTTTAAGCTTGGGAACGGTTTCCGACTGGCTCAATGTATGCTATACCTTGTGTCTGTTTTCTAAATTATTTGACAATTGTGTTTTGCATAACATCTGTAGTTGTATTAAATGGTTCTTGAATGATTTTTTCTTTGCACTTTAGATTTTTGGCTGGGTAATTGTCCCACTCCCTGATGAAGCTTAACCGGCAAAACACCCTGTGTCGGGGTTGAGACAATTTGGACTTTGAAAGCTAAGTATATTCTTTACTATTTTGCTGTTGCAAATATGCCTTGAGTATATCTTGTCCCAGCATGTCGCCAAGAAAATTTGAAGAGCGTTGATGTAAGGGTTAACTAAGTACTGTTTATTAACTTCCCCTTCTTTTGAGTCTTATTTATATCGACTCAGGGTTTTTCCTCTGATGACTTATGCTATGGATGTTATTTCAGCAGGTTTATTAATGCTCCATTATCTGCCTAAGTGAGGCGCTTTTTGTGTAGGCTTTGCTCCTTGTGAGGAGATCTTTTTCATTTAGTTGTTACTAGGATGACCAAAGAGCACCACTTCTTTGAGAAGCTCCAGGCCATGTGCATCTCTTTGCTAGAACTGCAAGTTGCAACCATTCCCCTCAAGAGTGAGAAAGAGGAAGTCACAGATTCTATGGAGGACCTCCATTCCCCCAAGCAATCTGAGTCAGTTCAGTCTGAAACGGAGGGTATCACAAAGACAAGAGACCCTACAGAAAGGGCAGCCACAGACAAACCACTGATGCACCAGTCTTCCAAATCCTTCAAGCAAGGCAAGACCCTGGGCACTAACTGATTTACAGCTGGACTTGAAAGGGCTGTACAAGAAGATGATGGAGGTGGGGTTACACCATGCTCACTGAAAGAAGAGACTTCTCACTCTCTTGGTCAAGCAAAACAGAGACAGGAGTTAAAAACCTGACACCTCACCACTCTCGTCAACATGAACTACAAGATCCTGGCTAAGGTTATGGCCAACATGCTGTGTACTATTAGCTCCTAGGTAATTCAGCCTGACTATACCTGTGAGATCCAGCAATTGTATTTATTTATTTAGTAGGTTTTCTATACCGCCTTATCTTAAAATCAAAGCGGTTTACAGTGCAACATGCTGATTTTACATAAAACAATGGGAGAGGGGGGCAAGCATGAGATTGGTTCAAATAACTATTTACAGAATGAGCTATTTGCATTATAGTACAACAGAGCAGAATTGCAGATAACATTATCTTGATCAGGGACACAATCTGTTATGTGAACGACCAATATATCTGAGTGGTACTCAGTCTTTGACTTCCTAGACAGGGTCCTCTGCAGGCTCTGAATGAGTGATTTGTTCTACAGATATATGACAAAATAATGTATAATGACATTGCTAATGCCACAGTAGTAAGTGGCTGGAAATCAGAGCCCTTCCCTCTTAGGTCAGGGATCAGATAAGGATGCTTTCTCTCATGCCCTCCATTTATTTGTATTATGGACACCTCCACACAACCCAGACTTGGAGGGATTGTGGTACCAGGCACTCAAGGAAGAGAAGAAAAGGGCTCACTCTCTACCTGTGAGCTTTGTTTGAAATTCCCACTCAAACTCCCTCTTCCATCTCTGCTTCTGAAGTTCTTATTTCTAACTTGCAGCCCCACCCAGCAGCCTCTGTACTGCCAGACTGAGTGGTTCCCTCTGCTAGCTAACATCTCTCAGAAACCATCAGAAGCCCAGTTCTGAAATAACTGGGCTTCTTCATTCTTGGGGCCATCAAAAGCAAAATTAGAGGTCAACAAGCAAGAATAGCAGAAAGAGGAAGGGTTTTCTCTCTGCAGATACAACTATCACCTCATAAGCTTTCATACATAGTGACAAGCTATTGTCATATCCAAGCACTGAGCGTGGACAGTGTCATAATTTCTTGGCCTATGGCACCATCTAGTGGATACAAGCTTGCTATGGAGACAAATAAGAAAATGTTCATAACCCACTTGGTTATGCTCTTGGTGAACCAGCAGCTCCTGGATTTTCTCGGCAGTAAATGCCAGGCCTTTCTTCAGAGGCATTGCAGGGTAAAGTGATGCCCAAGGCCTCAAGGACTGCTACCGGTAGTAGGTATCGAAAGCTGGTCTCTTACTTACCAAGCTAATGCTCTAATCACTAGGCTACTTCTCCACTCAACATGGCAGACAAATAAGAAAATGTTCATAACCCACTTGGTTATGCTCTTGGTGAACCAGCAGCTCCTGGATTTTCTCGGCAGTAAATGCCAGGCCTTTCTTCAGAGGCATTGGAGGGTAAAGTGACGCCCAAGGCCTCAAGGACTGCTAGTAGGTATCGAAAGCTGGTCTCTTACTTACCAAGCTAATGCTCTAATCACTAGGCTTCTTCTCCACTCAACATGGCAGACAAATAGGAAAATGTTCATAACCTACTTGGTAGTTAAATAAAAAGAAAAACATAAAAGGAAAAGAAGGTGACACCTTTTCATTGAACTAACTTAATACAAACTGAGGAAGAGGGTTTTAACCTTCGAAAGCTAGTCTACAAATGTATTGATATTCCAGCAAAAAGGGGTCAACTTAGTTTCCTTTTTGTGTTTATTTTTATTTAACTACCATTATATTGGACTAATACAGTTATCACTCTACTTTATTCCTAACTTACTTAAAAGCCAGGACCTTTGAAGTAATTAATGACGTTAATTCACGCCACTTTTTACTCAAGCTAATGGTATATTCTTTAAGCAGGGCCAGCTCTAAAGTTGGTTCAAGATGTTGGCATCCTAGGCAAACCTTAAGCCTTATGCCCCCCTTCCCAGGCTGTCAGGATCTATTGTTTAGCTTTGAATATCCTGCTATTTACCATCTCCCAGAAGCTGACATCCTAGGCAGCTGCCTAGTTTTCCTAAATGTATTCCACACAAGTCCTCTAGATTTTATACTTGCCAGAACATTGTGAACAGTCACCTACACATGGATCTCAAGGGGCATCATCGCAGCCTGTACGCATATTGTTTATTTATTTGGACTGAGCTCAGACCTTTTCAGTAGCAGTTAAAGGTGAGTTAAATTTAGGTGTGTTAGGTATTTATCTGCCTTAAAATATAAGTGTATACCAGAGGCAATGGAGGGTTACGTGACTTGTCCATGATCCCAGGAATTGTCAGTGGGATCTAAATCCTGGCTTCCCTGGTTCTCAGCCTATTGCTCTAACCATTAGGCACCTCATCCTTATGTATGTCAACAGCAAATATTCCTAATTATAATCATAGTAACATAGAAAAATGGTGGCAGATAAAGGCCGTATGAACTCCCCATGTTGCCCTTTCATACCAACTATTAGGCTCCCTTTATCGCTTAGAGATCCTGTCTGTCCCATGCATTCTGCAATTTAGATACAGTCCTCATCTCTACTACTTATACTGGGAAACTATTCCATGCATCTACCATTTTTTCTGTAAAGAAATATTTCCTAAAATTACTTCTGACCCAATCCTCTTCCACATTCATCTTATGAACCCTCATTGCATTCATTGAAAGAGGCTCTCCTCCTGTGCATTTATGCAACAGAGGTATTTAAATGTCTCTAACATTTCTGCACATGAAATGAAAGTCAGATGCTGCAAAGATGACCTACATATTGGAGACATGGAACATATGAAGCATGAACCAAGGGAAGTTGGAGGTGGTCCAGAGCGAAATGAAATAAACTGGCATCGGGCACTTTGCATATGATGATACTGGTCTACTATGCTAGAAATGTAAGACAAAGAAGAAACAGTGTTGCAATTATAATTAAGAAGAAACTTGCAAGAACTGTAATGAAATAAAATGCAGTCAGTGACCGTTTAATTACTATTTACCTACAAGGAATGCCCATCAACACAACTATAATTCAGGTACGTGCCCCAACAACAGCTGCAGAAGCAAATGATGAGTTCTATGAACAAGTACAAGCTGAAATTGACAGAACATGCAAACAGGATATCCTGATAGTCATGGGTGACTGGAACGCAAAAAAGAAGGCATAATGGTTGGAAAATATGGATGTGGCAACAGAAATTAAACTAGAGAAAACTGAAAGAATTCTGCAAGACCAACAAACTATTCAAACACCTTCTACCAGCAACACAAGCGGTGACTGTACCCATAGACTTCACCCAATGGATTGTACAAAAATCAAATTGACTACATCTGTGGAAGTCAACAATGGAAAAGCTCTAACATCAACAGACAAAACCTGCGGCTAACTGTGGTACAGATCACCAACTATTAATATGCAAACTCAAGCTAAAGTTGAAAAAGAGCAAGCCACTCATGAATATAGCAATATATGACCTTGAGAATATATCACCAGAATTTAAAAACTGCCTACAAAATCAATTTGCTGCTTTATGTACAATTGACAGAGCTCCAGAAGAGTTATGGGATGACATCAAGAAGGTTGTGTTGGAAGAAAATGAGAAGTGTCTACAAAAGGTGAAAAGCAAAAACGGCCAAAATTGATGATGGAAGAAACTCTGAAAATTGCCCAGAAATGCAGAGAAGCTAAAGCCAGAGGAGAAAGAGAGGCAATCACAGAACTCAACAGAGATTTCCAACGTGCAGCAAGACAAGACAAGGAGAAGTACTACAATGCAAGGAAATGTATACAATGAAATAGAAGCAGAAGCTATTAGAGGAAGAAAAAGATTGGCGTTCCTAAAACTATGAGAGAAAAAGAAAAAATTTCCAGATTGAATTGGAATGTTACAAGATGCTTGAAGATCCAAGTTGAATGATGCTGAGAAGATCAGGAAAAGGTGGAAAGAATATACAGAGTTATTATATAATGAAGATCAAGTGGACCAACAGCCATTTCAACCTGTACCTTATGATCAGGAACCATTGCTGATGAAAGAAGTCAAAGCAGCATTGAAAGCCTTATCAAAGAACAAAGCACCAGGCACTGATGGCATTCCCATTAAAGAATTACAGCAATCTGATGCAGCTGTTACCATACTTACAAGGCTCTGCCAGGAAATTTAGAAGACATCATAGCCAACTGACTGGAAAAGATCTGTGCTTATACCAATACTAAAGAAAGGTGATCCAACTGACTGTGGAAATTATTGAGCAAGTGTTCTGATCCCATATGCCAGCAAGATTCTATTATTAGCAGAGACTACAACCATACCTGGAACAAGAACTGCCTGAAGTGCAAGCAGGGTTCAGGACAGGGCAAGGAATGAGAGACATCATCGTGGATGTGAGATGGATCCTTGAAAAGACTAAAGAATATAAAAGGATATCTATGTGTTTTATTGACTACAGCAAGACTTTTGACTGTGTAAACCATAAGAAACTCTTGGCCACATTAAGAAGTATAGGTATACCAGAACACCTGATCATTGTCTTGCACAACCTTTACATTGATCAAGAAGCAACAGTTCAAAAGAAACAAGAAGAAGAAACAGAATAGTTTAAAATCAGCAAAGATGTACAAGACTGCATACTGTCCCCCTATCTGTTTAATTTATATGCAGAACAAATTATCAGAGAAGCAGGACTGTATTGAAGACAACAGAGGTGTGGAGATTGGTGGGAGATCCATCAACACCCTTTGCTGTGCTGATGATACCATATTATTGTCTGAAAGTGAAGATGTTCTGAAACATTTGCTTCTCAAGATCAAGGAATATAGTCTTAAAATGGGTCTACACCTTAATGTAAAGAAGACAAAGATCATGACAACTGGCAAAACAAGTTCATCATTAATGGAGAAGAAATTGAAATAGTGGACAACTTTTTTAAACTACTTGGATCAACTATCAATAAAGAAACAACAAGCAGTCAAGAAATCAGATGACGCATTGCTCTTGGCAAAATGGCTATGAAAGACCTAGACAAGATTCTCAAGAGCAGTTATATCTCTCTCCATACAAAGATTTGACTTGTTCAAGTCATGGTATTTTCAATAATGTCATATGGATGCGAAAGTTGGATAGTGAAAAAGATAGACAGGAAAAAAACTGATGGCTTTGAATTATGGTGCTGGCGATGGATACTGTGTATACCATGGACTTCCCAAAGAACAAACCAGTCAGTACTAGAGGAAATCAAACCTAAGCTTTCTTTAGAAGCTCAGATGTCATGACTTTGACTCTCATATTTTGGACACATCATGCAAAGAGAGAGATCATTAGAGAAAGTCATCATGCTTAGCAAGATATAAGGTCAACACAAAAGAAGAATGCCAGAAAACAGATGAATCAATACAATAACAGCAGCTATGTGTGCCACTCTGTCAACAATGAGCCGCCTGACTGAAGACCGAACACAGTTTAAGACAACTGTCCAGAGGGTCACCATGAGTCAACACCGAATCAACGGCACTTAACAACAATATATCTCCCCCTGTTTTCCTTCCAAAGGATACATATTGAGATCTTTAATTCTTTCCTCATATGTCTTATGACATAAATCACTGCCTATTTTAGTAGCTGCCCTTTGCACAACTCCATCCTGTTTATATCCTTTTAAAGATGTGACCTCCATAATTGCATACAGTATTCCAAATGAGGTCTCACCAAAGACTTATACAGATGCACTATCACCTCCTTCATGCTGGCCATTCCTCTCTGACCATCACCTGCTAAGTTTCACTCTTCATCACCCCCACCTCAGTCTCCCCCATTCTCCTCCAACCTCTTTAGAAATCTTCATGATATTGACCCATTGGCTCTCTCCACTACTGTCTCATCACCTCTTTCCCCAACTATGCCATCTGAGTCTGTTGATGAGGCAGTAGTAGCTTTTCTATAACACTGCACTCTCATCTGCTCTGGATGCTCTTGCTCCACCCCTGCCACATCCAGTGAGGCGTACTGTACCTCAGCCCTGGCTGTCTTTGACTACTCACTACCTACATTCCTGCACCTGCTCATCTGAAGGCATTTAGCTCAAATCCCATACCCTTGAGGACTTTCTACACTTCAAAGTCATGCTTGCCTCTTTCCAGTCAGCCATAGCAATAGCCAAACAAGACTTTTATGTCCACCTGACTAATTCTCTTCCAACTGAACCTTGCTGCCTCTTTACAACTCTCAACTCTCTTCTCAAGGTGCCTTCGCCCCTTCCTTTTGTGTCTGCCCAAACTTTGGCCAACTATTTCCATGGCAATGTCCACAAGACTACACTCGAATTTCCCCACAAGGTTTGCTCCATCTGCTCTTCACTCCCAACTCTTCATCTCAACCTCTGCCACCCTTTCTTCCTTTTCTAAGATCTCTGAGGAGGAAACCACACATCTTCTTTCTTCCTCAAAACTCACTATCTGCTCCTCTGATCCTATGCCCACCTGTTTCCTAACCTCCATCTCCTCTACTGTCATCCCTTCTCAACCTATCACTTTCCAATACAACTGTTCCTACAGCCTTCAAGCATGTTGTGGATACACCTTAAAAAATCCTCACTAGACCCTACCTGTCCTTCTCACTAACAACCCATCTCCCTCCTCCCCTTCATTTCTAAACTACGGTGATGTGCAGTTCACTGCCATTGCCTTGACTTTCTCTCCTTTCAAGCCCATTTGGATCCACTGCAATCTGGCTTTCATACTTTACATTCTACTGAAACAGTTCTTGCCAAAGTCTCCAGTGACCTGTTCCTGGCAAATTCCAAGGGCCTTAACATGATCCTCATCCTTCTTGACCTTTCTGCTGCTTTTGACACTGTTAACCACCACCATCTCCTCAATGCATTGTCCTCACTTGGTGTTAAGGGCTCTGTACTATCCTGCTTCTCTTCTTATCTCTCCCACCACACTTTTGGTGTTTGTTCTAGTGGATCCTCCTCTACTGCTATCCCGCTCTCAGTATCCTTTTCTCTTGCTATACCCATTCCCTTGGAGCACTCATCTCCTCTCATGGTTTTCAGTGCCATCTTTACACTGACTCTCAGATCTACCTCTCTACACCTGAAATCTCTCCAGCAATCCAGGCTCAGATCTCTGCCTGCCTATCTGACATTGCTGCCTGGATGTCTCACTGCCATTTGAAATTGAACATGACCAAAACTGAGCTTCTTATTCTTCCCCCTAAACCCATCTTCCCCCTTCCTCCTTTCTCAGTCTCTGTAGATAACACTCTACTCCTCCCTGTTTCCTCGGCTCACAACCTTGGGATCATTTTTGACTCTTCCCTCTCATTCTCCACACACATCCAACTGATAGCTAAAACCTGCCCCTTCTTTCTCTATAACATCAGCAAAATTTGCCCTTTCCTTTCTGAACACACTACTAAGACACTTAGAGCCTGATTTTCAACTGGGAAGGCTATGCACCATTGAATATCTTGGTTTTGTTCCGAGTCGACTCACCCAAGAGCCTAACCAGGTAACGGTGATATTGGACTGCTACCTGGTTAGCATCCATGGCTAAAACTAGGCAAGCCAAAAGCTGACCTAGTTTTAAGTGCAGATCGCTAACCATTTAGCAGTCCAATATCACCGCTACCCGGTTAGTGGCAGTCGCGACCTCTGCTCCACCCCGATGCTAACTGGATAGCATCAGGGCACACAGGGGACTTAGATGAGGATATTCAACGGCACTAACCGTGTATGTACCATTGAATATCCCCATCTAAGGCATTTACATGTTTTACTAAGCCGTGTAAACGCCCTTCGAATATCGGGCCCTTAACCGCTTTATTCACCTCCCATCTAGACTATTGCAACCTCCTCCTTGCTGGTTTTCTTCTGAATCATCTCTCTTCCCTTCAATCAGTTCAAAACTCATTGCGCAACTCATCTTCCACCAGCCTCGATATGATCATATAACCTCCTATCTCCAGGAAACACGCAGGAATGAGTCTTCACATATGGGTATCGTCGGTACCAACGGAGCCTGTGTGGGAACGCTCCCCAGCATCGAATAGGAAAGCTTTTGGGAGCATCCCACAGTGCCTGCGTGCTGCCTTCCCGCCTTTCCCAACTGTCCCTCTCCAGTTCTTTGTTTTCCGTGGAGCCGACAGGTCGCACATCCTGTCACCACAGAAAAAATTCCCTTCTTATTCTTCTTTTTTGTGGTCGCGTCTGCCTTTCCTCAAAGCTATACCAGTACCGCCGGTTCTTCTTACTTTTCTTCAAAAAAAAACCCCCAACAACTTTTTTCTGGAGTCTTTCCAGTAATTTTTCTCTTTAGGTGCCACGCGCCATTTTGGGCACTAGGCCCAACTTTTCCTTCAGAATGGAAAAACCCACTTCGGGTTTTAAAAAGTGTTCGAAGTGTGGCGGTACCATCTCTGTCACCGACACCCATGGGTGGTGCCTCAAATGTTTAGGTCCTGACCACTCTATTTCAGAGTGTGTTGCCTGTGGGATGATGTCGAAAAGGGGCCGGCAGAACTGAGCTGCTAAACTTAGCACCCTTTTTCCCTCTGATGCAGCCTCTGTGGCATCGACGTCTTCCAGGGCTTCGTCTTCCTCCCATGGATCTCAGGTAACTAAACATAAATCTAGCAGGTCCTCAAAGGGTAGATCTCCTTCTAGACAGTGAGATGTCTCTGGCATTGCCCTTGAGGGACTTTCACCAGCAAAATTGACCCGGCGGGAGGCTTCGGCTTCCAAAGCACTAACAGGGCTCCAGGATGTTCTCGAGGCTTCAACCTCGGCAGAACTTCTGGTGCCATGCTCTGGGGTACCGGCCACTTCATCCGGTACTGATACCCAATCATCGGCAGCGTCGATAGACCAGAGATTCTTGGCTATTGAGTGCAGTCTGGAGGCTCTTCTCACGGCCTCGATGCCCCTGAAACCGCTTCAGACAATTCAACTGGTACCGGCACCGACGGCATCGACATCGGCAGGTATTCTACCGGGACCGAGTCATGCGTATCCATCTGGCATCGACAAGTCAGTACCGGACCACTCCGATGCCGACTTCAATCGGTACCGTGCCTTGCATGATCACCCGGATCGGAGGTACTTTGAATCCTCGGATGAGTCTGAAGACTCTGAAAGCTCTGCCGATACCAGAGTACTTCTTCCTGAGGATGATTCTTCTCCTCAGCGTAGGATGTCTCCTCCAGAGGATATGTCCTTTCAGGATTTTATCAGAGATGTGGCCCGAAGTCTTTCCATCACAGTGACTCCTGAAAAGGAGCCTAGGGCAAAGGAATTAGAAATCCTACAATACCCTAAAGCTCCCAAGGAGGCAGCTACCTTACCTATTCATGAGATCTTGCATGATCTCATGTTAAGGATGTGGGAAACACCTCTAACCACATCTCCTCACTCTCGAAGACTCGACACCATGTATCAAGTTCCTCCTTGTCGTGGGTTTCAGAAGACTCAATTACCACACCATTCCATGGTGGTGGAATCAGCTATGAGAAAGATAAAGAGTGCAAAAAGGCATGCATCTAATCCTCCAGGACGTGAGTGTAGGACTCCTGACGCCTTTGGACGTCAAACCTTCCAGGCTTCCATGCTTTCTGCTAGGATCAGTTCCTATATCTTGTATATGGGAATGTTCCCTAAGGAAGTCACAGGAGACTTAGAGCTTATGAACACTCTCCTTCCTGATGATAAGAGGCAAGATTACCTCGCCCTTGTCAAAGATGCTCAGGATGTTTCCAAGTTTGTGAATCGTGCAGCCTTTGACTGCTTTGAGTGCATAAGCAAAACCTCTGCTATTGCCAAAGGTGCACGTAGGATTGCCTGGCTCCAGGCATCTGACTTGGAAATTTGGGTACAGGATAAACTACGGAATATTCCTTGCACAGGAGAGAATCTCTTTGGCAAGAATTGGCAGGAAAAAGCTAATAAGATAGACGCTGGCAATATCACTTTGGATAGATTGTCTAAATCTACAGCTGATCCTGCGAGGAAAAAATCCTCTAAGAAACCATTCTTCAGTAAGAAGAAGAAGTTTTATCCCTTCTATACCCAACAGGGGCATCGCTTAGGTCAGTCTGCCCAAAAGGGACAGCAGCAACAACCTAGGCAAAGAAAGACAAAAGCAGCTAAGCCTCAACCGGCTCAGCAGATTCAGCCTCCACAGGGGCTTTGACTCCTATGTTTATGTTTGTTTATGTTTATTAAAACTTGTTATACCGCCCAACACCATAGGCACCTGAGCGGTTTACAATAAAACTTAAAACAATTTAAAAATGAGGCTGCAGGAAAAGGAAAAGGAACGCCATTAAAATAATAGGAAAGAAGGAGAGAGGAAAGAAGAAAGAAAGCAATACAAAGCAGCAGTCACAACACAACATCATGGGACGGGGAGGGAGTGGGAAAACGAGGACGGAAGGTCAAATGCTAGGTTAAAAAGGTGGGTTTTGAGCTGGGTTTTGAAAGATTGATAAGATTCTTCTGCACGGAGCGAGGGAGGGAGCGAGTTCCAAAGGCTCAGGGCCAAGAAATAGAAGGCAGAGGAATGAGTAGAAACAAGATGGGCCTGGGAGAGGGAGGGAAGAGACATGCGATTTGTGTGGATAGAACGAAGCAGACGGTGGGGGGTACGGAAGTGTATCTGATCAGCAAGATAGGAAGGGGTGCCAGTGCGGACAGCCTTGTACGTAAGGATAAGAATTTTGTACTGGACACGAAAAGGAACAGGTAACCAGTGGTGATGAAGAAGAAGAGGGGTAACATGATCAAAACGAGAGGCATGAGTTAGGAGACGAATAGCAGTATTTTGGACACGCTGAAGACGAGACAGTTGGGATTGGGGCAGACCAGCTAGGGAAACATTACAGTAATCCAGACGAGACATCACAAGGGAGAGAAAGGAGAGTAGCCAGAGCAGAAGAAGAAAGGAAAGGGCGGACAGCTCGGAGCTGCCTAAGGGAGAAAAAAGAACGCTGAATGATGGAAGAGATGTGCGCCTTAAAGGAGAGGGAAGAATCAAGAATAACACCCAGATAACGGAGTGAAGAGACAAGAGGAATAGACTGTGAAGAAAGGGAAGGGGCACAAGTGGGGGAGGGACTCCCAAGCGTGAACCAGATAGTGAAAGATTTAGCGGGATTCATGTGAAGGAAATTGGAAAACCAAGAGGCGACAGCAGTGAGACAATGATTAAGAGGGGTAATGTCAGGGGAGAGAGAGTCTGTGTGAAATAAGAGAAAAATGTCGTCTGCGTAATAATACGCAGAGATACCGAACTGTTGGATTAAAAGGGCAAGAGGAGCTAAGAAGACATTAAAAAGAAGGGGAGCGAGAACAGAACCTTGGGGAACCCCACAAGTGAGGGGAGTGGGGGCAGAGGAGGAGGACCCGGCAACTACAGAAAAAGAACGACAGGAGAGAAAAGAATGAAACCACTGGAGAACCACACCAGAAAGACCTGCTTCCCGAAGGCGAGTGAGGAGAGTACGGTGATCCACTAAGTCGAAGGCTGCAGAAAGGTCAAGGGAGACAGCTAAGGTAAAGAGACCACGATCGTGAGCGGTGTGAAGTTCATTAAGAAGAGAAAGAAGGACAGTTTCAGTGCTGTGGCCGGGATGAAAACCTGATTGTCGGGGGTGGAGAGTGAAGGAAGCTTCAAGGTGAGAGGAAAGTTGGATAAAGACCAGCTTCTCAAGAAATTTAGAGAGAAAGGAAAGATTAGAAATGGGGCGCCAACTAGAAAGAACAGAAGGATCAGAAGAATGGGACTTTAGGATGGGACGAACGACAGCGTGTTTCCAGCTTGAGGGAAAGATGCCAGAGGACAAACTGGAATTGAACAGGGAGAGGATGTAGGGAGAAAGAGCTAGTGAGGGTTCCAGGAGCCAACAAGATGGAATGGGATCAGCCGAGCAAGTGGTTTTACGAATGGAAAGGAAGGTTTTTTGAAGAATGCTGGGAGTTATTGCCTCAAAGGACGACCAGCAGTGAGACAATGCAGGAGTGGAGCGGGATGGGGAAAGGAGGGGAGGGGGGAAAGCATAACAGGGGGAGAAAGGGGGGGACACGAAGGGAAAGACTGATGGAGGGTGTCGACCTTGGCGACAAAAAAGAAGGCGAGAGAGGAAGGATCTGGAAGGGAGGATGCAGGAAGAGGGGAGGGGGAAGAAGCGGAGTGAGAACTTTGCCTTCCTGGCCCTGAACGGCCCAGAACCCTCCACCATACCAGGAAGGTTATGTCATTTTGCCCCCAGATAGGGTCAGATAACAGCAGAAAATTGGACTCTGTCTATTGTGAGAGAGGGGTACAAGCTTCATTTCCTCAGCATGCCCCCTCCTACAATGGCAAGACAGTTCAATTCTCAGACCTTTCTCAATGACCAGTTAGGTCAAGAGGTCACTGTGCTTCTTGCCCAAGGGGCAATAGAAAAGGTACCCATTCCTCAACGGGGTACAGAGTTTTACTCCCCCTATTACCTTATTCCAAAGAAAACAGGAGGACACAGACCCATTTTAGACCTCAGAGAATTGAACAAATTCCTATTCAAAGAGAAGTTCAAAATGATTTCTCTAGGAACTCTGCTGCCATACCTTCAGAGTCAGGATTGTCTTTGTTCTCTAGATCTCAAGGATGCGTACACTCATGTTCTCATCCATCCAACTCACCGAAAGTTCCTTCGCTTTCTGTTCAGGGGAAGCACTACCAATACAGGGTTCTTCCTTTTGGCCTGGCCTCTGCACCAAGGGTGTTCACAAAATGCATGGCTGTGGTGGCAGCATTTCTCCGCACCCTGGGGATATTCGTCTTCCCTTACTTAGATGACTGGCTCATTCGAGCCCCTTCACAGCCAGAGTCCAGGGTTGCTCTCTCTCGCACAATGCGCATCCTTCAGTATTTGGGACTTGTCATAAACTTTCCAAAATCCAACCTTGCTCCCACACAGTCCCTAGAGTTTATAGGAGCTCTGCTGGATACCAGATAGACAAGGGCCTTCCTTCCACAGCCCTGCTGCCTTCGCATTGTGCAGTTAGCTTCCCAAGCAGTGCTAAAACCTCACCTCAGTGCTCGGGAAATGTTACAGTTGCTAGGCCACATGGCATCCACCGTGCATGTGGTTCCTTATGCTTGCCTCCATATGAGGGCAACCCAGTGGACTTTATCAACTCAGTGGACTCAGGCGTCAGGTTGCCTGTCAGACAAATAGCAAACTCAGATCGCCTTATTTTGTCCCTCCAATGGTGGCAGTCACCCGAAAACCTTTTGATGGGGTCTCCTTTTCAGCAACCCCCACCCCAAGCCACACTAACAACAGATGCTTCACAGGTGGGTTGGGGAGCCCACCTGCAAGGCCTCTCCACCCAGGGTACCTGGACTCCACTGGAGGCCTATCTACACATCAATCTCCTGGAACTCAGAGCAATCTTCCTTGCTCTTCGAGTATTCCACACCCAGCTCAGCTACAAGACAGTCCTAGTTCAAATGGACAATCAAGTAGCCATGTTCTATGTGAACAAACAGGGTGGAACAGGCCCTCTGTCGCTCTGCAACGAAGCTTTGTGACTATGGGCCCTCGCCAGAGAGCATCAGATTCATCTCCTTGCGGTGTATCTTCCAGGCATTCAAAATTCTTGGGCAGACAGACTCAGTCGAGTTCTGCTTCCACACAAATGGCCTCTCCATGCAGATCAGGTGGCCAAAATTTTTCAAATTTGGGGAACCCCGGACATAGACCTCTTTGCAAGTCCGCTGAATGCCAAACTTCCCGGTTCTGTTCTAGAATTCCGGCTCAGGGTTGTCAGGCCAGGGATGCTTTCCTCCTCCATTGGGGACAGGGCTTCCTGTATGCCTTTCCACCCATTCCCCTAATTCCCAAAGCCCTGTTCAAGCTTCAGAGAGACAGAGGTCATATGATTCTCATAGCTCCACATTGGCCACGGCAAATGTGGTACCCTCTGCTCCTACAGCTCTCTCAAGCTCCGCCTCTGGAGTTAGGATCTGCTCCATATCTCCTTTCTCAAGAGGACGGGATGCTGTGGCATCCCAATCCCCAGTCTCTGCATCTCAGGGCCCGGTTGCTGAAAGCCTAGAACTTCACAGTCTTAACCTTTCCCAGCAGGTAAAGGATATCCTTTATGCTTCCAGAAAGCCTTCCACAAGACGCTCTTATGCATTTAAGTGGAAAAGGTTTACCATATGGTGCTCGCAGAAGGGTCTTAACCCTCTTGCGATACCCCTGGAATCATTACTGGAGTATCTCCTTCATTTATCAAATGCAGGGCTTAAAACAAATTCAGTGAGAGTTCATTTGAGTGCTATTGCAGCTTCTTTCAAACCTCTAAATGGACAACCTATTTCCTCTTATCCTCTCATAGCGAGATTTATGAGAGGCCTTCTTTTAACTAAGCCTCCCATTAAACCACCACCGGTGGCAATGGACTTAAATCTGGTTCTTGGGCAGCTCATGAAACCGCCCTTTGAACCATTAGCCACTACCTCTTTGAAATTCCTTTCCTGGAAGGTCATTTTTCGTATTGCAATCACATCAGCACGTCGCATCAGTGAATTGCAAGCGTTGCTGGCTGATCCTCCTTAAACAAGGTTCCATTATAAGGTAGTCCTTAGGACTCATCCACACTTTATGCCAAAGGTGGTGTCACCTTTTCATTTAAACCAAGCGGTTTACCTTCCTGTATTCTTACCAAGGCTTCACACCTCAAATGCAGAAAGGAATCTTCATACTTTGGACTGTAAAAGGACTTTGGTCTTTTACTTACAAAAAACACAGCAACATAGAAAGTCCTCCCAACTCTTTGTTGCTTTTGATCCTAGTCATTTGGGACTTCCAGTCTCCAAAAGAACACTGTCCAGCTGGATTGCACAGTGTATATCTTTTGCCTATGAGAGTAAAAACCTTCCTCTTGAAGGCCATGTCACAGCTCACAATGTGAATAGCCTGAGTGGAGATTTATTTTATTTATTTATTTCGAAGGATTTAATATAGAGATAGAGATGAGGACTTTATCTGAATTTTAAAAAGCATGGGACAGAGAGGATCTCTAAAGTCAAAAAAAGGGACTGTAAAGTGAAGGGGAAAAATGAATCCACCTTCAGGTACCTTTGTTACAGGTTGAATCCATCTTGTGCTAACGTCTATCTCGGGCCTAAGAAACAGCCTGCTCTGACTTTTTCACACTGAAATGGCAAAATCAGCAAGATTGAGCAATGAAATGAGCTAATATCCTGTCCCAGAGAGCTGACACAATGACAGACTCTGAACACTACACAGCTAGTGAAAAGCTGTCACCTGGGCCCCTTGAATGAACAAAGGGGAAAATAAACAAGGAAGACAAACATCAGTATCTGCAGGAAACATGACTAGCACAAGGCGAATGAGAATGGCGAGACAGGATGCTACAGAGAAAACAGAGGGTAAAAGATTGGGAAGCAGATTTGCTTGAAATAACAGAGAATAAGAAACAGAAAGGAAATCTATTTATCAGCAATTTGAGCCTAAAAATGAATATAAATATAGAGAAGAAATTCTAATAAGTAGACAGACATTAGCTGATCTCATTGGAGTGAGGCTGTCTCTGTCTCCAGGACCTTTTTACACTTAAGTCAGGTGCTTTGCTTGTTATAGATGTATTGATGCTATGGACTGATATTGAAATTTGTACCTTATAAATCAAAAGTAAAGCTTGTGATGTTGCAGACCTGACAAGATAAAATAAAAAAATGTCCATGCTTTTATGGTGGCATGAGCAATTTGTTTAAAGCAAGTCCTGTATGTATGTTGGGATTGAACACAAACAGCCAAACAAAAATAGAAAATCCCCAAATAATCTTAGGGGAAGCCCAGAAAACCCCCAACAAAAGTTCAATAATTGGCATGGAAGGGCAGACTGGAGAGGCCAGTGGTCTTCATCTGAAGTCATTTTTCTCTGCTTCTATGATACAGCAATGGCTCTTATACATGCATATTTGGCAATGCAATTTTATAAGTGCATGTTCAGATAAGATTGCACATACTTGTATGTGCACAGCGTGTAGTGTTCCCAGGAGCAGAAAGTAGGTGGAATTGTGATGTATGCATGTATTTATCAAAAAATACAAATATTTATCTGAAAAAATCACCATGAAGTAATTTTTAAATAATTAAATTACTTTTCAGATAATAATTTCACCAAAATACTTTAATGGATATTTGGAGGTATGTTTGCTAAAAGGTTATAGAGGGGTGGGAGGGGTGCTGATAGGTCTTTGCAAAGAAAACAAAAAGCTATAGGTTTGAAAATATTGATTTACTCAACATATTCCCCCCTGAGCTCCACACACTCATAACTTTGTTGCTCCAACTTCTTGGCCGTAGAGAAGGAAGGACATATCATCATAGATTTGTTTGGCTGAGTTCCCCTTTAAGAAAAGACATTTCATCACTGCTTGGCACTCCTTTGTCATGAAATCTCCATAGTTTTGTAACATTCTGGCTTCAGAACTACAGAAAAAAAAAAAAAAAAAAAGAGTACATGAGTTCCAATCATGAAATTTTGGCCAGCCACATTCAAAACCATGACGTTCGTCATGATATAGTTATTGTTTGCTAAAATGTAGGGGAACTAGGGAAAGCCAAAGACTTCTCAGCAAGCCCTATATGAGTTAGTTAAGTGCTGTCATGACCCTTTCATTTCTGTGGGCGAGGATAGCACTTAACGTACTTTAACTTTCATTAACATGGATTAACAGGGCCGGCCCAACCATTAGGCAAACCAGGCCTTCATCTAGGGCAGCAAAGAGCAGGGCACTCAAAGTTAAGCAGTGGATTCTGAGAGCCAGTGGGAGGGGCATAAGGCAAGGCTGACTGGGTCCAAGTCCTGTCAATTAACCTTTAGTAGACACGCCCCTTAGAAATTAATGTACCTTCATTATTAATGCACCTTCATTGCTTCCTCTAAAAGTGAATTCATAAATGAATAACAAATGTCATGTGCTCCAAACCTGCATGCTGAATCAATATAATTGTATAAAAGGGAAAAAGGAACTCATTGTAAAGTGGCAAAAGGAAAGCTTTGTAAGCACCATTAACCCCATCAGTGCTCCCATTCCCTTGCAAAATATCTAACTTAACAGTCACCGAAAAGGTTCAGGATATTCCAACGGAGCTCCTTTGATTCCGTACATAACTAGAAGGGGTGAGCAGAGAGCCCAGAGGTCGCCTAACAAGCCAAATGTCCTACTGTTTAAATATATATAAGGCCAATTGGTTAGAGCAGTGATTCCCAAATGTTTTCAGCCTGCTGGCCTCTTGATTCCATAAATTTATTACAGCACCCTCCTCCCCCCCCACTAAGACTATTACTCAAAACAAATCATTCAGAATTTTAATAAAAGTTTTTATTTAATTAATAACATAAATAGTATTATTTAATAACATTAATGATTGAATTTACATTTTTATTTAATTTACAACATAAAAGCAATTGACATTTTTCAAAAAGCAATTTTAATAAAATAGTGTACCTACTCTACCTATTAACATAATAAATGCCATACTGCGTCAGATCAAGGTCCATCAAGCCCAGTATCCTGTTTCCAACAGTGGCCAATCTAGGTCATACGTACCTAGCAGTTTCCCCAAAAGACACAGGTTCCACAATGCTTGTACTGGGTCAAGCATTGATATCCTGGGTCCCTTCTTAATAATGGTTTATGGACCTTTCCTCCAGGAACTTGTCCAAACCTTTTTTAAACCCAGCTACACTAACAGCCTTTACTACATCCTCCGGTAACAAATTCCAGAGTTTGATTACACGTTGAGTGAAAAAATATTTTCTTTTATTAGTCTTAAATAGTTCACCCTGTAGCTTCATTGCATGTCCCCTAGTCTTTCTATATTCTGACAATGTAAACAATCGATCTACGTTTACCCATTCCACTCCGTTCATTAATTTATAGACTTCTATCATATCTCCTCTCAGCCGTCCCTTTTCCAGGTTAAAGAGCCCTAACCTTTTTAGCCTCTCTTCATAAGGGTATCCTTCCATCCCCTTTACCAGTTTGGTGGCTCTTCTCTGAACCTTTTCTAATAACACTATATCCTTTTTAAGAACATGTTTAATGATTTGGATGGGCTTGATGAAGCGATACCAGTTTCTCAATATCTAGTTTAGAGTTACGGAGTAAGAGCCTTACATTCCCATGGTCAACTATTTGGAATCAATTTCTTTGGTCAGAAGTTGGGCCACCACGCTAAACCCATGTTCTACCAAATATGATGTTAGAAATATGTTGAGCCATTGTTTTTGTTTTGTTTTTTTAAATATGGTCCATAGTGCAGAGCAGTGATCTGAAATTTCCTTCTGTAACCAAAACTATTGATAACTGTTCTTAAATTTTGCTTTGAGTTCCAAATCATATTATGTTTATCCCTCCAGCGCCCCCTGTTTATCCAGTGCAGCATCCCCACTTGTCTTTCAATGCCCCTCCTAGATTAGCCCAATGCTCCCCAGGGAGTGGTGCTGCCCACTTTGGGAATCACTGGGTTAGAGGAGAGTCATTCAGAAACTGCATCAACGCAGGAATTCAAAGAAGATAGTTATAGCAAAAAAGCCTCAAAAGGTGCGAAGACTGGAATATTGTCTCCATAAACATAGGAGCTGAAACCACAAGACTGAATATGAGTAAACAAGGAAAGCAAGAAAGATGCCAAAAGAACAGGAGCCAACAGAGACTCTTGAGGAAACCCACAATGAAGTTGATGAGACTTTGAGAAATCATCATTAATTTAAACCCTAAATGAACAGTTAACAAGACAGTGAGAAACTATGCCAGAGATCCTTATCTCTATGAAATGACTTAAGATGGCATTCATGATCAATTAAATCAAAAGCAGAAGAGAGGTCAAGAGAATTACCATAACTAATCTTCCTACATCCAAGTTCAGTCTGATTTCATGTCATGCCAGTCAAGGGAGACTCTGTGCCCTTGAAGAAATATTGACTGTCTGGTGTGAAGCTCCAGAAAGCAGTCCAAGAATGACAACTGTGAGCATACCAGTTTTCTAGAATTTTGGAGAAACATAAGATGGGACACCAGGCAAAAGGGAAACATTACTGCTAGGTCAAGATTTCCTTTTTTAGCTATGAGGTGGTTAACCATTTCCTGCTAATCTTGTGGGACATATCCCAGAGTAAGACTAAACTTACACATAATGACAGTAGATTGAAAAAGATTCAGAGCTAAGGCTCTATCTGAGGCAGTACGGTATGAAGGATTAAGATGAAAGCTCTAAGAGAACTAAGAGTCTTCTCAACCCCTAGTAAAGGGAGTAAAGCAGAGTTATTCCAATCATTCAGTGTGCATGGCTCAGCAAAGACAATGGGGAAGAAAAGGGAGCAGAATGCACCAGAATGAGAGCAAAGATTGATGATTGCCTGACCATAGGGAGTACAAGCTGGAGAAGAAGAGAATGAAAGAGAAAGAACCTTCTTAGTAGTCAGCACCTCATCAAGGAACAATCAGGAGTCAAGGCAGAATAGGGGATAGAAACTTTGGACTCTGAAAACAAGAGAAAGGAATGGATCCAAAAAAGGTTTCTCAGCAGAATTCATTAGTTTAGAGAAATCATTTTCTTAGCCAGATGAACGGCTTCCTTCTATGTCTAGGCACCTTGATGACACAAAGCTGAATCTACAGGTGAATGAATCTTGCGTTGATGTTCTGCATGATAAGAACATAAGATCTGCCATACTGGGTCAGACCAAGGTCCATCAAGCCCAGTATCCTGTTTCCAACAGTGGCCAATCTAGGTCATATGTACCTAGCAGTTTCCCCAAGAGACACAAGTTCCACAATGCTTGTACTGGGTCAAGCATTGATATCCTGGGTCCCTTCTTAATAATGGTTTATGGACCTTTCCTCCAGGAACTTGTCCAAACCTTTTTTAAACCCAGCTACATTAACAGCCTTTACTACATCCTCTGGTAACAAATTCCAGAGTTTGATTACACGTTGAGTGAAAAAATATTTTTTTTTATTAGTCTTAAATAGTTTACCCTGTAGCTTCATTGCATGTCCCCTAGTCTTTCTATATTCTGATAAGGTAAACAATCGATCTACGTTTACCCATTCCACTCCGTTCATTAATTTATAGACTTCTATCATATCTTCCCTCAGCCGTCTCTTTTCCAGGTTAAAGAGCCCTAACCATTTTTAGCCTTTCTTCATAGGAGTATCCTTCCATCCCCTTTACCATTTTGGTGGCTCTTCTCTGAACCTTTTCTAAAATCGCTATATCCTTTTTAAGATACGGCGACCAGAATTGCACACAATATTCAAGGTGCGGTCTCACCATGGAACGGTATTAACGAGGCCGCGGGCAGGGTCCCGGTGGCCGACATTAACCGGGCACGCGACCCGGCGCGGGGACCCTGTGCGCGGCCTGGGCGGGGCGCGCACGTCTTTCAAATTGATTGGCTCCCGTCGGTCGCGGCCGCACGGGAGCCAATTGTCGCCGCGGATGTTGGGGGGCGGGGGAGTACTGGCAGAGCAGCCTCCGCGTGGCCAGTCGGTGCGGAGGCTGCGTTAAGGTGCCGGCGTGGTGTTTTTTCGTTGCCGCTTCTCCGGAGGTTCGCGGGCCTTGGAGCTCCTCTGGTCGTGTGAGTTGGGGCAGTGGGGGGCCGGGCTGCAGTTGAGCTCGGGTGGGGGGCATTCGGCCGGTTGCCGTTTTTAGGGAGCTTGGCTGCCCTGCAGTGGTCGTGGCCAGCTCTGGTTAGAGTTCAGGGGGCTTAGCTGCTTTATTTTCTTTTATTTCTTGGCACAGCCGGTCCTGCGGCTGTGCTTGCTGCCCTGAGGGGTCCCTTGGTGCGGCGCGGGATGCCTGCTTCGTGTGGCAGGGCAAAGGCTGGGGGTTTGGCCCCTAAGGCTGGGGCAAGTGGGCGGGGGTCTCGGTCTCGTGGGGGGGCTGGGAGGGGTAGGGGGTTGCCCGGGCCTGTGTGTGGGGGTGTGGATGGAGGTGTGGAGGGGGTGGGGGTGGGGCAAGGGGGCCAGGGAGGTGCTGTGCATGGCCGCAAAGGTGGTAGGGGTTTACACCCTCCCGGTGGATCCCTGGGGGTGGATGAGGGGCTCCAGGGCGGGGCAAGAATGGCAGGGAGTGTAAGGGCAGGGGGTGTTGTGGGTGGGGTAGGGGGAGGGCGGGGGCAATTTTGGGGCACTGGGCCAGGAGGGAGGGTTACGGCACGATGGGGCACAGTGGGTTGCTAGCTGTGGTGGGGCCGCAGGGTGGTTCCCGGTGGCTTTGGCACGCCGGGGGGTTCTTCCCCTTGGGAGCAGTGGATGTCTGGGGGGCAGGGTACATCTAGGGTGGGTTGGGGAGGTCCTTGGTCTCCGGCCTGGCCGGTGTCGGTTTCCCCCCCTGTTTTCCCTTTTTTGTCTCCGCAGGGGCAGATTATGGCGCAGCCCACATGGCCTTTGGGCGCGGCTGGCGGGGAGAGCTGGCTGAGTCCTTCGGCTGGGGTGGAGATGCAGCGTGGAGTGGCAGCGGAGTCGGCCCAAGGGATGTCGCGCGAGCCGATGGTGAGGACCGTACGGTGGCTGGTGAGCCGGCTGCTGCGCCGGCCGCGTCGGGTGAGTTGCTTGGGGAGGGGTGTGAGTCGCAAAGGGGGAAGGTGGGGGGGGCTTCGCGTAAGAAGCGCCGGCGGTCTTGTCGGCAGCGTCGCAGCTCGGACTCGTCTTCTTCCTCTTCGAGTGGTTCGTCCGGGGGGTCGGGAGAGGGGGGGGGGGTTCGGCAGGTACGGGAGTGTGGGGCGGGCCTCGGTGCGGGTGGGGGGGGCCTCTTCGGTGGTTTCTTTGCCGGAATTGTGGGTGGGGGTGCCGCGTAAGCTGCGGCGTAAAATTCGGAAGCGGCGCTACATCGATATCTTCCGCTTGTTAGAGGGGAGGAAGCGCTCTGGCGAAAGTCGGAAGAAGAGAAAGGACGATGAAAAGGCTGGTCGGGTTCGGAAGGTGGCGCGTAATGTGGTTAATTGGACGCATTCCTTTTTGCGGTTGGCCAGTGTGTGGGGCCAGCATGATCCGGCGCAGTATGGCATGTTGCTAGCGTACGCCGATTCCATCCTGGAGGCGTCTCAGACGCACGATGGATGGTCTTGGTTGAACTACGACGAAAAGTTCAGGGACAAGATGGAGGAGAGCCGCTCGCTTTCGTGGGGCACGCAGGACATTAACCTGAGGCTGACCCAGATGTCGGCTAGGTCGGGCGCCGGTGGTGTGGGCGGGGGGAAAGTGGTGTCGGGGCGGTGCGGCCCTTTCGAGGGGGGGCAGCCGGGGTGCCTTCAAAGGCAGGCTCGGCCGGGAGCGGTGACGTGTGCTGGCGTTTCAACCGCTCCATGTGCCCTTTTCCCGATTGCAAATTCCAGCACGCCTGTTCCTTGTGCGGGGGTCCCCATTCCGCTGTCAAGTGCCTTAAGAAGGGCACCACTGGCATTGCCGATCCCGCCCCAAAAGGGCACTGAGTGGCGCAGGTGCGCCCCCTCCCCGGTTCGCGTGGAGGCCTTCTTGGGGTGGTTAAGTCGCTATCCCCGGAGGCGTGAGGCGGCGATTCTGGGACTTGGGTTTAAGAACGGTTTCGTTATCCCGGTGCGGGGTGTGGTGTCGGTGTCGTCGGCTAGGAACTCCCCCTCAGTCCGTCGTTGGGCGGAGGAGGTCCAGGGCAAATTGTTGGGCGAATTGCGGTTGGGGAGGGTGGCGGGCCCCTTTTTGGAGCCTCCCTTTCCTAACATGGTGATTTCGCCTTTGGGTATTGTTCCCAAGAAGGAGCCGGGCAAATTCCGGTTGATTCATAATTTGTCCTGCCCGATCGGGGCTTCCGTGAACGATTCTATCCCGCGTCAGTTTTGTTCGGTCCGCTATGCGTCCTTCGATAAGGCGGCTTTGCTGGTGCGAGGGGCCGGTCGGTCGGCCTTACTTGCAAAGGTGGACATTGAATCGGCCTTTCGTTTGCTACCCGTTCACCCGTCCTCCTTCCTCTTATTGGGGTTTTGCTTTCAAGGGGGGTATTATTTCGACAAGTGCATGCCGATGGGCTGTTCGGTCTCTTGCGCTTATTTTGAGATGTTTAGTACCTTCCTGCAGTGGGTGCTGGTTCGCGCATCTGGCCTGTCTTCTGTGGTGCATTACCTGGACAATTTTTTGTTTGTGGGAGCTGCGCACTCCGGGGAATGTCAGGAGATGTTATCCGTGTTTGTGCGGCTGGCGCAGGAGTTCAGGGTGCCCTTGGCGGACGGGAAGACCGAGGGTCCGACTACGCGGCTGACCTTTTTGGGTGTGGAGTTGGATTCGGTGGACATGGTGGCGCGCTTGCCTCAAGACACAGTCGCTCGCTTGCGGATTTCGGTGGCCAATGTGTTGTCGGCCCGCAAGGTTTCCTTGCGGGAGTTGCAGTCCCTGTTGGGGTCCTTAAATTTTGCATGCCGGACGATTCCGATGGGGCAGGTGTTTTCCCGGAGGTTGGCCTGTGCGACGGTCGGGGTGCGGAAACCCCACCACCGGATTCGGGTGACGGCGGCGATGCAGGCTGATTTGCGGGTGTGGGATCGTTTTTTGGAGGACTTCAATGGGACTTCTGTTTTGCTGGAGCCCGAGGTGTCCAGTGATGCCTTGAAGTTGTACACTGATGCGGCGGGGGGGGGGGGGGCGGGGCGGGGCGGGGTGGGGCCTGGTGCGCGGATCGGTGGCTGGAGTCTTGGCGCGCGGCGGGCTTGACCAGGATTATCACCTTTTTGGAGCTCTTTCCGCTTCGTGTGGTTTTGGCGCTCTGGCCGGAGCGCCTTCGGAACCGGAGGGTGCTTTGGTGGTGTGATAATGCGGCGGCCGTCAGTGTGGTTAACCGCTACACTCCAAGGTGCGTGATGGTGGCTGGCTTGATGCGGGAGGTCGTCTTAGCTTGTTTGCAGTTGAATGTGGCAGTGCGGGCACGGCATATACCAGGGTGCACTAACGAGATTGCTGATGCTCTTTCTCGTTTTCAGTGGGAGCGGTTCCGGGCGCTGGCCCCCGAAGCGGACAAGGACGGATCTGTGGTCCCAGAGAACTTGTGGAGCATTGGCCTCGAGAGATGCTAGATCTGCTGAGGAACTCAGTGTCTGCGGGGACCTGGTCTTCGTACCGGCGGGGGTGCAACAGGGTGGTCGCCTTTTTGTTAACTTGCGGGTGGCAGGCAGGGGGGGGGGGGTTCCGGAGGGCTTGATGGATCAATATATTGTGGCTGCCAAAGGCGCCGGGTTTTCTCGGTCGGCGGTGCGCGCGCATTTGACGGGGTTTAACTTTTTTGCGAGCGCAGTGGGTTGGGGTTCCCCAGCTGGGGGAGTTTTAACGCGACGGCTTCTGCAGGGTTGGGAGCGGGTGCAGCGTACGCCACGTGACTCGCGGTTGCCCATCACGCATGGGCTCCTGGTGCGGGTTTGCGGGGCCTTGAGGCAGGTGGCTTCATCCGCGTACGAGGCTTCCCTGTTCCGGGCGGTTTTTTGCCTAGCCTTTTTTGGGGCGTTTCGCATCGGGGAACTGGTTGCGGGCTCTGGCCGGGGGGGGGGGGGGTGTGTGTTGGGGGGCTGCAGGCGCGTCACGTTCAGGTGGCAGGGGGGGGGTGCGGATCCTTTTGGCTAGGTCCAAAACGGATCCGCTTGGGAAAGGTTTGTGGGTGTGTCTGGGTGAGGTTGCGGAGCCGCGGACTTGCCCGGTGCGGGCGTTGCGGCAGTATTTGGCGGTGCGTCCGGGGGGCGCGGTCAGTTTTTTCGTGCACGCGGATGCTCGGGTCTTAACCCGTTTTCAGGTTTCTGCGGTGCTGCGTCTGGTGTTGTCCGCGGTGGGTGAGGACCCGCTGCGTTTTGCTCCGCACTCCTTTCGGATTGGGGCTGCCACTAGTGCGGCAGCAGCTGGATTGCCGGGGCACGTGATTCAGAGCATTGGGAGGTGGCGTTCTTCGGCTTTTAAGGGGTATGTTCGGCTGTAGGTGCCGGGGTTTGTTGGTTGGGGCTTTAACTGTCTATTTCTTTTTCAGATGGGGGTGTCGGTCCTGGTGGATGTTGGGTTGCTGGCCACTCTTTCGTCCATTGGGCGGGTCGGCGTGCGGCGGACCGCCCTATCGGCGCCAATTTGGGATTGGACCCGTCGGTGGTGACGGTGACATGGCTGGGCATGCGAGGCCTGCGGTGGCCGCAATTGCTGCCTTTGCTACAGCGCCTCGGGAGGACGTCGCGGTGGCCGGCCGCCCTGTTGGTGCATCTGGGTGGCAATGACCTGGTGTCCTGGTCCTGCCTGCAACTGATCCGGGCGGTGCAAGATGATCTGGGACTGGTGTTTCGGATGTTTCCCGGTGTTATTGTACTGTGGTCAGACATCATTCCAAGGCCGGCTTGCCGGGACCAGCGTCGTTGTTCCAGGGGTTTGACCAAGGTCAATCGCCAGATTGGTCGTTGGGTCTGTGAGAGGGGTGGGTATCAGATCCTGCATGACTGGGTGGATGTCGGGTGTTCGGGGCTCTATCGGGCTGATGGGGTTCATTTGTCGCCAGTTGGCATGGACCTACTCCTTAACGACTGGCAGGAGGCCTTGGAATATATGTCTGGCAATGATGCACGCTGGTCGCAGCATGGGGCTGGGGGGGGGGGGGGCGGCACATGAACAGTGTTATGTGCCGGTGGCGGGATCCCGGAGGTTTCCGGGGTCCGGAGCAGCAGGCTACACTTGGGCGGGGGCGGGGTGCCCCTGACCCGGCCAAACCCTTGGCTGACTTTTGCTTAGCATGGCGAAGTCGGGGAGAGGGGTATGGTAACTTGCTGGGTGGCGAGTTATTGCATTAGCGGTGGCAGGCACTTTGCTGAGGTATGGCTGGTGCAGCCGGGTGCCGCTAATTGGGGGTTAGAAAGTTTATTGTTGGTTTGTTAAATTGTTTATAGCTAATAAAAGCTGCGACCAGTTGTGTTCCATAAGTTATGGTGTGATGTCTTTTGTGGGGTGTGGGCGGGGTTGTTGTGGAGTAGGATAGGATAGGATGAGGCCCGGAGCGCCGGGTCCGCCTGCCTCGGTTAAGAGGCATTATAATATCTTTTGTTTTATTTTCCATTCCTTTCCTTATCATACCTAGCATTCTATTTGCTCTCTTGGCCGCCGCTGCACACTGGGCCAAGAGTTTTAACATGGTATCCACAATGATGCCTAAATCTTTTTTCTGGGTGGTGGTTCCTAAAGTGGAACCTTGCATCGTGTAACCATAGTTTGGGTTGTTCTTCCCTAGGTGAATAACCTTGCACTTGTCCACATTAAATTTCATCTGCCATTTTGATGCCCAGTCTTCCAATTTATCAAGATCCTCTTGCAATTTTCCACAATCCTCTTGGGTTTTAACAACTTTAGTTTTGTGTCATCTGCAAATTTGATAACCTCACTCGTTATTCCACTTTCCAGGTCATTTATGAATATGTCAAAAAGCAGCGGACCCAGCACAGATCCCTGGGGTACACCACTGTTCACCTTTCTCCATTGGGAAAATTGGCCATTTAGCCCTACCCTCTGCTTTCTATCTTTTAACCAGTTCCTGATCCACAATAGTACACTACCTCCTATCCCATGACTCTTTAGTTTTGCCAAACGTCTCTCATGAGGGACCTTGTCAAAGGCTTTCTGAAAGTCCAGATACATTATATCAACCGACTCACCTATGTCCACCTGATTATTCTCTCCTTCAAAAAAACATAACAGATTAGTAAGAGAAGATCTTCCTTGTCTAAAGCCATGTTGGCTGTCTCCCATTAGGTCATGACTATCTACATGCTGAGTAATTTTATTCTTTATGATGGTTTCTACCATTTTTCCCGGTACTAGTTTAGTTTAGAGAAATTATTTTCTTAGCCAGATGAACGGCTTCCTTCTATGTCTAGGCACCTTGATGACACAAAGCTGAATCTACAGGTGAATGAATCTTGCGTTGATGTTCTGCATGATGGTAATATGTTCCAGAAAAGACAAGCTAAGGATGATTATGTGAGAGAAACTGTGTAGTGTGTAGCAGAGCAAGAGTCAAGGACTTATAAATGAAAATAAATCAGTAAATATATTTTCAGATCATTCTGATGCATATTAAAATCCCTATGATCTCCCTTTTTTGTTCTCAATTGCTTCTGAATGGTATCTTCTGTTATCCAGCTCAACCCCTATTAAGTCCACAATGACCTGATGCAGACTTGTAGCAGAAGCCTAACTAAATGTGGCCATTGTCTTGTTGCTGGGCAGATTTCAGAGACTGGTGAGGCAGGTCAGGGGATGTAAGTGATAGTTTATTGAGACATTGTGGCTTTTTCCTAAGAGAGGTCAGGCAAAAGGTCAGAGACGGAAATAAATGAAAGAAAAACAGGAAAAAGTGCTGATGTATACAGCTGCTTGTGTAGCTATAGTACTGTGAAAAAAAGGAAGCATCTACATACAAGAAATGTATATAACTAGAAAGACAAAGACAGTCAGTGGAGAGAAGACAAATGAAATCTGTCCATATCCTTTGTCTTCTATCCCAGACTCTGTACCTATTAAATTTGTGATATTGCTTGTAAGGGAAGCTGTACTCCTCTAGCCATTTTTACTTATAATAAAGATGCCAAATTTTATTCTAAGTGTCAGAGTCTGATTGGATCAGAGCGAGGCACATCTTATATCTTTGAGGTATAACACAGTAGTGCACTTTAAAAATCCTCACGACTTCTCTGCAGAAGAAATCTGTGTTTAATATTGGAATATCCTTCCATATACAGTATCTAAGTACACTGAGGTACCACTGCGCTTATCTTTATCAGAGCCCCATGCATACTTCAAAATGAATACAGCACAGACAGCTGCTACTACTATTACTGATCATTTATATTTATTTATTTAACATTTCTTATATAATGCCTTTCATAATATCAAGGCGGTTTACATTGAACAAACTGAAATTACATTGAACAGGGCATTATAACTTGGAGATAACTATTTTACATGGAACATGGGCAATAAGAAATTAGTTCTTACCTGCTAATTATCTTTCCTGGAGCTTTCTCCGGGCCAGTCCAGGGACAGGTAGGGTTGTCAATCTTCTATAGCTACTGAGGACTGATCTGACGTTTTGAGAGGTGAAGCCACTCCCCCAGAGGGTTACCCAGCAGTCTACACGTGACAAAGCACTACAAAAAGAAGAACTGAAAGAAACAGATAACCCTTGAAAAATACTGATAACTTTCTATAGTCCTTGAACAAAGGAGAAGCCATGAAAGAAGGCGTCCAAAATGGAACCAGCAATAACGTCTACAAATTTGTTTTTTTTTTTGTTTTGTTTTGTTTTTTAATAATTACATAAATTACAGGAGAATAGAATCTCCCACTCTTTCCCTGCGAAATCGGAAAGCCCCAAGGAATACCTCTGACCGAAAAATATCTCTTAAGCCAATAGAGGCGGGGCCCTGGACTGGCCCGGAGAAAGCTCCAGGAAAGATAATTAGCAGGTAAGAACTAATTTCTTATTCCTATTTTCTTATCCGGGCCAGTCCAGGGCCAGGTAGTAGGCAGTACCAAAGCAGTACCTAATGATGGGAGGGACCCGCAAGACCTGCGACAATAGCCGCAGACCCCACTTTCGCATCGTCACGGGCTTGAAGATCTAAGCGGTAATGCTTAGTAAAAGAATGCAAGGACGACCACGTAGCCGCTCGGCAGAGATCAACAGGCGGAAACCAATGCAAACTCCGCCCAGGAAGTGGCGAGAGCCCGAGTCGAGTGAGCCCGTAAGCCCAGCGGCGGAGAAATTCCTTTAGCCGTGTATGCCGCAACAATAGCACTGCGAACCCACCGCGCTATGGTGGATTTGGAGGCTGGTTGACCCTTCCGAGATCCGGCGTACTGCACAAATAGCCGATCCGTCTTCCGAAAAGTCTCTGAAACCCGAAGATACGTCCGCAAAACTCGCGCAAGATCTAATTGCTTGAGCGCCCGATCCATGGGCGAACCGGACGACTCCGTAAAGACGGGCAAAACCACCGTTTGATTAACATGGAAAACGGAGACAATCTTAGGCAAATAGGACGGCACTGTCCGGAGAAAGAAGCACCGTTCTGGCAAAAACTGAAGATAAGGTTCCCTGCACGACAAGGCCTGCAGATCGGAAATCCGGCGAGCGGAACACAAAGCGACCAGAAAAGTCGTTTTCCAAGAACACTCGCGGATCTCACGAAAACTTTGAGATGCCAGAGAAGAATGCGAAAAGGCCTCCAACACCACATTCAAATCCCAAGGTGGAACTAAGGGACGCAGTGGCGGACGGAGAAGCCGCGTTGCCCGAAGAAATCGTTGGACATCCGGAAGCGCCGAAAGACGCCGACGGCAAACGTACCCCCGAAAACAGGCAAGCGCCGCCACCTGCACCTTAAGGGTACTGAGAGCCAGACCCTTGTCGAAGCCATCTTGCAGAAAAAGGAGAAGCTGGGGCAAGGTAGACGACATTGGAAAAATATGACGTTGAGCGCACCACATCTCAAACAGACGCCACACCCGAACATAGGCCAGAGAAGTTGCTTGCCTTTTTGAGTGCAGCAACGTGGCAATAACTGAATCAGCATAACCTCGCTGCTTCAACCGAGACCTCTCAAGAGCCAAGCTGTAAGCAAGAAGCGATCCACTTTTGGCATGAGAATCGGCCCTTGATGCAACAAATTGATCCGAGCCGGAAGGGCCCAAGGCGGAGCTATGAGTAGCCGAACGAGATCGGCATACCAGGGACGACGAGGCCAATCCGGCGCTATGAGAATCACCCGCCCCGGGTGACGTGCAATCCGCTGAATGACTCGACTCAACATTGGCCAGGGAGGAAAAACATACAAGAGGGAGTCTGGCGGCCATGGTTGCACGAGAGCATCGAGACCTTCCGACATGCGCTCTCGGCGTCTGCTGAAAAATCTGCCCACTTTGGCATTCGCAAACGTCGCCATCAAGTCCATCACTGGAGAACCCCACCGGAGCGTCAGATCGTGATAAACGGCCGCGTTCAGTTCCCATTCCCCGGGATCTAGCACATTTCGGCTGAGATAATCGGCCTGGACATTGTCCTTGCCAGCCACATGCGCCGCCGAGATAGTTGCAAGATGGGACTCTGCCCACTCCATCAGCTCCAGACATTCGGTCAGAAGGGCGGGAGACTTGGTACCCCCTTGCCGATTGATGTAAGCGACAGTCACCGCATTGTCCGAGAAAATTTTACTGCCTTGCCCCTGAGCCACGGTTCGAAGCGAAGCAAGGCTAGACGAGCCGCCCGTAGCTCGAGACGGTTGATCGACCATGAACTCTCCTCTGGAGACCATGCCCCCTGAGCGACCTGATCTAGACAGTGTTCTCCCCAGCCGGAGAGACTGGCATCGGTGGTAACCAGGATCCAGGAGGGTTCCTCCAATGGAACCCCTGCCGTAAGATGTTCGGGAAGCAACCACCACTGAAGACTGCGCCGGACGGGATCTGGACAGGGAAGGCGCTGCCCCAGCGGGTGAAGCTGTGGCGACCACCGAGAAAGGAGCGCCTGCTGCAATGGGCGCATGTGTGCTCTGGCCCAGGGCACCAGATCTAGAGCAGCTGCCATGGAACCCAAGACCTGTAAATAGGTCCACGCTGACGGATCTTGAAGAGACAGGAAGGTCTGAATTTGTCGCAAAAGCTTTTGCACCCGCACACTGGGCAACGAAACGTGCCCCCGCTCCGTGTCGAAGCAGGCTCCGAGATAAGTCAACTGCTGTTGCGGGATCAATTGGCTCTTGGCGTGATTGATCACCCACCCGAGCTGCTCGAGAAGCTGGACTACTCGCACCGTCGCCATCAGAGACGCTTCCCGAGAATCCGCTCGGATCAACCAATCGTCGAGATATGGATGTACTCGAATACCTTCCTTCCGAAGCGCCGCTGCTACGACCACCATCAGCTTTGTGAAGACACGCGGAGCCGTCGCTAGCCCGAACGGCAAGGCGCGAAATTGGAAATGTCCCATGGGAAGCGCGAAACGTAAATAGCGCTGATGAGACCGTCTGATGGGAATATGAAGATACGCCTCTGTGAGATCTATGGAAGAAAGAAATTCTCCCGGTTGCACCGCCCGAAGCACTGTACGCAGGGTTTCCATGCGAAAGTGTGGAACCCGCAAAGTACGGTTTACACCTTTGAGATCTAGAACGGGACGAAAAGAATCTTCGTTCTTTGGAACCACAAAATAGATCGAGTATCGACCGCAGCCGCACTGGTCCAACGGCACTGGAACAATCGCCTGCAGCTGTAACAGACGCCCGAGCGTGACGGAAATGGCGTGCATCTTCTTTCCGAGCGCACAAGGAGAGAGTATGAATGCGGGTTGCAACGGGCAAGCGAAGTCCAAAGCATAACCTCTCTGAATGACTTCGAGGACCCACTTGTCCGAAGTAATTGCGGTCCAAGCCGCCAGAAACCCCTGTAAGCGGCCGCCTACAGGAACTAACGGCTGGACCTGCTGACCTTCATTGCGATTTCTTAACGGACGGTTGGGAGGCCGCCCCGTAAGATCGGCCGAAACCTCTGGCTCCGCGAAAGGACGAACCACGAAAACTTGAGCGCCCCCGTGAATAAGGCGCAAAGCGGGCACCACGAAATCTGCGGGATTCCCGGGAAGAGCCTCGCCCCGCTCCCACAGCCCGGAGCGGCTTAGGCCGATCCTCCGGCAAACGCCCGCCCTTGGAGTCTCCCAAATCCTTCACAATCTTCTCTAAGGCCTCGCCAAAAAGTAACCCACCCCTAAAAGGCAGTTTACTAAGGCGAACCTTCGAGGAGACATCCGCAGACCAGTTACGTAACCACAGGAAACGCCTAGCCGCCACCATAGAGGCCATGGTCTTGGCCGAAATGCGAACCAAATCATAAAATGCATCCGCCGCATAAGCTGCCGCCGATTCCAACTTCGCGGAATCCGGAACCTCCGAAGCAGGATCTCCCGCTGCGTCCCCCTGCAGCCAGCGAATAGAGGCCCTAGAAACATAGGCCCCACAAACCGCTGCCTGTAAAGCCAATGCACTAGCCTCAAAGGCTTGCTTGAGAAGCACCTCCAATTTCCTATCCTGCAGATCTTTAAGCGCTGCTGCGCCCTCCACAGGGATGGTAGTCTTTTTAGTGACTGCCGACACTAAAGCATCCACTTTAGGCATACGGAATAAGTCCCGGTCTGCTTGCGGAAGGGGGTACAAACGAGACAGAGCGCGCCCCCCTCTTAGAGTAGCTTCAGGACACTCCCATTCGGAGTCAATCATCTGCCGAATGACGCGATGCAAGGGAAAACAGCGCTGCTGAGACTTAAAACCTTGCAATAAAGGATCCTCTAACGGTTCCTGAGAGGAGGAAGGAGGAATTAGATGCAGGGCCGCTAAAGATTGTGCAATAAGCGCAGCGAGCTCCTCCTTACGGAAAACCCTAAATAGATTTGGATCTTCCCCCGGAGCTATTTCGCCCTCCTCCAACTCCTCAGGATCTTGATCTAAAGAGAGATCTACACCCTCATCTGAGACAGATTGACCTGTCAGCAGAGATTCCTGTGTTATAAAAGAGCCCAAAGGATCTGCCAGACCCTCTTTAGGCTTAGAGGGGCCTTCCCCAGGATCCTCTGCACCCTGTATCTTATTGGGAACCATCGCAGGAGGGGAACCCCTTGTCGCATGGTCTGGCTGAGCCGACCTAAGCAGGAATGCTTTATGCAAAGCCAGAATGAACTCCGGCGAAAAAAACGAAGAAACATCCTCTGGAGCCCTTACAGAGACATCTGCAGGCAGAGAAACTGGCAGAGGCTCTTTAGAGGACTTTGTCTTTCTTTTGTGCGGTCGGGACTGCTCTGTCTGCGAGCTGACAGGCACCGGCAAAATGGCCGATTTTCCCGCCTTCTCCGCTGGCAACGAAGAGCTCTCTAAAACCTGCTCCATCTTGTCAGCCATTCAAACACACGAGGAGAGCACTGAAAAAAAAAGAAAGACTCCCGCCGAGAAGGAAGGACAGCTCAAAGAAACCCCGCCCGAGGCACCGGAAGACAGAGCCGACAGAAGCGCCGAAATGAAGTAACAACTCACCGCCCTGAGGTAAATGAGACAGGAAGCCGGCAGACCCGCAGCCAGCGGGAAAGGGCAGACTCACTGTATATTCTTCGGCAGAGGCACTAACTGGGGCTCCCAGAAATCTTTCCTCTGCCGACGGAGACGGAGCCGGTGAAGTGAGACAGGCTCTGCCTCTCACCGGTATGAAAACTCACTCGACGTCTCCCGCGCTGTTAAAGGCACAGCGCTACCAATTTACACCCAAGGACTTTAGAAATATATCAGCCCTGCTAGAGCCAATATAAAGTAAGAAAACAATAAAAGAACAAACAGCAATTAGCAAACTGAGGGAGAAGCAGAGAATCGATCCTCTGTAGCTGCTGAGGACTGATAGACTGCTGGGTAACCCTCTGGGGGAGTGGCTTCACCTCTCAAAACGTCAGATCAGTCCTCAGTAGCTATAGAAGATTGACAACCCTACCTGTCCCTGGACTGGCCCGGAGAAGCGAATAGGAATGGAGGGTTAAGTGGCTTGCCCAAGACCACAAGGAGCACCTGTGGGACTTGAAACCACAGTCCTTCCGGCCCAAGGTTGCTGTCCTCTGGTGCGATTTGAACCCCTGACCTTCTGGCCCGAGGTAACTTGCCCCAACCACTAGACCACTCCTCCCTCCAAGTGCTACAAGGCTCAGGTCATGTCAGCAGGGAGGAAAAAGAGGGTAGCCGAATGGTTGCTATCACAAAACCTCCGGATTAACCACAACAAAACTGACGTTCTTTTTGTCACAAGGAACCGTAAGTTCATACCGCCTCCATCACTACTCGTCAACAACATAGAGCTGAAATCAAAAGCTACCATCCGTTACCTCGGCATCACATTGGATCAACACTTGGATATGACAACTCATGTCAAGAATATCACAAAAAATGTATATTATAAGATCAAATCGCTACGTCACCTCCGCTCCCTACTTGATCCCACAGACTTCCGTACAACCTTCCAGGCATTAGTCCTCCCACACCTGGATTTTGCCAACATCATCCTACATGGCCTCCCTCAATCAACTTTAAACCCGCTCCGCCTAGCCATGAATACAGCCGCCAGAGTCCTCTCTGGCTCATCAAGATCTGACCATATAACACCCATCATGAAAGAACTGCATTGGTTACCATTACATGCCAGAATCCAGTATAAGTCTTTAGTCCTTACTTTCAAGGCACTAAATAACTACCCCCCTACGCCAATCAGCAAGCTTATCCATGGCACCCTGGAAAACAGAAAAAGGAGAACCACTTCAATGAACACCTTAATTGTCCCAAAGATAGTAACGAAGTGCACTAAGGCCACCTCCAACAGGGCCTTCTCCTTATTTGCTCCTTTAAAAACTGGAATGCTCTACCCCATGTAATCCGTTCTTTGAATATCCTAATCCTTTTCAGAAAAGCATTGAATTTCCACCTGTTCACAATATGCTACCCAGAAGTCAACCTTGAAACTAACTATTCTACCACCTCAATTCAACCTGAAAAGGGCTAGTTGGTCGACCTTTTCTCTAGTCTTATTAATGAACCACATTGTAACATCCAATAGAGCTTGATGTTATTGTATATACCATTAAAGTTAATCTGTACATAGTTCCCCCGGTTGTCCCATTGTTGAAGTTCCCTGTTCAATGTAAAACTCAATGTTGCCTGTATGCATTGTAGTATGTTATTGTTCTATGTACACCGCACTGATTTTAATAGCGCGGTATAAAAGAATTGTTAAATAAATAAATAAATAAATAACAGTGCCTCAGTAGGAGGGAGGGGCTAGTCATTCCACTTTCTGCACACTCTTAGGTAGATTAGCAAAACAGGCACAAGAAGATTTCAAACTCCAGTGAAACAGCAGAGACAGAGTTAGAATTAGATACCGAATTACAATGTTAACCTGGTCTCCACAAACAGAGACCAGGTAGTAGAGAGAAGAAAGCACAGGGGCAGTTACAATTAGTTATTAGAAGGAGCAAGAGAAAGACAGATGAAAATAGGAGGGAACTGAACAATATTACAAAAAAAAAAATAAGAAATACAAAAAAGCACACTAACCATGATCAAATAGAAATAAAGTTCTGGCCCGGAGCAGAACGTCATCAGAGCCCCTGACAAACATCACACTGATATCTCATGAAGCATAAAAACAGCAGGAACAATGCAAGAGCTAATTCAGCAAAGGTGATGCTTGAAACAGGGTAAGTGCATCTTTCAAACCCGAGAGTAAATATAGCAGAAACAAAATATATTAGGACTAAAATGAAAAGAAGACGTTGGAAGAAACAAGAGTCCATTAACAGACAAAGCAACATTTATGAAAGCTAAACCTGAAGTTAAAATTATATTAAGATGAAATAATATGTATGAAAGACTGAGCAAAGCTGTGACTCATGTTCAGAAGCATGAACCGGAGCTGGGAATAAAGGTTCATTAATTCAGAAAAAGGCCCTTCTGTAAACAGAGCTTATTACATTTAAAGACGTCAAGGGAGGGATTAAGTGCAATTATGGCTTGTGCAAGGCAAGACGTGAACGGAGCTAAGAAAGAACCCAAAAAGGCATATAAAGAGAAACTCAGGAGTCACGGAGGTGTCTGTATTCAGTGCTTCTCATTGGCTGCTGTCGGGATGCATGCCACTTCCGACAAAAATAAAGGAACCAACACTTTTAAGTGCAGGAGGGCTAAAAAAGGGCTATGTAGCAGTTCTTTGGCGCTACCAGCTCTGTAGCCCCACCTTCCAGTGACAGCAACCTCTGCTGTAGATGAGGGAAAGGGGCATGTCTTTTCATTTGTAATAAAGAAACATAAAATGACAGATAAAGACCACATAGCCTTTGAGAACTTCTCATTTACGGAAACAAAGTCATACCGTCAAATGCATTGATAATTCATCAGAAAGGAAGCTATTGTAGAAATAGTGACATTGACCTGTGGAAGCCCCAGGATGCTGCTTTTAAGGAGGTATTCATTCTAACCTATCTACATAGGCAAAGATTCAAAAGGAGTAGGAAATAGCCAATGCAATAAAATGGGGGGATAAGACATTTTTCAGATATATTAGTGAGAAGAGGAAGGGCAAAAGTGGTATTGTCAGACTCAAGGGTGCAGGGGGGGAATATGTAGAAGCTGATAAGGATAAAGCGGAATTGCTTAACAAATATTTTTGTTCTGTGTTCACAGATGAAGAACCAGGAGCAGGACCTCAGAAAACACCCACAAATAAGAACAGAAGCGAGGGACATCTTGAACAATTTTCAGAAGACTGTGTTCGTGAGAAACTAGCTCAACTCAAAGTAGACAAAGCGATGGGACCGGATGGGATACACCCTAGAATACTGAGGGAACTTGGGGACGTTCTAGCAACTCCACTGACTGACCTTTTCAATGCCTCGTTGGAGTCGGGAGTGGTGCCAAAGGACTGGAGAGAGGCTCATGTGGTGCCTTTACACAAAAGCGGAAGTAAGGATGTGGTTGAAAACTACAGGCCGGTTAGTTTAACTTCAGTGGTGAGTAAATTAATGGAAACGCTGTTGAAAGAGAAAATAGTGAGGTTTCTGGAGTACAGCGGATTACAGGATCCGAGGCAGCATGGATTCACCAGAGGCAGGTCTTGTCAGACAAATCTGATTGATTTCTTTGACTGGGTGACCAGGGAGTTGGACCGAGGGAGAGCTCTAGATGTGGTGTATTTAGATTTCAGTAAAGCCTTTGACACTGTTCCTCACAGGCAACTTATAAACAAACTGAGCACCCTAGGGATGGACCCTAAAGTTACTGCTTGGGTTAGAAATTGGTTGGGTGGGAGGCGACAAAGAGTACAAGTAAATGGAGCTCACTCTGAGGAGAAGGATGTTACCAGTGGTGTACCCCAGGGATCTGTCCTTGGTCCGATTCTTTTTAACATCTTTGTTAGTGATATAGCGGAAGGGCTGTCGGGTAAGGTTTACCTCTTTGCAGATGATACCAAAATCTGCAATAAAGTAGACACCCAGGAAGGTGTAGATAACATGAGGAGGGATCTAGCTAAGCTTGAAGAATGGTCTAGAATTTGGCAGCTGGGATTTAATGTTAAAAAATGTAAGGTCATGCATTTGGGCTGCAGCAATCCAAGGGAGCAATACAGCATAGGAGGTGAAGTACTTTTGTCCACTAAAGAAGAGCGGGACCTAGGCGTAGTTGTGTCCGATGATCTTAAAGTAGCTAAACAGGTAGAAAAGGCGACGGCAAAAGCTAGAAGGATGCTTGGGTGCATACGGAGAGGAATGGCTAGCAGAAAAAAGGAGATGATAATGCCTCTGTATAAGTCTTTGGTGCGACCTCATTTGGAGTATGGTGTGCAATTCTGGAGACCGCACCTTCAAAAGGATGTGAACAGGATGGAGTCGGTGCAGAGGGTTGCTACTAAGATGATTAGTGGTCTTCATTATAAAGCATATGAGGACAGACTTAAGGATCTTAATATGTACACCTTAGAGGAAAGGCGGGATAGAGGTGATATGATTGAGATGTTTAAATACCTCCGTGGCATAAATGTTCAGGGAGAGAGCCTCTTTCAATTGAAAGCAAGTTCTGCGACGAGGGGACATGGGATGAGGGTGAAGGGAGATAGATTCAGGAGTGATATGCGGAAATATTTCTTTACAGAAAGAGTAGTGGATCCGTGGAATAGTCTCCCAGTGGAGGTGGTAGAGATGAGGACAGTAACTGAATTCAAAAAAGCATGGGACCAACACAGAGGATCTCTAAAGGTAAAAAGTGGACTGTTGTAATTGTTGTTATGGAAGGACAGACTACATGGGCCTTGTGGTCTTTTTCTGTCATCATGTTTCTATGTTTCTACATTCAGGAAAGATCTTAAAACCCATCTTTTTACCAAACATTTTGGTAACGCTAACATGCCTAGAATACTGCCAAGCTAAGCTAGTACTTTATATTCCTATACATCCTTTTACACTCATCTACCCTCCACGTGCCATACAATTGTTCAAAATGTATTACTTTGTACATAGACTGTATACAAGTTACATACTATGTATTATACTACCTGACCTTTACTCATTAATATTCCTCCTATTACGTTTACTGTAACTCACATTATATTTGTTATCTTCACATGTTATAATGTAAATTGTTGTTCCAATGTAAACTGCCTTGATTTTTGAAAAAGCGGTATAGAAAACCACTAAATGAATAAATTAAATAGCTCCCATTTTACAATGGGAATATACATCCGTTTTTAAAAATGTCGGTGATAGCTTCTGTACCTTCTCCAAGATACCTGTTATCAGTTGTGCAGAGCTCTGTGATGTACCACCCCAAACATTCATTAAAAAGAGTCATTTCCCTCAGTGGCTCCTCTTGTACACATGATCCAGTAAACTGTAGCACATCTACGGGTACATTGTGAGATCGGCTGGCGCTTGTACAGGTAAAGCTGCAAGTAATGCTATTTATTCCTGTACGTGTAGATTTTTGAAATGAAAATTACAACTGTGCACTGTGCATGTTCCCAGACATATTTTACAAAAGGCTCTGCACATATATGCACATAAATGGCAGTGAGATTTGATATAAGGCCTTTTCTATATGTAAAATCAGCTTTACACACAGAAAATCCTTTATAAATTTACTCCTTCTTGCTGTTTTCTTGCAAAGATAATTTTACATCATGTGATTACATATTTTCCAGATGTAACAAGAGAGACCCAACTCCATCCACAAGTTTGTCTTTAAGATCTCAAGTTTCTGCTTGGGGAAATAATTTTTACCTAAATTACTTTTATAAATGCAATGTTATATCTCACCATATCAGAGCACATTTGAGGCTGATGTATAAATATGCAACATGTTTCATAAACGGGGGCTTCCTAAATGGTGCATTTTATTCAGTCACTACACCACTAGAAAGCCCATGTAACTCCTTTAGTTCTTAAATTCCATCAGCAGATGCTTGATGGCAGAACCAGTGATTCATTTTCTTATTTGGTTTGATTGATCTGGAGATCCATAAATTGTTTTATTTTCCTCTAAGATTTTGAAATCCCCCTTTCACTGTGGACTTCAAATGCATCACACTTAAGTCCCATCTTCCAAAGGGCTTTATGTGTTTAAAGGGACATCCAAGTCAGGATATTCACATTTTCCCTATTTTACCTGCATATAAAAACTGTATAAAATTACCACAGGGGTTATGTGCATAAAAGCACGTGATGACAAGATGTGGCAGTAAGCATCTTTTGGGAGGAAGTCTGGCTGGAGTGATGGAGTCATGAACTATGTGCATATTTTATAAAATACCTGCACATGGACATACATTACACGCTAACATTTACACCGGCTTCCAAGTAGGTTTAAATGTCCATGGCTTCAATCTAGCTGCAATTTCTGTGAGTTCACCGCTAGTATTTTATAAAGACGCAAAGATGCTTATGTGTCTTTATAGAATGGGCATCTACTTACCCTCTCAGCCTAGGCAACCTTTAAAATCTGCTGAATCTGAAGATATCTTTAACATCTGCTGGCAGTGGGACATAACCCACTTGTCTGGACTGGTCTAGCAGTATGAACGGGAATTGCCTTTTTAGATGTACTGGTGAATGGGTGGGGGACAACTGTGTATTAAAAAAAAAAAGTACAGATAGGAATCTTCTTACATTTTTCTAGCACCCATCCACAGAAATTAATGGAGGGATTACACTTCTCTCAGTTTACACGATTTAGTAGAAATTGTTCCATACTAGTTGATTTCCAGTCTCAGTCGTAGACTTTAAAGCTAGAGGGTATTTGGCACAGGTAGTTGATTGGGCAAACCTCCAGGCACGTTTCAGTGATAGAGATTGGCTCCTCCAGCCCCGGGCCTGTAAGGTGTGGGAAGAAGGAAATGAATATGTGCACTTTATTTCCCGGTTTTCCCAATGAGTTTTAGAATTCAACGCATTATTAATAAATATGCTAAGGTCATGCAGGCAGTTCCTGGGCTGGTTGGAAGGTGTCCTCAATGTATATGGGCGAGGAACCAAAATCTTAAAGAAATGTTGAGTCCAGCTTTCTTGAGGTCTGTAAATTCCTCTCAGGGGGTTCAGCTAGGGCATTGGGTCTGTGGCTATTGTTCAATCTCTTTGGAAATCACAAAATTTTCATATGGTGGTAAAGAATATATTATTGCAAAGGCACACTTCTTGTAACTCTAGTTTTGTGGTGTATGTTCCTATGGGCTGTTATATATAAGTAAGACCATCCGCCCGCTGAAAGTGAGAATGGGCGAGCATAGGAGCAGATTATGTTGTGCACGGCCTGAGGCCACGATTGTGCAGCATTGTTTAGATCAGAGGCATACTTTTTCTGAATGATAATGTTTTTGTGTTGATCAAATTATGTATGGCAGGGATAATTTAAGAAGGGAAGAATACCTAATACTACGTGAACAAAGATGGATCTTTTGACTAAACACAGTTTTTCTGGGGTGGGGGGGTTGAACTTCCAGATTGATTGGGGTATATGTGTTTGACAAAAGGGGTGAGTGGGTTTTTAAGGTAGTAAGATCAAAGTATATGATTTAACATCTTTGAGAATGGTTGGTCTATGATATTAGTTTTTGTGGATATGACTGGTGAATGTGTGGACTATCAGGAGGAATCTATAAGGAAGTCTGCTGAGTGGGATAATGTGACTATAGGCCCACTGTTGTCTATACTATGGCTATTTTTCTCTTTAAGGAATGTTGATTAGGAGTGCCTTTAAAAGCTCACATGCGTGGCATTTTTGTGGTTTGAATGACTCTTTGGAATCCGATGGTATGCTTTAAGCGTATGTGAGACATCGAAGGCATGTTGCTATGAGCATTTATGACTGTTAGAGTATTATTAGAATATGAGATTTTGATTATAGTTAAGTGCAGTAACTTTAAAAGATGACAACTGTCATGAGGCAGACAGCACTGAGCCTGAGATAATAAAGGGAAATGTAAAAGAAGAGCTTACCTCACAGCCACAGTTGATACATTCACGTTGCAGGGGAGCAAGGAATGGGGAAACAAACTTTCCTCATGGCATTAGTGACGCAGTAGAAATTCAGAGTTCCAATCAAGCTCACCTGAGGGAAGAGTCACGTTCTACGTCTAACAAGCAGGGAAATAATACCAGGTGGGAAATCCCACAAGAGGAGATCAGTGAGATCGGGGAGAGAAGTTTAGGCAGAGGAGTCAGTCTCAAAAGGGAATAGAGACAAGGACTCCGGAGCAAACACCAAGAGACACGCTGTCTTGGAGAACCAGGGCTGAAGGGAAGCAGGCTGTTGAACCCGAGAGGGCTGGGAAGAACAATGCAAAAGACTTCCAAGCCAGAGGGGTCCTCGTGCAGAGGAAAGCAACCAAGCAGGCAGAGAGCAAAGGTCACACCCAGGAAAGTTCCCTGAAACCCGGAAGTGATTTCAGCTCAGCTAAGCCCAGTGTCTGGTACTCACGGAGAAAGGCAGTTCACACCCCAGAGAGGAAGCCTTGGCTGGAGGAGGAAGGGCTGGAAACAATCTTCACCCAGAAGAAAGATAAGTACCCTGTCTTTTATGGAGGGAAAGAAGTGGGTCCTTCTGTGAAAAGCCAAGCTTGCAGCTTGATAGAAAACCCCTATTGGAATAGGTGGTGGGAAGAAACCCCAAGCACAGCTCGCTGTATATCTGACTGTACAAAGCAGTCTCCTCTCCCAGAAGCTGAGGTCTCCCGAGGGCAAGGTTCTGAAAGCAGTGATACAGAAACATGGTGCCCATATACAGGACCAGGTCCTGAGGTTATGCAGTGGGAATGTTCAAACCCAGAGGTCATTCCAGAACCGATGGAGTGTGCTTTATGCATTTCAGATGAGATAGAATCTCTTTGTTGAAAAGAAGCATTAGTATTATTTGGAAAAACTTTTATTTTACCTGTGAAGCAACAGTTTATTTTGTGTTATCCTCGTTTGATGTATTCAAAAGGCAATCCTCAAGGGAAGGGGAATAAAGCCCAGCTTAAATTTACACTTTGGACACGACTACAGAGTTTTCCTTTAACAACCCAGGCTATACCCCATGTCTAGGCGGGCGCCTAAGGTGGGTATAGTCTCACACAACATATGACAATTGTAAGGGATTTAGAATAGTAGTTATGTGGACATCAAGTCTATGTATTGCAGTTTCTATAGTCCTGTATAAAAGATCGTTTTGGGGATTTTATAACACGATAATTATTGTTTACTTTTCTCCATAGTATTATCTCAATAGATTAATAACCCCCTGAAGAAGCAGTAGGTGAAATGCTGAGCTGTACGTCTTGCAGGGCGTTGGGGTATGAGAGCTGCTAAATATTACATGGACGGTAAACAAAATTATACCATGAAAGTTAAATAATGTTACTGTGGCTAATGAATTTAAGAGATGTAGCTGTGAATTTCAAGAGTATGTTGTGGAGAAAACCTTTTATATAAACCATACATTTTGATAACACAAGTTTATTTTTGATGAAATTGTGGAAGGTTAATGGAAGGGAGGAGTTTTTCAGGTCATTGATATGCTGTGAATGAAATGTAGCCAGACTTTGTTTACCTAAGTCCACATTCTAGCCCCAATGGTTCAGAGACCTGTTTTCTCCTTTCCCTCATTACGATTTTTTTTATATTTTGAAAGTTGAATTTTGAGTTTCCTGTGATTAATGGAATGTTATTTATGAGGTGCTGAGTAGTCATTTTCACTCCAGAAATGACCAGAAGATTTATTGTTTCTCCTATTGGGGAAGATGGCTTCTGCCAGTCAAAGGATACCAGCATCCCAGCTGACCAGAGAAGCCTGAGAAAAAAAACCCCTACGTGCAGAGAAAAAGAACCCGAGAAAAATATGCAGCATTGAGGGACCGATGCTTCCGAGGACAGGCAAGAAGACGATGACAAGCAAGTGACCTAAAAACAAACAAACAAACAAACAAAAAAAAAAAGTACCAGTAGGGCATAGACAATTTTCCAGGGATAGACAAGCATCTGAGAGGCTCTGTGGAAAAAAGAAAAAACGGAGGTAAAATGGTTCCTTCAGGCGGGAAGTCATGCACAAACCTGAAATCCCACATCACCAAAACCGCAAACAAGGCCTATCAACGCTTGAGGACCATCAGAAAGATTAAGCCAATACTCCGCCAGGACCACTTTTGCACAGTGTGCCAAGCACTCATCACACCTCTGCTTGATTACGGAAACTCGTTATATCAAGGCCTCCCTCAGCAGACCTTACACCAGGGGTCTCAAACACGCGGCCCGCGAGACAACTTTGTGCGGCACGCGACAGAGGAAAACAAAAAAAAACCAAAACCCTGGCTTCTGCCGTTGCCACCGTGGCAGAAGCAGAAGTCTTTTTTTTTAAAATTTGACAATTGATTCTGCCGTTGCCACCGTGGCAGCGGCAGAATCAATTGTCAAATTTAAAAAAAAAAGACTTCTGCTGCTCAAGCAGCAAAATCAGCTGTCCAGCGGCCCTTCCCCTGTGCCCGGAGATCCGAGTCTGCTCTATCAGCGGCGTGCTTTTCAAGCTGCGAGGAGAGTATTCCCCTCTCGCGCGGCTTGAAACCGCGCGAGAGGGGAATACTCTCCTCGCGGCTTGAAAAGCACGCCGCTGATAGAGCAGACTCGGATCTCCGGGCACAGGGGAAGGGCCGCAGGACAGCTGATTTGCTGCTTGAGCAGCAGAAGTCTTTTTTTTTAAAATTTGACAATTGATTCTGCCGCTGCCACGGGGCAACGGCTTACGCCAGGGTTTTGGGTTTTTTTTGTTTCCCTCCTTCGCTGGCCGGTAATGAGCTATGGCGGGGCTGACTGAATTGGGGTCATGGGGGTTAGGACTGGAAGTGGGCTATTGGCAGGGGGGGGGTTATGACTGGAAATGGGCTATGGTGGGGGCTAGGACTGAAAATGGGCAGAATTGGGGTTAGGACTGGAAGTGGGCTATTGGCAGGGGGGGGGTTATGACTGGTAATGGGCTATGGTGGGGGCTAGGACTGGAAATGGCAGATGGGGGTTAGGACTGGAAGTGGGCTATGGCAGGGGGGGGTTATGACTGGTAATGGGCTGGGGGGGTTATAACTGTATGGGCTATGGTGGGGGCTAGGACTGAAAATGGGGTGATGGGGGTTAGGACTGGAGGTGGGCTGATTGGGGGGTTAGGACTGGTAATGGCCTATGAGGGGAGGTAAGACTGAAAATGGGGTGGATGGGGGATACGACTGCAAGTGGGCTATGGGGGGGGGACTAGGACTGGTAATGGGCTATGGGGGGGTAAGACTGAAAATGGGGTGATGGGGGGGGTAAGACTGGAAGTGCGCTATGGGGAGGTTAGGACTGGTAATGGGCTATCTATGGGGGGTCTAGGACTGGTAATGGGCTGGGGGGGTTGCTAGGACTGGAAATGGGCTGAGTGGAAGGGGGGCTTGAACTGCAAATGGCTGATGGGGAGGGGGGCTTGGAATGGAAATGGGCTGTGAGGGGAGGGAGCTAGGATTGGAAATGGGCTGATGGGGGGCTAGGATTGGAAATGGGCTGATGGTGAGGCTAGGATAGGACTGGAAATTTATTATTTATTTATTTAAAGTCTCTTTTATACCGCGCTATTCAGCATCAGTGCGGTTTACAATAAACAACGAACATACACATTTCCAATAGTACTTTGTGTTTACATATGAACAGGAGAATCAGCTTGGCTAACAGGGTAACTATATACAATATATACAATTTACAGGCTGGTCATGTGTTCTTATGGTTTCAGACAGAGGAGATTTGTGAGGTTTCGGTAATTGGTGCTGAGCTTTCATTGGTTTCTGGGTAATGTAGGAGGAAGAGGTAGTGTTTCACAGCCTTCCTGAATTGGAATATGTCTGGGATTGTTCGGATGTTGTGAGGGAGGCTGTTCCAGATCATTGGTGCATAATGTTTGAATGCCCTGCTGGATGTTGACTTGGTGCATTGAGTCATGGACTGATGGACTGATGCACTGATGGAAATGGACTGATGCAGGGACTAGAAAGGAGCAGATGCTGGGTGGGGCTGGAACTAGAAGGGAGCTGATGTTGGGGGAGGATTAGAATGGGATGGAGCTGGGAAAGTGAAATGGAGAGGGGAAAAATATTTTGTCTGGAAGAGAAGACAAATCTACAATTGGCCAGGTATTGGGAGAGTAAGTGGGGATTGAGGATGGAGGGGTAAAATTTGAGTGGATGAAATAGGAATGAGGAAAGAGCAAAAGGAGAAAGATTAGTATGTTAAAGCAGATGTAGAGAGAGAGAATGGAAAAAAACTAGAAGAGAGAAGAAAGGACAAATGGACAGCAGACGATGGAGATAGCAGAAGACACGAAGAAACCAGAAGTGGCTGGAGCAATTGCAACTGAAAAAAAATGCACAAAAGGTAGAAAAATATCTCTTTATTTTGAATTTATTAACTGGAATATGTCAGCTCTGGGAAATGTGCATCATTAATGTTTGCACTTTGTTAGTACAAGAGGAAATTAATTTATAGTTTTATTTCTACAGTGTTGTTGTACATTCCAAGTTTGGCTTTTGGGGTTCCCAGTTTAATTATTGTCTTCCTATTTCTAAATCTTTTAGTCTTTCTTTATCCATACTCATTAAGAGGCATGTTTACTAAAAGTTAGTGTATGGTAATATTATGCAAATATTTATGCAAATGAGGCCCCTTATGCAAATGAGGCCCCACGTCTTATGCGGCCCCCGGGTTACTTTACAAGTCCTCATTTGGCCCTCAAAGCAATTTGAGTTTGAGACCCCTGCCTTACACCCACTCCAAATGGTGCAAAACACTGCAGCATGCATCATTACAGACACTCCAAGAACTGAGCACATCACCCCCATCTTACAGCAATTGCACTGGCTCCCAATGATGGCCAGAGCAAAATTTAAAACAAACAGTCCTGATCATCTTTAAAATCATTCACCATCTCTTGGCAGATGCACTCCAAGATATCATAACAAGGGACATCAGCAATAGACCAAGAAGGACCAATAATGACAACATGATTAGTTTTGTGATATCCTGCAGGTGTGCCAAACAAACAACTTCAAAAAGAGCTCCTTCACTACTGGCGTTCACACTTTGAAACTCCCTCCCAACGAGCCTGAGGGCATTAAATGACATCATAGACTTCGCAAGGCCCTTAAAACCCTGCTCTTTACAGAAGCCTATGAGCAGACAATAGTCACCACCCAAACGGTAATGCAACTACCTCCACCAACTCAATACCCACTCATCCCAACTAGACATAGGAGTTCATTGTATAATGCTGTTAAGTACCCTCATGTTAAATGTAACCCTCCAATTGTGATTTAACACTCCAAATGTGATGTGACCACTTTGATTGTAGGATAAGGTGGTATACAAATCTGTCAAAATAAATAAATGTTTCATTTCCAAAAGCGTCCTATAGAAGCTGAGGAGCGTTTCCAGGTGGCTCCATTGGTGATGTCACCCATATGTGAGGGTTGACTTCCTGGTTGATACCAGAGAAAATTACTCCCATAGAACCTTTTAGGTGACATAGATGCAGGCATTCCCGAGTAATTTGTTACTGGAAGATGTAGTAAAAGGCTTGGACAAGTTCCAAAAACCTTTATTAAAGGGAACCTGGGAAATCCACTGCTTACCTCAGGACAAACATTGTGGAACCCGTTAGGTACTTGTTTGTTTATTTTATTTACATTCTCTTACATACCGCGCTATTCTGCATCAGTGCGGTTTACATTGAACAAACTGAAATTACATTGAACAGGGCATTATAACTTGGAGATAACTATTTTACAGGGAACATGGGCTATGGAGGGTTAAGTGGCTTGCCCAAGACCACAAGGAGCACCTGTGGGACTAGAAACCCCAGTCCTTCCGGCCCAAGGTTGCTGTCCTCTAGTGCGATTTGAACCCCCGACCTTCCAGCCTGAAGTACCTTGCCCCAACCACTAGGCTACTCCTCCACTGAATTGGTCACTGTTGGAAACAGGATATTGGACTTGATGGACCTTGGTCTGATCGGGTATGGCAGTTCTTATGGGATCTATTTTTGTTTGGCACGTGCGCGCACACACACACACACACAATTACACCAGCCTATGTGTATGTTCCCAGAGACAATTCTATAAAAGTACATAGGGGCTTAACTTGCCTGTACTACTCACATAGACTCGATATCCTGCTTTCCATATTTAAACATCAAAACAGTTATAGTTATCAGAAAACAAAAATATGCAATCAATCCTAAAATAATAAACTACAAAACATATCTCTGGCTCTTGCACTAAACTCCAAGCTCGCAGAGCCTAGTCCACGCCTACCTTGCTAAAATGCGAATAACAAATTCCATTTTTTACAACTTATAGTAATTAGCTACAAAAAGAGCAGCTGTTCTTGGACTTGAGCGCTACTTTATTTGATTACAATGTTAAAACTAACTAATACGTAACAAAAAGAGTTTATGTCCTCTCCTACTAGTTTAGGTTGTGTTTAACTGTACTGCAAGTCCTCCGTCGTTTAATAGTTTCTGCGCTTCTGTTTTATTCTGTTCTACGTTAGTTATTTACGCTGATATTTATGATTTACATCGAGAACTTGGTGTGAGACAGAAATCGAAATAATACGTGTCCCGATATCTACATTTGTTTATAAAAGCTTATATTACAACCTAATTGCATCACAGTCATTTAAGGCGGTTAACAATCACATAAAAAAACACATAAAATAAAAATCATCGCGTTGAGCCCAGTCCGGCGGAGTCAAGCGTCCATGTTTTTGGATGAGGTGGGCCACACTGCTCTTTATCTGCCGCCATATACTATGTTAATTCCATAGCTTTCCACTCAGGCCACTGCTCCGGTTTCAGTTCTGAGAGGGCCGGTTCCCCAAAAACGGAACCTTCAGCAGAAACTTGGACGTTTCCTCACCGTGCGCGGCGCCCAAAAGTCAGGCCGAAAACGTGACGAGGCCTCGACCGCTCGAGACAGACAAAAGAATCCGCGCAACTCCCGCGATAACCAGGCTCTAGCCACGGAGGCCGGAAGCCGCGCGACGCTCTAGGGAAGCGGCGCGGACTCGCTGGTGGCTGGCGCTGCACTTCCGGTGGCAGCCTTGGTGACGTCACCGGTAGTCGGTACTGTGTGCGAGCGGCTGCCGGGTGTAAGGTGAAGGGGGAGAGAGAGCGAGGGGGCTGGAGCCTGCCCTGGGCTTCGAGAGGGGGGTAGGAGGAGGAGGAGGAGGAGCCGGGGCCCGTCCCCGGGTGTGGGCGTGAGGAGAGGAGGACGCGGCGTGTGTCTGTGCCCGGGCCCTGCCATGGCCTGTCAGACGGCGGAGCGCAGCTGTGTGCTCTGTTGTCAGGAGCTGGAGGTGTTCGCGCTCGGCAAGTGCGACCATCCCATCTGTTTCCGCTGCTCCACCAAGATGCGCGTCCTGTGCGACCAGCGCTACTGCGCCGTCTGCCGGGAGGAGCTGGACAAGGTGAGACCCTCGGGATGGGGGAGGGGAGAAGCTGGACACGGGCTTGAAGTGTAAGGGGGGAGAAGCTGGACACGGGCTTGGGGTGTAAGGGGGGAGAAGCTGGACACGGGGTGTAGGGGAGAAGCTGGACACGGGCTTGGGGTGTATGGGGGGAGAAGCTGGACACGGGCTTGGGGTGTAAGGGGGGGAGAAGCTGGACACGGGCTTGGGGTGTAAGGGGGGAGAAGCTGGACACGGGCTTGGGGTGTAAGGGGGGAGACGCTGGAAACGGCGGTAGGGGAGAAGCTGGACACGGGCTTGGGGTGTAAGGGGGGGAAGCTGGACACGGCTCTGGGGTGGGGAGAAGCTGGACACGACTTTGGGGGTGTAAGGATTGGGAAGCTGGACACTGCTTTGGGGGTGTAAGGATTGGGAAGCTGGACACGGGCTTGGGGTGTAAGGGGGGGTGAAGCTGGAAACGGCTTTAGGGTGGGGGAAAGCTGGACAGGGGCTGGGGTATAGGGGTGAGCACCTGGACACGGGCTGGGGGGCAGCTGGACACGGGCTGGGGGTGTAGGGGGGGCAGCTGGACACGGGCTGGGGGTGTAGGGGGGCAGCTGGACACGGGCTGGGGGTGTAGGGGGGCAGCTGGACACGGGCTGGGGGTGTAGGGGGGGAAGCTGGACGTGGGCTGGACGTGGGCTGGGGGGGAAAGGAGGGGGCTGGACGTGGGCTGGGGGGGAAAGGAGGGGGCTAGACGTGGCTTTAGGGTATAAGGGTGGCTGAACGCGGCTTTAGGGTGAAAGGAAGGGGAGCTGGATGCGGCTTTAGGGTGTGGGGGGACTGATAGAAACCCCAGTCCCTGGTCCTCTCCCTCCCTGTGCTGATAAGCCTCAGCCCATGGGATCAGACGCATCGCCTTACATAATGTCCATTTAGTGGCTCAGTCTTCGGGGAGCAGCAGAGAATAGTTAGGATAGCTGTTTTCCTGATCTGAATTTATCTGGATAGCGGACTGAATATCGCCACTTTTGTTCCATGCTATTTATTTATTTAACAAGTTTTTTATACTGCCTTTTCCTTAAATCAAAGCGGTTACAAGACATACAAAGGTTATAAAGTAAGGGAAATATACACTGTATAAACAAAACATGAGAGGGGTAAGGAAGGATAAACAATATAGGTCAACCACTACAGCAAATCATTTTATAAAACAGCTACAATAGACGGAATATAGTTAATTGTTTGATCCGTAGTGTTAAATGAAGAGTATCGTCTTTAATTGTTTACGAAAGTCCTTTAAGTCGTCGATTGTATGGATATTGGTGAAGTAATCTGTAAGGATTTCAGCAGCGCCATGGGATATTGCTATCCAGTTAATTCCATTAGGTGGCAATTGCTATTTTCCGGATAATTCCCTTTCAGTATCGGCCCGTCTGTCTGTATCTTGTACTGTCACTTTTCTGTTCCTTTCTTTGTCTCTGTTTATGGTTTCTTTGGGGATGTCAGGTTCTACCATTTGTAGGGGTATAGATCAAGGAATCTTTGAAAACTCATTTATCTGATGAAAATTACCAGGATGTATAGTCCATCCCAGTGTGTTCCTTTATTTGCTTTTCTATGTTGAGCAAGTATAATCTTCTAATTATGACTTGAAATCCTCCTTACTCAGAGATTGGCAGCAGAATGGTCATTTCAACGTGGCATGCTTTCAAACTCTTCTGTTTAGTTTTGTTTAAACAGGAAGTTTTAAATCTTCAAGTTTGGTCAGGGTCTAGTAGTGTTCCTGGTTGGGTTGGATGGCAGAATGCTAACTTCACCTAATGAACAGAATTGTTTATTTGAGGCATTTATATACTGCCCATCTACGATAACGCATTCTAGGCGGTTTACAATCGGGTACTGTGTATATATTCCCTCGTCCCCGAAGGGCTCACAATCTGTGCATACCTGAGGCAATGGAGGGTTTAAGTGGCTTGCCCAAGGCCACAAAGATTACTTATAGGACTAGAGACCCCAGTCCCTCCAATCTGAGGTTGCTATCTTTGAGCCGGGAGCGAACCTCCGGCCTGAGGTGACTTGCCCTAACCACTAGGCCACTCCTCCCACTTAAAGTTCATGTGGTATCTTGGAAGGTAAAATGGCTGATTAAAGATAATGACAAAGAGAGGGCTGAGGGGAGATATGATAGAAGTCTATAAATTAATGAACGGAGTGGAACGGGTAAACATAGATCGATTGTTTACCTTATCAGAATATAGAAAGACTAGGGGACATGCAATGAAGCTACAGGGTAAACTATTTAAGACTAATAAAAGAAAATATTTTTTCACTCAACGTGTAATCAAACTCTGGAATTTGTTACCGGAGGATGTAGTAAAGGCTGTTAATGTAGCTGGGTTTAAAAAAGGTTTGGACAAGTTCCTGGAGGAAAGGTCCATAAACCATTATTAAGAAGGGACCCAGGATATCAATGCTTGAACCAATACAATCATTGTGGAACCTGTGTCCCTTGGGGAAACTGCTAGGTACGTATGACCTAGATTGGCCACTGTTGGAAACAGAATACTGGGCTTGATGGACCTTGGTCTGACCCAGTATGGCATATCTTATGTTCTTATGTTATGAATGGGTCAAGCTGTTTGATTTAGTGTAACATCCGTGATTCATTGCATTGTATACTATTTATTTGTACATAAATGACATTATTTTAGGCAGGGCCCTGGTATATAAAATGTTGAAATTTTAGGATTACAGTAGATTTGACTTTCTTTTTGTGGGGTTTTATTAGCAGGCACTTAGAGCAATTTTTAGAACTGCTGTACTGGAATCACTGCTTCTGCATGCTCTGAAACTAATCCTCATATTGAGTGATGCCATTAGCAGGGTTTAGTGTTGAACAAGTAATGTGTGCCTTTGAATCACTGCTGACTCCTGGCGACCCAGCAGCTCCTGGGTTATCTTGGCAGTGTGACCGGAAGTAGATTGCCAGACTTTTCTTCAGAGGCAATGGAGTGTTAAGTGACTTGCCCAAGGCCACAAGGAATGTTAGTGGGAATCAAACCCTGGTCTCTTGGTTACCATTAAGCTGCTGCTCCTCCTCCACTCTGTTGAACAAGTGCAATGCCTGAAATACAAACTGAGCAGGAAATGAGGTACATGCCAAGAAATGGAAATCCATTTGAGGTGCTATGCATGATACATGATATGAGGAAAACTAATGTTTTGTGAAACCTACCATTTGACTGCTAAATTTGAGCTGATTGGGCCGAATATCAGTAGTTTGTGAATAGCATGCTGAGAGGGGTAGTTACTAATATATGCATTAGGAAATGATACATGATTTTGCCTCTTAACATGTCGAAAGGCAACGTCGTATGTTTTACCATTGTGCACATTGTGTGTTACATAAAAATGAGATGTAAAGTATGCAAAACGCCCCATTATTATCCACATTGCATAAACAGCATGTGTTGAACTGTGCAAGCTGTGATATTCCTGGAAAACCAATGCCAGCTCAGAGCTGGTGTAAATACTGTAGCTGCTAACACGTGGCCCAATTCTCTCAGGGAGCTATCTTATAGGGGCCACCAGTTGGAACCATCCCAAAGATTTCCTGTCTCTGCAGGCATCCTGGGGCTTCTGGATGAAATTGCTGGTGGTCTAGAGCTATCGGGCAGGAGCCATCCCCATCCCCATTCAAAACTGCCCAAGGCCTACCAATAGTCTCGGATACTGCTGCTAGCCATCTAGCTGACGTTTGACCCCATAGTGTTAGTACACCACGACTACCACTAGGAAACACCCGGTACTGGAAGAAGCATGAACAGCTGGTCACTGATGCTAGAGCAGTAGGGATTTCATCTGGTAGGCCGGGGGAGATCCATGATGATGATTCCAATTGGCGGCCCCTTTAAGATTGCTCTTGGGCAGCAGAATAATGTGGTTTGTGAGGTGGATTTCAAATTGTGTTATTCATTTCCCATAGGATTCACTAACCTACTGAACTGAGTTAATGCAGTTCAGTGACTCTTGTGGCAAAATCTTACTGAAGCTTAGTATCTAGGCCCCTTAGTTGATGTCCAGCAGCCCTTAAATTAAGGGTTCTGATTTTGGAAAAAAATCTGTAGGATTAATATTCCTAAAATACTTTTTTTTCATTTTCCTCCTGAAGTCTCTCCTTGTTTTTTCTCTCTGCTTCCAGCCTTCCCTCTCCCCCTGTCTTCTCTTTTTTTTTTGTCTTGTCTTGCTCATCATTTGCTGCTAGGAGCAGGGGTTGACTTCTCCTTGTGTGTTCATCCTCTTTCTGGCTCTATGGGCTGGGTCTTCTATAGTGTGCCTTTTGCTGCATCTCTTTGCTTCCTGCTGGTTCTGATGAAAATCAACATCTTAATCAGCTGTTAGCCACAGCAGTGGCTGTGAAGTATACATTAGTGACCACATTTGAGAAGTGTCTTTTTACCTGTTTACCTGAATAATCTCTCACTTGGTTTGCAGCTTGTCGTGCTGTGAGGGCTTGCGTGCATCAGTGATGCTGAGAGCTAAACTATCGGTAGTTTAACTACTGGCAGGGTCTCCCAAGATGGACAGGTCTCAGCTGAGGTGCCAGACCAAGACAAACCACCCATCTGGGCAGCAGCAGAATGGGACAGTGTTGACGGCGGAGGATCACATTTTTGTGACAACGGCAACAACACCAAACTTAAACTGCGCGGAAGAAAGGCCCGGCAATCTACTTCTGTATCTTGCCATGAAAACCCAATGGATAGTTACAACAAAACAAATTGTGCTATGGTGCTGGAAGATGAGACCCCCAGGTCGGAAGGCACTGAACTAGCTACTGAGGAAGAGCTGAAGACTTTTCAGAGTAAAGCCAGCATTTATGATGTGGTTGGATCAAAGCCCTCGGGAAGTCTGACTGCTGATGTAGCTGCGCATGAAATGAGAGTCAGAAGCTGTAAAGATGTCTTATACATTGGAACATGGAACGTACGAAGCATGAACCAAGGAAAGTTGGAGGTGGTCAAGAATGAAATGGAACGTGTACAACTTGATCTGTTGGGTGTCAGCGAACTGAAATGGACTGGCATGGGGCACTTTGCATCAGATGATCATATGGTCTACTATGCTGGAAATGAAAGACAAAGAAGAAATGGTGTTGCATTTATAATAAAGAAGAAACTTGCAAGAACTGTAATGAAATACAATGCAGTCAGTGAACGCTTAATCTCTATTCGTCTACGAGGATTGCCTATCAACACAACTATAATTCAAGTATATGCCCCAACAACAGCTGCAGAAGAGAATGAAATTGAAGAGTTCTATGAACAAGTACAAGCTGAAATTGACAGAACATGCAAACAGGATATCCTGATAGTCATGGGTGACTGGAATGCAAACGTTGGCAACAAAGAAGAAGGCAAAGTAGTTGGAAAATATGGACTTGGCAACAGAAATGAAGCTGGAGAAAGACTGATACAATTTTGCAAGACCAATGATCTATTCATCTCAAACACCTTCTTCCAGCAATACAAGCGGCGACTGTACACATGGACTTCACCCAATGGATTGTATAAAAATCAAATTGACTACATCTGTGGAAGTCAACGATGGAAAAGCTCTGTAACATCAACAAAGACAAAACCTGGAGCTGACTGTGGTACAGATCATCAACTACTAGTATGCAAACTCGAGCTAAAGTTGAAAAAGAGCAAACCACTCATGAATGCAGCAAAATATGACCTTGAGAATATACCACTGGAATTTAAAGACTGCCTGCAAAATCGATTTGCTGCTTTAGATACAAATGACAGAGCTCCGGAAGAGTTATGGAATGACATTAAGAAGGTTGCATTGGAAGAAAGCGAAGTCCCTACAAAAGGTGAAAAAGCAAAAACGGCCAAAATGGATGACGGAAGAAACTCTGAAAATTGCCCAGAAACGCAGAGAAGCTAAAGCCAGAGGAGAAAGAAAGACAATCGCAGAACTTAACAGAGATTTCCAACGTGCAGCAAGACAGGACAAGGAAAAGTACTACAATGACACTTGCAAGGAAATAGAAGCAGAAACTATTAGAGGAAGAACAAGATCGGCTTTCCTAAAGCTACGGGAGTTAAAGAAAAAGTTCCAGCCTCTAATTGGAATGTTACAAGATGCTCAAGGTTCTATGTTGAATGATGCTGAGAAGATCAAGAAAAGGTAGAAGGAATATACAGAGTTTTTATATGATAAAGATCAAGTGGACCAACAGCCGTTTCAACCTGTACCTTATGATCGGGAACCATTGGTGATGAAAGAAGAAGTTGAAGCAGCATTGAAAGCCTTATCAAAGAACAAAGCACCAGGCATTGATAGCATTCCCACAGAAGTATGGCAGCAATCTGATGCAGCTGTTACCGTACTCACAATGCTCTGCCAAGAAATATGGAAGACAACATCATGGCCAACTGACTGGAAAACATCTGTGTTTATACCAATACTAAAGAAAGGTGATTCAACTGACTGTGGAAATTATCGCACAATCGCTCTGATCCCACATGCCAGCAAGATTCTACTGAAGATTATTCAAAAGAGACTACAACCATACCTGGAACAAGAACTACCTGAAGTGCAAGCAGGGTTCAGGAAAGGGCGAGGAACGAGAGACATCATTGCAGATGTGAGATGGATCCTTGAAAAGACTAAAGAATACCAAAAGGATATCTATTTGTGCTTTATCTACTATAGCAAGGCTTTTGACTGTGTAAACCATGAGAAACTCTGGGCCACATTAAGAAGCATGGGTATACCAGAACACCTGATCGTTCTCTTGCGCAATCTGTACATTGATCAAGAAGCAACAGTTCGAACGGAACAAGGAGAAGCAGAATGGTTTAAAATAAGCAAAGGTGTAAGACAAGGCTGCATACTTTTCCCCTACCTGTTTAATTTATATGCAGAACAAATCATCAGAGAAGCAGGATTGTATGAAGACACCAGAGGTGTGAAGATTGGTGGAAGACTCATCAACAACCTTCGCTATGCTGATGATACCACATTACTGGCTGAAAGTGAAGATGATCTGAAACATTTGCTTCTCAAAATCAAAGAACATAGTCTCAAAATGGGCCTGCACCTTAATGTAAAGAAGACAAAGATCATGACAACTGGCATAATCAACAGGTTCATCGTTGAAGGAGAAGAAATTGAAATTGTGAACTTTAACCTACTTGGATCAACTATCAATAAAGAAGCAACAAGCAGTCAAGAAGTCAGACGACGCATTGCTCTTGGCAGAATGGCTATGAAAGACCTAGATAAGATTCTCAAGAGCAGAGATGTCTCTCTCCATACAAAGTTTTGACTTGTTCAGGCCATGGTATTTTCAATAACATCATATGGATGTGAAAGCTGGACAGTGAAAAAGACAGGAAGAAAATTGATGCCTTTGAATTATGGTGCTGGCGGCGAATACTGTGTATACCATGGACTGCCCGAAGAACAAACCAGTCGGTACTAGAGGAGATCAAACCTAAGCTTTCTTTAGAAGCTCAGATGACAAGACTTCGACTTTCATACTTTGGACACATCATGCGAAGAGAGAGATCATTAGAGAAAGACATTATGCTTGGCAAGATAGAAGGTCAACGCAAAAGAGGAAGGCCAGCAATGAGATGGATCGATACAATAACAGCAGCTACAGGTACCAGTCTGTCAATAATGAGCCACCTGACTGAAGACTGAACACAATTTAGGATAGCTATCCAGAGGGTCGCCATGAGTCGACTCCGACTCGACGGCACTTAACAACAACAACCTGAATAATTTGCCTTTATTTACGTATGTGTTTGATTACCCTGTCGTGATCTGCATCGAGTTATATTGTGATATACAGACCTCCCTCAGAGGTCTGTCCAGAGGTGGACAGAGAGTTAATTGAAGACATGCGCAGTATTGCCAGGAAAGGGGAAGTGCTACTGATAGGGGATTTCAATATGCCAGATGTTGATTGGCACATCCCTGCTGCAGTATCATCTAGAAGTAAGGAGATCCTGCATTCTCTACAGGGAGAACTATTCAGGCAATTGGTAACAGACCCCACACGTGAAGGGGCCAAACTGGACTTGGTGCTTACCAATGGTGAAAGTGTTTCTGATGTTATAGTGGGAGATAATTTTTCATCCAGTGATTACCAGGTGGTGTGGTTCAGTATTAGGCTAGGGCTGTTAGAATCCATTCAAAGGTGAGGGTTTTGGACTTTAGGAAGACTAACTTTGCCAAGATGGGCAAATTCCTCAGGGAGTCGTTAGTGGGATGGGAACAGCTGGGGGATGTAGAAAAACAGTGGGCAAAACTGAAAGGGGATATTTTAAGGGCAACCAACCTTTTTTATTAAAATGGTAAATAAAGGAAAAAGAGACCCCTATGGCTTTCAAAAGAAGTATCTGAAAAGGTGAAGAGAAAGAGGGAGGCCTTCATGAAATACAAGAGATCACAGAGAGAGGAAGACAGACATCTATATTTGGAAAAACATAGAGAAGCTAGCAAAGTAGTCAGGAAAGCAGAGATTCCAAAAGAGGAGCAAATAGCCAAAGCAATAAACTGGGGGGGCAAGACATTTTTCAGATATGTTAGTGAGAAGAGGAAGGGCAAAAGTGGTATTGTCAGACTCAAGGGTGAAGGGGAGGAATAAAAGAACATAACATAAGATATGCCATACTGGGGCAGACCAAGGTCCATCAAGCCCAGTATCCTGTTTCCAACAGTGGCCAATCCAGGTCACAAGTACCTAGCAGTAGAAGCTGATGAGGATAAAGCGGAATTGCTTAACAAATATTTCTGTTCTGTGTTCACAGATGAAGAACCAGGAGCAGGACCTCAGAAAACACCCACAAACAGGAACAGAAGCGAGGGACATCTTGAACAATTTTCAGAAGACTGTGTTCGTGGGAAACTAGCTCAACTTAAAGTAGACAAAGCGATGGGACTGGATGGGATACACCCTAGAATACTGAGGGAACTTGGGGACGTTCTAGCAGCTCCACTGACTGACCTTTTCAATGCCTCGGAGTCGGGAGTGGTGCCAAAGGACTGGAGAGAGGCTCATGTGGTGCCTTTACACACAAGCGGAAGTAAGGATGTGGTCGAAAACTATAGGCCGGTTAGTTTAACTTCGGTGGTGAGTAAATTATTGGAAACGCTGCTGAAAGAGAAAACAGTGAGGTTTCTGGAGTCCAGTGGATTACAGGATCCGAGGCAGCATGGATTCACCAGAGGCAGGTCTTGTCAGACAAATCTGATTGATTTCTTTGACTGGGTGACTAGGGAGTTGGACCGAGGGAGAGCCCTAGATGTGGTGTATTTAGATTTCAGTAAAGCCTTTGACACTGTTCCTCACAGGTGACTTATAAACAAACTGAGCACCCTAGGGATGGACCCTAAAGTTATTGCATGGGTTAGAAATTGGTTGGGTGGGAGGTGACAGAGTACAAGTAAATGGAGCTCACTCTGAGGAGAAGGAAGTTACCAGTGGTGTGCCCCAGGGATCTGTCCTTGTTCCGTTTCTTTTTAACATCTTTGTTAGTGATACAGCGGAAGGGCTGTCGGGTAAAGTTTGCCTCTTTGCGGATGATACCAAAATCTGCAATAGAGTAGACACCCAGGAAGGTGTAGATAACATGAGTAGGGATCTAGCTAAGCTTGAAGAATGGTCTAGAATTTAGCAGCTGGGATTTAATGTTAAAAAATGTAAGGGCATGCATTTGGGCTGCTGCAATCCAAGGGAGCAATATAGTATAGGGGGTGAAGTACTTTTGTCCACTAAAGAAGAGCGGGATCTAGGCGTGGTTGTGTCTGATGATCTTAAGGTAGCTAAACAGGTAGAAAAGGCCACAGCAAAAGCTAGAAGAATGCTTGGGTGCATACGGAGAGGAATGGCTAGCAGAAAAAAAGGAGGTGATAGTGCCTCTGTATAAGTCTTTGTTGTGACCTCATTTGGAGTATAGTGTGCAATTCTGGAGACCGCACCTTCAAAAGGATATAAACAGGATGGAGTCGATACAGAGGGTGGCTACTAAAATGGTTAATGGTCTTCATTATAAAGCATATGAGGACAGACTTAAGGATCTTAATATGTACACCTTAGAGGAAAAGCAGATTAGAGGTGATATGACTGAGATGTTTAAATACCTATGTGGCATCAGTGTACAGGGGGAGAGCCTCTTTCAATTGAAAGCAAGTTCTGCTATGAGGGGACATGGGATGAGGGTGAAGGGGGATAGATTCAGGAGTGATATGCGGAAATATTTCTTTACGGAAAGAGTGGTGGATCCGTGGAGTAGTCTCCCAGTGGAGGTGGTAGAGATGAGGACAGTGTCTGAATTCAAAGATGCATGGGACAAATACAGAGGATCTCTAAAGGTAAAAAGGGGACTGTTGATATGGAAGGACAGACTAGATCGGCCATGTGGTCTTTTTCTGTCGTCATATTTCTATGTTTCTATGAGTTGTATATTTTAGGGTCTGCTGTCTATAATTGACTGAAATTGTCCTTTAACCTTGACCTAATACAAAATATTAAAAGGACTTTTTCTTTTTTTTTCTATTTGCCACCCCTTGTGTGTATGTATACTCTCTCATGCTGTGGGATGGTGATTTTCAGACAAGCAGTGCATGTGCATATAGAGTTCTGGAGCGCCATCGGGGGCATCGGGCTACGCCGCACGTCTCCCCGGCGGCCTCTTCATTATTGGAGCGCCATCGGGCGGGCCCGCGCCTGAGGGCCCTTTGGCTTGGCCCTTAGGCAAGGACCAAGAGCGCCCTAGCGCAAACCGTCAAACCCAGCCCCCGGCGCCCTGCTATTGCTCTTGCTTCTGTCCGCCAGGGTGCTCGGACAAATCTCCCCTGGGGTGGATACAATAATCAATCAGGCGACACTCTGCTTATTCCATAATAAAATAATTTATTTGGGCAAAAACAAAAAGTAAGGAAGTTACAAGCAAAGCTATAAACAGTCTGCCTGATGCGGACAGAGTTCTCTGGCTCTGAATAATAGTGAAAGAGAAGGCTGTCCCGCCCACACTCGGCCGTTACCTCTGTTATATACTCCTCTGCAGCAAATAGTTCCAGAACATTCTGCATATATTTGCAGGCTCTACCCTGGGACCCTCCCCATTATCAGGTTTCTGTCTTGAGGCCCTTCACTCAGTATCATATAACTAAAGGTGCTGTGCTTCTTATCAGGTAGGCCGTTTCCTGCTGGGCTGCTCGGTCCCCGCCCTGCATCTTCTTCTTTGTTTCACTGTAGTTTCGCTTGGGTGATTTTCGCTTCAAGCACAAGTTAGAATCTTCAAGGCTCAGTTCTGCAAACTTTGTCATCAACCTTATATTAGGCTGGCATCTGCTCCATTCTGTAAGTCCATTCTCTGCACACTCCTGTCCAGAGTCTGGTATCCTACATGTTTCAGCAGGGATTATACATGTTGTCAATCACAGCCCACATGCAGTTCTGTGCCATTTAGAAGTTAGTCAGCTCTTTGGGATAGGATCATAACTTTCAACATCATTATCAAAGTAAGCCAAATTAAGTAAGCCAAATTAGTCCTTAAGCCCGTCCTTAACCCCTACACTTCCCACACCTGCATAGACCTTGCTGCTTCCCATCGATTGCCTAGATCTTGCTACCCACAGTCAGCTTAGAACGTGTTTCCCGTTGTTTGCATAGAACCTGCCTCCCGCTGCCTGAATAGAACCTGCCTCCCGCTGCCTGCATTCAACTTTGCTGCACAGGCTACTGTCTCCCCACTGCCTGGACTTATAACTCACACTGCGTAGTATGTAATCCTCACCTGTAACTCAAAATATATATTTTGCTTAGTGGCTTAGTGTCTAGGATCCTTAGCCACTCACTGCGTTGAAGATAATATATGCTCATAGCCCCCACTACTATGACCCCACACTACATTGTCTTTCTCTTCCTCATACTACCCAACTGCCTCCCCTCCTACCAACACCCTCACTTCTCTTCCCCCTTCTCTCCCTCCTCCTTCCTCATCTCCCCCTCCATCATGTCCTCTAATCTTGCATCTGCCCTTGAGCTTCATCACACCCTCCCCCTCATTCAACCAACCCCTCTCTCTTTAAGGCAACCCCACCCTCACTTCCACCGTACTGCCTCCGCTTTACCCCGCTCCCTACTTCTCCTTCTTCTCCTCCTCCTCTCATCAGGTAATATCAACCCTAATCCCGGCCCCCCTCGATTTCTTTCTCACCCTAAGAAGAGTTCCTCACGTACCCTATCTAATATCCATATCCCACTCCTTTCCCCACCCACCCACCCTCCCTCACTCACACCGATCATCCATAGATGTTAATCCAAACCCTACCCCCTCCAGAGCTCTGTCTATCTCACCCTAAAAATAAATCCTCACGAATCCTACCTGATAGACACACCTACCTGTACCCTGACCCCTCTAGATCTCAGTATCACTCTGGAAATAGTTCCCCACGTAACGGCCCCACTAGACCGCCGTCTTACTTTGGAAAGAAATCCTCCCGTAACTTGCCTAACCTTATCCATATCCCTCTCCTTTCTCCCTCCACTCTCCTGTTCTCATGTGCCCTATGGAACGCATGCTCAGTCTCTAAGAAACCTGTTTTTACGCATGATCTCTTCATATCTAAAGCGCTACTCCTGCTTGCCCTAACTGAGACCTGGCTCCTCCCAGACGATACTGCATCCATTGCTGCTCTCTGCCATGGGGCCTACCAATTCTCCCATACACCTCGTACCACTGGTCGCGGGGGAGGTGTTGAGCTTCTACTTTCCCTCTCTTGCCAATTCCAACCTCTGCCTCAGTCACACTCCTCCCTCTCTTTCGAAGTCCACTCATTCGCCTCTTCTCACCATTTCCCCTCTGGGTAGCTGTTATTTACTGCTCACCCGACAAATCCAAATCGACCTTCCTTACCGACTTCGACTCCTGGCTCTCCGCCTTCCTCAATCCCTCTTCCCCCACTCTTATTCTCGGCGACTTTAATATTCATGTTGATAACCCCTCTGATCCCCACGCTTTAAAGTTCCTTGCCCTCACCTCCTCGTTTGACCTGCAACTCTGCTCCACTGCCCCCACCCACGTACACGGCCACTGCCTAGACCTGGTACTCTTCTCTAACTCCTCTCCCTCAAACTTCCACAACTCAATCCTTCCCTCATCTGATCATCACCTCTTAACCTTTAATCTTCAGCTTCCACTGTCTCAACCTCATCCTGTCTCCTCCAACCTATTTAGAAATCTTCATAATATTGATCCCTTGTCTCTCTCTCCTCTACCATTTCTCCATCTCTCTCCTCTATTGTGTCCTCCAAGCCTGTCGATGAAGCAGTATCTTCTTATAATGCTGCACTATCCTCTGCTCTTGATACTCTTGCCCCACCCACCCACCCCTCGTCCTGTCAGACGTTCTACCCTCCCGGCCCTGACTTTCACCCACAACCCGCTATTTACGCACATGTGCCTGTTCTGCTGAACGTGCCTGGGCCAAATCCCGCTCCCCGGAAGACCTCATTCACTTCAAATTCATGCTCGGCTCCTTCCAGTCAGCCATAGCACTTGCCAAGCAAGAATACTACATCCATCTGACTAACTCCCTCGCCTCTGATCCTCGCCGCCTCTTTAATACCCTCAATTCTCTCCTCAAGGTGCCCCCACCCCCGATCCCCCCCTCCCTCTCTGCCCAAACCCTAGCCGACTACTTCCACTACAAAATCCACAAGATCACCTTCCAATTCCCCACTCCCTCATCTACCTCCCCCTTCCCCAATTCTCCTCCCCATCCATACTTCCTCTGCTACCCTCTTTCCCTACGATCTCCGAAGAGGAAACTGCACTCCTTCTTTCCTCCTCCAAACCCACTACCTGTTCCTCTGACCCTTTCCCCACCCATCTCCTACATCCCATCTCCCCCCACCATTGTTCCATCCATCTCTCATATTCTCAACCTTTCACTCTCCACTGCAACTGTCCCAGTCAATTTCAAACATGCTATTGTCACACCTCTCCTCAAGAAAACCTCACTCGATCCCACCTGCCCTTCTAACTATCGACCCATCTCCCTCCTCTTCATTTCTAAACTACTAGAACAAGCAGTCCACTGCCGCTGCCTTGACTTCCTCACCTCCCATGACCTCTTGGACCCACTATAATCGGGCTTCCAGCCCCTACACTCCACTGAAACTGCCCTTACAAAAGTCTAACGACTTGCTCCTGGCTAAATCTAAGGGACTCTACTCTGTCCTCATTCTCCTCGACCTCTCCGCGTCCTTTGACACTGTTGACCACAATCTTCTCCTTAACACCTTCTCCTCGCTTGGCTTCAGGGACTCCCTGCTATCCTGGTTCTCCTCTTACCTCTCCCATCGCTCCTTTAGTGTATGCTCTGGGGGCTCCTCCTCCCCTACCCCACTCCATGTTAGTGTTCCACAGGGATCCGTCTTAGGCCTCCTCCTTTTCTCCCTTTATACCCAATCCCTTGGCGCACTTATCTCCTCCCATGGCTTTCAGTACCATCTCTACGGCGACGACTCCCAAATCTACCTCTCTACACCTAATATCTCTCCAGTAATCCAGACCAAGATCTCAGCCTGCCTTTCCGACATCGCTGCCTGGATGTCCCATCGCTGCTTGAAACTGAACATGGACAAGACTGAACTCCTCGTCTTTCCCCCCAACTCTGCCCCTCCTCTTTCCCCTTTCTCAATCTCAGTGGATGGATCTACGATCCTTCTTGTTCCCTCAGCCCACAATCTGGGGGTTATCTTTGACACCTCTGTCTCCTTCTCCACACACATCCAACTCATAGCTAAGACCTGCCGCTTCTTCCTCTTCAACATTGGCAAGATCCGCCCCTTCCTTTCTGAACACACTACCAAAACGCTTATCCACTCCTTAATTTCCTCTCGCCTAGATTACTGCAACCTGCTCCTTGCCGGTCTCCCCGCGAATCATCTCTTTCCCCTTCAATCTATACAAAATTATGCTGCTCGACTAATATTCCTCCAGTCTCGCCATGCCACATTACTCCTCTTCTCAAGTCACTTAATTGGCTCCCCATCCAAATCCGCATTCAGTTCAAACTTCTCATACTGACCTATAAACGCATCCACTCTGCAGCCCCTCAATACCTCTCATCCCTTATCTCTCCCTACATACCCTCTCGGGAACTTCGCTCCGCTAACAAACTACTTCTATTTAGGCCTTTCACTCGCACAGCTAACTCATGCCTTCGCTCCTTTCATCTCGCTGCACCCTACGCCTGGAACAACCTACCTATGTCTATACGCCAGGCACCCTCACTGGCCCTCTTCGAATCCAGGTTAAAAACCCACCTCTTCACTGTTGCCTTCAGATCCTGACCTCCACCCTTATCCTAACCCTATCCCCTTCAATCTCCCATGACCGAATTACACAGACCATATTATACTTTGCACCGAACTGACTATCGCTTTGTACTGTTGTATTAGATTGTAAACTCGGATGAGCATGACTCTGATGGGCAGGGACTGTTTATTATATGTATATGTTCTATATGCATGTCATACCTGTATAGCGCTGCGTGCTCGGCGCTATATAAGTGCTAATTATTATTAGTAGTAGTTTTGAAAATAGCACTCAAAGGTAACAAACAAGAGCCAAGGTGAAGAATAGGTGGCCGTTGAACACGCGACAAGTCTGGAGAGAAGGAAACAAGCAAAGAGCATATTGTGAAAGAATTAGTGTGTGCCGTCAAGTCAATGCTGACTCCTGGTGACCCAGCCCCTAAGATGAAATGGAAAGGCAAACCGTTTGCAAAAAGAGTAGAAAACGGATTAAAAGAGTGAAGAACAGAAACATTCAATGAATATGACAGAGGAATAGTGTTGCAGATTGGTGAACATGGCTGTGCCCATTTAATAAAATAATTCCAGTTTATTCATTTCCACACACTAAGTGGCTTGGTTTTTATTCCTTTATTTTTGATAAGGGCTTAAAAAACAAATTATGTAACAGGACAGATATATAGTAGGATTGGCCACTGTAGAAAACAGGACACTGGTCTTGTTGGACCTTTGGGCAGACCCAGTATGGCAGTTCTGTCACTAATTCCAAACCCTTCTTTGTGAGACCCATTCAAGATTTTTGATGAAATCACACCCAGAACCATGAATTTGTTTTACTTTAGTGAATAAGCCGCTGCAGTTTAAGAGATGGTTTCCACTCTTAGTTTTTTGAATGGATTTTATTATATAAACTGAAATCTATAGTATTGGACCAGGAAGTAAAATGGGCAGACTAGGTGGCCTTACTGTCTTTATCTAGCTGCTTAGAATATTTTGAGATGTGCTGTTTATAAACATTTTTAAAGAATCATTTTATAAATACAGCTGCTCTCTTGTTCTGTTTCTGGGACCCACCTGTTCTAAACTGTTGTAGAAATGTGTGCAGTAAATGAGTTACAAGTGATTGTTGATTGCATGTCTCCTCTCCTCTGGATCTCATTACTATGGATTTTCTGGACTTCTTATCCTCTTCAGGTTTATAGCAACACAATACTACCTCCCCACACACTGCCGGTCAGGTTCTAGACTTAGTGATCACTTCCTTGTCTTTCTCTCTTCTCCTACCCCCCTCACTTTCAGTGCCACAATCTTAGTGCTGCAAATTCATTTGTGACTCGCTGTCCCTCCTTCCTGCCTGACTTTGATTTGCACTGCTCTGATGATCAGGTACTTCATTTCAACTCTCTTATTTCCTCAGCCTTTGAATCTGTTCCTCCTCTCAGATCTGTTAGTCCTCCTTCCACTTCTTCTAATTCTTGGTATCACCATGGACTTCATCTCCTTAAGCGCCTACTCTGACAGTTGGCGTGTCGTTGGTGGAAATTCCAGTCACCCTCTCCACTTTTCTCTTTTTGGCCTGCTTCCTGTCACTATCATGCTGCTATAACTCTAACTAAAAAGTCATATTACTCCACCCTCATAGATAAGGACGCCTCCTCCACTTTCCTGTTTCGATTATTATGTCGTCTTACTGATCCCCCCCCCCCCCACAGGCCTCCTCTGCTGCCTCTTCCTTACACCCACAGGTCTTCGCCTCTGCTTTTCAACAAAGATTCTCACTATTCAGTCCTCCCTTCTGCTCATCCTCCTCCTGACCCTGTTTCTCTCCCTCTTCAACTGTTAGTCTTTCTGCTCATCCTCCTTCTGACCGTTTCTCTCCTCTCTTCTTCTCTTAATGTTTCAACTTACAGTGAGCTTTCTCATGCCATTTTTCCCTCCTGTTGGAAAGAAGCTATTGTCCTCCCCATTCTTAAACTGGCAGCCACTGATCCCCTTGATCCTCTCAATTATAGGCCGATCTCTCCCCTACCTTTTCTCTCTGAAGTTGTTGACCAGCTAGTTGCTCAACAACTCCAGGACTTTCGCCTTTGCTCCGGTGCCCTCCACTCAGCTCAAACAGGTTTACGTCCCCGGCTATTAACTGAAAACTCTCTCTTGTTACTGACTTTCTTTGCCCTGCACTGGATTCCAACACCAAGTTCTGCTTCTTTACTTGACCTCTCTGTGGCTTTCGATCTAGTTGATCATTCTCTTCTCCTCCTTTCTTGACTTTTGGAGTTACAGGCTCGGCTTTAGCCTGGTTCCACTCTTACTTGCACAATCACACGTTCCGGGTCTCTTGGTCATCCCTATTCTCAGCCTTAGAGCCTTCACTGTGGTGTCCTCCAGGGCTCTGTCTTAGGCCCTATTCTCTCCCCCACCTGCCCCATCCCCTCTCCCGGCTTTATGCCAATGACATCTGACTCCTTTTTGGTTTCCCTGCCAGTTCTACCTCAGTTATTTTTCAGATCTCTCTGAAGCTCAGTAGAATTGCAGATTTGCTTGCTGGTCATGGGCTTAAATTCAGTAACCCAAAAACCGCATCTATGATCTTTTTGAACACTATTTCTCCCTCCCTTACGATCCCTCCTATCTAGTAACGATACCCTTCTTTCCATTCCAGGACTTGATCAAATCCTTTGTGTATTCTTTGAATGTCACCTCTCTTTCTCCCACCATATTTCCTCAACTGTCCAGTGCTGCTTTTTCATTCTGCATCAGATCCGTTCCATCCGGAAACTCCTTCACCTGTCTTCCATTTGTCTTTTCATTCTTTTATTAGTTATCTCTTGTCTAGACTAGCTAATCTCTTCACTCCGGTCTCCCTTAATATCAGATTTGTCACCTCCAGTTAATGCAGAACACTGCAATAAAACTCTTACATGGTGCCAGTTCGATCATGTAACCCTGCTCTTTATCACGGAACATTGGTTCCCAGTGGTTTTCCGTATAAGGCTCAAACTTCTCATCTTAACATACCACATTCTTCATTCCGGTAACACTGCATTCTTGTGTCTCTTGGGGATACTGCTAGGTACATATGACCTAGATTGGCCACTGTTGGAAACAGAATACTGGGCTTGATGGACCCTGGTCTGACCCAGTATGGCATATCTTATGTTCTTATGTTGTTACAGTTTCTGACACCATACCACCCCTCGGTACACTCTCTGTTCTGCTTCACAGCATCTTCTTGAGGTCCCTAGCTTTCGTCTTGTCCACTCTTCTACAGAACAGTCTTCCTTCTTCTGAGTGGTTGCCACTACCCTATGGAATTTTTTTCCTTCTGTCCTTCACTGCCAACTCTCCTTTACCTGTTTGAAGGCCCATTTCTTCATCCTTTCTTTCCCTTCGAAAGCATACCCTAATTTTCCTTGTTCCTCCCTGACGTGCCTCTGCTTACTCCTCGCTTGGTCATTTTAGGAGCAGCACCAGTCATTGGTATGTCTTCATATTCTCCCCTTCCTTTCCTCCTCCTTGTGTCTTCTATTTTTCATGACATTCACTCCTAATCTGTAACTTAGGCTCCCTTCCCCCCCCTTTTTTTTACCCATTGTCTTCCCATCATTGTTTTTAATATATTTTAAAGTTGGTTTTATCTTGTTGACCGCCTAGTTGCCTTAGTTATAGGCAGTATATCAAATACACTCAAACAGTAACTGTAAAAGTTACAATGCAGATGAGATGTGATGTATGATATACTGAAATAAATTCAACAGTTGTGAAAGCCCCATGGCTAAGGAACAAGACTACCTGAGTTGGTACATCAGGCCTAGTCTTATTAAAGGTTGCTTTGAAGCCTGATATTATTCTCCTGTTTACCATCCATGTGTGTTATGACTTTTTCCCCTTAGTTTTACCATAGTCCCTTGTTTGTGTGTGTCTGAATTGAACAGATAGTACATGCTGGATGGAGCTTAAGGTCTTAAATGTATGTGTACAACACTACATATGCCTTGTAGCACTATAGAAATAAATGGTGGTGGTATCTGTACTAATAATATGATAATGGGCTCCGGATCTGAGTGGCTGGCAAATGAGTTTTCAGGATTCCTCAAGCCTTTTTTTTAATAGATCAGAAAGCAGAACTTGACCTCTCATCACATACATGCATATCTCTTTTGTCCCCACCCCTTGTGACACATGGCTCAGCCAGTGGAAATATCACTGTACCAGAAAAACACTGTGATTAGAACCGACACAGTTGTAAAGAATGAAGAAGTTGTGATTTGGGATATTTCTACCAGTAAAGAGTCGGATGCAATAAAACAAGGCAGTTTTCAGTACAGTATATGGACAGATCTATGATCTTCAGAGACCAAGAAAATATGGCAGAAGGACATTGAAATTGTTCCATTTGTGTTGGGTGCCACAAACCTGATTGTTAAAAAACAAACAAAAAAAAACCCCTTCCAAGTACATCTTGCTATATTGCCTTCAGAAGGCATGTCTCTTCTTTGCCACAGTGCAGGTAGAAAGAGCAACTCTGGCAGTAAATTTAAGAGATTAAAATCATGTTGAACATACTCTGTCATGGTATGCAGAGAGCCAACCTATTTGGAATCATTACCACAAGCCTTTTATGCTGTTTAAAAGGTCCTCTGTAGCTCTTTGATCCTTTTCTCCGTTCTGTGCATGGACCTCTGAGGTGAAGATCATATATGTTTGATTTAGAATATTAGGGGACTTGCGTCAGGCCAGCAAAAATGAGAACATGAACCCGTTTGATTCATTTTAGTGTGAGACAGTAAAAGAGCCTTGTGTTTAGCAGGAGTTAATGCAGGGAAGCTTGTGAGACGATGGTTACTTGCTGTTTATAGCTAAGAGAAAACAATCCTCCATGCAAAGCTGTCAAGAGTGATGTGGGTTTTTTTTGTAATTTAGGTGGTCTTTGTGAAAAAATGGTCACCTTTTTCTACAAATGCAACCCAGCAACTGCAGTGTGAGAAGAAATATGGCATTTACTTCGCTGATGGAAAAGTGTACTGCATGTATAGGTAAGCGCGTTTGCTATGTGTGTGTCCCATGTGATTAGAATGCATTTACAAGTTTTAAGATCTCTGTTTGTTTTGTTTTGTTAAAACTTGATATACTGCTTTGTCAACAGTTAACATAGAATCAGTTATTTACTCCTTCAAAAAGTATAAAGACTAGGGGACATAGACCATATGGCCTATCCAGTCTCCTCTTCCATACCAAATACTATAGACTCCCCCCCCCCCCACCCTTTAGAGGTCTTCTGTGTTTGTGCCATGCTTTATTGAATTCAGATACTGTCCTGGTCTCTACTACCTCCACTGGGAGACTATTCCTGGCATCTACCGCTCTTTCCGTAACTAAATATTTCTGCATATTACACCTGAGTCTACCCCATTCATCTTCATCCTATGCCCCCTCATTGCAAAGTTAATGTAGCCTTGTTGAAACAAGGCTATACTAAGTTCATAGAGGAAAAGTCCATAAAGCACTATTAAACTGAACTGGGTGAGATCCACTGCTCACCCCTGGGATAAGCAGCACGTAGTCCTGACCACCTTTGGGACCCTGGCAGATACTTGTGATCTGGACTGGGTGAGAGCCGCTGCTCACCCCTGGGATAAGCAGCACGTAGTCTGACCACCTTTGGGACCCTGGCAGCTACTTGTGATCTGGACTGGGTGAGAGCCATGGCTCACCCCTGGGATAAGCAGCACGTAGTCCTGACCACCTTTGGGACACTGGCAGATACTTGTGATCTGGATTAGCTACTGTTGGAAACGGGATACTGGGCTTGATGGCTGATTTGGTCTGACCCAGTATGTCAGAAATCTTATATTCTTAAAACTATTTTCTCATGTCACAAAGAGGAAGTCGCTCTGGGTTGAAAATGTATTATTTGACCAGTATTTCGCTCATACCTTGGCTCTCTTTGCCTAAGGAAGGCAGCCAGGTGAAACAGCCTACTGCTTTCAGACTATTCCCCGAGAACTAGAGAGTACAGTATGCTAAGTTGTGATGCCCAAACTGCACATTCATTAATCCTGGTGATTTATTTTATTTATTTAACAGGTTTTGTATACCACTTTATCATTTCAGTCAAAGTAGTTTACTTTGTTTTATTTATTTATTGATTGATTGCTTGCTAGCTAGCTACTTTTATACCGCTCCTTCCTGAGATCAGGGGCCGTGTGCAATGAACAACATTATTACGTAGCACAAATACATTATAACGTAAACTTGGTAATGTACAGTAAACAAGGACATTGATAACTTGGAATTTTCTGTTATGATTGTATTTTTATATGATATATTGCATAATTATTTATTCTACTCCACTCATTATTTTATAGAGCTCTATCATGTCTCTTCTCTAAGCTGGAGAACCTTAACCTTTTCAGCCTTTCTTCATGGATCCTGATCCGCTTAGTCTCCTACGTGTTTCCTTACTATTCCCCTAGTCTAGATATATCCTTGTCCTCCGCTGTTGTGTTGTCTGTAAGCTCTGATGAGCAGGGACTGTCTTTTACATGTGTCTGTGCAGCGCTGCATACGCCTTGTAACGCTATACAAATGGTAAGCAGTAGTAGTGATATCCTTCCATGTCCTTTATCATTTTGGTCACCCTTATTTGTACCTTTTCCAATTTCGCTATATTTTCTTTTCGATGTGGCAACCAGAATTGCATGCAATATTCAAGGTGCGGTTGCAGCATGGAGCAATACTGAGGCATTATAATATTTGTTCTCCATTTCTTTCTTTATAATTCTTGCCAATTTATTGGCTTTCTTGGCTGCCACTGTTACACTGAACAGAGTTTCAATATATTATCCATGATGATGCCTAGATTCTTTTCCTGGATGAGGACTCCTATTGTGGAACCTTGTACCATGTGTTCATCCCTAAGCGCATAATTTTGTACTTGTCCACATTAATTTTTATCAGCCATTTGGATGCCCAATCTTCCAATTTATCAAGATTTTCTTCAATTTTTCACAATCTTGTTGTGATTTAACAGCTTTGAATAATTTTGTGTCATCTGCAAATGTGATCACCTCACTCATTGTCCCCATTTCCAGTTCATTTATGAATATGTTAAATTACAGTGGGCCCAGAACAGATCCCTGGGGCTACTCCATTACTTAACTTTCTCCATTGAGAAAATGGACCATTTAGCTCTACTGTTTTCTATCTTTTAACTAGTTCCCAATCCGCAATAGGACACTTTTGGATCCTGATCCGCTTAGTCTCCTATATGTTTCCTTACCATTCCCCTAGATATATCCTTGGCCTCAGCTGTTGTGCTGTCTGTCTTGACTAGACTGTAGCGCTGATGAGCTGGAACTGTCTTATCTTACATGTCTGTACAGCGTTGCATATGCCTTGTAGCTATATACAAATAGGCAGCAGTGTCCTCCTACTACTGCTTATCATTCGAATTTTTAATTTCCTCAAGTGTGCCTCATGAGGGGCCTTGTCAGAGGCTTTCTGAAAATCCAGGTGCACTATCTCCACTGGTTCACCTTTTATCTACCTGTTTTACTTTTTTTCACACTTTATTTTCAAATAATATAGCAGATTGGTGAGACAAGACTTCCTTACCTAAATCCATGTTGGCTTTGTTCCATAGTGGATATAATAAAATATAAATTTTATAAATAAATAATGAATGAAACCATGGCTATCTATACGTTTAGTAATTTTGCTTGGCACTGATATTGAGGTAATTGGTCTGTAGTTTCCCAGATCACCCCTGGAACCCTTTGTAAATGGCGTTACATCGGCCAGTCTTCAGGTACTATAGATCATTTTAAAAATAGTTTAAAAATTGCTGCTAGTAGGTCTGCAGTTTAATTTTTTATTTCTTTCAGCACCCTAGGATGTGATTTGCTTACTCTTTAGCTTGTCAAATTGCCCTATTATATTTTTCAGGTTTACCAAGAGTTGTTTCAATTATTCCGATAAATCACCTTTTAAATATCATTTCTTTCATGGGTATCTCCTCTCCATTCTCCAGGACCAAGCAGGAAGTCAGTCCTCACATATGGGTGACGTCGATGGAGCCCTTGCGGAGCATTTCCCCAGCTTTCCATGAAAGCCTTTGGGAATGCAGGCACGCATGCGCGGTTCCCTTCCCGCCTAAAGGTGCCATCTTGCTTCAGTCTCTCTCTTTCCGTGAAGCCCACCGGACGTGTGTCCTAGTCATCCCGGAAAATAGTTAGATTTTTTGGTGATCCTTCGCTATTTTTTACTCCGGTTCGACGCCGGTTCCCCTCCCGCCAGGTTCGGTACACCGGTATCGAGCCCGATCTTCTTTTTTCGGTTTTTGCCCTTCGTGGCTGGCGTTCGCGCCCTTTTTTTTTCTTTTTCCCTGGAAGGCCGGTCCTTTGACCTCGTGGGGACTCTTTTTTTTTTTTTTTTTTTCCCCCGATGGCTTCCAGTGGCTTTAAAAAGTGTGATCGGTGTAAGAAGCTGATGTCTCTCACCGACACACACGACTGCTGCCTTCGGTGCCTCGGCCCCGACCACGACCCTAAGACATGTGGACCATGTGGGAAAATGTCTTCCAAGGCACTGCGAAGTCGTCAGCACCAAAAGGAAAGGCTTTTTTCTGACTCGGCCTCCAGCCGGGCCCGGACCTCGTCTGAGGCCTCGACATCTCGGGAATCGGATCCCGAGTACCGTCGGGGCTCCTCGGACAGGGGGTCCCCCGACCGGGAACGAAAGAGGAAGAAGAGGCTCGCAAGGGCATCGCCGGAAGAGGTCCCTGGCTCCTCGAGGGCTAGGTCTCAGACCCCCGACTGTCGCTCCGGGCCCATGGAACAGGAGAAGCCTTCCAAAGTTCCTCGAGTGGAGCCGGAGTCTGCTGGACACGTAAGTCCTGTAGTCCTCATGGACTCTCCTCCCAGAGAGCCGACGTCGGGCCCGGCGCCGCCGGGACCCGAGTCGGGGGCTGCTGAGTCTCCTGAGCTGGGTCTCAGGTTGACAGCCTTGGAGAGCAGACTGTCTGCCTTCATGGAACAGCAGCAGGCACTGATGGCCAGCCTGTCTGGCGCATCTGCCCCGACTACCGGGACATTGACATCAAAGTCAACCCCGGAGACCGAGCCGATACTCGAGACCATGAAGGCTCGAGGTCGACTTCGGTCGCGGTCTCCCTCGACCTCCCGTTCGGGACCGAGGGCGTCAACGCCGGTGCCTTCAGCGTCGGGGCGGGTGCTCACAGGCCCCATGCGGTCGGACCCCGATTCCTCATCGGACGAGTCCGCCTGGGAGACGGAGGACGAGGAGTCCCCCGACACCTTCAGGATTCGGTGCGTCCCATCGGACTCACTGCAGTCTGAACCCCGGAGTAGATCCCCTCCAGAGGATACCCGGTTCTCGGAGTTCATCCGGGATATGGCCACCACGTTGGCTATCCCTGCGGACCCCGAGGAGGAGCCAGGAGCTCGAGGCCCTGCAGTACAACTCTCCTCCGAAGGAGGCCTTTACTGTTCCGATTCCTCTGATGCTGGAACGGCTCCTCTTCCAGATGTGAGAGGCACCGGCCTCGGCGCCGGTTTTAAGCAAACAGGTCGATTCGATCTATCGACTCCAGAAGAGTCCTGGCTTTCAAAAGGCGCAGCTACCACACCATTCCATGGTGGTGGAATCGACCATGCATCGCCTGAAAAGTCAGAAGATGCACTCCGCGGTGCCCCCTGGCAGGGAGGCCCGGAACCTCGATGGTTTTGGTAGAAAGTGCTTCCAGGGCTCGATGCTTGCTTGCCGTGTCCAGTCTTACCAGCTGTACATGGGCATGTACTTGCGAGACCTGGCCAAGGAGCTGGCCGGGTTCTCTGCTGGTCTCTCTGGGAAACCCTTGCAGAGGTTCAAGTCCTTGTCCTCGGGGATCCAGGAATGCTCCAAGTTTATGTCCCGTGCTGCCTACGATGGCTTCGAGGCTTCGGCCCGTGTTGCAGCCGGCATCGCGGCTCGACGCCAGGCATGGCTGCAGTCATCGGACCTCGAGCCATGGGTTCAGGACAAGTTGGTCGATGTCCCTTGCCGAGGTGAGAACCTTTTTGGCAAGCCCATGACCGAGAAGGCTGCACAGCTAGAGACCGAGCACCTCACGAGGACAAGGCTGTCTAGAAAGACTTCTGCCCCTTCTCATAAGAAGGGCTCGGGTAAAAAGCCCTTTTACCCGAGGAAGGGCACTGCCTACAAACAGTACCCCCACAGTACCAGGCTACCCAAGCTGCCCCTCAGGGTCAGCAAGCCAAGGGGCAAGGTAATGGGCCCCGTAGGCAGAGGACCCCCAAGCCTCCGACCTCTGCTCCCACTCAGCAGGGTGGTGGTTTTTGACTCCTTAGGAATAGCCTCTCCGTCCCTGCTCTCCCAGCCCTGCACAGGAGGTCGCCTCGCCCTGTTTGCCCACCAGTGGCCACTCATCACTGGAGACAGTTGGGTGTTAAGCATAGTCCACAAGGGCTATACACTACACTTTCAACAACTGCCTCCTCCATACTTCCCAGGGGAGCCTCCAAGGCCTCCCCTGCACACACATCTTCTCCTTCAGGAGCTCCAAGGTCTGTTGGTGGACAGGGCGGTGGAGCCTGTGCCTCCCCACTTGCACGGTCGAGGGTTCTACTCCAGGTATTTCCTGGTACCCAAAAGAACCGGTGGCCTTCGACCTATTCTAGATCTCAGAAACCTCAACAAGTTCCTGGAGAAGGAAAAGTTCAATATGCTTACTCTTGGAACACTTCTACCCTACCTCCAGCAGGGAGATTGGCTATGCTCATTAGATCTAAAGGATGCGTATACTCACATCCTCATTCATCCAGACCACAGGAAGTACCTCAGGTTCATTGTGGGAGGAAACCATTATCAGTATAGAGTACTACCTTTTGGCCTCACCTCCGCTCCCAGGGTCTTTACCAAGTGCCTGGTAGTGGTGGCGGCCTACCTGCGAAATCAGGGAGTCCATCTTCCCATATCTGGACGACTGGCTCATAAGAGGTCAGACGTGCCAGGAGGCCCGACAGGCTACTCTCAGAACTATTGCTCTTCTTCAAAGCTTGGGGTTCGTCATAAACTTCGCAAAGTCCACTTTGCTCCCCTCCCAGAACTTGGAGTTCATAGGGGCGAGGTTGGACTCTCTGCTTGCAAAGGCATTCTTGCTAGAAGACAGAGCCCAAAGACTGATAAACTTAGCAAACCAGTTTCTCAGCAGGTCCCTGGTCTCTGCCAGACTCTGTCTGAGGCTTCTAGGCCACATGGCTTCAACAGTACATGTGATCCCCAATGCCAGGCTCCATATGAGGCCTGCACAGTGGTGCCTTCGGTCTCAGTGGTCACAGGCCACATACAGCCTCAGAGACAGGATAAGGGTGTCCAGACAATTTCTGAACTCCCTCAGCTGGTGACTGCACCCACCCAATCTACTACAAGGGGTACCTTTTCAGATTCCTGGGTTCACAGTGGTGTTGACCAAGGATGCCTCCCTGCAGGGCTGGGGAGCTCATTGTCTAGGCAGGTGCACCCAGGGTCTGTGGTCTCCCTGGGAAGCCGCACAGCAAATCAATCTCCTGGAACTCAGGGCTATTCGGTTGGCCCTCAAGACTTTTTCTCAAACCCTGGCTCATCAGAGTGTCCTAGTTCAGACAGACAACCAGATAGCCATGTTTTATGTGAACAAGCAGGGCGGAACTGGGTCCAGGCTCCTTTGTCAGGAGGCACAGGACCTTTGCTTGTTTTGCTCTCAGACACAACATGCTCCTCAAGGCAGTGTATCTACCTGGCCAGGAGAACTACCTGGCAGACAGGTTGAGCAGGATTCTGCAGCCCCACGAGTGGCAGCTCCATCCTTTGGTAGTTCAAACGATTTTCCTGAAATGGGGACTTCCATCCATAGACCTGTTTGCCAGTCCTCTGAACAAACAGCTGCCAAAGTTCTGCTCCAGGCAACCGCATCCTCTGCGTATAGCAGCAGATGCTTTTCTAATTCCCTGGTCTCAAGGCCGCCTGTATGCGTTTCTTCCCACGCCCTTGGTGGCCCGAACTCTGTTCAAGATTCTTCAGGACAAGGCCTTGGTCCTGCTGGTGGCTCCCAGGTGGCCGAGACAGTCTTGGTTTCCACTTCTGCTTCAGCTGGCAGTGGATCCCCCACTGCCTCTGGGGTTGCAACCCGACCTTCTCTCTCAGGATCAGGGTACCCTTCTGCACCCCAATCTCAAAGCTCTCAATTTGATGGCATGGAGGCTGCAAGGGTAGTTTTGGCTCCCTGGGGCCTACCTCAGGAAGTTGAGGAGGTTGTCCTAGCCTCTAGGAAACAGTCCACTAGGAAAACCTATGCTCTTAAATGGAAAAGGTTTTCCGTGTGGTGTCACCTACATACAGAGGATCCTTTCTCCTGTACTGTACCAGTAGTGCTTCAGTACTTACTGCACTTATCAAATCAAGGACTTAAGTCCAATTCTGTTCGGATCCACCTCTCAACTCTAGCAGCTCACCACTCACTGGTGGAAGGACATTCTCTGTCGGTTCACCCCTTGGTGTCCCGCTTTCTCAGAGGTTTGCTCTTGCTCAAGCCTCCAATCCGTCCTCCTGCTCCTGAGTGGGAGTTGAATGTGGTCTTGCAGCAACTGACTCGCCCACCTTTTGAGCCAATGGCTACTTGTCCTCTATGCTTCCTGTCCTGGAAGACACTCTTCTTGGTAGCCCTTACCTCGGCTAGGCGAGTGAGTGAGCTTCAGGCCCTGGTCTGTGACAGGCCTTACACCAGATTTTATAGGTAGTCCTTAGGACTCATCCAAAGTTCCTCCCCAAGGTTGTCTCCTCTTTCCACCTCAACCAGGAGGTGGTTCTTCCAACATTCTTCCCTAGGCCTCATGCAAGCCAGGCTGAAGCAGTTCTGCATACCCTGGACTGTAGGAGGGCCTTATCCTTCTACCTTGACCATACGCAGGGACATAGAAGGGCTACTCAGCTCTTCATCTCTTTTGACCCTAATAATTTGGGGTTAGCTGTGTCCAAGCGTACCTTGTCCACCTGGGTGGCTGACTGTATCACCTGGGCTTACAGGGCGGCTGACCTTCCTTTGCAGGGTCAGGTCACGGCCCATCGTGTCAGGACAATGGCTGCCTCAGTGGCTCATCTCCGCTCTGTACCATTGGTAGACATCTGCAGGGCTGCAACTTGGTCTTCCAGCCAGACTTTTGCGGCCCATTACTGTCTGGAGAGGGAGTCCCGTAGGGACAGTGCTTTTGGCCAGGCAGTACTCCGGAATCTCTTTGAGGTTTAGGCAACTCCTGCCCTCCAGCCCTCCGTTGGGCTACCGTTGGGATGGTCTGTCAGTGAAAAGCCTTTCTTTGATGCTGGGACTAGAGGGAGTTCTCTTGTTCAGCCTGGGTTCCTGGTAGCCCAGAGCTAGGGAGTCACCCATATGTGAGGACTGACTTCCTGCTTGGTCCTGGAGAAAGAGTAGTTACTCACCTGTAACAGGTGTTCTCCAGGAGCAGCAGGAATCAGTCCTCACAACCCTCCCTCCTCCCCTTGGAGTTGCAGTTGTACATAGCTAAAAACAGCACACAAAAATGTAAAATAAACTATGTCATTTGACTGAAGCAAGATGGCACCTTTAGGCGGGAAGGGAACCGCGCATGCGTGCCTGCATTCCCAAAGGCTTTCATGGAAAGCTGGGGAAATGCTCCGCAAGGCCTCCATCGATGTCGATGTCACCCATATGTGAGGACTGATTCCTGCTGCTCCTGGAGAGCACCTGTTACAGGTGAGTAACTACTCTTTATCTTCAGTAAAGACAAAAGCAAAGAATTCATTTGGGGGTCATGTTTACTAAACCATACTATTAGTTAGTTCGGGGCAGCATGGTAGAAGTCCCACACTAAATATTAGTGTGGGAAGATGCGGTGACTGGATGGGTTGGGTGCAGAGTGCGGGCGTTGACGGCACATTACAGCATGACCATCCTTGGTGCATGTTAACTGCGATTGCTGCCATTAGCGTGGGTACACGTGCCACCTCAATGACTGGCAATAAGTGCACTTGTGTTAGATGTGCTGGGTGGTTAGCATGGTGAGGTGCATCTCCCCATGGCAACTGCGGGAGGACATGCTGGGCATACCCCAACAGCATGGGTCTATGCTACTTCCTTTGCTAATTTTGGGAGCTTACTGTGCACTAACAGTGCATTTTAGTAAGCATGCCACCTTTAGTCTCTCTGCTATGGCCTTGTTCTCCCTTGGTGCCCCTTTTACCAACCCCAGGCATAATCTTCTCTGTAGGCTCTTAAACCTGTTAAAGCAGCGGTTCTCAACCTGTGGGTCGCGACCCCCACAGGGGTCGCCTCAGGATTTACCAGGGGTTGCCTGACACATCCCGGCAGGGGCGGCTCTATCATGAGGCGAAGTGAGGTGGCCTCCTCAGGCGGCAAAAAATGCCCCCAAAACAGCCGCCTCACTTCGCCTTCAAAAGTTAAAAATAAAAATAATCCAAACGCTCAAGTTGCTGCCGCTGCCGAGTCCGCTTCTTGGCAGCGGCAGACTCCCCTCTCCTTCCTATAGCAGCCGCGGCTCCTGCTTCTTGGAACCACGGCTGTGCTAGCGAGATCAGCTTAAACACAAAGCCAGCCAGTGCGGAGCCTTCCCGTGCAGTGGCGTCCCACCCCCAAAGGAAGTTGTATGCAAAGGAAGTTACTTCTTTTGGGGGTAGGACGCCACTGCACGGGAAGGTTCCGCACTGGCTGGCTTTGTGTTTAAGCTGATCTCACTAGCACAGCCGTGGTTCCAAGAAGCAGGAGCTGCGGCTGTTATAGGAAGGAGAGGCGAGTCTGCCGCTGCCGAGAAGCGGACTCTGCAGCGGCAGCAACTTGAGCATTTTTATTTCCCTGGGGGCCAGGACTGGAAATGGGCTATGGGGGGGGGGGGGTAGGACTGGAAATGGGCTATGGGGGGTTAGGACTGGAAATGGGCTGATGGGGGGGTTAACTGGAAGTGGGCTGATTTGGGAGGGGGCTAGAACTGGAAATGGGCTGATGGGGGTTTAGAACTGGAAATGGGCTGATTAGGGGGGGCTAGGACAGGAAATGGACTTATGGGGGGGTGTTAAGACTGGTAATGGGCAGATGGGAGACTAGCACTGGAAATGAGCTAGGACTGGTAATGGGCTGATTGGGGGGCTAGGACTAGAGTGGGCTGAAGGGGGATAGGACTGGAAATGGGCTAATGGGGGAGGGGAGGAGAGTGCTGCTGGCCCTGGAAGAAAACTAGGGGCTAGGGCTACAAATGGGCTGATGCGGGAGGATGGTAGAATAGGTCTGCCAGGGGAAGGAGGAGGCACAAAGGGAGCTGACACCGGGTAAGTAGAGGGCTGGAAAGGAGCTGACACCTGGGATGTACTGAAGGGGGACTGGAAGGGAGCTGACACTTGGGGGTGGGAGTGGTAGGTGGTTGGGTAATGGGGAGGAGGCTGGAAGGGAGCTGACATGCAAATGGCACTGGAAGGGGGATGGACAGAGGGTAGGGTGACTGGAAGGGAGCTGACTGGGGGGGGCACTGCGAGTAGACGTGAGCTGATATCTGGGATGGTATTTGGACTAGAAGCTGCTGGACAGTGGGGAAGGAGGGGGACTGGAAGGGAATGGACACCAGTAGCAGTCATGGGAATGCAAGGTGGTTGACATTGGAAGGTACTGGGAGGGAAGGACTGGAAAGGGGGCTGATACTGGGGAGGGTTACTGGAACTGGAAATGGGCTGATGGAAGGAAGTGAAGAAAACAGAAAAAGAGATAAGAAATGGCAGATGGACCATAGACCACAGAAAGAGAGCAAAGAGAAGACAGGAAATCTGAAGCCTCAGATCAGGACCAGCATGATCAGAGAATAAAATGGTCAGACAACAAAGGTAGAAAAAATAAATTTATTTAATTTTAGTTATTGGACTGGTCCAAAGAGGAGAAGGAGAACCTCGTGGAGGGCCCTGTGGGTGGGGAGTCGGTGAGTTGGGGTCACGCTCCCCTTTCCATTTTGCTGTCCTTATCTGTATGCTCTGTTTTTCTTTCTAGTTTTGTATGATTTTTTTTTCTGATTGTTTTGGGATGTATTTGGCTCTGCTGCTTTAAATAAAGCAGCTTCAGATTTTTTTTAAAAAGGCCTTGGTTGGCAGTTGGGCCTCACCAGGCTTGTGTGGGAATCTGGGGATTCTCCGATTAGATTTCCCAGTCAACTCAGCAGGTCTTGGAATTCCCTTTCAGGAACTCCCTTTTTGCCACAGCTGGAGTTTTTCGATTTTATTTGCTGCATGGTTTTCAGTCATGCAACTCCTAGCAGTTTTTTTACCATGGCTGCCATTTTTGCTCCTGTTGTGGCTACAAAGCCTGGGGTACCTCCTTTTTTTTTTTTTTTTTCTGGCATTCTAGAACTCTCCGGGGGGGGGGGGGGCAGGCCCTGGTGTTGTGCCTGTGGCCCCTGCAGTTCCCTTCTTTCTTTATTTTCTGCTCTTGAGTCCCACATCCATTTAGGATGGCGGTTTGGGCCTGCCAAATGTGGAACATGACAGGGTGGAACTAGCCGCATGCCTGGGGCCCTAGTTGTAAGTGGTAGTGTTGCTGCTCCTGAAATGACTCTTGGGCTGTGTTCAGTTTGGCTAGCTGCTTGGCAGCCTCTCTTAATGGGACACAGGGCTGGACATCCTTCCCCCTGCCCAGGGACCCAGAACCCATGAGCAGCTAAAGAGATCACAGCCACCGCTTCACCCTTTCAACCCTCCATTCCTTTGGGAGCCTCACCTTTTCCCTTCAGTGGTTGGCTGAAGATCTCGCGTGAAGTTCAGTCACTAGAAGGTAAGTCTGAGGAGGACAGAGTGATACTTCTCCCCCCCCCCCCCCCTCTGCCGTAGAGCCCAGTTACGTTTCTTGCAGGATGTTAAAGCAACTCTGCAGATTGCATAGTTGGCTTTTGGGCAAGGTTAGTTGGCAGATCACCTTATAATTGGGGATACAGTAGACTGCTATGTTCTTGCTGCCCCCTATCCTTATGCATTAGTGCATAGGATTTTAGGGAGGAAACTCCCTAACTAGGCCCCCTAGGGTCCTGTCTTGGCTGTTTCCTCTGCCCTAAGGTGAGCCGGATCAGCACTTAGGGCCCCCTGGGGTGGAGATCTTGTTCGCTGATGGGACATAGTGCAACTGTCTCAGTAGTGGGAGTTGCTGTGTGTGTTGAAGGCTCAAGGCCTTTAAGAAGGCCATGGCAGTAGCCACCTTAAGCTTTCAGGCAGTGCTATTTGCTCCATCCTTCTTAAAGACCTTGAGCCTCCATCATAAAGATTCCTCACATTCAACACCTCTCACTAGTGGGACAGTCTGTGCTGTGTCCCATCCATGAACAAGAGGGACCATGGTCTCTTGTTCCTAAAGTTGAAAGATTGTTCTCTGGAGCACTTAGCCTTAGTTCTCTGGAACACCTAGTTGAGTCAAATGGTCCTTGGGCCCATTCTCCTTCTGGATACTAGAAGACTTGCCATAGGCCACCTATGTGACTGCTGTTGCTGCTGATTAAGCCTGGTTCAGAGTCTCCCAGATGGTGGTGGTAGTATTGGCCAGTTGGTTGTACTGTCATTAGTCTGCTAGCTCTGATCGTGACCATAGACACTCCTGGAATACAGACATAAAAAGCCCATGGATGGAGTCTAGAGTTACCCTTGGATAATGGTGAGCCCTTCAGTGCCTCCATTGTAGGAGGGGTACTCCTTGATAAGCTTTTGACCTGCTCAGGTTGCCTCCATGGTGCCTTTGGAACCCTGTAATCCCCCTCAATGAGTGCTGGTTGTCCTTCCCAAGGTGCAGCCGAGGGGGTGTAACTCGGCCTGTTCTCACTGGGTGAACCCATACCACATTAGACTAGTGAGCCTTCGGGGTTCTTAGGCAAGATCAGAGTTCTGTTAGCATCTTCCACAAGCCATTTTTCTGTCCCTCGACTTTCTGATTCAGGCCAGCCTGGGACTTCTGATGCACCCTCTTTGAAATATGGCAGTGCTTACAGAGTCTCCCTGTGGCGCTTTGTTTTGCTAGGGGACATTTGTGAAAGCTCTTCAGTGCCTTCTATAATGGCTGGTTGTTTTCTTCCCATACCCCCCCCCCTCCCAGCAGGATCAGGGACAACATCCCTGATGCATATGTATCCAGGAAGGACGGTTCCTTTTGACTTGTTCTGGTCTTAGAGCTGGTTGCTGTGGACAGTCTCTCATATTTTTAAGTTTGTCGCTGCATTGGTCAGGTAGTGGGTGCTCTTCACCTCCTGGACCTTGCCATGGCATCTGTCACTTTCCCATTGTGGTCAGCTGTTTCTCTGCTTCTAGAGCACCTCTTCAGTTCTTGGCCTTGCCTTGGACCTAGACATGACTTCCCATAACATTTACTGAGGGTAATAGCGATGGTAGCAGTGCCTTTTTGCATGCAGAGTGCTCAGCTACGCATATCTGGCTGGCCTGGTCAGTCTCTTTGGTGAAGACCAAGTAGGATGCAGGCCTACTGGGGTCATTGATCAACTGTCCTAAGAGCAGTCTGATTCTCTCCCAGATTGGGACTACCTGGAAGCAAGTTCTTATACTTTCCTTTCTTGCAACAGAGTTTTGACTCGTCTCAGAAGGCCTAGAGCATGTGATTCTCAGCTGTATGGCCGGGTATCCTCGGGTCCTTGGTGGTGTGACATTGACCTTGGAACCGGACCTTTGGTCCCGGGTGCATAGGCACTCACTGCAGAGATATCGCCTAATCTTCGGGTCTCCATATTCCCTGTTGTTCAATCAGGCCCTTTCTCGCTTCCATGAGATCAAGGAGCAGTTGAAGTAGTGATTGTGATTTCCACTATCTCAGGGCTGGGGTGCTTCTCATCTCAGAACCTAGCTGGAAGGGCTGGATGTGTGAAGCCTGGCTCAATCCCCCTCAGGAGGCCGCTAGAGCAATTGATTGGACCCTGGGGGGATCTCTTGCCTCCTTAGTGAAAGTAGTGGGTTGTGTGTTCTCCAGCTTTGTCCTAGTAGTGATGCATGTCTGCTATTGTAGTGGTTCTTGTGGCTGCGGAGGAGTGTGTTATTGACTTGTCTTCTGCGTACATCACAAGATCCGATAATGGCCAGTCCAATTTCAGTGTTGGAGCTTCATGAGTCCGGGCGTAGTGAGAGCTTTGCTCTCCCATTTGCAACCTTGCAGTGTGAAGATGGGTGCCTTCTAGTGATCCACTTGATTTCAGGAGAGAGTCAAGTAGGAGTGTTTTTCAATTGCGATGGAGGGCTTGATGGCCCTTATTTAGGAATGGACTTAGGAAGTGATGCTGTAGGTCTCCGTCCCTGACTCTTGGTAAATCATCATCTGCATTGGTTAGGGCTCATCTGGATCTGGTGATCCTAAGAACCATGGATTGCCCTTCTGCACCATGATACATGGATTCTTGATCCAAGTACTGTGGCCTTTCTCTTCAAGATATGTACCTATAATAAGAAACATGCTAGGGGGCTCCTGGTGATGCAGTTGGGCGGTTCCTTCCCTCTTATGGCTTCATCCTTATGGGCACAAACCTTCCATTAAGAATGGCTTGGGAGCGATAATAGGTTTGCAGCTTTTAGCCAGTGGGCCATTATGCCCTTAACTTAGGTTGGAGCATTTTAGAATTTCAACTTGGGCTGGGGCTTGGCCCTGAACTCAAGGTTTTAGTGACAATCAAGTTTTGCTAAAGGAGACCTCCAAGGGATTTGTTGGCAGTTTATCTCAGTGGTGCCTGTTTCTACAGGAGTAAAGCAGTTCTGTCTGCCTGAGTGTCTTGTTGGGTCTCAATGGGCCTCTGATGTAGAAGGCAATGAAAGGGCTTTCTTTGGGGCCCATGTGTCAAGCTTCTTCCTAGGGACTTAAGTGAAAAAAGCCAACTTGTGCGTTATTCGTTTTTGTTTTTTTTTCAAATACAGCTTCTGCGTTGACTTCAGCTGCTCCTCCTTATTTCTGATCTGTGTTTCAAGCAGAGGTGTTTCTGACATTTGATTATGCTAACGTTGTATTGTTGGGTTTGCCATCTTCTACCTTTATCAGTGTTGCATTTAGTGCAGAATGCTATGGCAAGGGTAGTTTTGGGCAAATCGTGATTCAACCATATTGCACCCTGTTTGCCTTCTTTACATTGGCTGCCTACTCGGCAGCAGATTGTTTCTTTGTATGGTATTGAAAATGCATTTGGGTGAGCAGTTGCTGTGGTCTGCTTCGTCATGCCCTTTGTGATACTCTTATCTTGTCGCCTGCATTCCGGACTAGTTTGCATGTTACATGTTCTTGTGCTTTTGCATTGGCTGTCCCTAACTTATGGAATAGTTTGCCTGATTCCTTGCCGGGCTGCTGTGATATTTTGTCCCGTAGGCATCTGAAGTGTCAGGTGTTTGATTGGATTTTGTATCTGTTTTTATGCTTTGTCAATGTATTTTTATTTGTTTTTTGTGCTGCCTTGAACTGTGCAATTAGGAGGGTTATAAATGATGTAAATAAATAACATGGTGGATGCTAAAGTGTGTGCTATCCTTCTTTCCAGGGTGCCACTCCTTTTTTTCATTTTGACCAAACTGTGGTTCTGCTTTCCTTTGCAGAAAAGGTTCTTTTGAAGAGGCTCCTCACTACACCTGCTGGATGTGCATAGGGGGTTGTTTGGTTTCAGGGAAATTGCCAGTTTCTCTCTTTGGTCAAATGATCTTTGGTCTTCCTTGGTGGCTCAAGGATAGTTTTGCCAGAAGCCAAACACTCTCTTCTCAGCTGGTTTAAGGAGGCTATTGCAGCCGGGTACGTTCTGACTGGTAAGCATGTCCAGGAGTGAATCAGAGCTCACCGCATTGACTGCCTTTGTAAAGCTCTGCTGGGTGTTTATGGGAACTGTTCAGATGCTGCCTTTGGCGGGTTGCTCTTTCCTTTCTAGTCTTCAACCCACCCTGGCCTTAACTGCTTGTGTATGTCCCACTCATCAGTACTGGTTTAGAAAGACCAGGAAGGATAAACATACCTGACAATTTTACTTTCCTTGAATCGCGCTAGACCAGTCCATTACTGACCTTGGAAGACTGCTGTTGCAGGTTGAGAAGTCTGCTGCCTGTGGTCACATTATTGATATCAGTGGCTGGAAGATACTTTCAGCAGCGTTGGAGGTCCAGTTGTCATAAAAAGGCCTAGTCAATTCTGTTGTGATGGCAAGAGAGACAAATACTTGTTTGCACCTTTTGTGGCAAAGCTGTTTGTGTTTTAATAAGATCGTCTGAGGTTTTTTTCCAGTCTTTCTTATTGCTTGGCAAGTGTCATACTGGTTTCTCTCGGTGCTGTACCAGAGGATTTACCAAGTGATGTCATGGCTGAAAGTTGCTACCACCTTTTGGCAAGGAGTATAACCCAATTGTCTAAACTGGTCTAGCAGGATTCAAGAAAAGTAAATGATCAGGTATGTAAAATGTATCCTTTGTGACCATGTTTCATTCTCTGACACCTGTTTGTTGGCTTCAGGCAGCTGCTGCAGCATGAGTGCTCCCTGTGTCCAGAAATACGACCCTTTCACTCCTTTCTGGATTTGGAACAGCACATGAGGAAACAACATGAGCTCTTTTGCTGCAAGCTATGTGTGAAGTACCTGAAGGTGAGCAGCAACGTTTAAGCTTTAACTTGATCATGCACAAAAAACAAGTAATTACAGTGTGAGAGACTATTCATGGGTATTAACCATAGAATAAAAGGAACGCCCTACACAAAACTTCTAAAATCTGAATCATGTGTTAGTAACTTGGCTAATAGCGGCAATAATAAAAGGAGAGTAATATTTGTAACATGGAGGGATTAAGAGGTCTGAATATGTAATTTTTTCATCCCTAGCAAACACCCACAAAATACATGCAGAGGGGTGAAATATTTGCATGCACTCCCTCTCCATTGGTCTAGCCCCAGCATTTGATGTCCCTCTTTCACAGGTGTTTTCTGATTGCCATCCATATGAGCTGGGTCACTAATTATCTCCAGGAACAAGCAGGCATGAGTCTTCACATATTGGTATCTTCGGTACCGACGGAGCCTGCGTGGGAACGCTCTCCAGCGTCCAGTAAGAAAGCTTTTGGGAGCATCCCACAGCGCCTGCGTGCTGCCTTCCCGCCTTTCCCAACCGCCTCTCTCCAGTTCTTCTTTTCCGCGGAGCCAGCAGGTCGTGTTCCTGTCACCGCAGAAGAAGTTCTTTATTTTTTCTTTATTCTTTTATGTCGCGTCTGCCTTCTTCGACATCAGACCGGTACCGCCGGTCTTTTCTTTTCTTTCTTTAAAAAAAAAACAAAACAAAAACTTATTCTTTCTTCACTGTGCATTTTAGTTTTTGGGCCTTAGGCCTAAAAATCTTCTCCTCGTGGAGAAGCCCGCCTCCGGGTTTAAAAAGTGCACAAAATGTGGCGGTACTATTTCTGTCACCGACACCCATGATTGGTGTCTAAAATGTTTGGGTCCTGACCATTCCATCACAGATTGTGTGTCCTGTACCATGATGTCTAAAAGAGGTCGGCAGAACCGAGCAGCCAAGCTCAGTACCCTGTTTCCCTCTGATGCAGCTTCGGTGGCATCGACGTCTTCCAGGGCTGCTTCTTCCTCCCATGGATCTCAGGTAACCAAGCATAAATCTAGCCGGTCCTCAAAGGGCAAATCTCCCTCTAAGCATCGAGATGCCTCAGGGCTTGTCCTCGAGGACTCCGCACCGGCAAAGATACCCCGGCAGGAAGTTCCGGCTTCCAAAGCATTGTCTATGGGGTCACAGGTTGACATCGATGGCTCGGCCTCGACCGATCACCTGTTGCCGTGTTCTGGGGTACCGGTGGCTCCCACTGGTACCGATATCCAGACTTTGGTGGCGTCGATGGATCAGAAGATTCTGTCCATGCAGCGCACCCTGACGGCATTCATGCAGGCTGCGACGCCTCCGGTACCGCAACAATCCCTGTTGCCGGTATCGGCTCCGGCACCGGCATCGTTCCCGGTGCCGGTACCGATTGCATCGACATCGGCTTCGGTGTCGACTGTAACGGTACCCTGTCCTATGATGCCCATCAGTACCGAACCGGTACCATTTACTCCGGATGTCGATCCCACTCGGTACGCATATCGGGCTTTACAAGAGCATCCAGACAGGCGATACTTCGATTCCTCCGAAGACTCTGAGTCGGAGGCTTCTGTCGAGGCATCGGTACTTCCTCAGGAGGAGTCTTCTCCAAAACGAAGGATGTCTCCTCCAGAAGACTTGTCTTTTCAAGACTTCATTAGGGAAGTGGCTAGGGGCCTCTCCATAACAGTGGCCCCTGAGTCAGAGCCTAGAGCCAAGCAATTAGATATATTGCAATATCCTAAGGCTCCTAAAGAGGCAGCTACTTTACCTGTTCATGAGATTTTGTATGATCTCATGTTAAGCATGTGGGAGACACCTCTTACTACCTCTCCTCATTCTCGCAGGTTAGACACCATGTATCGTGTCCCTCCTTGTCCTGGCTTTCATAAGACTCAACTTCCTCACCACTCTATTGTGGTAGAGTCTGCCATGAGAAGGATAAAGAGTGCAAAAAGACACTCATCTAATCCTCCAGGACGTGAATGCAGGACCCTAGATGCTTTTGGCCGTAGGGTTTTCCAAGCTAATATGCTTGCTGCCAGAAACAACTCCTATAGTCTGTATATGGGGATGTTTCTAAAAGAAGTCACAGATCATCTGCAGACTTTAGCTCCTTTTATTTCAGAAGATAAAAGGCAGGAATTTCTCACTTGGTTCAAACATGCCCAGGATGTTTCCAAATTTTCCAACCGTGCAGCCTTTGACTCTTTTGAGTGTGTAAGCAGAGCCTCGGCTATTACCATAGGTGCACACAGAATTGCTTGGTTACAAGCCTCTGATTTGGAACTCTGGGTCCAAGATTAATTGGGAAATCTTCCTTCTACAGGTGAAAACCTTTTTGGCAAGGATTGGCAAGCAAAGGCCACTCAAATGGATGCTGAGAACTCTGCTTTGGATTGACTTTCAAAGTCTACCTCTGCTCCTGTTAAGAAAAGATTGTTCAAAAAGACATCTTTTTCTAAAAAGAGAAGATATTATCCTGCTTATGGTCAGCAGGCATCTTCTGCAGGTCGTTTTGCTGCAAAATGTCAGCAACCACCTAAAAAGGCCAAGTCAAAGGCTGCTAGGCCTTCCACGGCCCAGCAGCCTCAGCCTCCTCAGGGCCTTTGACTTGCAACTAGAGAACTTAGCCTTTCTAGCTCTGGAAGAACCAGAGCCCCTCACCATTCCTGGAAGGTTGGCTTACTTTGCTCCCAGATGGGAGCAAATCACAGCAGAGCAATGGACCCCCTCTCCATCATAAGGGAAGGGTACAAGCTTCATTTCTTAAGCCTTCCTCCTCACACCATGGTGAAACAGTTCAATTCTCCAACATCTCTCCTCAACCTTCTGGATCAGGAGATTGCTACCCTTCTTGCCCAAGGGGCAATAGAAGAAGTACCTCTTCTTCAACAGGGCTCAGGGTTCTACTCCTCTTATTTTCTTATTCCAAAGAAAACAGGGGGCTACAGACCCATACTAGATCTCAGAGAATTGAACAAGTTTCTATTCAAAGAGAAATTCAAGATTTCTCTCGGTGCTCTGTTTCCATACCTTCAGAGTCAGGACTGGCTTTGTTCTCTAGATCTCAAGGATGCGTACACCCATGTCCTCATCCATCCAACACACAGAAGGTTCCTTCGGTTCCTTTTTCAAGGAAAGCACTACCAATACGGGGTGCTTCCTTTCGGTCTGGCCTCTGCACCAAGGGTGTTCACGAAATGCATGGCAGTAGTAGCTGCATTTCTACGCACTCTAGGATTATTCGTATTCCCATATCTGGACGACTGGCTCAGACTTGTCTAACCTGCACAATGCGTGTCCTTCAGTATTTGGGACTGGTAATAAACATCCCAAAATCCAATCTCACCCCTACTCAGTCTCTGGAGTTTATAGGGGCCTTGCTGGATACCACAACTGCAAGGGCCTATCTTCCTCGGGCCCGTTGCCTACGCTTGGTGCAGTTAGCCTCCCAGATACAGTTAAAGTCCCATTTAACTGCTCGAGAGATGTTACAACTCTTAGGCCACATGGCATCCACCGTGCATGTGGTTCCATATGCTCGCCTTCACATGAGGGCAGCTCAATGGACTTTGTCCACCCAGTGGACTCAGGCATCAGGTTGCCTGTCAGAAAAAATAGCAAACTCCAGTCGCCTTTTTTGGTCTCTCCAGTGGTGGAAGTCCTCTCCAAATCTGTTGCTGGGGTCCCCTTTTCAGCAGTCACTACTCCAAGCAACTCTTACAACAGATGCTTCTCCAATGGGTTGGGGGAGCTCATCTGCAGGATCTCTCCACCCAGGGCATCTGGTCTCCACATATCAATCTCTTGGAACTCAGAGCAATATTCTTAGCTCTGAGTGTTCCATTCCCTGCTCAGCTACAGGACAGTCCTCATCCATACGGACAACCAAGTAGCCATGTTCTATGTAAACAAGCAGGGCGGGACTGGCTCTCTGTCGCTTTGCAACAAAGCTTTGCGACTGTGGGCCTTCGCCAGAGAGCATCACATTCATCTTCTGGCAGTATATCTTCCAGGCGTTCAAAACTCTTGGGCAGACAGACTCAGTCGAGTTCTGCTTCCACACGAGTGGTCCCTCCACATGGACCAGGTAGCCAGGATTTTTCGAATTTGGGGAACCCCGGACATAGACCTCTTTGCAAGTCCGTGGAATGCCAAACTTCCCCAGTTCTGTTCCAGAATTCCGTGTCAGGGAGTTCAGGCCAAGGATGCCTTCCTCCTTCACTGGGGTCAAGACTTCCTTTATGCCTTTCCACCCATTCCCCTAATTCCCAAAACTCTTTTCAAGCTTCAGAGAGATCGAGGGACCATGATCCTCATAGCACCACATTGGCCACGCCAAGTGTGGTACCTTCTACTTCTGCATCTCTCTCAAGCTCCTTCCCTGGACTTGGGCTCTGCACCAGACCTTCTATCCCAGGAAGAAGGAACGTTGTGGCACCCAAACCCCCAGTGTCTCCATCTCAGGGCTTGGTTGCTGAGGGCCTAGACCTTCAAGATTTTCATCTCTCTCAGCAAGTCAGAGATGTTGTTCATGCCTCTAGAAAGCCTTCTACTAGACGTTCCTATGCTTTCAAATGGAAAAGATTTACCATTTGGTGTTCAGGGAAGGGTCTTAACCCTCTTGCAATACCTTTGAATTCTTTACTAGAGTATCTCCTGCATCTATCACATGCAGGTCTGAAAACGAATTTTGTAAGAGTCCATTTGAGTGCTATTGCAGCGTCCCTCAAGCCTCTCAATGGAAAGCCTATTTCCTCTCACCCTCTTATAGCAAGATTCATGAGAGGCCTTCTTCTAACTAAACCTCCCATTAGACCACCTCCAGTGGCATGGGACTTAAACCTGGTTCTTGGCCAGCTTATGAAGCCACCCTTTGAACCTTTAGCCACCACCTCCTTGAAATTTCTTTCTTGGAAAGTTATTTTTCTCATTGCACTCACCTCAGCACGCCGCATCAGTGAATTGCAAGCTTTGGTGGCTAATCCACCTTATACAAGGTTCCATCATGATAAGGTAGTCCTCAGGACCAATCCACACTTTATGCCCAAAGTGGTCTCGCCTTTTCATCTGAACCAAGAGGTATATTTACCTGTCTTTTTTCCAGGACCTCATGCATCAAGTGCAGAGAGGAATCTTCATACCTTGGATTGTAAGAGAGCTCTCGCCTTTTACTTACAGAGAACACAGCAACATAGAAAGTCTTCTCAACTCTTTGTTGCTTTTGATCCTTCTCATTTAGGACTTCCAGTCTCTAAGAGAACACTGTCCAACTGGATTGCTCAGTGTATTTCTTTCGCCTACCAGAGTAGGAACATTTCTCTGGAGGGCCATGTCACAGCTCACAATGTGAGAGCCATGGCAGCCTCAATGGCTCATCTAAACTCTGTGTCCATCAACCAAATCTGTCGAGCGGCCATATGGGCCTCGGTTCATACCTTCACAGCCCATTACTGTTTGGACAAGGACTCCCGCCGGGATGCCTCGTTTGGTCAGGCTGTTCTCAAACACCTGTTCCATTCCTAATCAACTCCTACCCACCTACCCTGGTTGGATGCCAGAGATCCATGGGGGGAGGTAGAGTCCGTTTCAAGGACACACAACCTGGGGTCTTCCCTTGGCATCTGCAGCTAGGGAGTCCCCATATGTGAAGACTCATTCCTGCTTGTTCCTGGAGATAGCACAGTTAAGTTACCTGTAACAGGTGATCTCTGGGAACAGCAGGAAGAATTCTTCACAACCCACTCACCTCCCCTAGGAGTTGTATCTCTCTATCTTTCCTTTCCTCTCTCTCTCTTTGTCTCAGCTTTAAAACTCGAACTGGAGAGAGGCGGTTGGGAAAGGCGGGAAGGCAGCGCACAGGCGCTGTGGGATGCTCCCAAAAGCTTTCTTACTGGACGCTGGGGAGCGTTCCCGCGCAGGCTCCGTCGGTACCGACGATACCCATATGTGAAGACTTATTCCTGCTGTTCCCAGAGATCACCTGTTACAGGTAACTAACTGTGCTTTACTGCCATCTCCCTCAAAAGGGGCAGGAAGTCAATGCAAGAGCCTCTTTTCATCCTGCCTGCCACAGGAGCCAGATGACCACCCTACTGCCCCCAACAGATTCATGGTTGTGAGCTACTTATATAGATGATAGTGGAGGAGTAGCCTGATGGTTAGAGCAATGGGTTGATAACCAGGGAAGCCAGGTTCAACTTCCATTGACACTCTTTGTGATCTTGAGCAAGTCACTTAACCTTCTGGGGATGAAAATACATACTGTGCCTATATTTTAACATACCAGTGCTGCCTTTTAATATTAGTGGACTTCAGAGGGACATCTCCCAGGGTTTTATCAAATTTTGAGATTTGCTGAATGTTTTTTGTTTGTGTTTTGTTTTTTAAAGAACTTTACATATGAACGGAAATGGTATTCCCGCAAGGACCTGGCTCGGCATCGCATACATGGTGACCCTGATGATACCTCACACCGTGGCCACCCACTATGTAAATTCTGCGATGAACGGTATCTGGACAATGATGAGCTGCTGAAACATCTGCGAAGAGACCATTACTTCTGTCATTTTTGTGATTCTGATGGTGCCCAAGAATATTACAGGTTTGTTGTATCCCTGGTGTGCAGGAAATAGAGCACGGCTCCTCAGAAGCAAATGTAGGTGGAGTTTCCTTACTGAGCTGTCGACACTGAGTGCATAGTGCTGGGAACTGTGGTGTACTTGAGCCATGCACACCCCCACCCCTTTCTCCCTTTTTGTCCAGCATGTAGCTGGTGCTTCAGTTGTGCTCTCCTTTTTATGCTGCATCTTTTTTTTTTTTTGGTCCTCTAATCCAAATTTCTTAAAATTCAAGGGTAGTGTTTGTTTTTGGGTTGCATGATAAGTTGATATTAACTCAGTTGACAGAGATAACTGGATGTTGAAGATAGCTCTGGAAATAATGACATGCAGTGCCAGAGATTCAGCCACTTCATTCAGCTATGTTTTGTCCACTTAGTCCTGGAACTGAAGAAGACAAATTTTGCTAGAATAAGTGGGATGCATTCAGGAAGCAGTGGCAGGAAGGAGACTTTTCTGTGAAGTAGGATAGCCTGAATGGAGCTCTAAGGCCAATTAATCTTACTTTATTTACTTTACCAAGAAAGAGGGGGAAAAGATGTGGCTGAAAATCTAAGGGAAAAAAATAATTGCATTCAGAAAGAGAGGGTATCTGAGAGAGGGTGCACATGGAAGAATATCTAGAAAAACTGAAAGATGGGGGGAAAGTAATCAGGATGGCAAAGGTGCAAGTAGAAGAATAATTAGTCGGGGAGTTAAAACGATGCAATATGAGATTTTTTCAGATATGTCAGTCAAAGGAAGATAACTAGAGGTTAGACTGAAAGACTAAGATGGGATAGGGGGAGAGGAGACATTAAAGTGCAGCAACAAAAAGGATGACCTGGGAGTGATCATGTCTGATCTGAAAATGTAAAAATGCCATGGCCAGCACCAGAAGAAGGGAAGTGATAGTTTTTATTAGTATAAATATCCCCAGCAAATCTGCGAAAGTAAGCAACTTAAATACATAAACACAACCTTTAAAACTAAGATGGAGACAGCAGTTCAGCAGCGAGATGGGGGCTTTCCAATCTTATGCATTGAGTGTCACATGTATGATTTTCTCCCAGTTGGTGAGGGGTCTTACGTGTGCACTAGGTGCAAGGAGCTCTTTGCTCTCAGGGGACGAGTCCGATCTCTGTAGGCTAGAGTAGTAGACTTGGAGGACATAAGGAAGACAGAGAAGTACATAGACGAGACCTACAGGGACATAGTACTGAAGTCCCACCTCCAGTCTGGCAGCATCCCTGTTTCCATGGAGGAAAGAGGTCACGTGATAGGAGAGCATCACCCTGGTGTGGCAGGAAATGATTCTGTAGCTAGGACCAGTCCTCCAGGTGATGTAAAACCCTTTTGCACCAAGGAGGTTTCTCCAAGACCATGTGCCCACGAAGGAAGGTTAGGACAGCTGTTAATAGTTTGATTCAATCATTAGGCATGTAGATAGCTGGGTGGCTGATGGACATGAGGATCGCCTGGTAAAATGCCTGTCTGGTGCGAAGCTAGTGGACCTAATGCGCCACCTAGACAAGGTCTTAGATAGTGCTGGGGAGAAGTCTGCTGTCTTGGTACATGTTGGTAGCAAGGAGTGGAGGAGTGGCCTAGTGGTTGGGGCAAGGTACCTCGGGTTGGAAGGTTGGGGGTTCAAATCCCACTAGAGGACAGCAACCTTGGGCCGGAAGGACTGGGGTTTCTAGCCCCACAGGTGCTCCTTGTGGTCTTGGACAAGCCACTTAACCCTCCATTGCCCATGTTCCCTGTAAAATAGTTCTCTCCAAGTTATAATGCCCTGTTCAATGTAATTTCAGTTTGTTCAATGTAAACCGCACTGATGCAGAATAGCGCGGTATATAAGAGAATGTAAATACAAAATAAATATTTTTAATGCCCTTCAGAACCTCCTGTGGCGAAATGGGATAATTCAGTTCATCCACTTGAGCGCCTATAAATTTTGGAAGACCACATGCCTCAAGATACACCTCTCCAGCATCTCTCGCCGTCTCGCCAGCCTGATACAATTCCTGGTAAAATTCACAAAACACCGTTTCCACCCCTGCGGCAGTCGACCGCAAGGACCCGTCCGCCTGCTGTAAGGCTCCCACATGGCCCGGGCCTCCATCTGTACGGATCAAAGAAGATGATAATTTACCTGCTTGATTTCCATACCGGTACAATTTTATATCTGTAAAACATCAGAGAATTTTTGGCCTTTTGGTGGATCAAAAGCCCCAATTCACTTTGTATATTAGTCAATCGAGTCCTAGTCTCTAGGCATGGATGGGACAAGTGATGCTGCTGCGCCTTCCCCAAATCTCTTTCAAGTTGGAGAACCCTACCATTTAATCGCTTACGCTTGAGATGAGCATAACTAATTATTTCGTCTTGCAGCACTGTCTTAGTTGCCTCCCAGAAGAGAGCTGGGTTGTCCATGTGCTGCCTATTGTGAAGCTCATAGTCTTCCTACTTTGTCTGAAGATACTGCTCAAACTGGGTGTCTCCCAGCAACTCTAGTGGGTACCTCCAAAGCCTCTGGCCCCCACCTTCATGCCACCAAATATCCAAATTGATCATGGCGTGGTCCGAGACCACTATGGGGCCAATGTCCGCCTGGGATATCTGCCCGAATAAGTCCCTTGCAACAAAGAAATAGTCCAGCCGGGGCCATGCGCCCTCAACATATGGGTGTAGTCAAGAGCTCGTAGATGTAGGACCCTCCATATATCTAGTAAACTATAGCCGTCACACAAACCCTTAAGATGGCGCGCCTTGTGCTGTTCCTGCAACCCCTCTCCCTGTGACCTATCCACCTATTGCACAGTTAAGTCCTCACCCATTTTCAGTTGATAATCTGCGTTTTGAGCTATACATCAGGCCAAATCCTGGAAAAACCACGCCTCATATACACTGGGGCATATACCAACACCACAGGCCTACCATAAAATGTCCCCCATACAAAAACATACCGCTCCTCTGGGTCAGCCCGAGCCGACCTCTCCACCCAGCCTACATGTTTAGTCATCAAAATGGATCACCACTCTCTCTTCTTTCCTACATCTGGAGCGCTATACACCTTGCTGACCCATCCTCTGCACAGTTTAGCATGCTCCTCAAACATTTGGTTTGTTTCTTGTAACAATGCTATGTCAACACGGCGCACTTTCAACTGCTGAATTATTTTATAATGCTTAATTGGAGAGCAGAGACCACACACGTTCCAGGAGGCCGGGCGAAGATCTTTACCCATCCTCCCTGTTCAGTGATTCCCTGAGAGTCAAAGCACTCACTATAAACTATCGGTGCAAGCCCCCCAGCCTAGAGCCCATACCTCCAAATCCCCCACACCGGTTTCACTCATCCCCAACCATGGTGCAGATTCCCTATTATTACTGTATAATCTTTCCTCTAGGCCCCATGGGTCCCCCACCTTCCCACTCCTCCCCACTAACCCTACCCACCAAAGGAACCCCCCCTACCCCCCTCCCTTGGCCCCTCCTCCCATACACATCCCCATCTCTTGACTTCTCGGGTTTGGCTGACCCAACCAAGACTTCCCGAACGCCGTGGCATGTAGGGCCCCTCTCTCCTTCCACCCTCTGGTGCCCCATTAAATCAAGCCCTTGCGGCCACTAATACCGATTCCCGTGTCCCACATCCCCAGCACCTATGAGGCCCACGCCCTTCCCCCACCCCGACAAACAACATACCCTTATACTGCTCACCGTACCCAGCCCTAGAGCCACAACCCTCCATTCGCATGACTCATTTGCCCCTGAGAAATGCAATAAAAAAAATGAGGGAATGCAGCCGCTCATTCGTTCATACACTCAACCCAGCACTCATTCCTCCATCATTTATTCATTCCTCCACACCCTCGGGGTGTAGAGGGTGGAGTGGAAACAGGCCCACACAGTGCAGAGACGGGACACAGGCCATAAGAAGCCACCCGCACCCACCCCATTAGAGGTCCTCTGCATCAGTACCAGTACATGCCCTCCCCCCCCCCCCCCCGACTCCACCGGACTCGAGCTCCATCACCCATATGCCACAAGATCCATTGGAATCCCGTCCTGAGCAGGGAAGGGGGGACCCCCAGTGTCTAACACCGCTACATGAGTGCCCGCTCGCCCGCACCCCCCCTGTAATATTAAAACAGGTACCAAAAACTAACAAAAAGGTGGCTTCCACCTTGAACATGCCCATAACAGCAGCAGGCTGCAACCTCCCGATGCCTCCCACGATACCTCACATAACACCCCTACAGTCATTCCGAGCCCTCCACCAAGACATGGGCGGAGGGCCAGAAGGACCAAGACATGGGCGGAGGGCCAGAAGGACCAACCTTGGGCCAGAAGGACTGGGGTTTCTAGTCCCACAGGTGCTCCTTGTGGTCTTGGGCAAGCCACTTAACTATTTTACAGGGAACATGGGCTATGGAGGGTTATCTCCAAGTTATAATGCCCTGTTCAATGTAATTTCAGTTTGTTCAATGTAAACCGCACTGATGCAGAATAGCGTGGTATATAAGAGAATGTAAATAAATAAAAAAAAAAAATAAATGGTATCCCCCTCGAGTTATGTCTGTTTTACAGACTGATTGGTATTTTTAAGTTCCATAACTGTCCTCAAGAATCCAGAATACTGGCCCACTTCCTCGAGCTCTCTGCAGTGATGCAGTTCCAAGTTTTTAAACAAATTAACATTCTCATGAACTGTCCCTCAGTGTTGATTATAAACTTAATGCAATTATATAGGTGCGGCACCCGCCACCAGAGAAACAGTCCAGCACCTACCAACATACCAAGGCACCAACCATGCTACCCCCATGTCTCAACATAAGCTGGTGCCCAAAATTCACGTTGAGGACGTGGCAGAAGAGACCCCCTAGCAGGCCAGTGCTTCTGGCAGAAAGCTGTCGCCTCAGCTGGGGAAGAGAAGGAAAACTGCTGGCCCCCATGTTCCAGTTGTAAATGCACAGGGTAAGCAAGGACGAATTTAACCCCTGCTCTGCCAGGGTATTGCAGATCTCTTCGTATTCCCTGCGTTTCGCTGAAACCCTGGGTGAATAAGCTTGGAATACCAGCAAGCTGCACCCATCTCCATCCCCCATGTCTGTTTGTGGGAGGCCCGTAAGACACATTCTTTTTGATAGGGATTCAGAAATCAGATGATTACAGCCGGCAGTCTGTTATCAGCAGGGCTCCGTGGGCCCAGACTGAGCTCGCTCTATAGTGATGGTCCTGACGCCTTCCTCGAGCTGCAAGTTAAGCAGGATCCAGGCCTCTAAAAAAAATCTCCTCAGTTCTCTGTCTGAGACCTTTTCATCTACTCCGATGAATCTAATGTTTTTTCTCCTTCCGCGGTTCTCTAAATCCTCTATCTTATCCGTGTGGCGCTGTAGCAGGTCTTCCATACGTTGAAGCTGAGCCTTAGTCTGGGTTTGCACATCCTCCAGATCTCCGACCTGGTGCTCCACCTGCTCGATCTGACTGGTGAATTCTGCTACAGCCTGAACCACAGTGGTCATTTGTGTTGCCAGACCACTAAAGCGTCCATCTAAGCCTGTACCACCGCTTTAGTCACCTCTTCAACCAGCAGCCTGGGTACGTCCGTCTTCAAACTGTCAGGCCTGGCCCTCCGCCATTTGTGCTCGCCCGCCTGCAGCTTGTCTCGCCTCAAAGTTTTTGTCGTCATACAGTGCTGCACGCGGTCTCCTGACCTCTCCACGGGTGCTCAGCGCCTCAGGCTTCGTTTTCATTAGGATCTCAGCACACATGTTTACGTTAGGTGCCTGAGGGGGAGGTGTGCCCCGGAGCTAGAGAAGGCACGTCTTCCCTAGTCCACCATGCCACCAGAAGTAGACAGGCGTTTTAAACTAGGAAAAGGGGTCGCTGGATGGAGAAGAACAAGTTCAGGACATCACTCCCAGCAAAAGCATAATAACATTGGAAACAGCCACACTTGTAAACTACACATCAATGGCAAATGGGAAGAGGCGTGTAGAACAAAATCCATGCAAAATACAGGCCAGAGAGTTAACAAATGCTAGAAAGCAACAAGCACAAATGCTCAAAGCCTAGCCAGCAATGTTCCTGACCCGGAAGTCCTAATGGTAGAAATGGACATAGTATATGACAGCAGAGAGATCAGTATGGTAAATCTAGTCTGCCCAGCAAGGCGGCAAGAGTAGGTGCACCTTCTGCTCTGTGCAGGTCACCCCTCCTCGTGCCTTTGTTTAGGGGTGTACCCACCACTCCGTGCAGGTCACCCCTATTTGTTGAGAGATAAGAGAGAGTTTTATATTTATTTTGATTTTATTCTGTTGCTATAAAGGGGACCACTGTGTCTGTCCCATGCCTTTTTGAACTCTGTCACTGTATTTTCCCCCACCACTTCCATCGGGAGGGCATGCCAAGCATCCGCCAGCCTTTCAGTGAAGAAATATTTCCTGATATTGCCTTTGTTTACCCCCTTGCAGCTTTGTGTTATGCCCTCTAGTTTTACAGCTTCCCTATCTTTAGAAGAGGTTTGTTCATTAATACTCTTTAAGTATTTAAAGGTCTGAATCATATGTCCTCTGTCCCTCCTCTCCTCCAGAATGTACCTATTTAGGTCTTCAAGTCTCTTCTCATAAGTCTTCTGGTGCAGACTCCAAATCATTTTGGTCGCCTTCCTCTGAACCGTTTCCATTCGTTTTATATCCTTTGCGAGATATGGTCTCCAACACATCAATTGGGTAAGTTGCCATTTTGAGGTAAACTGCTTTTTGGGGAGGCCTTGGAGAAGCTGGTCAAAGAGTTGGGTGAATCCAAGCCAGCCAAGCTACTGGAAGATAAACCGAAGGCAACCAAGTCGATGCTTGCCTCCAGAGATCAGACTCGGGACTTGCAGCACTTTGGGCTTCGCATTTTGCCCCCTATGAGAGGTCTCGTTATCTTGCTCGGGGCCAGCCCTTTCAGGGGGGCCGGGTTTGTGTCCTGCACAGAAGCCAGAGTGAAAAAGGCACGATGAGATGAAGGGGACAGGCAAAGGTTGTGCCAGTCGGGGATCATTTTTGACAGTTTTACTCTGCCTGGGTTCAAATTACCTCCAACCAATGGGTGCTGGAGGTCATCCATGAAGGTTACGCCTTGCAGAGTCATCTGGTGGATGGTTCGTAGTGTCGCCTTGCAAGGCTCCTGCCAAGAGCTGAGCCATTGGGGCAACCCTCCATCGGCTGCTGCAGCTGTAGGCCATGGTGTCTATGCCCGTAGACCAGTTAGGTCAAGGTCAATACTCTATATTTCATGGTTCCCAAAAAGCAAGGAGCCTTTTGGCCCATTCTCAACCTCAAGCATGTCAGTCGGACATTGCAGGTGCCACTTTTCTGGATGGAGATGATGCGGTCAGTCATAGCGGCTGTGTGTCAAGGAGAGTTTTTGATGGCCCTGGATTTGATGGAGGCCTACCTGCACATGCTCATCCAGCCGGACCACCAGAAATATCTCAGGTTCGCGGTTTCAGTGGGCCATTTCCAGTTTCAAGCCCTGCAGTTCGGTCTGGCAACAGCCCCTCGAACATTCACAAAGATTATGAAGGTGGTGGTGGCGGCAGTGTCCTTACGGGGGCAAGGGATGTTGGTTCACCCTTCTCTGGATGATTGGCTGGTGAGTGTGAAGTCATAGGAGAAGTGTGTTCAGGCTACGCAGAAAGTGCTGGACACGCGCAAGAGTCTCGACTGAGTGGTCAATACAACCAGAAGCCATCTCTTGCCCTCCCTGAATCTGCTATACCTAGAGGTGCATTTTGATACAGTCTAGGGTAAGTGTTCTTCCAGAACAGAGGCAGAAGCAGTTGTGGGCTCAGATTTGCAGTTTCCTGAGACAGCACATCCAGTCTGCCTTGTCCTACCTTCAACCTTTGTACTCCATGGCAGTGGTACTGTATCTTGTGCCATGGGCAAGGGTGCACATGTGTCCTCTGCAAAGAGCTCTGCTGTCTTGTTGGTCCCCTCAGAGGCACACTCTGTTCGCGAAACTGCTTTGCCCGTTGGAGGTCCACAGCAGCCTGCACTGGTAGCTGGATCCCTCACATCTTCTGGAGGGAATGGCATTGGAGCCTCTGGATTGGATCGTTGTGACACTGGATGCCAGTCTCTTGGGCTATGGAGCGCAGTCATTCCCCAGTCGCCCAGGGCTAGTGGATGGTGGAGCAGTCGTCATGGTCAATCAACCTTCTGGAGATTCGGGTGATGTGGTTAGCACTTCCTGAGTTTTTGTCCCTAGTGCACGACCGGGCAGTGCGAGTCCTGTCAGCAATGCCGCCACGGTGGCCTATATCAACCAGCAGGGAGGCATGGGAAGCTTGCACCTTGCTGACGAGGTGGCTCTGCTGCTTTGGTGGGCGGAGGCAAACCTTCAACCGCTGTCAGCGTCTCATGTTGCAGGCCAGGAAAATCATGCAAGCAGACTTTCTCAGCTGGCATCAGTTGGATTTGGGGGAATAGGCCCTGGAAGAGTCTGTGTTCCATGGCCTGGTTTGGTGTTGGGAAACTCCTGTGATGGATTTGATGATGTTGACAGCGAATGCCAAGGCACTATGATTTTTCAGTCGCTGCAGACAGCTTACGTCCGAGGTTCTTGACGCATTGGCTCAGCATTGGCACAGCATTGGCCGTCGGAGGGTCGTCTTTATACCTTTCCACCCTGGCCTCTGATAGGTCAGGTGATACAATGCATCAAAGCCCACTGGGGCCTTGTGGTGCATATAGTACCAGATTGGCCTCCAAGACCATGGTACGCAGACCTGGTTCAGCTAGCGGTGGACAGGCTGTGGTGCCTGCTGGTCAGGCCTGATCTCTTGAGTTGGGGGCCCATATTGATGCCATAGGTGGATAGGTTCTTGCCTAATGGCTTGGCTCTTGAAAGGGCACACCTAACAATGAAAGATGAAAGCAAAATGCACCAGCAAACCTTTGCTGATTACCTAACAGCCAAGAACAGCACCAACGCACACCATAAGAACATCCCCCTGATGGACACAACAGCAACAGATGGCTCTAAAACTACCAATCAATGGAAAAACGCCAGCTACCTGAGCGTCCCTCCAGTCTAGTCCCGGAATCCTAGGGGTTGTCAACCTCATCCAGCAGCTTTGGAGACTGAGAAACTTCATGGCTGCGATGTCACTGGTATATAAGCCCTGGTAGCTCCTGTTCTCACCAGTTATCAGTCTTCAAAGCAGGTGGTGAGCCCAGGGATTCCAGGGCTCAACTGAGGAACAATTAAGCAGATTCGATTTGATTTTAACATAGTTAGGGGGAATTCTTCAAAAAAAAAAAAAAGAATTGAAATTATTTGGCCTTATTTGAAATTATTTGGAAGTTATTGCAAATCCTTTAATTTCTGGTGGCGCATCTGTCTGACCATCAGTTGCTCTGAGGTCCTCAGGTCCCTTTCCTTCCTTTATTTCCTTTCCTCTGTCCGCGGGGGTGAGCGGAGAGCCGCAGTCTGCCTGGCTGTGTGCTGGAAGGAGGGACCCACTGCTGCTTACCCGGTCTGGGCCAGGAGACGGGAGGCAGCACGCGGTTGTGCTCAGCGCGCAGAGGGCCTGCCTGCATGCGCTTGGAGCTGAGCTGCCTGTATAGTGCTGTGCCGGGAGTTGCTTCCACTGCGGCGATTTCTGCAGTCCGGGGGCTTCCGGGGGCAGGAGAGCTTCCATTGCGGCGAGTTAGTGGTTGGACCTTTATCCTGAGGTAGGAAGCTGCTTTTAGCGGCGTTTTCATTTTCTTCCCGGGCAGGCCGCGCCACATGTAATTTAAGCGGGAAAAGTGCTCCTATCCGTTGGGGGACTTCAGAGGCCCTTAGAGGCCTTCCACAGCGGCGTTTTTTTGTCGGTTTCCCTCAAATCTGGATCAGGGAGAACAGGTGGGACCGTGGTGTCTCTCTAATTTAAAAAAAAACCAAAAAACGGAAATTTAAAGATAATTATTTCTTAGTTTTTTGGGGCATAGTATGCCTGCCAAGCAGCTCTGTCTATTGTGTGGAGCCAGAAAGAGTTCTGTGTCTCCCAAGGGAGTATGTAGGGGCTGCACTCAGGAGGCAGGCGCTGCGGATCTACCACCGGAAGGGGTAGGTACCGAGCAGGGGGGTCCCCTAGAGATGCTGGAGCCCATTAGTGCCCCTCTACTGTCTACTGAGTCACTGCCCAGTACTTCAGGGGCGCAGGATCCTCCACTGTCGCAGCATCCTCCACTGTCGCAGCTGCCTTCTTCTGGGGCTTTGGCGGCTATATTTTCAGCTGATTTTTTGTCCTTGCTTCAGAAGTCATTGAGTAGTCCTCAAGGGGGTCCAGTGGCAGGGCCTTCCGGAGAGGGGCTTAGTGGTAAGCGATCGGGTTCCCCCTTCGCACCCGAGGTTGCGGGCGGCCTGCTGAAGAGGGCCAGGATTGAGAGGGATCGTTCAGAGCAGTCTGTCCTGTCAGAGGACATTCATGCAGAGGACGCCCTTCTGGATGAGGGGCTGGAGGAGGATCTTGAGGAAGGTGATATTAAGGATCAGGAGGATCAGGCTAGAGTAGTCCGCGTTTTCCGGCGGGAGGAGTTGCCGGCTCTTATAGCGGAATCTCTTAAGACTCTGAACATGCCAGCGGGGGGTCCGACTGAGGATACGGCCTTGGAGGATCCCTTTCTGCAGGCTGTGCGTAAGACGCAGAGGGCTTTTCCGGTGCACAGAGTATTTAAGGAGATGATTCAGGAAGAATGGGATATGCCAGAGGCCACGCTAAAGGGTTTTAAGGTGATGTCCAGTCTCTACCCCTTGTTGGATCAGGATAGGGAACTTTTTAAGGTGTCGAAGGTGGACGCGGCTGTTTCGGTGGTGACTAAGAAAACTACCATCCCGGTGGAAGGATCGGCGGCGCTCAAGGATGCGCAGGATCGTAAGTTAGAGGCTTTGCTGAAGCAAGTTTTTGAAGCAAATGCGTTATCCCTGCAAGCTTCTATATGTGGAGCATTGGTGGCTCGAGCCTGTTTACGGTGGCGCAGCGCATTCAGGCGGACGGCTCGGTGGAGGGGACCGAGGAGGCGTCCAGGTTGGAGTCCGGCGCGGCGTATCTGGCTGATATTCATTATGATCTCATCCATGGCTTAGCGAAGAGTATGGCTTCGGTAGTAGCGGGTAGGAGGTGTCTGTGGCTGCGGAATTGGGCGGCAGATAGTTCGTCAAAGGCAAGGTTGAGTAAACTTCCTTTCCGCAGCAAGTTGCTATTTGGTGAGGATTTGGAGAAATTGGTGAAGGACTTAGGAGATTCCAAGGGCGGTAGGTTGCCGGAGGATAAACAAATCTATATGGTCTTGTAACAGAGCGATCTCACATCAATGTATCATTAAATTCCTACGCTCTATTTTAATCTGTTTTTCTATGGGTCAGGGCCCAAATCCCAGGGTTTGCTATTTACGGGTCTCAGACTTCACAATGGCATAAATTTCTGGGTTTATTCAAATCCCCAGTGGCATGCCTGTTAGCATCAATGACCCTTCGTTATAACCATACACCCCTCTTTATGTGTCAATCAGCAAAATACTTAATCCTCTACTTAATTTTCAACTTAGATTGCAATATTGTGGGATTCTGTAGTAATACTTCAGTCATTCTATTAATCTGAAAGTCCCGTTGTTGAAGCACCTCTGCGTTTCTCTATTACAGTTCTTCAGGGGACCGTTAGCTGTTACAGCTGTACTATAAGACACAAAGCAAAAACCCTACCATAGTTAAAACTTCTAAAATCTACTACCTTACATATGTTCTATATGCAAACCAGTGTTCCCTCTAATTTTCTGTAGGCTGTGTGCGCATAAAATATCAGCTGTGCAGATTTTGAAGGAAGGTTAAATTTTTGTGTGCCACATAACGACTCTCGGGGTTATATACTTTAAAATTTGACTACACATCAGAATACAGTATGTACACCACATTGATTTCACTAGAAAATATTGTAGAACTTGTGAAAACTGGAAATACACAACAACTTTTCAATTTTAAGACATCTGTGTTGTTTTCTATCAGAATCAGAACAGTAATTTTTGTGCGCTCTGTTGTAAAGTATGTGCGCTCGCTCGGCGAGGTGTGTGCGCGCGCACACACGCACAGCTTAGAGGGAACAGTGATGCAAACTCCCCACCCAGTGAGCTAAACGAAACCAATTACCTTTAATGTCGATGGATAAACAAAAACAGGGACAGTCTGGGGCACTTCCGGTTGGCAATGAGCTGAGCAGACAGGGGAAAGTTCAGCTCCGGCTCCTACACCCCGAATATCTGCAACAATTCGTAACCTAAGGGGCAATCACACAAACTTCGTCCGGCTACGCGCCACAGAGACAACAGGGAAACTTTCAGCCTGATCTCAGAGCAATGTGGCAGGAGCATGGCAGCGAAACCACAGCGACGGGAGAAGCCCCGAGCCTCGGAGGCTAAGATGGCGGAGGGGTCTCCTAAAAGCCCTAAAACAGTGGGTGACCAGACCTTGGTGGCGGAGGTCAGTGCCACGGTGGTGCAGGCTCTGGAGGCTCAATTCCACAGCTTAACTGAACAAATCTCCACCGTCAGCCAGAGCCTCGCAGATTTTACAGGGCGCATTGAGCAGGCGGAAACCCGTTTCTCTAACATGGAGGACACCCAACACACGCTGTCGGCAAAAGTGGAGGCCCTGGAACGCATGCTGCAACAGCAGGGGGAGAAAATTGACGACCTGGAGAACCGGAGCCGTCGCAACAACCTCCGATTCATCGGGATAGAAGAAAGCGTAGGAGACGGCGCACTGTTCGCATACCTGACTGCCTGGATAGCGAAGTTGATGGACGGCAAGGGGGGGGACCCCATTCGGCTGGAACGTGTTCACCGGCTAGGCCCCAAACGAGAGCAGGCGAGGCGTCCACGTGCGGTCATCGCACGATTTCTGGACTTCCAGCAGAAAGAGGCGGTGCTGCAGGCCGCCAGGGGAAGAAGGGCAACAACAGGGGATGCGGCACTAATCCTGGTTTTCCAGGATTACTCTGCCCTGGTGAGCCAACAGCGCCGCGCCTACACCCCGATCTGTGCACAGCTGTTGAATCGCGGAGTCCGTTTCTCTCCCTGCTCTACCCGGCGAGATTGCGAGTGGACCATCAAGGTCAGACCCGATTCCTGCGCTCAGTGGAAGAGGCCAACCTGTTCCTGGACGGTTTGGGCGAAACCGCAAGCACTACTAGATGAACTGCAGAGACCAGACTGGTGGGGACAGCACATGTACGGCTGGAGGAATTATTTGAACGATAAAGGGGTAAGACCGGGCCCAGGGGATAGAACCCGGTGGGTCCGCTCCATCCCGGAGTTGCTGACGGGACTCATGGACAGGGGCTCCTGCATTTACCCGGGGGGGGGGGGGCTGTCGGCCATAATCTAAAGCCGGCAGGCGATGTAGCAACTGGCAGGGGGTTAAATAGCCTGGAAGAATGTGTGCAGCTACAATTAGCTACAATTCGAGGCCTAACTTCCTGACTTGTTGTTTTGTTGCCTTACTGTGTTCCTCTTAATACTGTTTCAATTTATAATTGTAGCCTGAAATGTACAGGAGTTTACTTGTTGGTGGGGTTTATGGAATGGATGTTGGTGGTAAGATTAAGGGGGGAGGGGGGAGATAGGGCTACCCGGCCCGTTCACCCCGGGTCCCGATGTGAGGGTGGGGGGTCCAAGGCCGTGGGCTATTATGAAGGGCTGATGCCCCCTACAGATCTGAAGGGGGAGAGGGGGGGTAATGCTGGGTGGAGCCGTACTGGGGGGAGTGTGAGGGGGTGTAGGGCTGACTGCCATAGGAAGTCTGACTGGTCCCATGTGCGGGAGAGTGGTAGGAGAGGGGGGAGGGGGGAAGGGTGGGGAGCAATGGGGGAGGGGAGGGTTTTTAGGGACGGATCTATGATTCTTTTAATGCTGTACCTTTGTTGGGGTCCTAGGGGGGGAGGATGGGAGGGATGGCCACTTCGCACCAAGAGGATGGGGGCACGGGGGGGCCCATTAAGAGTAGGTAAGGAGGAGCCTCAGGCTGGGGGGGCTCTCTCTGGAGGATGGTTCATTATCTGCTTAAAATACTGGAGTGAATTAAACCCAGACTGAAAATCCAAACGTGGAATGTCTGTGGACTGGGGAGCCCTGTCAAAAGAGCAAAAATACTACAAGCTTTGTCAAGGCAGAAAGCGGACCTGGCCTTCCTCCAGGAGACCCACCAGACCGAAAGGGAGCATGCCAAACTGCGTAGATCCTGGGTGGGACAGGTGTGGGGGGCGCCAGCCCTGAACAAAAAAGGGGGGATAGCCATCCTTGTGCATAGGCGGATCCGCTTTGAGGTCACCAAAGAAATTGCGGACCCGACGGGGCGATTCCTACTGCTGCAGGGCCTCCTGGAGGGGAAACCTATTATCATTGGTAATGTCTATAGTCCAAATGTGTTAGACAAAGATTTATATGCTCGTTTGGCCGCCCAGGTCGAGCAACTTCCGGAGATTCCCTTGATTCTAGGGGGGGACTTTAACGGGGTGCTGGATGTGGAGCTGGACACCTCTAGGGGGGAGGGGACCCGGGAGCGGCTTCAGGGGGCCCGCGCCTTAAATGGGTTAAGGTCCAGGTTGGGCTTGGTGGACCCATGGAGACTTCTACACCCCGCCGAAAGAGATTACACCCATCAGTCCCGCGCACATAATTCTAGTGCAAGAATGGACTACTTGTTGACCTCGCAGTGCCTGTTTGCTATGGTAGATGAGTCGCAGATAGGACCTGCGGAAATATCCGATCATGCCCCTGTGTGGTTACAGTTGCGGTGGGGCGCTACTCGGCACCAGACGAGACTATGGCGGTTTCCTCTAGAACTTTACCGGGATTCTCAGTTTCGTCAGTTTCTACAAAAGAGATGGTGTGAGTTCGAAGCCGATCACCGGGGGCATCTGGCTGATCCCGAGTTGGTCTGGGAGACGGCAAAAGTGGTCTTGCGCGGGGACATCATTGGTTATATGGCGCGTAAGCGTCGACTGATGGCGGAGCGTATTATCCATTTGGAACGCTTGGTCACCAAACAGCGGCGGAGGTGGGCGAGTAATCCGAACGGGACTTCAAAGAAGAGACTGTGGGAACTGCAGACGATGTTGAATGAGCTCCAGCACCAGCGGGCCAAAAATCGGTTACCTACTATAGATTCCAACTTTATTGTCACGGGGATAAACCTGGGAAACTATTGGCTCGGTGTTTACGGACTTCGCGGGGCTCCACGTTGGTGCACGCCCTGAAGGATGATCACGGGATTCTCCGCAGGGAAAACCCGGAGATTGCACGTGTTTTTCGCTCGTTCTTTCAAAAACTCTACACCGCGACGACGGGTACACACGAACACATGTCTGATTACTTGGAAGGGCTGGACCTGCCTCAGCTGTCGACTCAACAGCGACAACAACTAGACCGGCCGATCTCTGTTCAGGAGGTGCAGCAAGTTATAGACAAAGCGAGTTGTTATAAATCCCCCGGGGCAGATGGGTTAGGGGCTGAGTTCTACAAGATCTTAACGGGCTTGATTTCCCCATTGCTGGTGGCGGTCCATACCAGGAGAGCAGAACAGGGCACGTTTCGATGGGGTAGCAATGTGGCCCACATGATCTTGATTCCGAAGCCAGGCAAGGACCCACTTTGCGCCGCTTCATATCGCCCTATCTCTCTTCTTAACTTTGACCTCAAAATCCTCGCCAAAATACTAGCAGACAGACTGTCAGCCGTGCTGGGGCTACTGATCCACGAATCTCAAGTGGGGTTTGTGCAAGGAAGGTACGCGGTCCGAAATTTGCGGAGGATAGTGGCTTCCTTCGAGTGGGTGCGGAATCGGAATCTCGCTTCTCTGCTCATCAGCTTTGATGCGGAGAAAGCTTTTGACAGAGTGGACTGGCACTATCTTTGGGATTTGCTGCCCCGATATGGGCTTGGGAACTCTTATTGTGCTATGGTACAAAGCCTTTATTGTGATCCGGTTGCGGCGATTTTGTTGTAATGGAGTGCTCTCAGACACCTTTGCACTGCATAGGGGGACTCGACAGGGGTGTCCTCTTTCCCCATTGCTTTTTGTCCTCTCACTGGATCCGTTTATACGAAGGGTAGAGGCTTCACGGGAGATAAGGGGGGTGCGTATACGCGCGTCAGGTTTTAAACTTTCGGCTTTCGCCGACGACCTTCTGGTGCACCTACTCGATCCCCAAGATTCGCTCCCGCGTTTAATGAAAGAATTTGAGACCTTTGGCAGTTTTGCCGGACTAAGCATTAACCTCGATAAATCCACGGTGTTGGACACAATGGGCACACTGAAGGCTAGCTGGCAGGGGCCTTTCCCCCTCAACTGGGCGGGTGGCCAGTTCAAATACCTTGGTATTATATTGACAGGTCAGCCATCACAACTCTACGAGAGTAATCTTGCTAAAATTATACAGGGCCTCCACACTCAGTTGCAAGCCTGGCGACCCCTCCCCTTGTCTTTATCGGGGAGAATCGCAGCGGTTAAGATGGTGGTTCTACCGAGGATCTTATACTGGTTACAGACATTGCCCGTTTGGCTTCTGCGAAAAGACTTACAGCGGCTCGAACGAATGCTCAGCGGGTTTCTGTGGGGGGGAGCGCGTGCCCGTATTCGCTATTCCCGCCTAGTGGGACATTGGCGCCGTGGGGGGTTGGGGCTGCCGGACCTCGGGGCCTATGCTCTGGCGTGCCAGGCGCGTCATCTGGGGGACTGGCTGGGTAGGACTGAGATCTTCACCCCTCGGGGCCTAGAAGAGGCCCTTGCCGCCCCAGCGACCCTTCTTGCCCTCCTACACGTAGACAGCCGCTTTTTCCCTGACCACTTGGCGGGGAGTGCTGCTCACTCCGGTGTGCAGAACTTGGCGACGGCTGAACGCTTATTGGAACACGAACTGGCGAGTGTCCAGCTGGCTGCCGATACAGGGTAATGTACTGTTTACGCCGGGATCTGATAATGCACAGTTCCGGATCTGGGTGAGGAAAGGTATTTATAGTCTGGGGCATGTGGTTGATACTTCGGGGGGATGTAGGAGATTTCAGAGTCTGTGTAATGATTATGCCCTTGGGGCGGGCCATCACTTCGCTTACATGCAGCTTTCACACTACATCGCCTCCCTACCGGCAGGTGAGCTGCGGGCAGAGCGCTCTGCGCAGATCTTAGAATTTTTTGACCTGGGCGGCGAAACCCAACTTTCGATTCGATCACTGCAGGCGCGGTTGGTCCCATACCGACCGTCCCCGGACTATCGGTCCGTAGAACTGGGGTGGGGGGGGGAGTTGGGTAGAGAGATTGGACCGGGTACAATTCTGCAGGCCCTGCAGCGGATAGGGGAGTTGGCGCTGGGAGCACGCTGGAGAGAGGTGCAATACAAATCCCTTACTAGGGTGCACTTTTCCCCTAGGCGAGCCTTCCGCTCTCGCCTGGCTACGGATGGCTCATGCCCGAGGTGCTCGGAACCTATGGCACATTTGGTGCACATGTGGTGGGGATGCAGATACATTAGGCCCTACTGGACAAGAATAGCCTCCTATATGGAACGCCTCCTGGGTCAGCGGATTGCCTGGGATAACTCCCTGGTTCTCTTGGATCATCTGCGCCTCACACAACCCAAGGGTAGGTGGGAGAGATTACTGGTGCGCAAGGCCTGTTTGGTGGGGAAGGGTCCCATATTGCACAACTGGTGGGAACGCAGGGCGCCCTCGGTCTGGGAGTGGCGGAATGCCTTCCACCAGATGATGCTAATGGAGGCTCGCTACGCCCGGGGAAATGTTAAACGCTGGCCGCACTTTCAGTTGCTGTGGGACCCCTACCTTCAGGCCTGAGCCCCCGGGCTAGGAATGAGGTGTTACAACTGGGTTCCTAACCTCTTAGGATAGATGTTTGCTTATTGGAGGGACGCACGGTCCCACGTCCTCGGGGTGTGGAAGTGGCCAACCAGGGTGGGAGGGGAGGGGGGGGAGAAGGGGGAGGGCTGGGGGGTATCTAATCAAAAATTGTGCAACGCCTATGTGTTTGTTCATCCCCTGGGGGGGAGAAGAGTACCCCCCCCCAGGGCGGTTGTTTGATGTATGGTTTGTGTTGATGTAAAGCGTTGTAAAATAAAGAATTTAAAAAAAAAAAAACAGGGACAGTCTGGACCCGGTCTGTGAGGGCAGCAGCGGGATTTTCGCCGTTTTCGAACCCTGAGGTTTAATCAGGGACAGCGAGGACGTTTTCCTTCACGCGGGCAAGGTTTTTGGGGGTTTCGAGGGGCAAGCAGGGGTTTCACTCCCGCTGCCTCTTCCCCCACTTTCAGGAAGGTGCAATGAAGTCAGGGGGGTCCAGGTGGGGTTGGTTCCCATAGGAGGGCGTTTGTGGGAATTTTACCCTGCCTGGGCCCAACTCACTTCCGACCTGTGGGTGCTGGAGGTGATTCGAGAGGGTTACGCATTGGAGTTGCAGCGACCGGTGCGCGATTCTTTCGTTCAGTCCCCGTGCAAGGTAAGCGCGAAGCTTCAGGCGGTGCAGGAAACGGTACAGCGACTGTTGGATCTCAGGGCGGTGATACCGGTTCCTGCCGACCAGTTAGGCAGCGGTCGATACTCAATTTATTTTGTGGTGCCAAAGAAAGAGGGCTCGTGGCGCCCCATTCTAGACCTCAAGAAGGTAAATCGCTGTCCTCGCATATCGCATTTTCGAATGGAAACCCTCAGGTCAGTTATTGTAGCAGTCCAAAAAGGGGAGTTTTTGACGTCCTTAGACCTGTCGGAGGCGTACCTTCACATTCCAATAAGGCGGGAACATCAGAAATTCCTCAGGTTTGCTGTGCCTATGGGGCATTACCAGTTTCAAGCTCTTCCCTTTGGTCTGGCAATGGCGCCTCGCACATTTACCAAGGTGATGGTGGTCGTGGCAGCGGCTCTGCGAAAGGACGGCGTCCTGGTACATCCGTATCTAGACGACTGGTTGATACGGGCCAAGTCCCGAGCGGAGAGTGTGGCTGCTATGGACAAGGTGATGTCATTGCTTTAGAGTCTCGGGTGGTCAACGTAGCGAAAAACAAGTTGGAACCGTCTCAGAACCTAGAATATCTCGGGGCTCGTTTCGACACGAGAGTTGGCCGCGTCTTTCTCCCTTAGCAGCGCGGGCTGGCGCTTCGGCGGTTGATCACTCGATTTCTCGGCCTTCCCTGTCCCACTGCCTGGGAGTATCTTCGGGTGTTAGGGACCATGGCGGCGACGCTGGAGTTGGTACCGTGGGCACGGGCCCACATGAGACAGTTACAGAGGGCATTGTTGAGAAGGTGGTCGCATCAGAGGGATTCCCTGTCTCAGAGGTTGGTCTGTCCACCACAGACGCGTCAAGCCCTGCAGTGGTGGTTGCTTCCAGGGAACTTGGAGCAAGGCATGTCGTTGGAAGCTCCGGCCTGGATAACGTTGACCACAGATGCCAGTCTTCAGGGCTGGGGAGCCCATTGCCAGGGTCGGTTTGCCCAACTGGAGTGGTCAGTCCACGAAAAGGCTTGGTCCATCAACAGGTTGGAGTTGAGGGCAGTAACATTAGCGCTAAGAGTTTTGCCCGTTTCTTCAACGGCAGGCTATGCGCGTATTCTCGGACAACGCGACAGCGGTGGCGTACATAAATTGGCAGGGGGGCACCAGCAGTGTGGTGCTGGAGTCCGAGGCAGACGGTTTGTTAAAATGGGCAGAGATAAACCTGGTAGCGCTGTCGGCAGCGCACGTCGCGGGGGTGGACAATGTGCAAGCCGATTTCCTGAGTCGCATGAGAGTAGACCCGGGGGAATGGGTTCTATATCCGGACGTTTTCGCGATGCTGGTGCGGCACTGGGGGACGCCGGTCATGGATCTTATGGCGACCTTTCAGTCGGCAAAGGTCGTTCGGTTCTTCAGCAGGAGAAGGGAAAGAATGTCCGAGGGGCTAGATGCCCTGGTTCAAGAGTGGCCGCAGGAGTGTCTTCTGTACGTGTTTCCTCCGTGGGTACTAATCGGGAGAGTAGTGCAGCGCATGGAGCGTCACAAGGGCCGAGTGCTCCTCATTGCTCCGGATTGGCCTCGTCGGCCATGGTACGCGGACTTGGTTCAACTCTTGATAGCGGATCCCTGGAAGCTGCCAGTGCAGACAGACCTGTTGTCTCAGGGCCCTCTGTTCATGCCTCAAGTGGATCGATTCTCGCTTACGGCCTGGCTCTTGAGCGGGCGCGGTTGAAATCCAGGGGGTATTCGTGGGCCGTGATAGCGACCCTTCTGAAGGCGAGACGGAGGTCTACTTCTCTAGCGTATATTACAGTGTGGGGTATTTTTGAATCATGGTGTATGGAAAGGAAAGTGGTTCCTTTAAGAGCGTCGATTCCACAAGTGTTGGATTTTTTACAGGACGGGTTTCAAAAGGGCTTAGCGGCAGCTTCGCTACGGGTTCAGCTGGCTGCTCTGGCCTGTTACAGAGGTAAGGTGCAAGGTCATTCCCTGGGGACTCATGCAGATGTGAAGCGGTTTTTGCGGGCGGCAGAGTTGTTGAGACCGCCGCGTAGGCGTATGGTACCGTCCTGGGATTTGCCGTTGGTATTGGAGGCGTTAGGGAGAGCGCTGTTCGAGCCGTTGGTGACGTCGACGCTGAAAGATCTGACCCTTAAGGTAGTTTTTCTGGTAGCTATTGCGTCGGCGAGGCGAGTGTCGGAGTTGCAGGCTTTGTCTTGTAGGAAGCCTTTCCTGTCCTCCTCAGATTCTAAAGTGGTGTTGAGGACAGTGCCCTCCTTTTTGCCCAAGGTAGTTTTGGCGTTTCATGTAAACCAGATGGTGTCACTGCCAGTTTTCACAGCTCAGTGAAAAGGTCGCGTTGCAGATCCACTACATTGTTTGGATGTTAAACGGGCATTGAAGCAGTATATCGCTCGGACGGCTGGTTTTCGGAAGTCAGACAGATTGTTTGTTCTGTTTGCGGGCGCTAGGCGCGGTGAGGCGGCGTCTAAGGGCTCGATTGCTCGGTGGTTGAAAGAAGCGATAGCGTCGGCTTATCTTTTGCGAGGTCGGCAGGTGCCGGGCGAATTGAGGGCTCATTCCACTCGGGCGAAAGCCACCTCTTGGGCGGAGTGTAGCCTGGTTCCAGTGGAAGACATATGCAGGGCAGCGACGTGGTCTTCCTCTCACTCGTTTGTCAAGCATTACCGTCTGGATGTGCAGGCGGAAAGAGATACTCAGTTTGGTGCGGCAGTGCTTCAGGCGGGGCTAGCAGGGCCCTCCCGTTGATTGTTTCACTGCTCTGTTGCATCCCCTAGGATTCCGGGACTAGACTGGAGGGACGCTCAGGAAGGTTTAATTAGACTTACCTGCTAATTGTAGTTCCTGTAGGAACTCCAGTCTAGTCCCGGGTCCCGCTCGGAGTGAAGACTGTAGAAGGCCTGAAGCGGAGCTGTGATTACAGGTAAGCAAGTTTGTGATTTTCGCTGGGGGCTTAGTAGTACCTGGGGCGGTTACCGTAGGGGATCGGCGGGGTCCCTGCATGCTCGAGGTGGGGGCGGAGGACCTCCTGGCACGGTTGGTTGGTATCAGTTCTGTAAATAGTTGGATCCTTGATCCGTTTTAGTTAGCGTGGCAGTTTTGCCTTATTATTATTGCTCTATTTCTACTTACTTGTTGCTCTGGTGAGTCTGCTTTGTCAATAGGTAACTGGTGAGAACAGGAGCTACCGGGGCTTATATACCAGTGACATCACAGCCATGAAGTTTCTCAGTCTCCAAAGCTGCTGGATGAGGTTGACAACCCCTAGGATTCTGGGACTAGACTGGAGTTCCTACAGGAACTACAATTAGCAGGTAAGTCTAATTTAACCATTCCATCAACAAAACAAATAGAACAAACCATCACTGCTGTAAACACCACCACCTCTCCATCGGACTCCTACCCGGTAACTTGGATTGAATCCACCAAAGAAGAACTCAACAAATTCATCCAAAAGATAGTGAGCACCTCTCTCACCCATGCCAAAAGCCCTAAATCAATCTACTATCCGCCCCATTCCTAAATCTACTTCATCCAACAATACCAACCCTTCAACCTACCACCCATTCCTGGCTAAAATAACTGAAAATATTGTACAGAGACAGCTCCAAGATCGCACTGATGAATTCGCCCCACTAGTTCCCCACCAGCACGGATTCCGCCCTAAACATGGCGTTGAGACACTACTCATACATCTATTCAATAACATAATCAAAGGAATAGACAAGATAAAGCAGGGCTTCCTACTAATATTTATCGATATATCATCAGCATTCGACACAGTTTACCATCACATCCTATTGAAGCGCCTAATGGAGATTGGACTACAAGATACCACAATTAAATGGTTCCAATCATACCTTGAAGATAAACAGCAGAGAGTAAAATCTGGGAACCTCACCTCAGAACCCTTCAAGACTACTCAAGGAGTTCCCCAAGGCTCATCATTACCAGCTCTCCTCTTCAACATCTATATTCAGCCTGTATGCAAAATATTTAACAAACACAATATGCCATATATGCTGACGACATCATGGCATATACCTCTATTCAACTGGACTCCCCAGACTATACCATTATATCAACCTGCATTCAAGAAATAATAACCTGGCTAAAAACAACTTAAACATCAACATAAAAACTGAAGCAATTATCATCACGAGAGACTCCACATTCATTCTTCCTACTACTATCAACATATCCAATACACCGATTACAATAAAAGACAAAGTCAGATATCTTGGAGTGATTCTAGACAAGCAAATCACCCTACAACCGCATATCAACAAGATATCGTGAACAGCCTTCTTCAAACTCGCAACACTCCAGAGACTAAAACCCCTCCTCAATAAAGAACATTTCCTTACAGTATGCCAAGCCATCATTACACCTCTGCTGGACTACTGTATATCTGTAATATACTATTCCAAGGTCTGCCTAAACAAACCACCCGTCCCCTACAAATAGTCCAGAACACTGCTGCCCGCATTATTACTAGCGCTTCAACACAAGACCATATAACTCCAATACTACAAGATCTACACTGGCTACCAATCCCCTCGCGGGCAAAATATAAATCAGCGTTTACCATCTTCAAAATTAAAAACAACATCTCAGCAGGAATACTACAGGAAATCATTGGAACCAAAACAAGTAAAAGATCAGACAGAAACAGCACCAAAAACAATATACCAATACCTATTTTATTTATAAGAACATATAAGAACATAAGATATGCCATACTGGGTCAGACCAAGGTCCATCAAGCCCAGTATCCTGTTTCCAACAGTGGCCAATCTAGGTCATACGTACCTAGCAGTTTCCCCAAAAGACACAGGTTCTGCAATGCTTGTACTAGGTCAAGCATTGATATCCTGGGTCCCTTCTTAATAATGGTTTATGGACCTTTCCTCCAGGAACTTGTCCAAACCTTTTTTAAACCCAGCTACACTAACAGCCTTTACTACATCCTCCGGTAACAAATTCCAGAGTTTGATTACACGTTGAGTGAAAAAATATTTTCTTTTATTAGTCTTAAATAGTTTACCCTGTAGCTTCATTGCATGTCCCGTAGTCTTCCTATATTCTGATAACGTAAACAGTCGATCTACGTTTGCCCGTTCCACTCTGTTCATTAATTTATAGACTTCTATCATATCTCCCCTCAGCCGTCTCTTTTCCAGGTTAAAGAGCCCTAACCTTTTTAGCCTTTCTTCATAGGAGTATCCTTCCATCCCCTTTACCATTTTGGTGGCTCTTCTCTGAACCTTTTCTAATAACGCTATATCCTTTTTAAGATACGGCAACCAGAATTGCACACAATATTCAAGGTGCGGTCTCACCATGGAACGGTATAGAGGCATTTACAAGAAAAAACAAATCCACATCCATGCGAGCCTTCTCTCTTGCTGCCCCTGCTATCTGGAATGTCCTCCCAGATAATCTAAAATCAACAACGGATATAAAAGAATTCCGGAAGCTACTTAAAACCACCCTATTCATTGAATAATTCAATGAAGACCACCAATCCCCACCCTAACCACCCCACAAAACGAGCTACACAAGACATGACATCCACAACATAAAAATATCCTACTACACTCATTAAAATGTATATAGCCCAATGTAGATATCTCAACCGGTATATAATACTCTCTCATGTAAATGTATATAACCCAATGTAGATAGCTCAACCTGTATATATTGCACCCCAAATCAAGATTTACCTATCCACACACTCACAGACACTACCTTCACAACCACTGCATGCCGACACCCCCGCACTACCCTACTTGATTGGTTTGCAGTGAAATCTGCTTTGATTCAAGAATAAAATGGAATATAAATACTTTTAAATAAATAAAAATAAAATAAATAAGGTCATAGCGATGTTGCTGAAGGCTTGTCGGCGTTCTACCTCACTAGTTTGTGTGCGGGTCTGGTGCGTTTTGAGATCTGATGTAAAGAGCATAGGCTTCGACCGTTGAAAGCAGGGATTCTGGATGTTTTGGCATTTCTGCAGGTGGGCGTGGACAAGGGGTTAGCCCTTAACTCTGCGAGTGCAGGTGATGACCCTTGCATGCTATTGGGGGCATATCCATGAGGTGTCTCTGGTAGCTCACCTGGATGTGGTATGGTTTCTCATGGCGATAAAGCAATTGCGGCCACCCCTGAGGCCGGTGGTACCAGCCTGAGATCTAAATTTAATCCTGTTGGCCCTGTCAGGTGCTCCCTTCGAGCCCTTGGTGGCAGCAGCATCTCTTAAGGACTTGACCCTGAAGACGGTCTTCCTCATAGCCATTTGTTCCGCTCTGTGAATTTCGGAGCTACAGGCGTTCTCCTGTAAAAAGCCCTATCTCGTTTTCAGCAGGGACAGAATGGTATTGAGTCCAGTACCATCTTTTTTGCCTAAGGTTGTGATGGTGTTCCACCTTAATCAGACCATGGTGTTACCTGCGTTTCCCGACTAAGAGGATAGGCAACACTTTATTGTTTGGATGTGCAGAGGGTACTTTGCTCGTACTTGAAACAGATGGGACAAGTTACCTCAGGCCGGAAGGTCGGGGGTTCAAATCCCACTAGAGGACAGCAACCTTGGGCCGGAAGGACTGGGGTTTCTAGTCCCACAGGTGCTCCTTGTGGTCTTGGGCAAGCCCCTTAACCCTCCATTGTCCATGTTCCCTGTAAATAGTTATCTCCAAGTTATAATGCCCTGTTCAATGTAATTTCAGTTTGTTCAATGTAAACCGCCTTGATATCATGAAAGGCAGTATATAAGAAATGTTGAAGCAGCTTTGAAGATGTCCATCACTAGGTGGGTGAAGGAAGCGATGGTCTCTGTTTATTTACTGCGTTATAAGCCTGTTTCAGTGGGGTTGTGGACTCGCTCAACCAGGGCGCAGGCGGCATCATAGGCAGAGTGTGGTCTGGTGCATCCAGCAGATATTTAAAAGCGGCGACTTGGGTGCTGCTGCATATGTTCACTATTGCTTGGATGTTCAAGTGTGTTCAGAGGTGCTGTTTTGCATTCGGGTGTTGCAGGCCAGGCTTGCTGGTCCCATCCAGGTATGATTATTGCTCTGGTACCTCCCAGGAGTCTGGACTGGACTGGAGGGACACTATGGAGGGTGTAATTAGGCCTTACCTGCTAATTTTCTTTCCTTTAATCCCTCCAGTCCAGTCCAGAATCCACTCTGGGGTTTCTTTGATTGGCAAGGCCGATGCAGTGTGTCAGAACAGGTTTCAGTTTTGGGTTTGTTTTCCAACTGGTTCAAAGTGGTCAGTCTCAGGACCTGCAGATTTAGTTGTGAGGTTTCTGGGGCAGACGGCGGCCTTGGTCCTTGGGCTGCAGTGTCAGTCACACCACGCCTCTATAAGAAGGTTACATATAGTGTAATTAGTGGTTTGGGTGTCAGTAGTTTAGATATGTCATGGTGTTGATTCTTTAGGACTGCTTTGACATCAGGATATTGGCTTGATTGGGAGGGGGGGGGCGCTCTGCATCCTTTATAGTGTGACATCACCATAAGTTAGCATGCTCAATCTCCATCTCCTGGAAGGAGGACAGAACCCAGGAGTCTAGACTGGACTGGAGGGACTAAAGGAAAGAAAATTAGCAGGTAAGACCTAATTTCACCTTTAGCTACATGATGCTGTGTTCAACATTTAGATGTCGCCACTCGGGAGAAGGATCTAGGCATCGTCATGGGCAATACATTGAAATCCTCTATTCAGTGTGTAATGGCAGCCAAAAAAGAAAACGGAATGTTAGGAATGAAATAGAGAATAAAACAAAAATATCATGCCCAAAAAATATCATGCCCAAAAAATATCATGCCCAAAAATATCATGCCCAAAAATACCATGCCCAATGCCCTAAAGCTCTCCTCGATCCGTCCCATAATAAAAAACAATAAACTAGACCCAAAAGACCCCAACTCCTACAGGCCAATAGCTAGCATACCACTAATTGCCAAAATAATAGAAAAGACCATACAACTCCAACTACAAGACTACATTGATGAACAAAAACTCCTTGATGAGCATCAATTTGGCTTCCGACCCTTCCATGGAGTTGAAACTCTCCTAATCGCCCTAACTGATCTACTCATCAGAGGCACCAATGACAACAAACAAAGGCTTCCTTCTCCTCTTCATAGACCTATCTGCTGCATTCGATAGCATCAATCATAATACCCTCATTAACAGACTAGAATACCTAAAAATAGGAGGGACAGTCCTTGAATGGTTCAAATCATACATCTCAAACAGGTTAATACGGATACAATTAGGTAACGACACATCCGAAACTTTCCCACAAGGTCAAGGCATCCCCCAAGGATCAGCCCTCCTCTTCAATTTATACCTCCAGCCCATTACAAACATATTTAAGAAGCACAAAATTAACCATTTCATATATGCAGATGATATCATGCTTGCCACCCCCATAAACCCTAACAATCCCGAATATGATAGCCTACTCCAATGTATGAACGAGACTACTAAATGGCTTGAAGACAACCACCTAAGCATTAACCTCAAAAAAACAGAGGCAATGTTCATAACGAGGAAATCAGACACTGACTACATATACCCCAATACAATCACAATAAACAATACACCTATACCTGTTAAAAAGGAGGTAAAATACCTTGGAATAATCTTAGACCACTCACTCTCCATGATTCCACACATAAAACACACAGTAAAAACCATATTTTATAAACTCAAGACAACACAACATCTGAGACCCCTACTCAACACCGATGACTTTAGATCTGTAGTTAATACACTCATAACCCCCCACTTCGACTATTGTAATAGTCTCCTAAATGGACTTCCATTAAAAAGCATATACTATCTCCAAAGAGCCCAAAACATATGCGCCAAGATGGTCACTAAAGCTAATCTAACAGACCACGTGACCCCAATTCTCCTAGACTTACACTGGCTCCCTATAAACAGCCGAATAAAATATAAAATCCTCCTAACTACTTTCAAAATCGTCAACAACATCTCCCCAACACAACTATCCACCCTAATACACCCTCCATCAGATACTAGATCACGCAGACAGAATGCAACCCACTCCCTCAACATAAAAACAAATTTTAGAAAAACTAAAGCGACAACAAGTGACAGGGCATTCTCCTTCGCTGCCCCCACCCTCTGGAATGAAACACCATTAACACTCCGCATGATAAAAGACCTTCACCAATTCAAAAAAGAATTAAAAACCTACCTCTTTACAAAACACTTTGAAATCCCCTACCAACAAAGAACTTCGCCAATACAATCACAGAAACACATACACTGTACCCAAGACAGAACAAATGACTAACACAGGAAAATTCACTAACCCCACTAACCCCACACAACCCGCTAATGAACCACTCAAACAGTTGATTACTTTCACCACTGTAACTGTATCTAACTAAGATGCGCTCCATGTATATAACTTGTAAATAGTTTGAAAAGCTCTGTTATAGTTAATGTTCAAAATGTTGTTCAAAATGTTGTTCAAAATCTGTTCAAAATATGTTCCCTGTAAGTACACCTGTACATAGTTAAAGCATAATGTTCCCTGTAAATGTATACAGAAGTATACAATTGTTCTGTTTAATGTTCAATGTAAACCGCCCCTGATCTCTGGAAGGGGCGGTATAGAAAAGACTGTTAAATAAAATAAATAAATAAATAATACCTCTGTATCGCTCCATGGTGCGACCTTACCTTGAGTATGGTGTGTAGTTCTAGTCATCACATCTCAAAAAAAAAAAAAATATATATATAGCGGGATTATAAAAGGCACGGAGAAGGGCGACCAATATGATAAAGGGAGTGGATTGACCCTCCTGTGAGCCCTAACCTCTTTAGCCTTGGCAAATAGACTGCTGAAGGGAGATAAGATAGACATCTATAAAATCTTGAATGGAGTAGAACAGGTAAAAGTGAATCAATTGTTTACTCTTTCAAAAAGCAAAAAGACTGAATGCATGACTAAGCGCTCAAATTTGTTGCCAGATATGCTGAAAGTGGTTAGCCTATTTGGGATTAAAATAAGGCTTGGACAATTTCCTGGAGAATAAGTCCATAAACTGTTAAGGTAGACTTGAGGAAATCCACTGTTTGTCCCTAGGGGTGTAAGCAATCTGGAATCTATCTACTTTTGGGATCCTGTCATCTATTTCTGTCTTGGATTAGCCACTGTTGGAACTGGATACTGGACCTAATGGACCTATAGTCTGGTCAGTATGGTAGTTTTTATAGTTAGGTAGTGGAAGGGGTGAAGTGGCTTGCGCAAGGTCACAAGGAGTGACTCTGGGATTTGAGCCCTTGTTCTCAGGCTGTTCATGAGAGTTTTCAATTTTAGAGCCAGAGCAGATGTGTATGAAAATGAACATAATTCTACAAATCTGTATATCAAGCCCTTTCATTGGTGCCTCATTTGTCTCAGTTTTTAGGATTTATTTTGTAGACATTTATTTAGTAAGTGCTTCTGGGAGATCAGTAGTTGCCCAAGTTTTTGCTTTGCTGTTGATGCTTACAAAAGTGAAATATTGCTGTCTTTTTTTTTCAGTGATTATGATTACTTGCGGGAACATTTTCGTGAAACTCATTTTCTTTGTGAAGAGGGTCGTTGTGCCACTGAGCAGTTTACGCATGCTTTTCGAACAGAGATAGACTACAAAGCCCACAAAACATCCTTCCACAGCAAGAATCGGGCTGAGGCTCGGCAGAACCGACAGATCGACCTTCAGTTTAATTACACCCCGCGCCATCAGCGGAGGAATGAAGGTGAGTGATTATTCCCTGTAATTTTATTTTACTATTTGTTTCCCTTTTTATTTTAATCATTGCATTAGTATGGCAATTTATATGCATTGGCAAAGTAATACGTAAAGGTATCGGAGTCTGATATTAAAAAGCAGACACATGTTTTATTCTTGTTCCTGTGCTGCTGACTGCTCTGTTTCTGAGTACTGGCTTGGTTAGTGTCACTTAGCCAAAGAAGCTTTAGGATCCGCCATGTGGTTCTTTTTCACCAGAAAATGTTTACAATTCCCAGAATAAAATGCCGATAAAACATAATGATGACATGGGAAAAAAAAAAACAATTGAAGCTTCACTTCTAAATGTTGCTATCTGAAGAGTTCAGAATGTCCATTTAGTACATCTGTGCCTTTCAATGTGGTCATGTATTGCAGGAGTGATAAGCAGAGGGGACTTTGAAGAGGTGGACAGATATAACAGACTGGGGCGAGGAGGCAGAGGAGGCTCCCGAGGAGGGCAACAGAACAAGAGAGGAAGCTGGCGGTACAAGAGGTGCGTGCAACTGGGACTGATTGATATGGAAACGAGCTGCATCCATTTCTGCTCCAGTACACTAGACCTTCCTACCCTTCATGGGATCTATAGACAGGCACACCATTCTACCTTCTTTTAGCAGCTGCAGTTGCCCTAACAACATGCACATTGCATTGGAGATAGCTGTAAAGAAAGATTCAAACTTTACTAATTTGGAATTTTTCTCTGTTATCTTGCTATTCCATATCGTCCCGATAGACCAGTCCAGAATAGTGGACTGTGTTCCCTCTACCAGCAGATTGGTGGAGACAAAGAACCAATGAAAAGTCCAGGTTTTAATAACATTACTCCCATGCCTCTATTCGCCAGAGATCCCTTCAGTATTTCTTTGTCTCCAGCAGCTGGTGGATGGATTTTCTCCTCTCTGAAGATAATTATGAAGATTTAACAGGAAAAGATTGATTTAAAACGCTCATGAACAAAAGCCTGCAGATTGATCCTCTCACTAGAGTGCGACATGAGAGGCTCCACTAGACTGCGGTCTGTTTGGTAGCCATAGGAGGAGGGAAAATTGGTTCAGCTCCACGCTGTTGCCCTGGATAAGAGTCTGTTGAGCAGCCAGAAGTTAGAAGGATCTGGAAGAGTACAACTGCCTCCACAATCCCTACATCCCCTCCTTCCTCCTCTGTTCCCCCCCCTCCACTCCCCGTCTCCGTGCTCTCCCGAAGATTGCAGAAGGCTCTCGAGAGCTTCCTGATAGCCACCTTAAACACAGTGCTGCAAAGCCAGAGAAATGGTTCCGGGGGAGTAGGGCTGAGCCCGGGGCATGTTTTCGGCCTGGGGCTCTCGGGGTGAGTACCAAGGCTTGACCTTGTCAATGTCTGTGTTGGGGGCTGCTGATTCCATCTTACTGGGTCCCAAATCAGGGTGGACCTCTGGCAACCATTGGCGTGGGGTGGGGGTTTCGCACTCTTTCAGTATCCTGGTATGTATCCCATCCAGTCCCATGGCCTTGTCCACTTTCAATTTTGCAAGCTGTTCTAACACATCATCTTCTGTGAATGATTTGGTATCTACTCCATTCCCATTTATTTGGAATTCACAGGTGGTCCTTCTCCAGGATTTTCTTTAGTAAAAATAGAGCAGACATATTTGTTTAGCATTTCGCTTTTTCAATGTCACTTTCCACAAATCCGTTCCCAGCACTTTTGAGTCTTGCAATTCCACCTCTGATTTTCCTCCTCTCCCGAATATACCTGAAAAAAGTTTTGTCACCACACTTTAGTTTGATCCTGTATTCAAGTGTTTTTGAAGTCTAGGACTTTGAGCTTGCTATGATTGGACTCCATCTTGGCTTTTATCTCAAACCACACCGTGTGATGATCGCTGCTCTTCACATGAGCACCCACCCGGATATTCGACACACTATCTCCGTTGGTGAGCACTAAATCCAGCATCAAGCTTTCCCTGGTTGTTTCCATCACCATTTGTCTAACGCATCTTGGAAGGCATCCACAATTTTTTTTACTTATTTCCAGATTTGCAGAAGGAATACTCCAATCCACATCAGCTAGATTAAAGTTATCCAGTAGGATCACGCCCCGCTTCACGGCTATCTTTGCAATATCAATAATCAGTTCGCTATCCATTTCTTTGGTTTGAGTTGGAGGTCTGTAGACTACAGTAGTATGGATGACAGTGCCGTTGTTGCAGCCAAGCAGCTGAAAATGCTCTTATTCTCTCACTCACCCACAGAAGGAAACTCACAGACAGGCTGGAATGCAAACAGGATCTTTAATGTGCGCACAGGCTCAGACAGAGAGCCGGCAGTCTCCACAAAAAAATCTGAGCCCTGAAGGACGTCCTACATTGTCTTATATACAGTACATTTTTAAACTCATTCTACAATCTCATTCGTCTCAGGTATTTTCTGTCCACCAATCAGCAGGACCTGGGGAAGGTGCCTGGGTGACCTGTCCAAACCGGTATGCTCTGCTGATTTCTGGGCAAGAGGGTATTGTGCTCAGGCCTGGGGGGGGGGGGGAAGGGTGCCTACTGAAACCTTTGTCTCTTCTTAGCAAGCTGATCACTATGTAAAATCCTCATGGCTTGGGGGGAAGGGCTACCCACAGCTAAACCTTATGGCTGCCTCACTCCCCCCTTTTTAAGTGAGACCTCAACTGCTAGGGGCGGTAGAGGGCAGTATTACTGGAGGCAAGTCGCAGAGGGGTGTATTGGGTCAGGGCCATGACAGTGGTAGCCGCCTTGCATTCTACCAGGGTATCAAGGGTGGTGGTAATGAAGCGGTAAAGAATGGGGATACAACCTGGCAGAATGGCACATAGCAGTAAAATAAAAAGAACCTGTACCACTGGGATTTTTAGTCCCCTTAGCCAACTGAACCACTTCATAAACCACCCAGGACCCATGGACGGGTCAGTAATATGATTAACTAGATCACGTAGGTCTTGGATAGAGTGTTCAATGGAAACACTTGCGTCAGTGAGTTTAAAACAACACATACCCTATACCCTCTGTAGCAACTCCTGCACAAAAGTTTTGTTCCTTGTGCAAAAGTTGCTGTACTGTCTGTAAAAGGTTGTAGGGTCTGCAGAGGCCTCTTTCCCTGGGATCCACCCTTATTAGCATATTAATGGCTTTTATTCTTGCTAGTGTTGAGTCATTCTGGCTACACCCTGCCATCCCCTTTGTTTCATTAATCACTGACACTGTAGTCTTCAGGGCTCATGAGCACTTTGTATCACCAGCTTTGTTTGGCCTGTTTAACTTGTCCAGGCTTGCCCAGCTTGCTCAGGCCTGTTCAATCTGTTCAGGCCTGGCATGTCTTTTCTTAGCTGGGTCCATTTTCTGTGCACTTTCAGGTCTGACCTGTTTCTTAGCTGGGTCCATTCTCTGTGCACTTCGGTTCAGAGTATGGTTCCCCCTGGCTTTACTCTTGTTGTGCTGGGCTCTGGGTACTCATTTTCTTAGCCCACATGTTTTTTTCCGTGCCATCATAATATATTACAGTCTCAGGCAAGGATGCAGCCATACTAGACATACCTATCAGCCAATTTCCCTTCATTCCCCAATTTTTCTTTTTCTTTTCTTGTGAATGGGGCAAAGGTAATCCCACTAAGGGCAATGGACAACAACCATTTGAGACAGATAGGGGGCATCAGAAAAGCAGCTTCTGGTACTGTTCCCTAGAGACAACATACATTGTAACATCATTTTCTTGCAGCAACTCAATAATATTGAGAACGCATAACATGAAAGTGTATCAAAAGCAGCAGTGCTTAATAATGTGATAAAGAAAGCTCTGAGAATAGTACAGCAAAACTTGAGCTGGTGTGGGTATTGCAATTGCTGAAAGCCAAAATGGCTTGTAGATTTCAGTTACTTTCTAAGAAAACAATATTAAAAGGATAACAATACAATCATTCACAAAAGCCCCCAAAAACCCCCAGTCAGTCCAGTAGTCCTCCTCCCATTCTCAGACAATGTGGTCCTGCCTCTCAGCAGTTCCCCAGGACCTCGCAGTGTGCTTCACTTTCTCTGAAGTTTAAATACTGTTTCTCTCAAAATTTGAACCTCTCATTCTCATAGGCAGATATCTTGGCCCTTTTTCAATGTGACACACTGATCCAGATAGGGACTCCTTCACACATTTTAGCGGTGGGTAGTTCTGGGTTCTTGGGATGGTCTGTTCCATCTGGACTCTGGCCAATCTCCTCTGCTGGACTCTCTGGATTGCAATTGGTGACATGGCGCCAGGCCTTATTCAGAAAAGCAGCACCAATATTGAATGAAAAAAACCTAAATATGCTGGATTAGATTTCACAATGATATAAACTTAATTTCATCCATATTTACTTAAGTTCATAACTATCTCATATGGTGTCAACTATGTCTCTCAGTTTGATAAACTCTTTGTCTCTCTGTCTCTTTACCACTGGAGATTCCTTTGCAGGTAAGACATATTCCATTATGCCCTTGACTGATCTTTACATGTTTATAGATCAGACAAGTTGCACACACATATTCTGCGATTTCTAGCAAGGTTTTTTAGAATTATACCAATTTTTGTGAGAATTTGTCATCAAATCATCCCTCTTTTGCCCATGCGTGCCTGGCCAGGACATACAGGGGCAAAATGAGGCAAAAAGCATCTGGAAGTACCACATGGCTAGTGTGGGTTTTCCAAAGCTCATCAGGGTGCAAGGTGCACCCAGCCTGTCTCCAGATGTCTATTTCTAATTGTTGAGTATGTGTTGGGGCTTAGATGAATTCCTAAATTGAAGATTCTGGAGACTGCATAGTTGAATAAAATGCTCATCTCCTTTTGTTTTTTTTGTTTTTTTACATATTCATTAGCCAGATGCATCACTTCAAATTACCCATACTAATGTATCCTTATTTGGCAAGGCTGCTAAGAATATCAAACGTTTAAAAACTTAGTATTGTTTCTTTTCTCTCATTCTTTTTCTCAAACCTCTCCTGGATCATTGCTGACAAGCAACATTTGGTTTTGTCCAATCAACTCAAGTTAAATAATTTTACAAATATTTCCATATTTTCTGGTGTAATTGGCACTTATGATGTTATTGTCCTGTTCAGCAGTCATCAGCACTGAGCTGCCTTAAATCTTACAGTTCAGAAAACAGGCATTCAAATGATGAAACTGATACTTTTGCATGAAAAGGTTGGGGGATATCTGGAATGCAAACACTTCTCCTTGTATATTTCTAATGCAGAATATTCTTTTTCACATTTAATTTAAAACCTAACAATACCTGAGACTGGCATCAAACTGATCTAAAAACCCTCTGTGAGGTGCTTGCCACAGTATATAAAATCCCTTTTAACTTTTAATTTTGTATATGCAGTCAAAACCAAATATATGTACCAGAGATAAAAATTCAAGCTGGATTACCCTTTTTATTCAGAGCTCTTAACCTCTACTTTGAAGGTCAAAGGAAAACAGAAACAGTTTCCTTAGTTTCATGCCTTGTTTGTTTGATCTAGCATCCAGGGGCACTTGGCAATGAACAGCCAGCAATGAAAGAAAAACAATATTTACTGTAGATTAAAACATTTAAACACAAGACTATTAGTCTTTTAAGTATAGCAGCTAGCAGCCTATCTGATTGGAATAAGAAGGTTTTCTTGATAAATTTCACTAAACCCTCCCCCCTGGGTAGTTCTGAAAAGTAACATGCTTTAACAACATCTTGGGAAAAACAGGGACCTTAAAGTAAAAAAGTCTTTATTTCTTCATAATCTTATAAGGATTTTTCTCTCGCTTTTTATAGGCTGTAAGAAATGGTTTGCAGGCTAGCTCGTACACATGAGCTTTGCCTTACAGATATTCCCCACCCCATACATCTTTGCTAATAGTAATTTGACCAACCTTTGTTTGATCCTACTCTTACACAATCAAGATGCTGATCAGACATCTGAGGATGCTCAAAGGAGGCACCCCCCATGGTTCTAGAAGCTTAAACTCTACAATTAAAATTGATGACAAGAGGATTGTTTGGAGGCTAGGTGAGGCTAGGTGAATTGGGGTTTTTTGTCCTCTTCAATGGGTTTCCATTTGTTTGCTAGGAGAAAGACTCCTAGGTGATTTGTCCTCTCTAATGGGCCTCCATTCATCTGCTAGAAGAAGAAACTCCTCCCTGATCTTCCAGTATCTTTCTATAGCTATGCAAACAATTTCAATGGTTTCATTCGTAGTATCTTTCTGTAGTTATGCAAACCATCTCAGCAGTTCCAACCACCCCCCACTCACCGCTGAGAGGCATGACCAAAACATTTTCTAAACTGTCCCTTTCCCTGCAATCAGTAGACCTGGTGTTTTTCACTGTTTGGGGACACAGGGGCGATTTGTTAATAACTTCACCTTTTACTGATAGAGTATCAAAATCAATCCTGAAATATAAAGACCTAATGTCTGGACAAAAACTTTCTTTCCCTAATGTCACAACTAAACACAGAGACACTCTAACATTTACAGAGACACTCTAACAGTTTCTACATAACAGCACATTAACTATATGGACCAGCCATGAATCTATATAGGGAAACTGGTCCGGATGCTCCTTCACTACAATTTAGCCTCTGGACCCCATGCTCTAATCACAATTTACAAATCACAAGTTACAGTGTAAATCTTCTAATCTCAATTCAAGGAATGCAATGTTCAGTGTAAATTTTCTAATCTCACTTCTGGGAATACAATATACAATATAATCCAGGTAACAGGCAGAGTTTGGTTGCGCAAAACACACAGGACCACAAAGGGAAAAAGAAAGAGGGAAAACAGAAAACAGACGTCTCAGCAGCGAATACTCATACACTCTCTTTCCTCAGTAGCAGCTGTTACAAATACACCTTACACACACACTCTCTAGCTGTAGCATAGGATTTAACTTTTACCATGAGGATAATAGTAATATGAGAAATATAGCTAGCTATTTTTCTAATGTCCACTAGATGGAGCTCCAGGATCACTAGCACAAAAGAAGCCCCCAACTCTAGAAGCACATGGCAACACAAAAGAAGCCCCCAAGTATGCTTCATTAGAGACAGCGTGTGTAGGCTCTAAATAAATCGCCCCGATCATCGGAGAATTGCGATCAGCGCAATTAATAAACAGCTTGAAAGGCACACTTAAGGGGGTCAAGTGCTAATGTTTTTGGTCATTTTAAGAAGTTTTGGCAGCGCTTTAAATACTTTTAAGGGACCCGAGGTGACGGAGTTGAATTTATACTGCAGTCATTTACTGGCACTCGCAAGCGCCCCCCCCCCCCATTCCTTTACCAGATTTCACCAGAATTTCCAGATACAGAAATACAGAACTACCCAAAACAATACCCAATACAGACTGGACGAGCAATGGTTTCAGGGATTCTGGGGCCCTTACTCGGACTGCTCGTTGCGGGTGATCATGCCGCTACAGGTTCACAGAATTTACCAGATTTACCAGAATTTCCAGATACAGAATACAGAACTACCCAAACAGTAAAACAGTAAGGCAGTAGTACTCACCAGACCTCTGATCAGAGAGAGTTTGGATGCCAGTCTATATAGCCGTTTTTTTCAATCGGGGTGGTCAGCCGCAGGGACCGACTGACCAGACGAGTCAAGGTGTCCTTCCGGAGCAGAAAAGGGGCCCGGGGCGCCAAGGACCGTTAATCACCTGGAGGACTCGGTCCCTGACTGGTGGAGGCCCGATGCTGCAAGAGCAGAAGTCTTCCCACCGTGGGTGTGATGAGAGAGGCTTTTTATTTAATTTAATTTAATAGGGTCCCATTTGAGGTGCCAAAATGTTGCAGCCAAGCAGCTGAAAATGCTCTTATTCTCTCACTCACCCACAGAAGGAAACTCGCAGACAGGCTGGAATGCAAACAGGATCTTTAATGTGCGCACAGGCTCAGACAGAGAGCCGGCAGTCTCCACAAAAAAATCTGAGCCCTGAAGGACATTCTACATTGTCTTATATACAGTACATTTTTAAACTCATTCTACAATCTCATTCGTCTCAGGTATTTTCTGTCCACCAATCAGCAGCCCCTGGGGAAAGTGCCTGGGTGACCTGTCCAAACCGATATGCTCTGGTCTGCTGATTTCTGGGCAAGAGGGTATTGTGCTCAGGCCTGGAGGGGGGGGGAGGGTGCCTACTGAAACCTTTGTCTTTTCTTAGCAAGCTGATCACTATGTAAATTCCTCATGGCTTGGGGGGAAGGGTTACCCACAGCTAAACCTTATGGCTGCCTCACCGTCTCCTCTTTCCAACACAATTCACAGTGCTGCTTCTTTTCCCCACATCCCCTGGTTTCAGCAGCTTTCATATTGCTTTTGACATACAGGGCTGCTACTCCTCCTTTTTCTACCCTCTCTATCTCTTCTAAATAGATCATAGCCAGCTGTGGCTATATCCCACTCATGTGACTCGTTAAACCATGTTTCTTTAATGGCTACAATGTCCAAGTCCATTTCCACCAGTAGGGTTTCCAGGTCAGGAACTTTGGCTAGACTTCGAGCATTTGTGCTCATTGCTTTCCAGCATTTGTTGACTGGCTTGCCTGTATTTTGCATGGATTTTGTTCTACACGCCTCTTCCCACTTACCATTGATGTGTGGTTTTAAAGTGTGGCTGTTTCCAGTGTTATGCTTTTGATGGAAGTGATGTCCTGAACTTATTTTTCTCCGTCCATCACCCCTAGTTTAAATGCCTGTCCACATACTGCCTGAATTTTTCACTTAGGATCCTTTTCCCTGCGATGGTGAGATGTAGTCCATCAGCACAGTATAGTCTCTTGTTGATCCGTTTCCCCAGTCGCCTATATATCTAAATCCTTGTTTGCACCAGGTCAGAGTCATGTATTAAAGTTGTTTATGTGATGCAGCCTTTCTGCCCCCTTATCAAGAACAGGCAGAACTTCTGAGAATGCTCTAGGGTTAACAACGGGCTTCTCTCCCAGAGTCTGGAAATCCCTTTGAACGGCAGAGACACTGTTTCTAGCCAGGTCATTTGTACTAAGTGGATGATAACATCAGTTTTGGAGTGCTTACTTTCTGCACTAACTATATCAACAATTTGGCTTGTATTCCTGCTGGCTGAAGAGCCTGGGAGGCATTTGACCATCTTCTCTCCTTTGAACTGTGTTCCCAAGTTGGTGCCTCTGATGATGGAATCTCCAAGTAGTAGTAGTTTTTTGTTTTTTGTCTTCATATTTTGTGCATTGTCAGTAGATTGGGCATTGACTCTCTCTTTTAAGGGCACTTCAGGTTTCCACGGATTGGGCACCCTCGTTATTCAAGGCAAAGAAGGCATTATGCAGGGATGTCTCTTGATGTATAGGGTGTCTCTGTGTTAGAGGTTGCAACCTACCAGAGCCCACTGAGATCCATTTGTTCCTAGGCTGTTTGATTCTTTCTGGGAGCAATGGTGGATTTTGTTCAGTTTGTACCCTAGAAGAGGTGTGTTTAATTGCAGCTAATTCTTCCCTTAGTAGTCAATTCTTTATGCATAGCAGCTAAATTGAGGCATATTAGGGCAAGCTGTTAGGTTCCAAATGATACTTCTCAGAAGGAAAACACCACAATTATTGCATTGAATACACGACATGTTGATTTAAGCAGTCCTTAAGTTTAGTCCGTTGATCCATGATGAACTTAGCATTTTCCAAAGTAACCTTTTGCAGTGAGGCTCGCGGTTCAGTGCACTGACTGTGCAGTTGCTCATTTACTGCCTGCATTCTCTCAGCTCGGATCGTAGGTGTGTTTTTCTCATGTTCTTCCATGAAAGACGACGGTGTATTCTTTTCTCCTCCTTGGAGCTAAACGATGGCATCTCGAGCATCCAGATCGCCTTTCAATCTCTTGCATTCCTCCTCCAGTTGTCTCTTTTTTTCTCTTCAGTATGCAATCTGTCCCGGAAAGTCTGTCCTTCCTCTTGCAGGCTCTGGCAGTCCTGCTGCAATAACTGCACCTATCCATGCGCTCTAATTCCACCACTTCTCATGTCCTGCACGCTATGCAGCAGAGCAGCCCGTGACTCCTCCAAGGACACACAGAAGCTCCTTTCATACAACAGCTGCTCTTCTGCTTCCTGCAGCCTGAGAGTTGTTTGATTTTTTTTTTTTGTAGCCCTTATCTCCAGGGCAGCACTCGGTCTATCCTTTTCATCCTGCACCATCGCCTTCTCCTCACTTTCCTCATGCAACTTTTGACATAATTGCATCATTTCCAGCTGCACAATGTTCAGCTCTTGTGCATGCTCCTCTTGCAACATATTCAGATGCTCCTCTAGCTGAGCTGAGTGTTTGGGGTTTCAGTTCCTTCTCCGTGTGCAGCCTGAAGATGCTCAACTTCAGAGTCTGGATGATTCTTTCCATGTGGCACACACAGCTTACCAGGGCTTCATAGTTCTTCCACAGCCTGTCATTCTCAGCCATGAAAGCCGATCTGACCTGGTAAGGGCTCATGGGGTGATGCACTTCTGAAGCTATGGGCTGGAGACTGACTGTTCATTCCCAGATTCCCCAAGTCTTGGATCAAGGACACTGCTTGCTCCTCTGCTACCCAAATTTTTTGTTGAAGGACAATGAAGGTCTCAGGTGCTGTGGCATGGACATTCATAGGGGAGATCACTGGCCTGGCCATATTTATGCCGTCGGGTATTTTATGTAGGTTATCTGTCTGCGCTGGGTGGATGATGGGCTCCAGACCTACCAAAATCCAATTAAACCTACAAGAGGACACCTTTCTGCCGGCTCCTGCTGTACTTGAATGCTACGAGCGGAAATCCAAATGAAGAAAAGCAGAGCTGTCAGAACAGAGACAGAAGTGAAGTGTTTCGTTACAGAGAAGGTGATAGTACCGGTTCAGCAAAACCACCGCTGCACACTTCTCCATCAGGTGGCACTGTGGATAAGGATGTACAGCTGACTGGAGGGCCTGGTGGTCAGGCCGTGAGCTGCTCCTCATTCTCTAGGGGATCTGTGTTGTCATTTGGGGATCTTTTCTGAGAGGTGAGCTTCCAGACTTCGGATTGTCCTCCTTGAAATTCTTTTCCGTTTTTCAGCAGGTCTGGTTCTTCTGGCATGGAAATTCAGACCCTGCAGCCTCTGGGTGTCCCCAGATGTAGTTTTCTGAGGGGGAGGCTGAGAGTGCAAACCCTATTTGACTGCCTTTGACTAAATATCCACAGCAAGGGGCGTCCCCTTGAGATGGGGGTCATTTTGGACCGGTTCGAGATTTAGACTGTGACTTGGATTCAGATGTCTCGGTGGTGGACTCTGGTGTGAACAAGGAAGGACTCGCATCTTCAGAGGACTGTAATGAGGCTGGGGTGATATGCTATTCCAGAAGGAGGAGCTGACTGCATTGATTGCCAGAGTTTCATGTGCCTTGAACTGAGCAGATGCTCCAGAGACGGAGCAGGAACCAAAGCTGCACCCACTTCTGCAAGGGATGCGGACATCCACCCGCTTCTGCAAGGGATCCGGAGGTGATCAAGGATATGATCCGTTTTGAGTGGGACTCTCCCAGCTCCCCACCTCAGGGATTAGAGTGTGTAAAAAGATGTACGCTTTCTGAATGAGGAGTGCATGGTGTGGTTTGATATTCCCAGGGTGGATGCGCAGGTCACGGTGATTACTAAGCAAACCACTATCCCTGTGGAAGGCGGCTTCGTCTTAAAGGATCCTCTGGACTGAAAGGTGGATGCCTTGTTAAGGAGCCAGCTTTCCGTGGCGACAGCTATCCTTCAGTTGTCGGTGTGTGTGAGCCTTACTTCTCAAGCACTGCTTCAGTGGATTCAGTCTCTTCTGCTAGATGATAGTATCCCTTTTTTGGAGTCTGCTGCAGCCTTTCTTTCTGATGTCATGTATGACCTGGAACATTTGGTGTCTAGGGACAGTGCCCTGTCTACTGTGCCACAGAGGTGGATCTGGCTGCAGCACTGGGTGGTGGACAACTCCTCCAAAGTGCTGCTGGCTCAACTGGCCTTTAAAGGGAAGTGTATCTTTGGAACCGATTTGGAGAAGCTGGTGAAAGGACCTGGGCGAGACACAGCACCTTCTGGAAAACAGGTTCAAGGTGTCTGTGAAGCAGGCAGGAGCCCCTTTCTTATCGGCCTCCACCCATCCACCACAGGTGCGCTGGCAGGACTCCCAGGGTTCTTGGGACTTTTGTTGTTACTGACCTGGAAAGCCTTTCTTCTCCTCTACTTCTGGACTTCGAGTTCACTCTGTCTTTTTGTGGGGTCCATGGGCTCAGGGACTCAGTCCCCTCCAGATGTGGACCCTCCTGGACTGCAGTGCAGGTTTAGGGGCCCATTCCCCAGTTCCTCTGGTTAGAGGCAGGCTTCCCCTGTTCTTTCAGGAATGGGCTGAGGTTGCCAAGGATAGCTGGGTGCTAGACACCATTCACTTTGGCTGTGTCCTGGAATGCCTTTGCCATTTCCCTTTGTGGGTCTGAAATCAAAAGGGCCGCAGAGCAGTCCACCTTGCAAAGGCAGATACTCCATCTATTTTATGGTGCCTTGAAGTCCATTCTGGATTTCAAGGGGGTCAACAAGTACTTATGCATCCTGCACTTCTGGATGGAAACCCTGTTCTCTGTAATTCAAGCGGTGCACAGAAGGTAGTTCTTGGTTTCTTTGGATCTGGCCGAGGTATACTTTCACATCCTAATATGGGCAGATAAGCAGAAGTATCTGAGTTTTGCCATTCTTGGCTCTCACTATCAGTTCGCCGCCCTCCCCTTCGGACTAAACACCACCCTGAGGATGTTCTCCAAGGTCATGGTGGTGGCAGCTGGAGCGTTAAGGGATTTATATCCATCCATGTCTGGATGACTGGCTCATCCCAGGCTGTTCCCTGTCAGAAGCATCTTGGGTGGTGTCCTGAGTGGTTTCCTTTTTGGAAAATCTCAGCTGGGTAATCATTCAGGGAAAGAGCCAGCTGCTGTCTTCCCAGTCCCTGGAATTTCTGGGAGCACATTTTGACACTTGAGTGGGCAATCTACCTGCCAGAGGAGAAAGTCAAAAGACTGTTGGATTGCCTGGTACTCTTCTGTGCGCAGCAGGCTCCCAGAGTATGGGATTATCTTCAACTCCTTGGATTGATGGCAGTGACCATATAAATGGTGCCATGGGCATGTGCCCACATGTGACTGCTCCAGCAGTCTTTGACTCGATTGTCCCCCAGTTCTCAGGAGTTTGAGCACAGGCTTCTACTCCTGTTGATGGTGAAGTCCAACCTGTGGTGGTGGTGGCGGCAGCCCAGTCATCTGAGGAAGGGCGTGCCACTGGATGATTTTCCCTGGATCCTCCTGATGACGGATGCTAATCTTTCAGGCTGGGTGGCCCATTACCAAGACCAAACGGCCCAGGGCCATTGCAAGCGCAGGGAAGCAATGTAGTCCATCAACCACCTTGATGCGAGGGCCATCAAGTTAGCACTTCTGCGTTTCCGGCCCCTGGTTGAGGGTTGGGCGGTTCGAGCATTTTCGAACACCACCACGGTGGTGGCTTATGTCATTCAGCAAGGCAGCACAAAGAGTGCCAGGGTAGCTCTGGAGTTGGCTCTCCTGTTTGTCTTGGCAGAGAATAACCTCCTAGCCTTGTCAACTCAGCGCATTGCCAGGGTGGACATTGTGGAAGTGGATTTCCTCAGGTGGCACTCTGGATCCTGGAGAGTGGGTCAGGAGGCATTTCAGTTGATGCTGCGCTGCTGCGGTCACCTCAAAATGGATCTGATGATGATCCGCTCGAATGGCAGAGCTTGCCGTTTCTTCAGTTGCCACATGGAGATTGGGTCCGATGGCTTCGATGCCATGACAGTCTTGGCCAAGTTGCACCTGCTTTACATGTTTCCTCTGTACCCCCCTGTTGGGGCTTGTGATTCAGCATATAGAATGCCACCCAGGCAGGATTGTTCTGGTACTGCTGGATTGGCTAAGGAAAGCATGGCTTGGAGATCCAATGCAGCAACTGCAGGTGCTACTTCTTCGGTTGCCTCCATCTCGGGGCCTATTGCGGCAAGGACCGATCATCTTAGAGGACCCAGTTCCCTCCTTGTTCTTATGGCTTAGCTCTTTAAAGGAGACAGCTAGCGTGTAAAGGTTACTCTCCAGCAGTGGTCTGCACTTTGCTCAGAGCCCAGAGGAGGTCTACCAAGCTCACATATGTACAGATCTGGTGTCTCTATGAATGATTGTGCGGCACTTGGGAGTTGGCTCCTGAGGTGGCCAAAGTGCCATCTCTGCTGACCTTTCTACAGGATGACCTGGAAAAGGGCCCCTCTCCCTTAGCTTCCTGAAAGGTCTGGTGACAGCACTGGCCTGTTTACGAGGTCCAATGACTGGTAAGCCTCTAGCCTTGCTCCCAGGCATCTTGTTCTTTCTCCAGGGGTTCGGCATCTGTGTCCTTCCCTCTGGTCTGTGATCTCTTCCTGGGACATGGGTCGGGTCTGGTGCTCAGGGCCCTGACGGTGGTGCCCTTTGAGTTGTTGAAGCATGCTACTTTAAAGGATTTGATGCTCAGGACACTCTTCTTTTTTTTTTTTTGCTCCACAAAGTGGATTTCTGAGCTGCAGGCTCTATCTTGGCCGGTTCCTTATCTGTCGTCACAGGAGGCCATCTCTTTTCGGCCTATGTTGTCTTCTTGCCTAAGGTGCTTTCTCCCTTTCACGTGAACCAGGTGGTTTATCTGCCCTCCTGTAAGGAGGACTCATCTCAGGCTTCTCTAAAAGTCTATGTTGGCAAGGTGGCCTCCTCAATCTAATTATGAAACCACACCCAAGAATCGTTCATTCAAGTCTCAGCTTATGACTCTCTCTGAACAACCTGTTGAAGGGGATGAATTAAAATATCTGCAATGGATGATACTGTCCATGGTGCAAGTCACGGGGTCTGTGGCCCATTGGGAGGCCTCTAGCCTCCAGCGGAAGTGGTGCACGATAAATAGGCTGGAGGATAGGGCCATACAACTGGCCATCTAGCACTTCCTCCCTTCTGTGTAGAGGAAGCAGTCATTGTTGTCAAATGTCTACCAGCGGGCAGAGAGAAGCAGCTCTTTTGCCTGGGTGAAATGCCACCTATATGCATTGTCAGCATCTCATATAGTAGGAATAGAAAATGTGCAGGCAGATTATTTCAGCAGATACCTAGTGGATCCTAGAGAATGAGAGCTCCCAATGGAAGCCACCTCCTTAATTAGTGCATGAGTGGGGCCTGCATTGGATAGATCTCAAGGCAGCTCGGAATACTAGGTAGATTTGGTTCTTCATCCACTGCCAGGTGCCCAGCTCACAAGGAATAAATATCCTCACTGAAAGAGGGCCCTGGGACTCACTGCTATACCTGTTCCCTCCATAACAATTGATGGGGAAGAATGACCCAGAAGATTGCAGACCACTTGGACTGGATCATCCTAGTAGTGCTTGACCGGCCTGGACACCTCTGACCTCAGTAGGGTACTAGCAGGTATGCTGCTGCTGTTGCTCCAGGAGAAGGGCCTTCTATGTAAGGGTACGTTGATCATGCATGATCCACCTCCATTATGGCTTGAAGCTTGGTTCTTGAGAACACATCTGAGATGGAAGCATTATTCTCCATTGATGCTGTCCATGCTCTTAAGATCAAGGAAGACATCAACATCTCTAGCATGTCTTAGAATCAGGGGAAGGCTATTTTGCCTTTCCAGATTGTCCTGCCAGACCAGTCCGGACAAGTGGGTTGTGTCCCCTTCCAGCAGAGGTGGAGATAGAGAACAACTAAAAGCTTCTAGTGACATCACCCTACTACTATAGCCAAGCTAAGGGCAAACCTTGGTATTTCTGTAAGTGGATCAGCTCTGGGCAGCCATCCCAAAGGACACAGTGGACCCAGAAGAGATTAGATGGATGTCTCTAGAGTGTATATAAGGCTACGCTGCTGAGGTTTTCTGCGTGGAGAGAAAAAAGGGATGTTCTCTGTATTGTTTTATGTGTGCCTGCTCTGTCAGCCATTGTTGTGGGGCATCCCAACCTTCCGTAGCGCGGTTTGTCATTGGATTCAGCATTTGTGTGTGTGATTTTTGCATCTAAATTCTTATCTCCAGGAACAAGCAGGAATGTAGTCTTCACATATGGGTATCGTCGGTACCGATGGAGCCTGTGTGGGAACGCTCCCCAGCGTCCAATTAGAAAGCTTTTGGGAGCATCCCACAGCACCTGTGTGCTGCCTTCCCGCCTTTCCCAACTGTCTCTCTCCAGTTCTTCATTTTCCGTGGAGCTGGCAGGTCGCACTTCCTGTCACTGCAGAAAATATCCCATTTATTCTTTTTTGTGGTCACGTCTGCCTTCCTTCGACGCTACAGCGGTACCACCGGTTCTTTCTTTCTTTTCCTTGTAAAAAAAAAAATATATATTTTCCTGGAGTTTTCTAGCTTTTTTCTTCTCTGTTGCCATGCGCCATTTTGGGCACTAGGCCCAACTTTCTTCTACAATGGAAAAACCCGCTTCAGGTTTTAAAAAGTGTTCCAAGTGTGGCAGTACCATCTCCGTCACCGACACCCATGAGTGGTGCCTCAAATGTTTAGGTCCTGACCACTCTATCTCGGAGTGTGTTGCCTGTGGGATGATGTCGAAGAGGGGTCGGCAAAACCGAGCTGCTAAACTTAGCACCCTTTTTCCCTCCAATGCAGCATCTGTGGCATCAACCTCATCCAGGGCTTCGTCTTCCTCCCATGGATCTCAGGTAACTAAACATAAGTCTAGCCGGTCCTCAAAGGGTAGATCTCCTTCTAAGTATCGAGATGCCTCTGGCGTTGCCCTTGAGGGACTCACACCAGCAAAATTGCCCCGGCGGGAGGCTTCGGCTTCCAAAGCATCATCTGGGCTCCAGGATGTTCTCGAGGCCCCAACCTTGGCAGAACTACGGGTGCCATGCTCTGGGGTACCGGCACGCAGGCATCGGCAGCATCGATAGACCAGAGATTCTTGGCTATTGAACGCAGTCTGGCGGCTCTTCTCTCGGCATCAGTGCCCCCGAAACTGCTTCAGACAATTCAACTAGTACCGGTACCAGCACCTACATCGGTACTGGGGGCAATTGCATCGATTGTCGGCAGGTGGACTACTGGTACCGACGCATGCTGTGCCCTCCGGTACTGACAAGTCGGTACCGGACCCTGTCGATACCGACTTTGATCGGTACCAATATTGTGCGCTGCACGATTACCCGGACAGGAGATACTTTGAATCCTCCGAGTCTGAAGACTCTGACAGCTCGGTCGATACCAGAGTACTTCTTCCTGAGGATTCTTCCTCTCCTAGACGTAGGATGTCTCCTCCAGAAGATATATCCTTCCAGGATTTTATCCGGGATGTGGCTCAAGGTCTTTCCATCACAGTGGCTCCTGAAACAGAGCCTAGGGCAAAGGAATTGGAGATTTTACAGTATCCTAAAGCTCCCAAAGAGGCAGCTACTTAGCATGAGATCATGCAAGATCTCATGAATAGGCAAAGGATGTGGGAAACACCTCTCACCACTTGTCCTCATTCTTGTAGGCTCAATACCATGTATCGAGTTGCTCCCTGTCCTGAATTTCAAAAAACTCAGCTGCCCCACCATTCCATGGTGGTGGAATCAGCTATGAGAAGGATCAAGAGTGCAAAAAGACATGCATCTAATCCTCCAGGACGTGAATGTAGAACTCTTGATGCCTTTGGGCGTCGAACCTTCCAGGCCTCTATGCTTTCTGCCAGGATTAGTTCCTACATTTTATATATGGGAATGTTCCTTAAGGAAGTTACAGGAGATCTAGAGCTTATGAGCCCTCTCCTTCCTGATGATAAGAGACAAGATTAATCTTGCACTTATCAAACATGCTCAGGATGTTTCCAAATTCGTAAATCGTGCAGCTTTTGATTGTTTTGAGTGCATAAGCAGAACGTCTGCTATTGCCATAGGCGCACGTAGGATTGCCTGGCTCCAGGCATCTGACTTGGAACTTTGGGTACAGCACAAACTGGGGAATATTCCTTGCACAGGAGAGAATCTCTTTGGCAAAAATTGGCAAGAGAAAGCTACTGAGCTAGATGCTGATAATCTCACCTTGGATAGTTTATCAAAATCTACAGCTGATCCTGCAAGGAAAAAGTCGTACAAAAAACCATTCTTCACTAGAAAGAAGAAGTTCTACGCCTCCTGTACCCAGCAAGGGCATCGTTCGGGTCAGTCTGCCCAAAAGGGTCGGCAACAACCTAAACAAAGAAAAACAAAGGCTGCTAAGCCTCAACCGGCTCAGCAGACTCAGCCTCCACAGGGGCTTTGACTCCCATCTAGAGAACGTTGTCTTCCTGGCCCTGAACGGGCCAGAGCCTTCCACCATTCCAGGAAGGTTATGTTATTTTGCCCCTAGATGGGGGCAGATAACAGCAGAAAGTTGGACTCTGTCCATTGTAAGAGAGGGATACAAGCTTCACTTCCTCAGCATGCCCCCTCCTCCAATGGTAAGACAGTTCAATTCTCAGACCTCTCTCATCTCCCAGTTAGATTACGAGGTCAGTCTGCTTCTTGCCCAAGGGGCACCTATTCATCAACAAGGTGCAGGGTTCTATTCCCCCTTTTTCCTTATTCCGAAGAAAACAGGAGGGCACAGACCCATTTTGGACCTCAGAGAATTGAACAAATTCCTGTTCAAAGAAAAATTTAAAATGATTTCTCTGGGAACTCTACTGCCATACCTTCAGAGTCAGGACTGGCTTTGTTCTCTAGATCTCAAGGATGCGTACACTCATGTTCTCATCCATCCAACTTACCGAAGGTTTCTTCGCTTTCTATTTCAAGGGAAGCACTACCAATACAGAGTTCTTCCTTTTGGCATGGCCTTGGCACCAAGGGTGTTCACAAAATGCATGGCTGTGGTGGCAGCATTTCTCTGTACCCTAAAAATATTCGTCTTCCCTTACTTGGACGATTTGACTCATTCGAGCCCCATCAGAGCCAGAGGCCAGGTTTTGTCTATCTCGCACAATGCGTATCCTTCAATATTTGGGACTTGTCATAAACTTCCCAAAATCCAACCTAGCTCCTACTCAGCCTCTAGAGTTCATAGGAGCCCTGCTGGATATCAGACAGACAAGGGCCTAGCTTCCACAGTCCCGCTGCCTTCGCATTGTGCACTTAGCTTCCCGAGCAATGCTAAAGTCTCACCTCACTGCTCGGGAAATGTTACAATTGCTAGGCCACATGGCATCATCCATGCATGTGGTCCCTTATGCCCGCCTCCATATGAGGGCAGCCCAGTGGACTCTATCCACTCAGTGGACTCGAGCGTCAGGTTGCCTGTCAGACAAAATAGCAACCTCAGATCGTCTTATTTTGTCTCTCCAATGGTGGCAGTCACCCCAGAATCTGTTGGTGGGGTCCCCTTTCAGCAACCCCCACCTCAAGTAACTCTAACAGATGCCTCACAGGTGGGTTGGGGAGCCCATTTGCAAGGCCTCTCTATCCAGGGTTCCTGGACTCCACAGGAGACCGATCTACACATCAATCTCCTAGAACTCAGAGCAATCTTTCTTGCTCTTTGAGTGTTTCACACCCAGCTCAGCTACAAAACTGTCCTAATTCAAACGGACAACCAGGTAGCCATGTTCTATGTGAACAAGCAGGGCGGAACAGGCTCTCTGTCGCTCTGCAACAAAGCTTTGCGACTTTGGGCCCTCGCCAGAGAGCATCAGATTTATCTCCTTGCGGTGTATCGTCCAGGCATTCAAAACTCTTGGGCAGACAGACTCAGTCGAGTTCTGCTTCCACACGAATGGTCTCTCCCTGCAGACCAGGTGTCAAATATTTTCCAATTTTGGGGAGCCCCGGACATAGACCTCTTTGCAAGTCCGCTGAATGCCAAACTTCCCTGGTTCTGTTCCAGAATTCCGGCTCAGGGTTGTCAGGCCAGGGATGCCTTCCTCCTCCATTGGGGTCGGGACTTTCTGTATGCCTTCCCACCCATTCCCCTAATTCCCAGAACTTTATTCAAGCTTCAGAGAGACAGAGGCCATATGATTCTCATAGCCCCACATTTGCCACGACAAGTGTGGTACCCTCTGCTCTTACATCTCTCTCAAGCTCCACCTCTGGCGTTAGGATCTGCTCCAGATCTCTTATCCCAGGAGGACGGAATGCAGTGGCATCCCAATCCCCAGTCTCTACATCTCAGGGCCTGGTTGCTGAAAGCCTAGAACTTCATGGTCTTAACCTTTCTCAGCAAGTAAATGATATCCTTTATGCTTCCATGAAACCATCCACAAGACGCTCTTATGCTTTCATGTGGAAAAGGTTTACCATATGGTGGTCGCAGAAGGGTCTTACCTCTCTTGCAATACCTCTGGAATCATTACTGGAATATCTCCTTCATTTGTCTAATGCAGGGCTTAAGACCAATTCAGTGAGAGTTCATTTGAGTGCTATTGCAGCTTCTCTCAAGCCTTTAAATGGGCAACCTATTTCCTCTCATCTGATCATAGCGAGATTTATGAGAGGCCTTCTTCTAACTAAGCCTCCCGTTAAGCCACCACCGGTGGCATGGGATTTAAATCTGTTTCTTGGCCAGCTCAGGAAGCCGCCTTTTGAACCATTAGCTACTACACCTTTGAAATTTTTTTCCTGGAAGGTTGTTTTTCTTATTGCAATCACATCAGCACTTCGCATCAGTGAATTGCAAGCATTGGTGGCTGATCCTCCTTATACAAGGTTTCCATCATGATAAGGTAGTTCTTAGGACTCATCCTCACTTTATGCCAAAGGTGGTTTCACCTTTTCATTTAAACCAAGCAGTCTACTTTCCAGGTTGTTTTTTTCCCCCCCCCCCCAAGGCCTCATGCCTCTAATGCAGAAAGGAATGTTCATACTTTGGACTGTAAAAGAGAGCTTTGGCCTTTTACTTACAAAGGACACAGCAACATAGGAAGTCCTCTCAACTCTTTGTTGCTTTTGATCCTAGTCATTTAGGACTTCCTGTCTCCAAAAGGACACTGTCCAACTGGATTGCACAGTGTATATGTTTTGCCTATCGGAGTAAGAACCTTCCTCTTGAAGGCCATGTCACAGCTGACAATGAGAGCCATGGCAGCCTCTATGGTTCATCTTCACTCTGTGTCTATTGACGACATCTGTCGAGCAGCTACCTGGGCCTCGGTTCATACCTTCACAGCCCATTACTGCTTGGACAAGGACTCCCGCTGGGATGCCTTGTTTTTTCAGGCTGTTCTTCAACACCTGTTCCATACTTAATCAACTCCTACCCACCATCCCTGGTTGGATGCCAGAGATCCATGGGGGGAAGTGGAGCCCTTTCAAAAGGGCACACAACTTCTGGGGTTTCTCCCTGGCATCTGTAGCTAGGGAGTCCCCATATGTGAAGACTACATTCCTGCTTGTTCCTGGAGATAGCATAGTTACTCACCTGTAACAGGTGATCTCCGGGAACAGCAGGAATTTAGTCTTCACAACCCACCCACCTCCCCTAGGAGTTGTATCTCTCTATCTCTCTCCCTCTCTCTCTTTGTCTCGGCTTTAAATTCAACTGGAGAGAGACAGTTGGGAAAGGCGGGAAGGCAGCACACAGGCGCTGTGGGATGCTCCCAAAAGCTTTCTAATTGGACGCTGGGGAGCGTTCCCGCTCAGGCTCCGTCGGTACCGATGATACCCATATGTGAAGACTAAATTCCTGCTGTTCCTGGAGATCACCTGTTACAGGTGAGTAACTATGCTTTCTGTGTACACGGATCCCGTGGCTATACACGTGTAACTGTGTGTCACCGCATGCATGTGTAAGTTACACTTGCAAAGAAACACATGCACGTTTACACATGCAAATCCATGAAACCTTTTTGTGTGGTGCAGGAATGACACTGCATGTTGGCACACAGAAAGCACTTTGGGCTGTGGTAAACGCTGGGCTGGCTCTTTGCAATCTCTGTAAGCACTGCATGATGGAAAAAGGTGAACTTTTGGCAATGGAGCCCAAGGACAAGAATGCTTCTAGGTCTGGATTTGCATCAGAGAATGGCTTTTGTGGAGTCTTCGCTCAGCTTTGTGCTGCCTTCATCTCTCTCTCTCTGTTTCTCTCCCAGCCAGAGTCCGGGAAAGAATAGCATCTCTGGGGGGACAGTCCCAGTCCTGCCCCCTGAGTCAGGGCCCCTACCTTTAGACTTCCTGTCCTTCTTTCAACAGGCAAAAGCTCCTTCTGGTAAAGCAGTGGGAATCAGAATGGAGAAACTCTCTGGGCTTCAGCACTGCCAGGTTCCTCCGTTTTGGCTAGTGGTAGTCAGGTGAAGCTATTGCCTGCACCCTGTAAACAATGAAAGGCCTCTGGTGATTCACACCCCTCTTGGGAGTCTGAGTCAGAGGTGGACTTAGATGACGAGCTGGGACTGGTTGATGAGGATTCTTCACAGAAGAACTGGAAGATTCACATATCTGACTCTTTAAAAGTGATGAATTGGCAACCCTGGTTTTGCAGATTTCAGATGTTCTGCAACCAGTGCAGAGTCACAGGTTCATTCATTTCTCCAGAGAATCCATAAACTTGCCAAGCTTTTCCCTTTCTGCAGATTCTCCAGGTCATGAGAGTGGAAGAGTTGGGTTCTCCAGATGCCTCGGTGAAGGGCACCAGAGTCCTGAGCAAGCTGTATGTGCTTCTTCAGCAAGACTTGGATAAGTGGTTGTGTTTTCCAAAGGTGAACAAGTGTGTTGTGGCTGCAGCTGTCACCAGGCATATCGCCATCCCAGTTGAGGGGGGATGCTCTTTAAGGATCAGTTGGATCATAAGATGGAGGCGCTCCCCAGGACTTTGTTTTCTGTCTCATCTCTTATTCTTCAGGCAGAATTATGCAGCAGTTTGACTACACAGGTCCTCCTTTAGTGAATGCAGCTGCTCCTGGAAGATGGTTGGAATCTGCTACTGTCTACCTGGCTGATACCAAGTATGATCTGATCCAACTGGCTGCCAGGGACATTGCAGCAACCACAGTAGCGAGAATGTAGCTTTGGCTGTGGAATTGGGCTGCAGACACAGTTTCTAAATCCCGTCTGATCAAGCTTCCCTTTATGGGAAAGCTCCTCTTTGGCCAGGATCTCAAGGAAGCTTATAAAGGACCGAATAGATTCCAAGCCTCAGTGCCTCCCAGAGGATTGTGGTGGCATGTGCCCTCTTCATCATGCTCCTTCTCCTGAGTTTTTCTCAATCTCAGTTCTGGGACTCTCGGGACTGTCAATGTTACTGGCTAGGAAAGCTGGCCCTTCCTTTCTCAGGAGCCTGGGCCAGAACTCAGTCCTTTCATTGAGCACATGGTCCAATGACTCTTCCTCCTCGAGAGCCAACTCCTCCCATCCAGAGCAGTGATGGGCAGGGGGCTCATTCTGAGGTGCCTCCAGTGAGTGACCATCTAAGTTTGCTTGTTTCACCAGGAATGGGCCCGTGTCGCTGCAGTTCATTGGGTACTCAATATCATTCTGCAAGGCTATGCCCTGGAGTGCAAGGAGCCTCCTTGGTCTTTTTCTGTAGTTCTGACACCAAGAAGATGGCAATTCAAGCCACTGTGGAAAGACTGGCATGCTTCCAGGCCATTGCTCCCATGCCTGCCTACCCCCCCCTCCCCGCTCAACGGGACTGGAAGGTACTCCATGTACTTTGTCATACTGAAGGGAGGACAGTTCCTTCAGGCTCATCCTCGACCTGAAAGATATAAAATGCCTCTCCAAAGGTTCCTTGCTTCCTAATGGAAACTCTATTTACAGGCCAGTCTCCAGCATCCCGTTCATCTAAAAAATAATAGAAAAGACTGCGCAGACCCAACTCTAAAACTATATAAATGAGCATGCCCCCTTAACCAACACTAATACTGCTTCAGAACCCTTCTCACTTCCCTGTTTGTGTACCAGTGATAAGAGGATCTATCTCTCGGGATTTCATTCTCATCTTCTTCGATATCTCTGCTGCATTTGTTTCTATACCTCGTCATCAGCTCCTCAACAGACTTCAAGAGATTGGCTTGCTCAGTACCACAATAAGCTAGTTCCACTCTTACCTAAAAGACTGCAGCCAGCAAATAAAAGGTAGCTCCAGAACTTCAGATCTTTTTACCCTTGAGGAAAGCATACCCCAAGGCTCCTCCCTTTCAGCCCTCTTATTATCTTCCTGCAGATTCTGTGCTCAATAATCCAATCCCATAAAATATATACCAATGATATCGTGATCTATACCCCATTCAGGGCAAACAAACCAGACTACATCAAACTGAGTGCTTCATGGCAGTAGGGCGATCGCTAAAACACCATAACCTCGCCATCAACCACAGGAAAACAGAGGTACTCCGTGTGACCAAGGACCCAGACTTCAAACCAACACAATCACTCAAAATTTTCAGACAGTTGAGCGCCAAGTTAAAATTGATGTCCAGTACCTCTGTATAATCCTTGACCAAGGACTAAACTCTCAAACTCAAATCAAGAAAACAACCAGTTCAGTTTACCACAAGAACACTGAAGAGTCTGTGTCCCCTTCTTATACCAGATCTCTTCTGTACTGTATGCCGGGCAATAATAACCTCCATCCTGGACTACAACAACAATCTACCAAGGACTACCAAAGTTATCACTTAGCACATTCAATCCCTACACAACAGATTGGCAGTCTGTCTGCAATTGCTAACATCCAAACCAAGCAGCGAAAGACTAAGACACAATGCACAGAACCTTCTTACCATACTGCTCTTGAAAACAAAGAGCAGTCATGCTGCATGTAACTGCGCATTGTCTATACCCCCTGACTTAAGAGGCAGCGAAGACCTAGCAGAGTTCCGCAAAAAAATTAACTTACCTCTTCCATGAATTCTATGGCCCCAACTCATAACGTGAACAAATCCCCATTTACCTCAGCTGGGCATAACTGCAACCAACTTGTAAATATCTACCTACATCAGCTACTAGTATACACGTATACCCATAACAATGCAAAGAACCTGCACTTGTTCTAGTTGCATCTACTAATTAATTTGTACCTTTGTCACCCCACATGACAAACCACGCTCTCCATGTGCTGTATAAGTTCCCTAGTTCTTATTAACCATTCCTTGTAAATGGTCCTTGTCAACCGCTATGTTAATTCAACCCTATGTTAAATTGTTCTTTATCCTATATGACAAACACATGCTCATCATGCACTGTTTTCTTTTTTAGTTCTTAACCATTCCTTTAAATCATTCTTATTATCTGTTCTTTAACCACTTTTGACTCCTAGAAAAGCGGTATAGAAAAAATGTTAAATAAATAAATAAAACTTCGGTCCATCGTTCAGGCTGTCTGTGGTGGAGAATGGCTCTCCTCATTGGATCTAGCGAAGGCATACTTCATATGCCCTTTTTGGGAAGACTAGCAAAGGTGTCTGATTTGTTGAACTGGGTGATCATTTTCAGTTTTGTGTTCTGCTCTTTGGTCTCACCACAGCCCCAAGAATCTTCTCCAAAGTCATGGTAGTGGCAGTGGTGGTTCTGTAGTACAAGGGCATCCATGTACATCCTCACCTCGCTGACTGACTGATTCATGCCAGGTTGTGTTCAGAAGCGATCAAGATAACAGTGTGAGTGGTTCACTTTCTGGAAGGCCTTGGTTGGGTGGTGAATCAAAGCAAGTGTCACCTAGTGCCCTCTCAGTCCCTGGAGTATCTTGGGGAACTGTTCGATACCCATCCCGGCAGACTCTTCTTGACAGATGGGAGAGTTTCCAAGTTTCTGGCACAATTGGTAAATTTCCAGCAACAACCAGTTCCCAAGATTTGGGGATATCTTTAGCTCCTGGGCTCTATGGTGGCTATCCTGGAATAAGTTCTTTGGACAAGGGCCCACTTGTGACCTCTCCAGTGGTCCCTGCTATCTTGTTGAGTACCTTACTTGCAGGACTTTGAGATTAGGCTCCCCCTTCTGCCTTTGGTAGCATCCAGCTTGAATTGGTGGTCCCAGCCCACCATTTTGAACAAGGGAATGCCTCTAGATAATCCTCAGTGGTCTATCCTGACTTTAGATGCCAGCCTATTTGACTGGGGGGACTCCTTGTGTGGGTTAGTCGGCGGAGGGGCATTGGTTCAGGTGTGAAGCGGCTTGGCCCATCATTCACCTAGAAACGCATGCCATTCACCTGGCCCCTCTGGCATCTCCGCCAACTAGTTGCTGGTCGAGCGGTCCATGTGTTCTCGGACAGTGTCATGGCAGTGGCATATGTCAACAACCAGAGCGGCACCAAGAATATGGTCCTGAAAGTGCTTCTTTTGTTCCCCTAGGTGGAGCAGAATCTTGTGGCCCTGTCGGCACAGCACATAGCAGGCATGGACATTGTGGAAGCAGACTTTGTCCCTTACACCCTCGATCTGGGAGAGTGGGAGCTAGCACCCTCCATATTCCAGCAGATCTTGTACCAGTGGGGCAGTCCCTGAATGGATTTGGTGGTGACCCAGGCCATTGCCAAAGTGAAGAGGTTTTTCAGTCAACGCAAGGAGTCGGGCACCTAGGGCGCTGATGCTCTGGTTCTGCCAGTGGCCTCTGATTGGGCACATGCTTCATCTGATAGAGCATCACCCAGGTCTGGTGATTCCAGTGGTGCCAGATTGGTCACAGAGGCCTTGGTTTGCGGATCTGATGCGGCTACTTGATAGCTCACCATTGAGTCTGTCTTGGGCCCGGGATCGCTTGTGCCAGGGACCCATCCTGATAGGCGATCCAGTTCCCTTCTCACTTGTAGCTTGGCCCTTGAGCGGCAGTGTCAAGTGCTCAAGAGTTATTCAACAGGCCGTGGTTTCTGCTCTCTCTTGAAGGGAAAGTGAGGTTCCACCTATCTGGCTTATTTGCGAGTGTGGTGCACCTTTTAAAGGCTGGTGTTGGAAGTGCTGTTTGCTCCCTTGGAAGGTGAAGTTACTGCTTTTATTAGCCTTCCTGCAGGACACTGACAAAGTCCTGTCCGACAATTTCCTGAGGGTAGAGTTGGTGGCCTTATCTTGTTATCAAGGCCCAATAGTGAGCAGTTCCATTGTCTTGCACCCATGTGTGGTGTGCTTCCTCAGAAGAGTGTATCACCTATGGGCCCCCCTTGTATTTGGTGGTTCCTCCATGGAATTTGCGTCTTGTTCTTCAGATCCTGTTGTCTGCCCCATTTGAGCCCATAAAGCAGGCTACTCTTAAAGATCTCTTACTTAAAGCAGTCTTTTTGATCGCAGGTTTGTTCGGCACATCACATTTCAGAGTTTCAGACTCTTTTACTGCTACTACTACTAATCATTTATATAGTGCTACAAGGCGCAAGCAGCACTGTACAAACATATAAAGAAGACAGTCCCTGCTCATAGAGCTTACAATATAATCAAGACAGAACAATACAAGAGAAACAAGGGGGAGTTCAAATAGGAAAGGAGATACTAGGAAAACAAGGGATTAGGATCCAAATGCGGCCTCAAAGAGCATGGATTTGAAGAGGGGACGAGAAGAGTCTTGACATAAACATAGAGGAAGTTTATTCCATGTATAAGGAGCAGCAAGGTGGAAAAAATCAGTCTGGAGTTTGCAGAAGAAGAAAAGGACATAGAAGAGAGTCAGAGGAGGAGCGGAGTTAATAGTGTGTTCAGAGAGGAAGGGACAAATTTTGTTAATGTTGTAGAGAAAGCAATGACAGTTTCTAGCTATATATTGAATATGTGTGGAGAAGGAAAGGGAGGAGTCAAAGATGACCCCAAGATTGCAGGCTGAGGAAACAGGAAGAAGAGTGTTGTCAACAGTGATAGAGAGAGAAAAAGGGGAGGAGGGTTTAGGGGGAAAAAATAAGAAGTTCAGTTTTAGCTATATTCAGTTTTAGGCGGCAGTGAGGCATCCAGGTGGCAATGTCAGATAAGCAAGTAGAGGTACGAGTTTCGAGCGAAGGAGAGATGTCAGGTGTAGGTAGATAGATTTGAGAGTCAACAACATAAAAATGATACTGAAAGCCATGGGATGAGATGAGGGCACCAAGGGACTGGATATGGAGATGGTCCAGAGCACAGACCCTTGAGGTGCATTAACTGAGAGAGACATGGCAGACGAGGAGGAACCTCCAGAACAAACATTGAAAGAGCGATTAGAGAGCTAAGACGAGAACAAAGACAGTACAGGGCCTCTAAAACCAAGAGAGGATAAAGTGTCAGAGGAGGAGGTGGTCAACAGTATCAAAAGCAGCAGAAAGATTGAGAAGAATGAGAACTGAGTAAAGGCCTTTTGACTTAGTGAGAGACAGATCACTGGAAACATTGGCAAGAGCTGTTTCACTAGAATGAAATGGACGAAAACCAGACTGAGGTGGATCAAGGCGGGCTTGAGAGGAGAGACATTTGAGACGGTGGCAGAGAACTGCACGTTCAAGAATTTTGGAAATGAATGGGAGAAGGGTCAATAATTAGAAGGACAAGTAGGGTCAAGTGAGGTGTTTTTGAGGAGACTAGTGATTACAGCATGCTTGAAGGCTGCAGGAACAGTTGCAGTGGAAAGCGAAAGGTTGAGAATATGTAAGATGAAATGGATGATGGAGGAGGAGATAGTTAAGGAGATGGGTGGAGATAGGATCAGAAGAACAGGTAGTGAGTTTAGAGGAAGAAAGAAGAGAGGTTTCCTCAAAAGAGATTTTAGAAAAGGTTGAAAGGGTGATAGATGTTGAGGGCAAAAGTTGGTAATGGAGAGGGGGAAGAGGATGTGAAGATTTATGGGGAATTGAAGAGTAATCTTATGCACTTTGGCATTTGGGCAGAGAATGAATGAGGGATTAGAGATGGAGGAGCCTTAAGAAAAGAATTGAAAGTAGAAAAGAGACTGCAAGGGTTAGAGGCAAGACAGATGGAGAAAATGTTTTTGCTTAGCAAGTGCAATGGCGGACTGGAAAAAAGAAAACATGAATTTGAAGTGAAGAAAATCAGAGAGGGTGGGATTTGAGCCAAGTGCATTCAGCTGAGTGGGCACAGGAGCGTAGGTAGTAGATAGTTGAAGACAACCAGGGCTGAGGTGAGGTGCGCCTCACAGGACGTAGAATGGGCGGACCAAGGTATGGCTTCATCAGTAGACTTAGAGGACAGAGTGGAAGAGAGAAGAGATGAAACGGTAGTGGATAGTCAGTGGATCGATAGCATGATTCCTAAAAAGATAGGAGGAGCATTGGGTGAGATTGAGGGGGGGGGGGAGTAATGAAGAGTGAAACTTAACAGGTGATGGTCAGATAAGGGAAGAGCGGAAGTATGGAAATTAGAAGGTAAGCAATTAGAGTAGATAACGAGGTCAAGGCAGTGACCAAGCTGATGAATGGGGGCAGAAGCTGGAGGTTGAAAGAGGAGGTAAGGGAAAGGAGCTTGGACGCATAGGGGTCATCAATATGAAAATTAAAGTCACCAAGAATAAGGGAGGGGGAAGAAGAATCCAGGAATAAGGAGAGCCAAGACTCGGAATCAGTGAGAAAGGTAGAAGAGGACTTGTCAGGGGGTCTATAAATGGCAGCGATCCGGAGACGTAGGGGATTAAAAAAATTGATGGAATGAACTTCAAAGGAGGGAAAAGAATGAGATTGAGGGAAAAGGAGGGGCTGAAATTCGCAAGAAGGGGAAAGTAGAAACCCAACACCACTGCCACAGCCATTGGGACGTACCTGTTTTCCTTGGAGGAGGCTGTGTTGATTCGACTCATTCCATCCTTTTTGCCTAAGGTAGTTTCAGCCTTTCATGTCAATTGAGTGGTCTGCCTTCAGTCCTTGGCAGAGCAAAGGAAAGACAAAAATCTTCATCTTCGTGACATTTGCAGAGTGCTTCTTAGATGCCTGAAGGTCATCAATTCCTTCCAAATGTTGGATAGATTGTGCTCTTTGCAAGTCCACGTAAGGGCACAGCAGCCTCTAAGGGCACTTTGGCTTGTCTTTCACAGAACCATGTAGTCCTGGAGGGTTTGCAGGTGCATACTGCGGGTGGGCTCAGGCCTCATCCTGGGTGGAGCAAATCTCTACTGCCCCTGTTGACATTTGAAAAGTGGCGACCTATTCAACCTTTGTCAAGCACTGCCACTTAGATGTCCAAGCTAGTACCGATGCCTTCAAAATCTCTGCACCAAAGGCTGAAGATTAGATCAACACTATCTTCATTAAGGAGGAGAGTACTGAAATTCTGTTTAAACCAGTCCATTTCGCTTCCAGCCTGTTTGAGGGAAGATTGTAGGGGCAAGAATGAGCCCTTGCATACCTTGGATATCCAGTGGGTTCTGTTTGGGTGGGGGGTATAGAAGCGCACTCAGGAGGTTAGACAAGCACTTTGTCCTCCATAATGGCCCTATTAGGAGTGTTGTAGTCTCCAAGGCTAATGTAGTAGCCATATAAATAAAGGGGAACATCTTGATGGCATGTATTATAGAAGGTTTGGAGGTTTCAAATGGATTCAGGTGCATTCCATAAGAGCTCAGGACTGAATGCAGAGCCATGGCCTTAAAGGATATATGCAGGGTGGTTGCATGGTCCTCAGGACATTACAGGCTAGGTGTACAGACCCGATAGGCATAGGCGTAGTTGGGGGGGGGGGGTAGCCCCCGATGTTGCAGGCACTAATGGTGATCTGGTACCCCTGCTGCCACTCTCAGTATGATTTCCTTGCTCTGTGTCCCCTCCCAAAGTAAGAAGGCAAATTACAGTGCTGCAGACAGGATGCTGTTTTAGGTTGGGGGTACTAAAGGCAGCACTGGCATTATCCCATCTGGATTAGTATGAGCTTTTGGTACTGTCCACTCCCTAAACTAGTTCAGTAACTGCAAAGGAAGATGAAAATTAATTTTGTTAATTTCCTTACACCCTATTGGACCAGCCCAGAACTCTCCCCAAATGCAGCCGAACCCACTGGGAGCAATGTTCCCTCTAATGTTCTGTAGGCTGTGTGCGCATAAAATATCAGCTGTGCAGCTTTTGAAGGAAGGTTAAATTTCTGTGCGCCACATAACGACACTTGGAGTTATATACTTTAAAATTTGACTACACGTCAGAATACAGTATGTACACCGCATTTATTTTAATCAAATTAAATGAAAATAGATGATTACTAAATGAAGCAGAAAATTTCTAGTAATTACAATCACAACTTTTAAATTTTAAGACATTTGTGTTTGCTATCAGAATCAGAACCGTAATTTTTGTGCGCTCTGTTGTAAAGTATGTGCGCTCGCACAGCTTAGAGGGAACAGTGACTGGGAGTATGGGGAGTCCCTAGAGCTAAGGAGCATTTTCTTCTTTCTACTGGTATCCATTGATTCTAATTCTGTTTGGTTTTTTGGTTTTTTAGAATTTAGCTGGACGTTCAGCAGTGATTTGGAGAATTCCAGTGGTCCTCCCAGGATTTAGGAGGATCAATTATGTTTGGATTAGAAGCTTTTATCCATTCGTATTTAAACATAGAAAAATGACAGTAGATAAAGACCATATGGCCTATCTACTTTAATCCCACAATATCTTCAAAGCTCAAAAACTCCGTCCTCTCCTCCTGTGCTTGTCCTGTGCTTTCTTGGATTTGAAAACCATTCTTATTTCTATCACCTGTACTAGGAGGCTGTTCACCACCCTTTCTGTAAAGAAATATTTCTTTAGATTACATCTTGTACCCCTTCACTGTCATCCTGTGATCTCTTATCCAGAGCGTTCTGTAGAAACAGAAAATTTAGGAGTAGTTTCTGGTATTTGCTTGGCTAAGTAACGCTAAGGAGTATCTCCTCACACCAAACTATAAGGGGACTAGAGGCTAGAGAGCACTTTATCTCCAGGAACAAGCAGGAGCCCATGCAGGAACGCTCCCCGGCATTCAATAGGAAAGCCTTTGGGAGCACTTCTCTGTGTCTGCGTGCCTGCCTTCCCAATTTATCTCCTCAGTTCTTTGTTTTCGATGGAACCAGTAGGATGCACCATCCTTCCACCGCTAAAAAAACCTCTCTTTTGGTGCCCTTTGGGGTATGTCATTCTTTTTGCCTTTCTGTCAACACCGGTACCGTTGAGTCAGACACCGGTCCCAATTTTTTTTTTCTTTTTCTTTTCATTTTTTTCTTTCTATTGATTTTCACCATGGTTCTCGCCGCTGATCTGGGCCTCTAGGCCACCATAGCCTTGTCTTCACTCTTCAAAGACAATTTTTTCAGGCCATGGAAAAGCCAGTCCGTGGTTTCAAAAAATGTACCAAATGTGCCAGTACCATTGTGGCCACTGATAAACATGACTGGTGTGTGGGTTCTGACTATGAACCCACTTCTTGTCCTTTGTGCCAGCAAATGACAGAGAGGCCTCAAGAACCAAGCCAGGCAGTTTGGATCATTGTTTGCTTTGTACTGTGTTTCAGTGGCTTGCACTTCGAGGGCATCGACTTCTTCTCATGGGTCTCAGGCTTCTTCAGAGTCCAAACACAGAAGTAAGTTAAAATCTGGGGCCATTGCCAAATCTTCAGCATCGAAGACCGATTCCAGTGCCAGGGAAAAGTCCCAACATAAGCATCATGACTCCCCTAGAGGTGCTTCCAATGCAGATCAGCCAGCCAAACAGCCCCGGTGGGAGGATGTGCCCTCCAAAGCACAAATGGGGTTCCAGGACGCTCCCAAGGCATCGACTTCTAGAGAGCTACCGGTTCCTTGTCCTAGGACGGAGGCTTAGAGCCCCATACGTGATTCCACCCAGACATCTGCCATCTCCATGGACCAGCACATGCTGGCTCTCAAGAGGAGTTTGGCAGCACTCCTAGCAGCTTCGGTACCTGTAACATCAAGAACTTCAGGAGTTCAAGTTTTGGTACCGAGCATACAGCTGAGTACTGTATCGGCCCCGATACCGGTCGTCAAGCCGGCATCATCGGAGCACCTGAGGCAGATTCCTCAGTTGGAACCAGTCGATGCCCCTGGTATCTAACAGACTCAAGTCCCATTCCTCTCTGTTCTGATACCTTGGAGTATTGGTATCAGCATCGACCATCGACTTCCACAAAGCATTGAGGTCGAAGCCATGATTGCCGATACTTTGATTTCTTGCCGGACTCTGATTCAAGTTTTTCAGAATCCAACATGGGGTCACTGGATTCCCAGGAACTTCCTGACATCCCTTCGGACACTTCACCTCCTCAGGAAAGGCATCTTTCAGGACTTCATCCATAACATGGCGGCAGGGTTCTCCATCACAGTAGCCTCGGAAAAGGGTCAAAGGAATTTCAGATACTCAACTACTCTCCAACGCCAAAAGAGGCTGCTACCTTACTGGTGCATCATATCCTTCAGGACCTTATGCTCTATATGTGAGAAGCCCCGCTCACGGTTCCTCCTGTTAGCAAGAGTCTTGATACCATGTACCCAGTGCCAGAGTGCCCAAGTTTCCAAAAACCTTAGCTTCCCCACCACTCAAAGGTTATGGAATCGGTGATGTGCTGAGTAAAGAACTCTAGAAACCGTTCATTCGTGCCTCCTGGCCGAGAATCAAGGGCCCTCGATATCTTTGGGTGTCTAAGTTTCCAAGCATGCATTATAGCCTCTAGAATCATCTCTTACATGCTTTACATGGGCATGTTTCTGAAGGATGTCACCAAGGATCTGGAGACTTTCCTCCCCCCTGTTTCCTGAGGATAAGCAGGGTGCATTCCAGACCCTCAATCAGGGACAGAACACTTCTAAGTTTCTTACCAGAACTGCTTTTAATGCTTTAGAGTCCACCAGTAGAGCTTCAGCAATCTGCATTGAGGCTTGCAGAATGGACTGGTTGCAGGCCTCAGACCTTGAGCAATGGATCCAGAATAAACTTGCCAACATCCCATGTAACAATTGTTAAACAACTTTAAAGATCGGGGCTATCCTGCCAAAATATTAAAGCAAACCTAAGAATGTGTTATATCCACTAATTTTTTGTCGGAACCACTGCCGTGAAGGTAAATACCCTCTCGTAGCAATAATGTTCCTTTTTTATCTATTTTTATAAAAGGGGACTACGACCCCCACCAACCCTAAAAAGATACCAAAATCATCATAGGGTAAAAATGGCCTCCAATTAAATCTATCCAAAAATGGCGCGAATTTCAAGCCAACCAAGGCACACTTAGCTTTCAGCGGGTGGTCAACAACAACAGTCCAGGAAACCCATCCACTAGTGTCGTTTCACCATGTCATGCAGAAGCTGAAAATCGCCATGTTATTCTTCATCAAATTGCAACTCATCTTGAAGTATAGTATGAATAACCCAACGTTGCATTTTGGGCTCCCTATCCTCTCAGCCCTTCTTCATATTCCTTTGCAAATGTGAAGAGTCCGCCCATCACAGCTGATCTTAAGGGCTCAAGAAAATGACGTCATCAAACCATGGCCAACCATGATCAAGGCCCATTCATAGGAGGGGCAACCCAAAAATTTAAAGAAGTAACCACCAGTCCACAGAAGAATTTAACCCATAGGGTGCTATTGAATTGAGATGATAAATCCAAAATTGTTCTCTATACAGAAGTTGGGCACCCCGATCACCCCCCCGAATCCTCTCTGGGACATGATCTAAAATCCTCCAACGCAAATCCTGAAAAGTGTGCTGAAAGTCCCGGCAATGTTGAACCACAGGCGCCATCAAAACATTTATATTAATCTGAGAACGATGTTCCTGCAGGCGCTGTTTCATGGTACAAATGGTCTTCCCAATATAAAATTTATTGCAGGGGCAAATCAGGATATATACTACAAAAGAGGTCTGGCAGGTGGTGTCAAAACTGCTATAGATTTTTTTTATGTGTTACAGGATTTTCCCAATAGGTCCCTTCCAACGTTGTGGAACAAAACTCACAATGGTGACACTGAAGATGCCCAGTAGTCAAAACTGATGGGGGCTCAAAAACATTACAAACAACCCAATCAGCCACAGTTCGGCCCCTTTTGAACGCCAACATAAGGGGTCTATTAAAATTTTGATGTAAGGACAAAATGTGCCAATGTTTCTTCAAAATAGACACAACCTCAGTGGTATGGGGCATAAAGGGCAATACCCTAACAAAACAGTCATCCTCCGGGAGTCGTTGCCCCCTCTGTTCAGCGCTCACTGACGAGTCCCACCATTCAGTATGAACATGGCAAGCTCTAGAATAAGCTCTATTAATAATGGCAACAGGATAACCCAGAGCCAATAAACGCCCCTTTAAATCTACCGCTTGTCGGCGGAATTCAGCAATGGTAGAACACAAGCGTCGCAAACGAATGAATTGTCCCACTGGCAAGCCACGGCGCAACGACGCCGGATGATGACTGCTGTAATGTAAAAGTGTATTATGTTGAACTGTCTTTCTATATAATGTAGTACTAATCACATCCCCATATTTAGTGAGTTTTAAATCCAAGAACTCTATGGAATCACTGTCATATTTCGGAGTAAATTTTAAATCCTCAGACAAGGTATTGAGCCATGTAAAAAATTGCTTCAAACGATCCTCAGACGCCGTCCACAAGAAAAAAATGTCATCAAGGAAACGCGTCCACATTCGTATATTGGAGAACCATTCTGACGAATAAATGAATTGAGATTCAAATTGATGCATATAGAATGTCGCAATGGATGGGGCGACAGTCGCTCCCATCGCAATCCCATATGTTTGTAAATAAAAAGTATCGCCAAATCGAAAATAATTCTCCGTCAAAACGAAGGACAGCAATTCCAAAACAAATTCTTTGGGTAACCGATTAGGCAAAACAAGGGGCACAGTTTCTGCCATCCGTAAAGCTGCAGTCTGATTTATATTGGTGTACAATGCCTGTACATCCATCGTGACTAAATACCAATGAGGTAAATCACAATGTTTCTGCTGGCGTAATAAAGACAAAAAATGGAAGGAATCCCTCACATAGGAAGTGATTGTTGGTAATAAAGGTCGAAAGAATGTATCTACAAACTGTGATAAGGGCTCCAAAACCGAATCTCTACACGAGACAATTGGACGGCCTGGTGGATTTAATAAACTTTTATGAACCTTAGGTACCATATATAAGATTGGTACTACAGGATGGATTTTATTCAAAAACTTGTACTCCTGTCGGGTGATCCAACCATATTGAAACGCCAGCGAAGTACAATCAGTTATCAGTCTCTGAAGATCAGGTGTAGGATCCCCTGAAAGGGCTCTATAAAACTTCTCATCCGAGACATGTGCTAGGACTGTGATCTGATAATAATAAGAATCCTGAATCACCGTGGCGCCCCCCTTATCAGCCCTCCGAATGGAGAGAGCAGGGTTTTCCTTCAAAGATTTTAAAGCCACCAATTGTTGCTTGGGAATATTGGGAAAATAACGAGCAGGGTTCTTCTCCATCAAAGTTAAATCCCGCAATACCAATTGTTGGTAGGTAGCAATGGAAGGCTCCACCTGCCCTGGGGGCATCCACTTTGAAGGATTCCTACAAACCATATTAGACACGGACTCGATGGTGGGTGCTCCACGAAAATAATGTGCAACCTGCAGTTTGTGAAAAAAACGATGCAACGCCACTCGCATTCGAAAAGTGTCATAACGAGGAGTGGGGACAAAAGACAACCCCAACTCCGAGACCCGCTGTTGCTCAGACGTTAATTCAACTGATGATAAATTAATCACTGTAGTTTCAAATGCGATCTGGTGGTTGGTCCCCTTCGACCTTCCTCCACATAATAAGGCCGGCGTTTTGTAGGGTGGCCTCTGAAAAAAGGGGGCTGATGGGACCCCCGCGTTTGCCCCGAGCCACCCGAGGTAGAATCCGAGGATTCACTACTCCCCTCGGTAGTATCCTCAAAAGTCACCTGTTTCTTCTGTTTATTCAACAGACGCTGATGTTGTTTCCAGGTGTATACTTGGTCCCGCTCATAATCACCAGAGTCTCGTTGAAATTTTCTAACTTTCACCTGTCGCACAGAGTCTTTAAACTGAAGTAATTGACCTTCAAAACTCTGCCAATCGGTTTGAAACTTTATAGCTGTCATAGAATCCTTCAATTGTTTCTCCATAGCTTCCACTTGACCCTTAATAGTCTCTTCCTCCGCCGTTAAACGCTCAATCAACAGGGCTATTAAATCAAGTCCGCATTTATTTAATATGCTGTTCCAGGTCCCATAAAACTGCTTATCAGTGGCAAACATATGTGGTGGTTTTAAAGTCCTTAATCCCCTCGGAATCATTCGGTGTTTTAAATATTGCGCCATAGTGGCCGCATGAAGCTGTATTCGTATCTGTTTTTTATGCAGATATTCCCAAGCAACAATTGGTGGCTTTAAAATCTTTGAAGGAAAACCCTGCTCTCTCCATTCAGAGGGCTGATAAGGGGGGCGCCACGGTGATTCAGGATTCTTCTTATTATCAGATCACAGTCCTAGCACATGTCTCGGATGAGAAGTTTTATAGAGCCCTTTCAGGGGATCCTACACCTGATCTTCAGAGACTGATAACTGATTGTACTTCGCTGGCGTTTCATTATGGTTGGATCACCCGACAGGAGTACAAGTTTTTGAATAAAATCCATCCTGTAGTACCAATCTTATATATGGTACCTAAGGTTCATAAAAGTTTATTAAATCCACCAGGCCGTCCAATTGTCTCGTGTAGAGATTAGGTTTTGGAGCCCTTATCACAGTTTGTAGATACATTCTTTCGACCTTTATTACCAACAATCACTTCCTATGTGAGGGATTCCTTCCAGTTTTTGTCTTTATTACGCCAGCAGAAACCGTGATTTACCTCATTGGTATTTAGTCACGATGGATGTACAGGAATTGTACACCAATATAAATCAGACTGCAGCTTTACGGATGGCAGAAACTGTGCCCCTTGATTTGCCTGATCGGTTACCCAAAGAATTTGTTTTGGAATTGCTGTCCTTTGTTTTGACGGAGAATTATTTTCGATTTGGCGATACTTTTTATTTACAAACATATGGGATTGCGATGGGAGCGACTGTCGCCCCATCCATTGCGACATTCTATATGCATCAATTTGAATCTCAATTCATTTATTCGTCAGAATGGTTCTCCAATATACGAATGTGGACGCGCTTCCTTGATGACATTTTTTTCTTGTGGACGGCGTCTGAGGATCGTTTGAAGCAATTTTTTACATGGATCAATATCTTGTCTGAGGATTTAAAATTTACTCCGTAATATGACAGTGATTCCATAGAGTTCTTGGATTTAAAACTCACTAAATATGGGGATGTGATTAGTACTACATTATATAGAAAGACAGTTCAACATAATACACTTTTACATTACAGCAGTCATCATCCGGCGTCGTTGCGCTGTGGCTTGCCAGTGGGACAATTCATTCGTTTGCAACGCTTGTGTTCTACCATTGCTGAATTCCGCCGACAAGCGGTAGATTTAAAGGGGCGTTTATTGGCTCTGGGTTATCCTGTTGCCATTATTAATAGAGCTTATTCTAGAGCTTGCCATGTTCATACTGAATGGTGGGACTCGTCAGTGAGCGCTGAACAGAGGGGGCAACGACTCCCGGAGGATGACTGTTTTGTTGGGGTATTGCCCTTTATGCCCCATACCACTGAGGTTGTGTCTATTTTGAAGAAACATTGGCACATTTTGTCCTTACATGAAAATTTTAATAAACCCCTTATGTTGGCGTTCAAAAGGGGCTGAACTGTGGCTGATTGGGTTGTTTGTAATGTTTTTGAGCCCCCATCAGTTTTGACTACTGGGCATCTTCAGTGTTACCATTGTGAGTTTTTGTTCCACAACGTTGGAAGGGACCTATTGGGAAAATCCTGTAACACATAAAAAAAATCTATAGCAGTTTTGACACCACCTGCCAGACCACTTTTGTGGTATATATCCTGATTTGCCCCTGCAATAAATTTTATATTGGGAAGACCATTCGTACCATGAAACAGCGCCTGCAGGAACATCGTTCTCGGATTAATATAAATGTTTTGACGGCGCCTGTGGTTCAACATTGACGGGACTTTCAGCACACTTTTCAGGATTTGCGTTGGAGGATTTTAGATCATGTCCCAGAGAGGATTCGGGGGGGTGATCGGGGTGCCCGACTTCTGTATAGAGAACAGTTTTGGATTTATCATCTCAATTCAATAGCACCCTATGGGTTAAATTCTTCTGTGGACTGGTGGTTACTTCTTTAAATTTTTGGGTTGCCCCTCCTATGAATGTGCCTTGATCATGGTTGGCCATGGTTTGATGATGTCATTTTCTTGAGCCCTTAAGATCAGTTGTGATGGGCGGATTCTTCACATTTGCAAAGGAATTTGAAGAAGGGCTGAGAGGATCGGGAGCCTGAAACGCAACGTTGGGTTATTCATACTATACGTCAAGATGAGTTGCAATTTGATGAAGAATAACATGGCGATTTTCAGCTTCTGCATGACATGGTGAAACGACACTAGTGGATGGGTTTCCTGGACTGTTGTTGTTGACCACCCGCTGAAAGCTAATTGTGCCTTGGTTGGCTTGAAATTCTCGCCATTTTTGGATAGATTTAATTGGAGGCCATTTTTACCCTATGATGATTTTGGTATCTTTTTAGGGTTGGTGGGGGTCATAGTCCCCTTTTATAAAAATAGATGATAAAGGAACATTATTGCTACGAGAGGGTATTTACCTTCACGGCAGTGGTTCCGACAAAAAATTAGTGGATATAACACATTCTTAGGTTTGGGATATAGTAGGTTGCATGCGTGTGATTGGGGTTTGAGGGTTTCAGAAAATATTAAAGCATGCATATTCAAGGGCCCGTTACAACAATAGAAGTTGATTATTAGAACATAAAACAACTATTGAAAACAAAGATTCCATCAATATTAATTTGATTGCTCGATATTCACCATTAAGCATAGGTATTCAGAAGACGTTGAAGTATGGGAATATTTTAAGGGTGATTCCTGGACTAGCAGATAAGAAAATACGATGCGTGTGGATGCGTAATCGCAATTTAAAAGAACATCTTAGCCCCGCATTGTTGAAATCCCCTGTTTTGTTAACCTGTATGAAGGGACACAAAATGTGAAGGTTGCAATATTTGTGACATCACCATGGAAATAGACTCCTTCGAATATCAGGGGACCACGCATATATTAAAGCAATACACGACATGTGCCTCTATGAATGTAGTTTATGTAATACAATGCCCTTGTCAGTTAATTTATGTAGGCAAGACAATTCGTCCTTGTAGGGTTAGAATGGGGGAACATTGGAGCCGTCTCAAATGTAAAGTTAAAGAAGCACCGCTTGTTCAGCATTGCATAATGGAAGGGCATATTTTTGAGCAATTGCGATGTTTCTGTATTGACAAAATAGACTTGGGGGATAGCAGGCAAAACGCAAGAACAGTCTTTGCTCATTAGAGAGCAGAAATGGATATACACTTTGAATTCAGTTACACCGGGGGGCCTTAATGTTAATATAGATTGGGCAGCCTGTATATAGTATTGCCTTTTAGGAAAGGGCTGGATTGAATTATGAAGTTAACCATCAGCTAGCGAAGATTTTTAAAGCGAAAAAAGTCATTTAAAGTTATGGGTGGCTGTAATGTGATAAGAATATAGGATATGCACAAAATTTTGCCAAAGTTTCAGGAGGTATCGATATGGGTAGGGAATTACACATTTAGAGCATTTTTAGGTAATAGAACTAAACAAAATATTATAAAATGAATACGATGAATATTAGGTTTTCGTGGCATCTGTATAAGAAGTGCTGCGTATGACATCGTAAAGGAGGGATTTGGAGGCCGCCAATGATAGAATAGAAGGGATGGTTTAAATAGGGAAGATGATTTTCATTCCGCATGCGCGGCGTTCCTCTGAAGCGATCGTTTTGAAGTTTCCTTTTGAAAGAATTGCCGAAAACAGAGTTGGTATGAGACGTCTGCAGCAGTAAAGTAGGTATACTGTGCTGCCATTGATAACTGAAAGAGAGATTTAAGGGTCAGTTACATTAAATAAAATGGACGATGGGTTGCTGATTACTATTTTGTTTTTATAGTGATAACAGTCGAAGTTGAGAAGGTTGATGATCCCCTGAAGAAACAGTTATTGTGAAAGGCGATGATGGCGCCAGGGGGGAGGCGTTGGGATCAGGGGGGGATCAGGGAGCGATAAGAAGGAGCTCAAAATATAAGTGAAATGTTTGACATCTATTAAGCATTGAAGAATTAGAACAACTCATAGTGCACATATTAGAGTATGAATTTTGAAAGGAAAATGTTCAATATTGAAGAAGATATTATGATTTTGGAGTGCACATCATGGGATTATTTTTGTTTTTGAGCCCAATGGAGATAGAAATCCATTAAGGTCTTATTAGGCTCCCAATAGTAACGTTTTTAGTCTTGACTTAAAAGAAGTTGGAGGTCATTGATGGAACATAAACACTAAATGTTGGACATTTTTGGTCCATGAAAGTGTTGAGATAAGTCTGAGACCTTTGACTGAAAAATTAAATAAGTAACCGAGTTTGATAGTATCAAGTTGATAATACGATAACTTTTCACGAACCTTTTTTATTTGTTGGTTCTAAATTGAGCGTTAACACGAAAGAGTTGGGCAGTTGCAATCGCTCAAGAAGACCATTGCAAGTTGTAACATTCCCATGTACTGGCAAAAGTCTTTTTGGCAAGGATTGGAGGGAAAAAGCAGGGGAGATTGAAACAGATGATCTCACCCTAAAATGCCTTTCCAGGAAGACAGCTGACCCATCCAAAAGAGAGGCTCTACTTAAGAAATCTTTTTATTCTAAAAATAAAAGATACATTCCCGCCTTATGCTGCCTAGCAACCTCAGCAGAGGCAGCAGGGTCCTCGCCAACCTAAAAAACCCCCAATCTCCTAAACCTCAACCAACTGCACAGGCACATCCTGCACCCGGTTTTTGACTCCTTCCTGGAGAGCATTGCCTCTTCACATTGCAGGCTGATTTTGTCACTATGCCCACAGATGATATCTCATAACATCAGAGCAGTGGTCACTTCAGATTGTCAAAAGGGGTTATCGGCTTCACTTTGAAACCTTACCCCTTACCTGCTTCACAGGGGATTATTCCATACAACCCCTTCACAGCATCCTCTTACAAGAAGAGGTGGCCACCCTGTTATTCCAGGGCACCATAGAAAGAGTTCCTCCTCCTCAGGAAAAGTTCTACTCCCCATATTTTCTCATTCCAAAGAAAACAGGAGGCTTTAGGCCAAACGTAAATCTCAAGAGACCTAAACAAGTTCTTGGTCCAAGAAAAATTCAAAATGATCTCCAGGAACAAGCAGAAATGCAGTCTTTACATATGGGTGATGTCTGTTCAGAGCGCATGTGGGAATGCGCCCCAGCATCCAGTTGGAAAGCTTTTGGGAGCAACCCACTGTGCCTACGTGTCTGCCTTACCGCCGTCCCAACTCCTCTCCTCAGTTCTTTGTTTTCTGCGGAGTCAGCAGGTTGTTTGTTTCCTGTCCCCGCCGAAAAATGTTATTTTTTGGTTAAATTTTGTGCTCTGCCTTTCCGTCGATGCCGGTGCCACTACTGACACCGGAACCGATCTTTTGTTTTCAAAGATTATTTCTTTTTTTATTTTTCTTTTTTACTTTTTCCCCACCACGATGGAAAAACATATCAGTGGTTTAAAAAAATTTGTCAAATGTTCTGGTACTATATCAGTCACGGATAAACATGACTGGTGCTTAAAATGTTTGGGCCCCGACCATGTTCCCCATTGATTGTCCTTTCTGCCAGCAAATGACAAAAAGAGGCCTACAGAACAGTATGGTTCTCTGTTTGCCCCGGATTCTATTTCAGTGGCTGCCACATTGTTGAGGACATCGGCCTCCTCTCTCGTTTCTCAGATCTCCTCAAAGTCCAAACACAAAACCAAGTCTAAGTCATCGGCATCAAGGACCGATACCGATTCCAGAGTTAAGTCCCTTAATTGCTGTCGAGACTCACAAAAAGGTGCATCCGATGCTGACCGACATACCAAACAGCCCGGCAGGAGGCCCTGTCCTCCAAAGCACAAGAGGGACCAGGACACTCCCGAGGTATCGACCTCTAGAGAGTTACTGGTTCCATGCTCTGGGACAGTGGCTCAAAGCCCCATATGTGATTCCACCCAGGCATCGGTTATCTCCCTCGACTAGCGCATACTGGCTATCTAGAGGAGTTTAGCTGCACTGCTGGCAGTCTCGGCATCTACTGTATCGACAGCTGCAGCAGTGCAGGCGATGGCACCCTGCCTATAGGTGCTGGTTACAGGGTTGATGCTGGCACTCAAACCTGCATTGGGGGATCTCTTCCCTCCAATATCCCCATTGGAACAGACAGATATCATCGGTACCCAGCAGGCTACTGATGCCGCAACAACCAATCATCGGTACCGACATTGATCCTCAACATCGGGGAAGTATTGAGATAAACACAAGATCATCGATACTTTGACTACTTGTCAGACTCTGACTCTACTTCCTCCAGTTCCGATGATGTATCAGAAGACTCCCGAGAAAGCTGAGACATTTCTTCCAACCCATCCCCTCATCATGAGCAGTGTCGATCCCCACCAGAGAATGTCTTTCCAAAACTTCATTTGGCAGCAGGCCTACAGATCACTCTGGCATTGGAGACGGAACCAAGGGCAGAGGAATTGGAAATCCTCCAATACCCCTCAACACCTAAGGAAGCTGCCTCTTTACCGGTGCATCACGTCTTGTAAGATCTAATGCTCCGTATGTGGGAGGCTCCTTTAATGGTTCCGCCTATCAGCAAACGACTCTATACCATGTATCGAGTTCCAGCATGCCCAGGCTTTCAGAAGCCTCAACTTTCACATCACTCTATGGTGGTGGAATCGGTGATGCGCCGCATCAGGAGTGCTAAGAATCACTTTTCCATGCCTCCAAGCAAGGACTTCAGAACTCTTGATGCCTTTGGCCGTCGATGCTTTCAGACATGCATGCTCACCTCTAGAATTACCTCATATATGCTCTATATGGACATGTTCCTGAAGGATGTGTCCAGGGATCTGGAGAACTTTGCACCTCTCCTTCCCAATGACAAATGAAATACATTCCAAGCCCTAATCAGGCAGACTCAAAATACATCAAAATTTCTTACCAGAGCATTTCTCGATACCTTTGAGTCATCCAGCAGAGCTTCAGCAGTCTGCATCGGTGCTCGCAGAATGGCCTGGCTTCAGGATCCGATCTTGAACAGTGGGTCCAAAACAAGTTGGCTAATATTCCCTGCTCTGGAGAAAACCTCTTCGAAAAGGGTTGGAGGGAAAAGGTCTGAGAAATTGAGACATATGATCTCGCCCTCAAGCGCCTTTCAAGAAACACAGCAGACCCCTCTAAAAGGAGGACTAATCCAAAGAAATCTTTCTATACCAAAAAGAAGAGCTACTATCCTTCTTATCCACCTGCAACTACTTATCAGCTTCAACAGCAACACCAGCAGGGCCCTTGCCAACCCAAGAAGCCTAAGACTGCTAAACCTCAACCAGCTGCACAGCCACAGCCAGCATCTGGTTTTTGATTCCCTTCTGGAGAGCATAGCCACTCTGCCTCTGCAGGGTCCCCAACCCCTACACTTATGCCCACAGGTGGCACCTCATAACAAAAGAGCAACATCGTCCAAAGGGGCTATCTGCTTCACTTTGAAAGCTTACCCCCCCCCCCACCACCACCCTCATAGGGGATTTTGAACCACCGACCTTCCGGCCTGAAGTACCTTGCCCCAATACAGACCAATCTGCTAACAGAAGTGTCCACCCTGTTAGCTCAAGGGACTATAGAAAGTGTTCCGCCACCCCAAGAGGGCATGGTCTTCTACTCTCCTTACTTTCTTATCCTTAAGAAAATAGGAGGGTTCAGGCCCATCTTAGATCTAAGGGACCTAAACAAATTCGTTGTTTGAGAAAAATTCAAAATGATTTCCCTCGGTACAATCCTGCCATATCTTCAGAGGAACGACTGGCTATGTTCTCTAGACCTCAGAGGCATACACACATTTACTGATCCACTCTCAGCACAGACAGTATCTGTGCTTTCGGTTCCAATAGAACCACTACCCAATATCAAGTGCTCCCCTTTGGCTTAGCCTCTGCACTCCAAGAATTCACAAAGTGCATGGCGGTGGTTGCGGCCCACCTTCATACTTTGGGGGTCTTTGTCTCCACCTACTTAGACGATTGGCTAATCAGGAGAGAATCCCCACAAGAATTAAAGCTCTTTTAATTGCACTATCACTGTGCTTCAATATCTGGTATCTTAAACTTAAAGTTGCATCTGGTGACAAGACTGATTCCTGCTGTTCCCAGAGATCACTTGTTACAGGCGAGTAACAACATTTTCTCCCTAGGAACTCTTCTGCCATACCTCCAGTGACATTATTGATTCTGTTCTCTAGACCTAAAAGAGGCATACACACATTTACTGATACGTCCTTTGCACAGACAGTATCTGTGCTTCATGTTTCAAGGAAACCATTATCAATACCAGATTCTTCCCTTTGGTCTAGCCTCTGCCCCAAGGATCTTCACAAAATGCATGGCAGTCATCACTGCCTACCTACACAACCTGGAGGTATTCTTCTTTCCTTGCTTGGATGACTGGCTGATTCCTCCCAAAGTCCCACCTCACTCTGACCATCGACTGGAATTCATCGGAGCACTCCTAGACACTAGACAGGCCAGCGCTTTCCTCCCAGAGGTTCACTGTGCCCACCTCATTGAGCTAACAAAAAAGATACAACATCAGAACTGTGTAACAGCTCGGGACATGCTACAGTTATTGGGACAGATGGCCTCCATGATCCTTATCATCCCCTATGCTCAATTACACATGCGTCAAGCTTAGTGGCCTCTGTCTTCCCAGTGGATGCAAGAGAAGGGTCATCTCGGGAACAAAATCCACATCATATCGCAACTTATCACATTCCTTCAGTGGTGAAGTCTCCCATAAAATCTACTCGTCGGGTCATCCTTTCAGATGCCTTCACCTCGATGCACTCTGAATGACGGATACTTCCAAACTGGGTTGGGGGCTCATTTGAACGACCAGACCACACAGGGACTGTGGACACAATAAGAAATCTGCCCTGCAGATCAACCTGCTAGAGCTATGGGCACTGACAAATGCTCTTCGGGTTTTTCAACCCCAGCTATCGAGGCAACCTGTTCTAGTCCAAACTGGGCAACCAGGTTGCCTTTTGTAACATAAACAGGGAGGAATGGGATCCTGTCCCCTCTGCGAAAAGGCGATTTGTCTATGATCCTTTGCCATCTCTCACAGCATCCACCTGAGAGCAGTGTACCTCCTGGGCGAACTCCATAATCTAGCAGACAAATTAAGCTGTATCTTTCATCGGCATGAATGGACCTTACATCAAGAGATGGCTGCTCGGATCTTTCAAGCATGGGGCACCCCACTCATTGACCTCTTTGCCACTCCACAAAACACACAGCTTCCTCGCTTCAGCTCCAGAGTTCTGTCTCTACACCGATAGGCCCTGAATGACGCTCTTCTCCATTGGGAACAGGAGCTGCTCTATGTATACCCACCCATCCCTTGATACCCAACATGCTATTCAAGCTATAGGCCGACAAAGGCTCGATGATTCACATAGCTCCCTTTTGGCCCCATCAGCCATGGTTTCCTCTGCTTTTTCGCCTTGCGCAGACTCAACCTCTCATCCTGGTATGTGCGCCTGATCTCCTTTCTCAGGACGATCCTCCATCCCAGTCTTCACTCTCTATGCCTGACCACATGGCTGCTGAAAGGCTAGTGCTTGCTGACCTTGACCTACCACAGGCGGTCAAGGATATTCCTTGCATCATGTAAAGATTCCACCAGGTGATCTTATGCTTTCAAATGGTGTAGGTTTGCCCTTTGGTGCTCCCAAGAGGACCTTGACCCCCTTTTCTTGCCCAGTGGAGTCTCTTCTATGATATCTCCTCCATTTATCCTTAACTTGGTGAGATTTCACCTTAGTGCCATTGCAGCCTCTCGCAGACCAGTGGATGGACAGCCTATCTCCTCACACCCCTTAGTAGCATGCTTCATGTGGGGTCTTCTGCTATCCAAACCACCCATTAAGCCTCCTTCAGTGGCCTGGGATCTGAATGTGGTTCTGGCTCAACTTCTGAAGCCACCTTTTGAACCTTAGCCACCACTTCACTGAGGTTTCTACCTTGGAAGGTCATATTTGTTATTGCCATCACTTCAGCTCGCCATATCAACGATCTGCAAGCTCTAGTGGTGAATCCATCTTATACTCGGTTCCACCATGACAAGGCCGTTCTGTGAACCCATTTGCATTTCTTCCCGAAAGTGGTTTCCTCCTTTCATCTAAAGCAGTTGGTAATCATCCCAACTTTCTTCCCTAGACCACATGTGTCTCGGACTGAAGCAGCACTACACACTTAGACTGCAAGTGAGCATTGGCCTACTATTTGGATAGAACTAAAGATCACAGAAGATCCTCTCAATTATTCATCTTCTTTGATCCTAGTCACCTGGGTCTACCGGTGATAAAGCGTACTCTATCTAAATGGATAGCAGATTGCATCTCTTTTGCTTATGCACAAGCAGGACACTCTTTGGAGAGTCATGTCAGTGCTCATAATATGCAGGCTATGGCAACATTAGCTAATCTTCGTTCTGTAACCATTGAGAACATCTGCCAGGCAGCTACCTTGTCCTCCATCCATACTTTTGCTGTCCACTACTGTCTGGACAGAGGCTCCTGTTGTGACGCTATCTCTGGCCAGGCCATATTCCAGCACCTCTTTGGTATTTATACTCAACTCCTACCCTCTGTCCCATACTTCTAGAAGATACCAGACTATCATCGGAGGAGTATCCGTTCCTGGAATCGAGTTGAATGGCTCACAGCTCTTCCAAACTCATCGGCTACAGATTTTTGCCTCAGGGATCGCACTTCTCTCCCCTCCATACTAGTCTGGTATCTGGGAGCTAGTGAATCCCATATGCGAAGACTGCATTCCTGCTTGTTCCTGGAGATAGCGTAGTTACTCACCTGTAACAGGTGATCTCCGGTAACACCAGGAATCAGTCTTCACAACCCACCCTCCTCCCCTAGTAGTTGTAGGGTTCTTTTATCTGTCATCTTCTCAGCTATAAACTCAACTGAGGAGATAAGGTGGGAATTGAGGCACAGAGGAGTGCTCTCAAAGGCTTTCCTATTAGATGCTGGGGAGCATTCCCGCGCAGGCTTCGTTGGGGATGTTACCCATATGTGAAGACTGATTCTCCAGGACCAAGCAGGAAGTCAGTCCTCACTTATGGGCGTCATCGGCGCCGACAAAGCCCCAGCAGAGCATTTCCCCAGCTTTCCATGAAAGCCTTTGGGAATGCTGGCACGCATGCGCGGTTCCCTTCCCGCCTAAAGGTGCCATCTTACCTCAGTCTCTTTTTCAGTGAAGCCCATCGGACGTGTGTCCTTTTTTTCCCGGAAAAGAGAAGTTTTTTCTTGGCGTTATTTCACTTTTTTCCTCGGATTCGACGTCGGTTCCCCTCTCGCCGGGTTCGGTACACCGGTAAAGAATCCCTTTTTTCCTTTTTCGGTTTTTGCCCTTAGTGGCTAGGCGCTCACGCCAAATCTTCTTTTTCCCTGGAAGGCCTGTCCTTTGACCTTGCGGGGGACCCTTTTCTCCCCGATGGCTTCCAGTGGTTTTAAAAAGTGTGATCGGTGTAAGAAGATAATGTCTCTCACCGACACACACGACTGCTGCCTTCGGTGCCTTGGCCCGGACCACGATTCTAAAACGTGCAGGCCATGTGGAAAAATGTCTTCCAAGGCCCTCCGAAGTCGTCAGCAACAAAGTGAAAGGCTTTTCTCGGACTCGGCCTCTGCCCGGGCCCGAACCTCGTCTGAGGCCTCGACATCTCGGGATTCCGATCCCGAGAGGCGTCGGAGCTCCTCGGACAGGGGGTCCCCCGACCGGGAACGTAAGAGGAAGAAGCGGCTCGCGAGGGTGGCGTCGGAGGAGGTCCCTGAGCCCTCGAGGGCCAGGTCTAAGACCCCTGACCGTCATCCCGGGCCCTTGGACCAGGAGAAGCCAACTAAAGTTCCTTACATGGAGCCGGAGTCTGCTGGACACGTAAGTCCTGTTGTCCTCGTGGACTCGCCTCCCCGAGTACCGACGTCGGGCCCTGCTGCGTCACCCGAGCTGAGTCTCAGGTTTGACAGCCTTGGAGAGCAGAATGTCTGCCTTCATGGATCAGCAGCGGGCACTGATGGCCAGCCTGTCTGACGCATCTGCCCCGACCACTGGGACATCGACTTCGAAGTCGACCCCGGAGACCGAGCCAATACTCGAGTCCCTTGCGGCTCGAAGTCGTCCTCGGTCGAGGTCTCCCTCGACCTCCCGTTCGGGACTGAGGGTCTCGACGCCGGTACCACTGGCGTCGGGGCGGGTGCCTAGAGGCCCCGCGGGGTCGGACCTCGACTCGACATCAGACGAGTCTGCTTGAGAGACCAAAGACGAGGAGTCTCCTGATACCTTCAAGACTCGGTGTGTCCTTTCGGACTCACCAGAGTCTGAGCCCCGGAGTAGATCCCCTCCGGAGGATACTAGGTTCTTGGAGTTTGTCCGCGATATGGCCGCTGCCCTGGCTATCTCAGCTGACCCCGAGGAAGAGCCTCGAGCCGAAGAGCTTGATTCTCTGCAGTATGACTCTCCTCCGAAGGAGGCCTTTACTGTCCCGGTTCCTCCGATGCTGAAACGGCTCCTCTTCCGGATGTGGGAGGCACCGGCCTCAGCGCCGGTTTTGAGCAAGCGAGTCGATTCCATCTATCGGCTCCGAAAGAGTCCTGGCTTCCAGAAAGCACAGCTACCACACCATTCCATGGTTGTGGAATCGGCCATGCATCGTCTGAAGAGTCAGAAGATGCACTCCGCGGTGCCTCCTGGAAGGGAAGCCCGAAGCCTTGATGGCGTCGGTAGAAAGTGCTTTCAGGGCTCGATGCTTGCTTGCCGTGTCCAGACTTACCAGCTGTACATGGGCATGTATTTACGAGACCTGGCCAAGGAGTTGGCCGGATTCTCTGCTGGTCTCTCCGGGGAACCCTTGCAGAGTTTTAAGTCCTTGTCTTCGAGGATCCGGGAATGCTCTAAGTTCATGTCCCGCGCCGCCTACGATGGCTTCGAGGCTTCGGCCCGAGTAGCGGCAGCCGGCATCGCGGCCCGACGCCAGGCATGGCTGCAGTCATCGGACCTCGAGCCATGGGTTCAGGACAAGTTGGTCGATGTCCCTTGCTGAGGTGAAAACCTTTTTGGCAAGCCTGTGGCCGAGAAGGCCGCTCAGCTCGAGACAGAGCACCTCACGAGGACAAGGCTGTCGAGGAAGACCTCTGCCCCTTCTCATAAGAAGAAGGGCTCGGGTAAAAAGTCCTTTTACCCGAGGAAGGGCACTGCCTACAAACAGTACCCACAATATCCGGCTGCCCAAGCTACCCCCCAGGGTCAGCAAGCCAAGTGCCAGGGTAATGGCCCCGTAGGCAGAGGACCCCCAAGCCTGCAGCCCCTGCTCCCACTCAGCAGGGTGGGGATTTTTGACTCCTTGAGTATAGCCATACCTCCCTTGCAGACCCAGCCCTGCACAGGAGGCCGCCTAGCCTTGTTCGCCCACAAGTGGCCCTTGATAACCCAAGACAGTTGGGTGCTGGACATAGTCCATCGAGGCTATGCCCTGCACTTTCACCAACTGCCTCCGCCACACTTCCCAGGGGAACCTTTCCGGCCTCCCCTGCACACAGCCCTTCTCCTCCAGGAGCTAAAAGGTCTGTTGCTGGACAAGGCGGTGGAGCCTGTGCCTCCCCACATCCAAGGTCACGGGTTTTACTCCAGGTATTTCCTGGTGCCAAAAAGAACCGGTGGTCTTCGACCCATTTTGGATCTCAGAAACCTGAACAAGTTTCTAGTGAAAGAGAAGTTCAAGATGCTTACTCTTGGAACACTTCTGCCCTACCTCCAGCAGGGAGATTGGCTTTGCTCTTTAGATCTAAAGGATGCTTACACTCACATCCTTATTCATCCAGACCACAGAAAGTACCTCAGGTTCATTGTGGGAGGAAACCATTATCAGTACAGAGTACTGCCTTTTGGACTGACCTCTGCTCCCAGGGTGTTTACCAAGTGCCTGGCAGTGGTGGCAGCCTACCTGAGAAATCAGGGCATCTTTGTGTTTCCTTACCTAGACAACTGGCTCATCAGAGGCCAGACTTCCATAGAAGTTCAACAGGCCACCAACAGGACCATAGAACTGCTCCAAAAGGTGGGCTTTGTCATCAACTTTGCAAAGTCCACTTTCCTCCCCTCCCAGAACTTGGAGTTCATAGGAGCAAGGTTGGATTCTCAGCTGGCAAGAGCATTCTTACCGGTGGACCGAGCACAAAGGCTCATGGACCTCGCCAGCAAGTTTCTGCACAGGTCCCTGGTCTCCGCCAGACTGTCTCAGGCTTCTGGGCCACATGGCGTCGACAGTACAGGTGACCCCCAATGCCAGGCTCAATATGAGACCTGCCCAGTGGTGCCTTCGGACTCAGTGGTCACAAGCCCTCAGGCAGTCTCAAAGACAGGATCAGAGTGTCCCACCGTTTCCTGGCATCCCTCAACTGGTGGTTACACCCCCCCAATCTGCTGGTGGGGGTGCCCTTTCAGATCCCACCTCATACAGTGGTACTGACCACCGATGCCTCTCTGCAGGGTTGGGGAGCACACTGCCTAGACAAGTGCACCCAGGCCCTGTGGTCTCATTGGGAGGCGTCACAGCAGATCAATCTACTGGAACTCCGAGCTATCCACTTGGCCCTCAAGGCCTTTACTGCTTCCCTGGCACAACAGTCTGTCTTGATCCAGACAGACAACCAGGTAGCCATGTTCTATGTGAACAAACAGGGCAGAACTGGTTCCCAACCCCTTTGCCAGGAGGCCCAGGACCTCTGTTCCTTTGCCCTGAAACACAACATGCTCCTCAAAGCAGTCTATCTTCCAGGCCAGGAGAATTCCCTGGCCGACAGATTGAGCAGGATTCTGCAACCACACGATTGGCAGCTACATCCTTTAGTGGTTCAAAGGATTTTCTTGAAATGGGGGCTTCCCTCCATAGACCTGTTTGCCAGTCCACTGAACAACCAGCTGCCAAGGTTCTGCTCCAGGCAAACGCATCCTCTGAGAGTAGCAGCAGATGCTTTTCTGATTCCCTGGACTCAGGGCCTACTCTATGCGTTTCCTCCCACCCCTCTGGTGGCCCGAACTCTGTTCAAGATTCTCCGAGACAGGGCCTCAGTCCTCCTGGTAGCTCCCAGGTGGCCAAGGCAGCCTTGGTTCCCCCTCCTGCTTCAACTGGCAGTGGATCTGCCTCTGTCTCTGGGATTGCAACCCGGGCTCCTTGCTGCATCCCAATCTCAAAGCTCTCAATCTGATGGCATGGAGGCTGCAAGGGTAGTGTTGGCTCCCTGGGGCCTGCCTCCCGAGGTTGAGGAAGTTCTCCTAGCCTCCAGGAAACAATCCACTAGGAAGACCTATGCTCTCACGTGGAAAAGGTTCTCTGTGTGGTGTCAGCTACGTGCTGAGGATCCTTTCTCCTGTACTGTGTCAGTAGTGCTTCAGTACCTGCTGCACTTGTCCAATCAGGGTCTCAAGTCCAACTCTGTTCGGGTCCACCTCTCTGCTTTAGCAGCTCACCACTCCCTAGTTGAGGGCCATTCCTTGTCTGTGCACCCTTTGGTGTCTAGGTTTCTCAGAGGCTTGCTTCTGCTCAAACCTCCCATACGTTCTCCTGCTCCCGAGTGGGAGCTTAATGTGGTCTTGCAGCAGCTGACTCGCCCACCTTTTGAGCCTATGGCTACTTGCCCTCTACGCTTCCTTTCCTGGAAGACTTTCTTTCTGATAGCCCTTACTTCGGCTAGGAGAGTGAGTGAGCTTCAGGCCTTGGTCTGTGACAGGCCTTACACCAGGTTCTATAAAAACAGGGTGGTCCTCAGGACTCACCCTAAGTTCCTTCCTAAGGTTGTCTCCTCTTTCCACCTCAACCAGGAGGTGGTTCTTCCTACTTTCTTCCCTAGGCCTCATGCAAGTCAGGCTGAAACAGTTCTCCATACCTTGGACTGTAGGAGGGCCTTATCCTTCTACCTTGAACATACGCAAGGTCACAGGAAGACATCTCAGCTCTTCCTTTCTTTTGACCCCAATAACTTGGGGAGGCCTGTGTCCAAGCATACCTTGTCCATCTGGGTGGCTGACTGTATCACCTGGGCTTACAAGGCAGCTGACCTTCCTTTGCAGGGTAGGGTCACGGCCCACCGTGTGAGGGCAATGGCTGCATCAGTGGCTCACCTCCGCTCTGTTCCATTGCAAGACATCTGCAGGGCTGCTACTTGGTCTTCAAGCCAGACATTTTCAGCCCACTACTGTCTGGAGAGGGAGTCCCATAGGGACAGTGCTTTTGGCCAAGCAGTACTCCGGAATCTCTTTGAGGTCTAGGCAACTCCTGCCCTCTGGTTGGGCTACCTGTGGAGGGTGTGTCCTTGCAAAGCCTTTACTGTGTTGCTGAGACTAGAGGGAGTTCTCTTTTTCAGCCTGGGTTCCTGGTAGCCCAGAGCTGGGGAGTCCACCCATAAGTGAGGACTGACTTCCTGCTTGGTCCTGGAGAAAAGAGTAGTTACTCACCTGTAACAGGTGTTCTCCAGGAGCAGCAGGAATCAGTCCTCACTACCCTCCCTCCTCCCCTTGGAGTTACAGTTGTACATAGTTTAATTTTTACATTTTTGTGTGCTATTCTTAGCTATGTCATTTGACTGAGGTAAGATGGCACTTTTAGGCGGGAAGGGAACCGCGCATGCGTGCCAACATTCCCAAAGGCTTTCATGGAAAGCTGGGGAAATGCTCTGCTGGGGCTTCGTCGGCGCCGATGACGCCCATAAGTGAGGACTGTTTCCTGCTGCTCCTGGAGAACACCTGTTACAGGTGAGTAACTACTCTTTCCTGCTGTTCCTGGTGATCACCCATTAGAGGTGAATAACTATGCTTTCTCTGTCTCTTTCTGCTGCTAGGGGAATATAACTCATTTATCTATACTAGTCTGGTAAGATTTAAAGGAAGTTAATTTCATTCACTGCTGATGTGCTCATTACCTAGTCTTCAGCAGTCCCATTTTATATTGCATAGCAGGTTAATAAAAAATCTCACCTACAACTTGTTGACCTTTGGATATTCAAGTGGACTAACATGACAATCACACTGTACACTCTGCATGATATGTTAGAACCTAGTTGTGTTTTTATTGTGATGTGTGAAATAGCCTAGTATAAGTAAAAACAATTTAAAAGTTAAGTTGGTCTTTGTAAAAATTTAGATCTGAATTCTGCAGTTGTTCTAGGAAATGGGAGTTGAGGGGATTATCAGGAATCTTTGCTAGTTTACCTTTCATACCAGTTAAATCCCTCTTTTTAGTATGTGTTGTGAGAGCACCATAAGGACCCACTGTTGAATTAAATGCAGCAAAAAAGAGTTGCATTGGTATCCTTTTTCAGCCAGTATGTCACATCTGAGGCAGAAAACCAGTAAAACGTGCCTTTACCAGGCTTTAGACCTGGAAGTTGTACCTCAGCCAATCTGGTTTCAGAATGTTTTGAGTGCACTAACTGAAACTTTTGCTTCCACAGGGAAGAGGAAGACAGAGAGATTGCAGCAGCTGTGCGAGCATCTGTAGCAGCGAAACGACAAGAGGAAAGGAAGCAGAGGGATGATAGAGAGGATGGCAGTAAACCTAAAAGGGATGATGGGAAAGATCCTGAAGAAGGAAGCTCCTTGAAGAAAGTGGCCAGACCTTCTCAGGAATCTGCGGGTTTGCTGCCTCTTTTGCATTTACGGAAGGAAATTTTGAGGTTGATGTGACAAGGCCTGCCAGATGTCTGTTGGGGTGGCTAAGGCAGATCTGATTGACAGCTTGGATTCCTGATCCAGGAGTTGCTGGGGCCTGGAAAGTCAGGCTTAAGTGATACAGGCTCCCTATGCTGTATCACCTGGAAGGCAACCAAAGAGCTGCTGTGCTATGAAGCACAGGATAATGCAAAAGTGCGAGTGTGTGTGTTGGCTCCTCCTTGAGGAGAAGGGAAGCCTGACTGAGGAGGTAAATGCTTAGGGTATAAGTGTGGTATTTCACTTCTTTTTTTTTTTTTTGGCTTATTTTCTCCTATAAAAAGGACATAGGATTAGAGACCTCAAGGGGTATACGGGAGACAGCAGTTTGAATAATATCCCAATCACAGCTGCTCCATAGTACCATGGTCACCTTCTCTAGAGTGCCTCTTGTTTTCCTTCTTCCAGAAACGAAAGGAAAACACTTTAAAGTATCACAAGTAATTTGAATAAATGCCAGATTAAGGATTTCTGCTGCAGGAGTCAGTTAGTAAGCACTACTGAATTTGTTTTGCATTGTTTTCTTGTTAAAAGCTGCCAGGGAAGTTGTGAAGCCAGTAGATAATGCCGGGGCTCCAAGCCAAGAGGACTTTCCAGCATTCGGATCCATGGTAGCTGGTCCTCTTCCAAGGTATGCAACACAACTGATGTGGGTTTGACTTGCATGTTTGTCACGGTCATGCAGGATAAGACAATTGCATATGGGTGATGTCAGCTGATATTGTCAGACTTTGCAAAAGACAAATGAGAGAGGAAATTAATTTGCTTTTGCTCTAAAATCTTGCCTCTGATGTTTACTCCCAAACTCTGCTCTAACATTTAACTGGCTTTTCCTGATTAATTGGAAATGCTGTCTGACTAAAGTTGAACAATAGAACTCTTTGTTACGATATAATTGAGCCACTGTTCAGCCAGCATCATCATAATGTACATTAAATGCTGGCGCCAGGGTGTAGCTAAAGGAGTATGTTTAATAAGGGTTAATGTTTGTTTCTGGAATGTTCCATGGTTTGTTTCTTTTATTTTTATTGTACAAATTTCTTGGTTTCTAATTTTGTAACATTGAAATTCTAATAAAATCCCCCCCCCCCCCAAAAAAAAGAAAAGTTAATGTGCATTCTCCAGGAACAAGCAGGAATCAGCACTCACATATGGGTGATGTTGGCGCCAACGGAGCCTGCGCAGAGCATTTCCCCAGCTTTCAAAGAAAGCCTTTGGGACATGCCACCATGCATGCGTGGTCCCCTTCCCACCCAAGGATGCCATCTTGCTCAGTCACCTTTTTTCCGCGGAGCCCAATGGAGATCTGTCCTGTTTCCCCGGAAAAAATCCTTGCTAATAGCCTTAAAAGTTTGTTTTTCCCGGTTTGCATACCGGTTCCTCTTCCTGCCTCGAGCCAGCCCCAGACCCAACGCTGTTCTCGGCTCCTTTCCTTTTTTTATTTTTTTTGATCGAGGCTTGCCTCGACCAGTATTCACGCCTTTTTTCGCTTGGGCGTCGTCAATTCTGGCCGGATGTGTCCCACCATGTCTCCCAGTGGGTTCAAAAAATGTGACTGCTGCCCGTCAAACTATGTCAGTCAGACACCCATGACTGCTGCTTAAGCTGCCTGGGACTGGACCATGACAGCACCTCCTGTGACCTATGCCAGGCAATGACACCTAAGACCAATAAAAAGAGGTTGAAGTTGCAGGAGAAACTGTTCCCAAGGTCTGACGTGGCACCGGCCTCTGCGATACTGAGCTCCAAGCCCAGCATTTCCCATGAGGCCCGAGCATTCTCAGAGTCCCGTGGTGGCGGTTCCTCAGAGAAGACCCTGGACACCTAGAGAAAGAAGAAAAAATCTTTGAAGTCTGTCGAGGTTCCACTGGAGAAACCCGATAAAACCACTTGAAGGGTCTCGGGTGGCTCCGAGAAACGCCATACCAAGGTCCTCAAAAAGGATTCCTTGGCCGGCGGAGACTGTGCGAGGTTCCTTGAGACTTCAGTCCTTGTTAAGGATGCACTCACAAGAGTGCTGGCACCGGGCCGGCAGAATGGTGGCCCTGGAGCAGAACATCACTGCTATCCTGGCCCTGCAGCAGGCAATGATGGCTGGTTCATCCGCATATCTGCCCTGACGACCAGGCCCCCAACTGCGGGATATTTCCCGGTCGTGGAGCCAAGCTCCGAACGCCACTGGCTTCGGGTAAGCCCTTGGTGCCATTCGAGGTCTCGGTCCTATTCCTCGAGCATCTGATCCCGGCCAGTTTCCACAACTCAGACCCCAGTCCTCCGGAGGTCCGTGGCCCCTCTGCGCTAGCCTTGAGGCAAGGAGTCGCAGGGCTTTGGATTAGTCGTCACCCCTCGACTCAGAGTGGGACACTGATGAGGCATCCCCGGAAACAAGATGTGGCACCAAGACACTCCCTCAGACCCGTCTCCCCTGGTGCCCCGGTGCCATTCTTCTCTGGAGGATGTGGCCTTCCACGATTTTGTCAAGGATATGGCCAGAGCCCTCTTGGTGCAAACCGAGGCAGAGGAGGATCCACACACTGAAGAACTGGAGATTTTCCAGTACGAGTCTCCACCCAAGGAAATTATCACGGTGCCGGTGCAGCCGATCCTCGAGAGGCTACTGCTTAGAATGTGGGAGACCCCCCCCCCCCCGCATCAGTATTGGTGGTCAGCTTGCGCCTCAGCGCCATGAACCGTGTCAGGAAAGGCCCGGGGTTCCACAAACCCCAGCTCCCACATAACTCCACGCTTGTTGAATCAACCATGCAAAAACTTAAGAGCTAGAAGACCCACTCTTATTTTCCTCCTGGAAGGGATGCTAGAGCCCTTGATGCCCTTGGGCGCAAGTGCTACCAGGGCTCGATGCTGGGGTGTCTGATCCAGGTCTATGAGTTATACATAGACATGTATCTGAAGGCCCTAACCCAGGAGTTGTCCAGGTTTTCAGCGGGGCTTGCCGGGGAACTCCTCCAATAGTTCTAATTTCTGACCTCTGGGATAAAGGACTGTTCTAAATTCCTCTCCTGGGCAGCCTGCAGTGGCTGAGTCCAGCTCGAATAGCAGCGGCTGACATTGGTGCCCAATGTCAAGCCTGGCTACAATCTTCAGATCTCGAGCAATGGGTCCAAGACTAGCTGCTCAAAGTCCACTGCACTGGAGAGAACCTGTTCGGCAAACCTATAGCCAACAAGGCGGCGGATAGAGGCCGATGTGGTGTCCTGCCAGAGGCTCTCAAAAAAACCACCACCTTTCCCTGTAAGAAACCATCAGGGAAAAGACCCCTGTTTCTGAGGAGAAAGGGGCATGTCCAACAGTCACCAATACCAGCCCTTCTCGGGCCAGCAACAGGGTTCTCACCCTAAAAGATAAGGCCATGGAGCTCAGAAGCCAAAGGCTCAAAGTCAAGGCCCCAGCTCCAGCCCAACCCCAGGGGGAGCTTTTGACTCCCAGGGCAGGGCCTCCCCTCCCCCAGGAGACCTTTACCAGCCCACAGGGGGCCACTTGACACTCGTCGCCCACAGGTGGGCCAATGTCACCTCAGACCAATGGGTACTGCAGGTGGTAAGGGAGGTATACCTCCTCCACCTACAGCATGTACCACCCAGGTTCTTCCCAGGAGAGCCGGTGCGACCTCTCCTTCACCAGATGCTTCTGCTCTCAGAGCTCACAGGTCTGTTCAGGGACAATGCAGTAGAGCCTGTACCTAAGCACTTATGGGGAAAAGGCTTCTACTACAGATACTTCCTTGTCCGAAAAAGAACTGGAAGCCTCAGGTCTATACTAGACCTGAGAAACTTAAACAAGTTGAGGGAGAAGTTCAAGATGCTCTCCCTTGGAACACTGCTGCCTTACCTCCACCAGGGAGATTGGCTGTGCTCCTTGGACCTAAAGGATGCGTATGCATACATCCTGATCCATCCTTCCCACAGACAGTACCTACAATTCGTAGTGGGAGGAGGGCACTACCAGTACAGGGTGCTACCCTTCGGCCTGGCCTCCTCACCAAAAGTCTTTACCAAATGCCTGGCAGTGGTAGCTCCTTGTTAAACGCAGCTGGGCGTCTTTAGTTTTTCCCCCTACCTATTTTTGTAGTGTGGTTTCCCCCTACCTAGACAACTGGCTAATCAAGGGCGGTGCAGCCTCAGAAGTCAGTCAGGCTGCACAGCATGAAACCCTTCTTCTGCAGCACCTGGGATTAATTATCAACTATCCCAAATCCCATCTCTCTCCATCCCAAAGCCTGGAGTTCACAGGTGCTTAGTTGGACATGTTACAGGCCAGGGCCGCCCTCCCAAGAGAAAGGGCAGAACGCCTCAGGCAACTGGCAGGAGAGGTACATTGTCACCGGTCAGTGCCAGCTCATCTCCTCCTCTGCCTGCTGGGCTATATGGCCTCGATGGTCCACGTCACACCCTCAGCCCATTTGCACTTGCGGACAGCTCAGTGGTGCCTCCGTTCGCAGTGGACTGAAGCCACGGGCAGGCTGCGGGACAGGGTCAGGGTTACCCGCCAACTGATGGAGTCTCTCAACTGGTAGCAAAACGTGCGCCACCTCCAGGCAGGATTGCCCTTCCAGGCACCCATGCCGCAGAGGACCCTGAACATTGACACCTTCTCCTGGGTTGGGGGGTACATTGTGGGGACTGCCGCACACAGGGCAGATAGTCTTGGGAGGAATCACAGATCAACCTCCTGGAGATCAGGACAATCTTCTTGGCCCTATGAGCATTCTACCATTGCCTGCGACACCAGCCTGTATTGATCCAGATGGACAACCAAGTCGCTATGTTTTATATCAACAAGCAGGGGGGCATGGTTTTCTACTCCCTCTGCCAGGAGGCGGTGGCCCTCCTTTGCAGCATGCAACAGCATGCTTCTGCAAGCCATGTACCTCCAAGGCCAGGACAGCTGCCTAGTGGACAGCTGAGCAGAGTCCTTCGTCTACACGAGTGGCGCTTAAACCTCAGAGTAACGAAGCAGCTCTTCCACCTCTGGGGCAGCCCTTTGATGGACCTATTTGCCTTCCCGGGCAACATGCAGCTGCCCCGCTTCCACTCGCATCAGTTGCACCCGGAGAGAGTGGCGGCAGTTGCCTTCCTGATCTCGTGGTCCGAGGGCCTACTCTGTGTTTCCACCGACTCCCCCCCTGGTCGCCAGGCCTCTTCAAGATCCAGAGTGAGAGGACATCAGTTATATTGATTGTCCCCAGGTGGCCTAGGCAACCTTGGTGCCCTCTGTTGCTTTCCCTGTTGGTGGCACCCACAGTCCCTTTGAGCCGAGCCCCAGACCACCTGTCCCAAGAGGAGGGCTCCCTCCTGCACCCCAATCTGGGGTCGCTAACACTAACAGCGTGGCTGTTGAAAAGGTAGCGTTAGACCATTTCAGTCTTCCATGAGAAGTCAAGGAGACCCTGCTGGCCTCCCGCAACCCTCCACCAGATGGGTTTATGACTTTAAGTGGAAAAGGTTCTCTGCCTGGAGTGCAGAAAGGGATGAGAACCCCTTTTCCTGCCATGTGCAACTAATACTGCAGTACCTACTGCACCTGTCTCACACCGGGCTAGAATCTAACTCTGTGAGGGTACATCTAAGCACCATAGTCCCTCACCATCACCCTATCAAGGGAAAACCCCTCTCAAGGTTTCTCCGGGGCCTCTTGTTATCCAAGCCCCTTCTCTGGCGGTGGAGTGGGACCTCAACATGGTGCTCACCAAGCTGCCATTCAAGCCCCTAGCCACTTGCCACCTGCAGTACCTGTTGTGGAAAGTGGCCTTTCTGGTTGCCCTTAGGTCCGCTCGAAGAGTGAGCGAACTCCATGCCCTGGTGGCAGATTCACAATATACAAGGTTCTATAAAAATAAGGTAGTGCTCTGCACACACCCCCAATTCCTCCTGAAGGTGGTGTCTCCTTTCCAGCTCAACCAAGAGGTGGTCCTCCCCAACACCTTCCCTTGACCTCACAGCAGGGAGGAACAAGTACGTCTTACACTAGATTGCAAATGGGCCCTGTCCTACTTACAGCGGACTTGGGCCCATCACAAAGCTCCTCAGCTTTTCGTGTCTTATGACCCCAGTAGACTGGGGTTCTCTGTGACTAAGCAAACTCTGTCCACTTGGGTGGTGGACTATATTGCCCTTGCCTGTGTGTGAGCTGGCCTCTCCCTTGAGCACCAGATCACAGCACAGCGCATGAGGGCAGTGGCCACGTTTGTGGACAACCTCCACTCGGTGCCGGTGATGGAGGTCTGTAAGGCTGCCACATGGTCTTCAATTTGTACGTTCGCAGCTCACTACTGCCTGGAGAGCGAGTCCTTCAGGGTCAGTGCCCTTGCCAGGTGGTACTCTCTGTAATAATCTCGGGGTGTAGGCAACTCCTGCCCTCCAACCCTTCTGTGTTCAGGCTACCATAGTGATAGTGTTGCTGGACGCTAGGGTCTTGCAGAGTCTTTGAGTGGGGACTCACCTTCTGTAGCTCACGGCTACTTGATTGATCGCCATTGGTGCTGTTGTGGTTCGGTCCTTGGCAGCCTGGAGCTAGGGAGTCCCATATGTGAGGACTGACTTCCTGCTTGTTCCTGGAGAAAGCATAGTTACTCACCTGTAACAGGTGTTCTTCAGGGACAGCAGGAATCAGTCCTCCCAACCCTCCCTCCTCCCCCCCAGGGAGTTGCCTCCCTACTTAGTTTTAGTTTTTACTGCCGTCCTAGCTATGTCATCTGACTGAGCAAGATGGCACCCTTGGACGGGAAGGGGACCATGCATGCGTGGTGGCATCTCCCAAAGGCTTTCTTTGAAAGCTGAGGAAATGCTCTGCATGGGCTCCATTGGCGCCAATATCATCCATATATAAGGACTGATTCCTGCTGTCCCTGGAGAACACCTGTTATATGAGTAACTACGCTTTACATGCCACTACAGCCATATTTATCGGATCAGTGGCACTTGATTCGTGTTAGTAAACATGCCCTTTAATCTATATAGGAAATGGCATGGAATATATGGACAATGTGATGACTTCACTGGCACTATTCATGGTCATTACATATCAGGATAATGACTGAAGATCATCACTGTCTGCTTGTTTTGTCCCACACTTGCTCCTCCCCTAACCTGGCCAAAAAATATACAGATATGTAACGGTTTAAAGATTTAAATGGTCCATTCCATATCGTCCTGCTAGACCAGTCCAGACAAGTGGGATGTGTTCCCCTACCAACTGATTGGTGGAGACAAAGAATCAATGAAACTCCCAGGTTTCAGTGACATCACTCATGCCTCTATTCGTCTGATCCACCAGAGGTCCCTTCAGTATTTCTTTGTATCCAGCAGATGATGGATGGATTTTGTCTTCTCTGTAGAAAATCTGAGGATTGAGAGGAAAAGAGATTGATTAAATGCTAGTGAATGACCACCTTGAGTACAGTTTTGGAGACGATATCTCGCAAAGGATGTAAAAAGACTAGAAACAGTTCAGAGGAAGGCGAACAAAATGATTTGGAGCCTGCATCAGAAGCCTTATGAGAAGAGACTTGAAGACCTAAATATGTACACTGTGGAGGAGAGGAGGGATAGGGGAGATATGATTCAGACCTTTAAATGCTTGAGTATTAATGAACAAACAAACAAACCTCTTCCAAAGACGGGGAAGCTGTAAAACTAGAGGGCATAACATGAAGCTGCAAGGGGGTAAATTGAAAGGCAATGTCAGGAAATACTTTTTCACTGAAAGGGTGGTGGATGCTTGGAATGCCCTCCCGATGGAAGTAGTGGGGGCAAATAGAGTGACAGAATTCAAAATGGCATGGGACAGACACAGTGGATCCCTCTATAGCAACAGGATAAAATCAAAATAAACTTAACTATCTAATTTCTCAACAAACAGGGGTGCCCTACACAGAGCGGTGGGTTCACTCCTAAACAAAGACATGGAGAGGGGTGACCTGCATGGAGCGGCAGGTGCACCTACTCTTCCCACCTTGCTAGGCAGACTAGATGGACCATACTGGTCTTTATTTGCCGTCATTTACTATGTTACTATAGAAAGGTGATTCTCTCACTTGAGCGTGACATAGGAAGCTCCACTAGACTGCAGTCTTTTTGATAGTCATAGGAGGAGGGAAAATTGGTTCAGCTCCACGCTCTTATCATAATAAGAGCCTGTCGAGCAGTCACAGATTGGAGGGATCTGGGAGAGTGCAACAACTTCACATAATCTCAGCATCCCCTCCCTCCTCCTCTGTATCCGCTGCTCTCTCCCGAAGATTGCAGAAGACTCTCGGAGGGATCTGCCTGCAAGCCAGCCACTTTAAAATGCAGTGCTGCAAAGCTGGTGAAAACAGTTTCAGGGGAAGGAGGGGGTGAGTATGAAGACTTGACCTTGTCATTGTTCTTGTTGGAGGCTCCCAATTCCATCAACTTAGGATGCAGTTCGGGGTGGACCATTGATGACAGTTGGCATAGAGTGGGGAGGGGGTTCCTGCCATTTTCTGCATGCATTAATAATGTTTATCTCCAGGAACAAGCAGGAATAAGTCCTCACATATGGGTACGTCGGAACCGACGGAGCCTGCGCGGGAAAGCTCCCCAGCTTCCCAGAAAGGAAGCTTTTGGGGCCTCCCACTGCACATGCACGCTGCCTTCCCGCCTTCCTGACCAGCTCTCCTCAGTTTCTCTTTTTCCGCAGAGCCAGCAGGTCGTGTTCCTGTCACCGCTGAAGAAATTCTTATTTTAGTTTGTTTCTTTAGACCGCGTACCTGCCTTCCCCATACCGAAACCGGTACCGCCGGGGTCTTTTCTTTTCTTTCAAAAAAACTTTATTTTAGCACAACTTGGTGACTTCGGTTAGGCCTCAGGCCTACACAAATTCTCCTCATGGAGAAACCAGCCCCTGGTTTCAAAAAGTGTACCAAGTGTAGTGCTGTTATTTCTGTTACAGACACCCATGACTGGTGTCTTAAATGTTTGGGGCCTGACCACTCCATTCCGGACTGCCCGTCCTGCTCCCAGATGTCTAAACGTGGTTTGCAGAACCGGGCCAACAAATTCCATGTACTGTTTGCTTCAGATAATCCAGCATCACAGTCATCCAGGTCTTCCTCTCCGGATGGATCTCAGGTAACCAAACCTTCTTCGGGCAGGTCCTCAAAAGGCAAATCTCCTTCAAAGTATCGAGAGGCCCTCAATCTTGAGTCGGAGGACCCTGCCCCAGCCAAACAACCCCGGCGGGAAGCTCTGGCTTCCAAAGCTCCATCTATGGGGTTACAGGTTGACATCGATGGCACGGCCTCGACCGATCACCTGTTAGACTGCTCTGGGGTACCGGCCCATGCCGGTACCGACATCCAGGCAGCAGTGGCGTCTATGGACAATACTGTTCAGAACATGCAGCAGGCCATTCTGGCTTTTATTAAAGCTGCGACGCCCTCGGTACTGCATCCAGCGGTTCCGGGTCCGGTTCCGGTACCGTCCCCCATACCGGAACTGAGACCATCGTCTTCCAAACGCAGATCGGTTCCGCATGCCGGATCCGGGTTTTCGCCCGATACCGATCCCATACCCGGTACACCTGATGTCGATACCGAACGGTATGCGTATCGTGCGTTGGAAGCAAATAGAGGATACTCTGATTCTTCTGAGGATTTTGACTCCTCTGATGACTCTGATGAGCTGTCTCTTGTTCTTCCTGAAGAGCCTTCTTCCCCAAAGAGGAGAATGTCTCCACCAGAGGATTTGTCCTTTCAAGACTTCATTATAGAAGTAGCTAAAGGACTTTCTATTACTACATCCTCTGAAAAAGAACCTAGATCAAAGAAATTGGATATTTTAGGATACCCTAAGGTTCCTAAAGAGGCAGTCACCCTGCCTATCCATGAAATCCTTCAAGAACACTTGATGGACTTATGGGAGGCTCCTCTAACGTTGTCTCCTCATTCCCGTAGGTTGGACACCATGTACCGGGTCCCTCCTTCTCCTGGTTTTCAAAAAACTCAGCTGCCTCACCATTCCATTGTGGTGAAGTCTGCGCTGAAAAAGATTAAGAGTACCAAAAGACACTCTTCTACCCCTCCAGGGCGAGAATGTAAGACCCTAGACTCTTTTGGTAGGAAAATCTTCCAGGCTAGTATGCTTATAGCCAGGATTAATTCATACAGTCTGTATATGGGCATGTTTCTAAGGGAACTTGCCCTAAAGGTACGGCATTTTGCCCCCTTTATCCCTGAGGATAGAAAGGAGGAGTTCATTTCTCTGGTGAAACAGCTTCTAGATGTTTCTAAGTTCTCCAACAGAGCAGCCTTTGATTCCTTTGAGGGTGCCGGTAGAGCTTCGGGCATTGCTATTGCAGCCCGATGACTTGCTTGGCTCCAGGCCTCTGACATAGAACCCTGGGTCCTGGATGGCTTACGGAATCTGCTCTGTACAGGTGAGAACTTATTTGGTAAAGACTGGCAAATTAAAGCCACTCAAATGGACGCAGAAAATGCTACCTTAGATAGACTTTCTAAGTCTACCTCTACTCCTGCCAAGAAAAAGTCTTTCAAGAGGCCTTACTACAAGAAGGCCAGATTTTCCACGAATACTGGCCAACAATCTTCTCAGCCTCGCTTTGCTGCTAAGCGTCAGCAACCTAAACAGGCAAGGTCAAAGCCTGCAGCGTCTGCCACTCCTCAGCAGGCTCAACCCCCTCAGGGGTTTTGACTTGCCCCTAGAGAACTTAACGTTTCTGGCTCTAGAACAACCAGAGCCCCTCACCATTCCCGGAAGGTTAGCTCACTTTGCTCCCAGATGGGAGCAAATTACATCAGAGCACTGGACCCTCTCTATCATCAGAGAGGGCTACAAACTTCATTTTTCCAACCTTCCTCCACATACCATGGTGAGGCACTTCAATTCTCCCCCATCTCTCCTGGCCCTGTTGGGTCAGGAAGTCTCTTCCCTCCTTGCCCAAAGGGCAATAGAAGAGGTTCCTCTTCTTCAACAAGGGACAGGTTTCTACTCCCCTTATTTTCTCATACCAAAGAAGACAGGGGGATTCAGACCTATCCTAGATCTGAGAGAATTGAACAAATTTCTATACAAGGAGAAATTCAAAATGCTTTCTCTGGGCATTCTCCTTCCATACCTTCAGAGTCAGGATTGGCTTTGTTCTCTAGATCTCAAGGATGCATACACACATATACTCATCCACCCATCCCACAGAAAATATCTACGATTTCTGTTCCAGGGAAAACATTTCCAGTATAGAGTACTTCCCTTCGGTCTAGCCTCTGCTCCAAGAGTGTTCACCAAATGCATGGCAGTTGTAGCCGCATTTCTAAGAGGTCTGGGAATTTTTGTATTCCCATATCTGGACGACTGGCTCATCCGAGCGCCATCTCAGTCAGAGGCCCAGATTTCCCTGGACCGCACGAGACACATTCTGCAGTATCTGGGACTGGTGGTAAACCTTCCCAAATCTCAACTCATCCCTACTCAGTCTCTGGAATTCATAGGGGCCCAGTTGGACACCACCACTGCAAGGGCCTACCTTCCTCAGGTCCGGGGCCAACGTCTGGTGTGCTTGGCCTCCCAAGCTCAGTCCAGCACTCACTTGACAGCCAGGGAAATGCTGCGACTTCTGGGCCACATGGCCTCCACGGTACACGTGGTGCCCTACGCTCGTCTTCATATGAGAGCAGCTCAATGGACCTTGGCCACCCAGTGGAGTCAAGCATCCTTCCAATGGTGGATATCCACCAAGAATCTGTCGTTGGGGGCCCCCTTCCAACCTTTGTTGCCCCAAGCAACCCTCACAACAGATGCCTCCCAAACAGAGTGGGGAGCCCATCTTCAACACCTCTCCACTCAGGGTACTTGGTCTCCACAGGAGACCACCCTTCACATCAACCTCCTGGAACTGCGAGCAATCTTCCTTGCCCTCAAAGTCTTCCATACCCTCCTTGTCAACCTGACCATCCTAGTTCATACAGACAATCAGGTGGCCATGTTCTACGTAAACAAACAAGGAGGGACAGGCTCTCTGTCGCTTTGCAACGAAGCTCTCAGATTATGGGCCTTCGCCAGAGAGCATCAAATTCATCTTCTGGCAGTGTATCTTCCAGGGGTTCAAAACTCTCGGGCAGACAGACTCAGTCGAGTTCTGCTTCCACACGAATGGTCCCTACATCAGGACCAGATACGCAAAATCTTTCAGGAATGGGGAACCCCGGACATAGACCTCTTTGCAAGTCCGTGGAATGCCAAACTTCCCCGGTTCTGTTCCAGGACTCCGTGTCAGGGAGCTCAGGCCAGCGACGCCTTTCTCCTGCATTGGGGTCAGGAATTCCTATATGCCTTTCCACCCATTCCTTTGATTCCCAAGACTCTGTTCAAACTCCAGAGGGATCACGGGTCGATGATCCTCATAGCTCCATGCTGGCCACGCCAAGTGTGATTCCCTCTACTTCTGCATCTCTCCCAGGTACCCTCCCTGGACCTGGGAACTGCGCCAGACCTTCTGTCTCAGGAGGAGGGGACTTTGTGGCACCCAAACCCCAAGTCCCTACACCTCAGAGCTTGGTTACTGAAGGCCTAAGCCTTCATGACTTCAATCTTTCTCAACCAGTGAAAGATATCCTTCATGCCTCTAGGAAACCCTCCACGAGGCGTTCCTATGCTTTCAAATGGAAACGCTTTTCCATTTGGTGTGCTCAACAGGGTCTTGACCCTTTAGCACTTCCTTTGAATTCTCTACTAGACTATCTCCTGCATCTTTCTAATGCAGGCCTTAAGACGAATTCAGTAAGAGTCCATTTGAGCGCTATTGCAGCATCCTTAAAACCTCTAAATGGACAACCTGTCTCCTCTCATCCTCTTATTGCAAGGTTCATGAGAGGCCTGACTCTAACTAAGCCTCCCATCCGACCTCCTCCGGTAGCATGGGATTTGAACCTAGTTCTAGGTCAGCTTATGAAGCCACCTTTTGAACCGTTGGTTTCTACCTCCTTGAAATTTCTTTCCTGGAAGGTCCTTTTCCTTATTGCAGTCACTTCGGCTCGCCGCATCAGTGAACTACAGGCCTTAGTGGCTCATCCACCTTATACTAGGTTTCATCATGATAAGGTGGTCCTTAGGACGAATCCCCACTTTATGCCCAAAGTGGTCTCGCCTTTTCATCTTAATCAAGAGGTATATCTACCTGTCTTTTTCCCGGCTCCTCATGCATCCAGTGCAGAGAGGAACCTTCATACTCTAGATTGTAAAAGAGCTCTTGCCTTTTACCTCAACAGGACTCAGCCACATCGAAAGTCTTCCCAACTTTTTGTGGCTTTTGATCCTTCTCATTTGGGACTTCCAGTCTCCAAACGTACACTTTCCAATTGTATTGCTCGGTGTATTTCCTTTGCTTACCAGAGTAAAAACATTTCTCTGGAAGGCCATGTCACAGCTCACAATGTGAGAGCCATGGCCACTTCTATGGCTCATCTTCACTCTGTATCCATAGATCAGATCTGTCGAGCCGCCACCTGGGCCTCAGTTCATACCTTCACAGCCCATTACTGTTTGGACAAGGACTCCCGCCGGGATGCCTTGTTTGGTCAGGCTGTCCTCAAACACCTGTTCCATACTTGAACAACTCCTGCCCACCTTCCCAGGATGGATGCCTGAGATCCATACGAAGATGGCGAACCCTTGGAAGGGGATCTCCCAGGCATCTTAGCTAGGGAGTCCCCATATGTGAGGACTTATTCCTGCTTGTTCCTGGAGATAGCACAGTTACTTAACCCTGTAACAGGTGATCTCTGGGAACAGCAGGAATTAGTCCTCACAACCCACCCACCTCCCCTAGGAGTTGTATCTTCTATCTATCTTCCTTTCCTCTCTCTATTGTCTCAGCTATAAACTCGAACTGAGGAGAGCTGGTTAGGAAGGCGGGAAGGCAGCGCGCATGTGCAGTGGGAGGCCCCAAAAGCTTCCTTTCTGGGAAGCTGGGGAGCTTTCCCGCGCAGGCTCCATCGGTTCCGACGTACCCATATGTGAGGACTAATTCCTGCTGTTCCCAGAGATCACCTGTTACAGGTAAGTAACTGTGCTTTATCTGTTGTGCGCCTAGTGGTCACATGGTCCTAAAACACATTCTGCCACTGGTAATGCGTGTAACATAAAAGCACAGTTTACACACGTTTGCTGGCAGACACATCCTTAGCACACGCTATTGTGATACCCTAACTCTTTGTCGTCTTCCAGGAAACGTTTGACCTGTGGCAAGCGAGGTGCCTCATCCCCCGGATTCTGGATTCTGTTTTTCCTGCATGGCAGCTTCTCAGTCGTCCCCTGCTTTCCCCCTCTCAACCAGGGGATACAGTTAGTCCAACCTTGCCTGTTTCAGTGCGGGAGGTGACAGATGGCAATCTCCAGGAACAAGCAGGAATGTAGTCATCACATATGGGTATCGTCGGTACCGACGGAGCCTGCGCGGGAACGCTCCCCAGCGTCCAATTAGAAAGCTTTTGGGAGCATCCCACAGCGCCTGCGTGCTGCCTTCCCGCCTTTCCTAACTGCCTCTCTCCAGTTCTTCTTTTTCTGCGGAGCCAGCAGGTCGTCGTTCCTGTCACCGCAGAAGAATTCTTCTTTATCTTTGTCTTTATTGACAACATTTGATATACCGCCTAGGCGTGAGGCATTAAAGCGGTGAACAATGGAAAAATTACGGGCTGCAGGAAGATACAGGGAGAAAGGAACGCCATTAACTTGATAGGAAAGCGATAGAAAAAGCAAGGAGAAAATTAGTGTAGGACAGAGGAGAAGGTTCAGACAGACACTACAGGAAGAAACACAAGGAAGGGAGTGGGTGAGTGGGAAAACCCATGATGATGGATGATAGAAATGGGCAAGTTATCCATCTTTTTTGTGGTCGCGTCTGCCTTCCTCGACGCTTTACCGGTACCGCCGTTTTTTTCTTCTTATTTTCTGTCTTTTAAAAAAAAAAATATATATATATACTAGGATGTTTTCTATTTTGTTCTTCAGGTGCATGCGTCTTTTTGGGCCTTAGGCCAAAAAACCTTTTCTTACAATGGAGAAACCTGCCTCAGGTTTCAAAAAGTGCACCAAGCGTGGCGGTACCATTTCCGTCACCGGCACCCATGAATGGTGTCTAAAATGTTTAGGTCCTGACCACTCCATCACGGATTGTATGTCCTGCGCCATGATGTCTAAAAGAGGTCGGCAGAACCGACCTGCTAAGCTCAGTACCCTGTTTCCCTCTGATGCAGCTTCGGTGGCATCGATGTCTTCCAGGGCTTCCTCTTCCTCCCGTGGATCTCAGGTAACTAAACATAAGTCCAGCCGGTCCTCAAAGAGTAGATCTCCTTCTAAGCATCGAGATGCCTCTGGCGTTGCCCTTGAGGATTCTGCACCGGCAAAATTGCCCCGGCGGGAGGCTTCGGCTTCCAAAGCTTTATCGGGGCTCCAGGATGTTCTCGAGGCCTCGACCTCAGCAGAACTACTGGTGCCATGCTCTGGGGTACCGGCGGTTTTCTCCGGTACCGACATCCAGGCATCAGCAGCGTTGATAGACCAGAGATTCCTGGCTATTGAGCGCAGTCTGGCGGCTCTTCTTGCGGCATCGACGCCCTCGGAACCATGACATACAATCCGGTTGGTACCGGCTCCGGCACCAATAGCATCGACATTGGCATCGGTGTCTGCTTTGCCGGTATCTAGTCATCCGATGCCCTCGGGTACCAATACCTCGGTTCCGATTACTCCCGGTACCGACTTCGGTCAGTACGGGTATCGGGCTCTTCAGGAGCATCCAGACGGTACTTTGAGTCCTCAGAAGAATCTGAGGATTCTGATAGTTCTGTCGATGCTCGAATACTTCTCCCAGAGGAGCCCTCCTCCCCTAAGCGCAGGATGTCTCCTCCCAGAGGATATTTCCTTCCAGGATTTTATCAGGGTGGTGGCTCGGGGTCTGTCCATTACTGTGACTCCTGAAACAGCCCAGAGCTAAGGAGTTGGAAATTTTACAATATCCCAAAACTCCTAAGGAGGCAGCTACCTTGCCCATTCATGAGATTTTATATGATCTCATGTTAAAGATGTGGGAGACACCTCTTACCACCTCTCCTCATTCTCGCAGACTGTATACTCTGTATCGAGTCCCTCCTTGTCCTGGTTTCCAAAAGACTCGGCTTCCTCACCACTCTATTGTAGTGGAATCAGCTATGAGAAGGATCAAGAGTGCAAAGAGGCATGCCTCTAATCCTCCAGGATGTGAGTGCAGAGCCCTGGATGCTTTTGGACGTCGTATCTTCCAAGCTTCCATGCTTTCTGCCAGGATCAGTTCCTATAGTCTCTACATGGGAATGTTCCTGAAGGAGGTCACAGATTTAGAAGCTTTAAGTCCTATTCTTCCTGAGGATAGAAGACAGGATTTTCTCACTTTGGTCAAACATGCCCAAGATGTTTCTAAATTTGTCAACCGTGCAGCCTTTGACTGCTTTGAGTACATAAGCAGAACCTCTGTCATTGCCATAGGTGCACGTAGAATTGCTTGGCTCCAGGCATCCGATCTGGAGCTCTGGGTACAAGACAAATTGGGAAATATCCCGTGTACTGGTGAGAACCTGTTTGGTGAAGATTGGCAGGAAAAGGCCAACGAGATGGATGCTGACAACTCCACGTTGGATCCAAGTCCACAGCTGATCCTGCTAGAAAGAAATCGTTCAAGAAACCATTCTTTTCTAAGAAGAAAAGATATTATCCTGCTTATGCTCAGCAGGGACGTTCTGCAGGTCAGCTTGTCAGGAAAGGTCAGCAACCACCCAAACAGAAGAAAGCAAAGACTGCTAAGCCTCAACCGTCTCAGCCTCCACAAGGCCTTTGACTTGCAGCTAGAGAACTTAGCCTTTCTGTCTCTCATGGGACCAGAGCCTTCCACCATTCCAGGAAGGTTATGTCACTTTGCCCCCAGATGGGGGCAGATAGCAGAGCATTGGACACTCTCCATCATAAAGGAGGGGTACAGGCATCATTTTTCAAGCATGCCCCCTCCCACAATAATAAGGCAGTTCAATTCTCCGACACTTCTCATCAACCTATTAGATCAGGAGGTCACTATCCTTCTTGCCCAAGGAGGTGATAATGCCTCTGTATAAGTCTTTGGTGCGACCTCATTTGGAGTATGGTGTGCAATTCTGGAGACCGCACCTTCAAAAGGATGTGAACAGGATGGAGTCGGTGCAGAGGGTTGCTACTAAGATGATTAGTAGTCTTCATTATAAAGCATATGAGGACAGACTTAAGGATCTTAATATGTACACCTTAGAGGAAAGGCGGGATAGAGGTGATATGATTGAGATGTTTAAATACCTCCGTGGCATAAATGTTCAGGGAGAGAGCCTCTTTCAATTGAAAGCAAGTTCTGCGACGAGGGGACATGGGATGAGGGTGAAGGGAGATAGATTCAGGAGTGATATGCGGAAATATTTCTTTACGGAAAGAGTAGTGGATCCGTGGAATAGTCTCCCAGTGGAGGTGGTAGAGATGAGGACAATAACTGAATTCAAAAAAGCATGGGACCAACACAGAGGATCTCTAAAGGTAAAAAGTGGACTGTTGTAGTTGTTGTTATGGAAGGACAGACTAGATGGGCCTTGTGGTCTTTTTCTGTCGTCATGTTTCTATGTTTCTAAGTACCCACTCCTCAACAGGGTACAGGGTTTTACTCCCCCTATTTTCTTATCCCAAAGAAAACAGGGGGATACAGACCTATCTTGGACCTCATAGAATTGAACAAATTCCTTGTCAAAGAGAAATTCAAGATGATTTCTCTCGGAACTCTGCTGCCATACCTTCAGAGTCAGGATTGGCTTTGTTCTCTAGATCTCAAGGATGCGTACACCCATGTTCTCGTCCATCCAACCCACAGAAAGTTCCTTTGGTTCCTTTTTCAAGGAAAGCACTACCAATACAGGGTGCTTCCTTTTGGCCTGGCCTCAGCACCAAGGGTGTTCACGAAATGCATGGCCGTAGTAGCAGCATTTCTCCGCACTCTAGGGATATTCATCTTCCCCTACTTAGACGACTGGCTCATTCGAGCCCCAACAGAGTCAGAGGCCAGGACTTCTTTAGCCTGCACAATGCGTATCCTTCAGTATTTGGGTCTGGTCATAAACATCCCAAAATCCAGTCTAACTCCCACTCAGTCTTTAGAGTTCATAGGAGCTTTGCTGGATACCAGAAAGGCAAGGGCCTATCTACCCCAGACCCGTTGCCTTCGCATGGTGCAGTTAGCTTCTCAAGCAGTGCTAAAGTCTCATCTCACTGCTCGAGAAATGTTACAACTACTAGGCCACATGGCATCCACCGTGCATGTGGTTCCCTATGCTTACCTCCATATGAGGGCAGCCCAGTGGACCTTATCCACTGTCACGCCCTTGCTCCTTGCATTCAGCATGAAGGGTCGTGGTTATAATAGAAACTTCCCTTTTCAGCCTTCTCTGACTGGTTCCCCCGCAATGCTTCTTGGGAAATGTAGTTTAACTGCTGCACATATGGCTTCAGGTAGAAAAAAAACTTGTAGTATAGCTCTTTTGGTAAGGCAATGACAGAAATTTATTAAACTCAGATGCAAGGTTCATAAATTACCTCTTTTAGGATTATTTCTCCAGGTTTCTTTCAAAACATAATAGGACATAAGCAAAAGGTCAAAACAAAGTATCAGCTTATAGTATTCTTCAGCTCAAAAGCAAAAACCCTTTAACAGCAAGGCTTCCAGCTTTCTCTAGCCTTGCTGGTTAAAGCATAAATACAAACAGCTTTCTTCAATGGCAGTTTTCTTTCTTTTCAGTTCCAAACGTTTTTAGGCCGTGCTCCTCTTTATAAACAAAGCAAAACTTCCAACAGGAACAAACTTCCAATAAGCAAACAAAGCTCTACTCAGGTTTTCTTAGGAACGTTCAAAAGCAAAACAAAAGCTTTTTTCCTCTCACCGTTAGCTTGCTTCTTGCCGTCTCTCTGCACAGGATAGCAGGTGTTTAAGAAGCACAATTATACAGCTTCAGCTTGTTTCACTTCTCAGCATAAGTTTCCCCTCTTAACACAGGTAATTCACAAAACATCTTCCTTGCTTTTCAAGGTTACCTTGCTTTTCAAGGTTACCTTGCTCTGGAGAGTTTTCTCTTAAGGTTGGCTTTCCTTCAACCTCTCTGTAGCTAAGGCTTGGCACAAAGAGCAATCCATGAATATATCTTCCTCATTCAAAACTGCATCAGGCTCTCCTAGTTGCATTGGTTCTATCTCTCGTTCTAGCTCACAGCCTCTCATTAGAGCTGAGAGTGTCTCCTGCAACTCTGCACTGCTCAGTATGGGACAGGCTTCTAAGGCGTGTTCCTGTGCCTTGGCTTGTAGCAGCTTCTCCTCTCTCGTGCTCTGTACCTCTCTCGGGCTCTTTCCAGCCCTCTCCTCTCCTGCTGTTCCTGCTCCTGTTCCTGTTGCTCCTCCAGCTCTTCTTGCTCACCTCTGTATAATCTAACCTAGGCTTAAATCTACAAGGTTCCAGCCCCACCTCTTCTCTTCCCAGGTGACGGAGATCAGCTTGCCCTCTGGCACCTGGGTAATCAGGGAGCTTACTGACGTAAGGGTCTTTTACCTTGGGTCTGTATTCACTCTCCCTTACTCCACTAGGGGAACTCTGAAACCTGTTCCAGCTGGGGATTTTCTGGTTTCTAGGTGTGGTTGTGGTTTTATTTCTCTGACCTTGCAAAATACGTCCTTTTATTAGGGTGAATTCTTTGTTTTTTTCACTTTCTCCTAACTCAGGAGGCTCAGGCCAGGGATGCTTTCCTCCTTTACTGGGGTCAAGACTTCCTGTATGCCTTTCCACCCATTCCCCTAATTCCCAAAACCCTGTTCAAGCTTCAGAGGGACAGAGGCCATATGATTCTCATAGCTCCACATTGGCCACGGCAAGTGTGGTACCCTCTGCTTCTACATCTCTCTCAAGCTCCCTCCCTGGAGTTAGGGTCTGCTCCAGATCTCCTATCTCAGGAGGACGGAATGTTATGGCATCCCAATCCCCAGTCTCTGCATCTCAGGGCTTGGTTGCTGAAGGCCTAGATCTTCATAGTCTTAATCTCCCTCAGCAAGTAAAAGATATTCTTTTTGCTTCCAGGAAACCTTCCACAAGACGTTCTTATGCTTTCAAGTGGAAAAGGTTTACCATATGGTGTTCGCAAAAGGGTCTTAACCCCCTTGCGATACCTCTGGAATCATTGCTGGAGTATCTCCTTCATTTATACAATGCAGGACTTAAGACTAACTCAGTAAGAGTCCATTTGAGTGCTATTGCAGCTTCCTTTAAGCCTCTAAATGGACAGCCTATTTTTTCTCATCCTCTTATAGCAAGATTTATGAGAGGCCTTCTTCTAACTAAGCCTCCCATTAGGCCACCACAGGTGGCATGGGACTTAAACCTGGTTCTTGGGCAGCTCATGAAGCCACCTTTCGAACCTTTAGCTACTACCTCCTTGAAGTTCCTTTCTTGGAAGGTTATCTTTCTCATTGCAATCACATCAGCACGTCGCATCAGTGAGTTGCAAGCGCTAGTAGCTAATCCACCTTATACAAGGTTCCATCATGACAAGGTAGTCCTTAGGACTCATCCGCACTTTATGTCAAAGGTGGTCGCGCCTTTTCATCTGAACCAAGCGGTCTACCTACCTGTGTTTTTTTTCCAAGGCCTCATGCATCAAATGCAGAGAGGAATCTTCATACCTTGGACTGTAAAAGAGCTTTAGCTTTTTACTTACAAAGAACACAGCAACATAGAAAGGTCCTCTCAACTCTTTGTTGCTTTTGATCCTTCTCATTTGGGACTTCCAGTCTCCAAGAGAACACTGTCTAACTGGATTGCTCAGTGTATTTCCTTCGCCTATCAGAGTAAGAACCTTTCTCTGGAGGGCCATGTCACAGCTCACAATGTGAGAGCCATGGCAGCCTCAATGGCTCATCTGCACTCTGTGTCTATCGACAACATCTGTCGAGCAGCCACCTGGGCCTCGGTTCATACCTTAACAGCCCATTACTGCTTGGACAAGGACTCCCGCCGGGATGCCTTGTTTGGTCAGGCTGTTCTCCAACACCTGTTCCATACCTAATCAACTCCTACCCACCATCCCTGGTAGGATGCCAGAGATCCATGGGGGGAAGTGGAGCCCTTCTCAGGGACACACAACTTCTGAGGCCTCTCCCTGGCATCTAAAGCTAGGGAGTCCCCATTTGTGATGACTACATTCCTGCTTGTTCCTGGAGATAGCATGGTTACTCACCTGTAGCAGGTGATCTCCGGGAACAGCAGGAATTTAGTCCTCACAACCCACCCACCTCCCCTAGGAGTTGTATCTCTCTGTCTATCTCTTTCCCTTTCCCTCTCTCTCTCTTTGTCTCAGCTTAAAACTCAACTGGAGAGAGGCAGTTGGGAAAGGCGGGAAGGCAGCACGCAGGCGCTGTGGGATGCTCCCAAAAGCTTTCTAATTGGACGCTGGGGAGCATTCCCGCGCAGGCTCCATCAGTACCGACGATACCCATATGTGAGGACTAAATTCCTGCTGTTCACGGAGATCATCTGTTCTCCAGGACCAAGCAGGAAGTCAGTCCTCACTTATGGGTGACGTCGGCGCCGACGGAGCCCTCACGGAGCAATTTTCCCCAGCTTTCAAAGAAAGCCTTGATTTCTTCTTTGTATCCTTTTTTCTTTAGGTTCGACGCCGATCGTTTTCCCGGACTCGCGACGGGTCTCGCTTACTTTTTTCGGTTTGCTTTCGTTTTGGCAGCCCGGTCCTTCGCGATGGCTGCCAGTGGGTTTAAGCGGTGCCAGCTCGGACCGTCGCCGGAGCTCCTCCGACGGGGTTCTCCCTCGGAAGGAAAAACCCCGAGGGCGGCGTCGGTGGACGCTCCTGGTTCCGCGAGGGCGCCCTGGCTTTCAAAAGGCGGCTGCCTACAAACAGGGCCAGCAGGCCACGGGGTAACGGGTCCCGTAGGCAGCAAGCCCCCAAGCCTGCACCACCAGCCCTGCTCAGCAGGGTGGGGGCTTTTGACTCGCTAAGCATAGCCTCTCCCCCCCGCTGTTCCCTCCAGCACCGGAGGCCGGCTGGTTCACTTCGCCCACAGGTGGTCCAGCATCACCGCAGATGCCTGGGTGCTTCAGGTCGTGCGAGAAGGCTATAGGTGAGTAACTACGCTTTACAGGTGAGTAACCATGCTATATGGGTAAGGATATTCAGCCAGCTGGAGGATCCAGTGACCATGCTGTAAGCCACCCATTGTCCTCTAGGGGGTCTGTGACGTCTGTTTCCCCTGGCATTGTGGAGTCATGTCTGAGAGGAGAGCATCCGGACTCCAGATTGACCTCCCTGGAATTCTTTTCCTTTTTGCAACAGGCCTGGCCCTTCTGGCGTGGAATTCAGACCCTACGGCCTCTGGATGTTCCCCGGGCACAGTCTCAGGGGAGCAGGCTGGAAGTGGAAGCCCCGTTTCATTATCTTTGGCTAAGCATCCCCTGCAAGGGACACCCTCTGGAGATAGGGAACAGCTGGAAACTATCCTAGATGTTCACTATGACTCTGATTCAGATGCCTCGGTGCTGGGCTCTGATATGGTTGAAGATATGCTCTCACCTTCAGAAGATTATACAGAGGCTGCATGATCCACCTATTCCAGAGGGAGTAGCTGGCAGTATCGATTGCCAGGGTCTCATTTGCCATGAACTTGACGGATGCTTCCAGCACGGAGCAGGAGCCAAAGGTACACCCGCTCCTTCAGGGGATGTGAAAATCCACTATTGTCTTCCCATTCCCTGATGTGATCAAGGATATGATCTTGTCAGAGTAGGACCTCCCTTGACTCCCTACTTAAAGCGTTAAGGGTGTGTAAGAAGATGTACGCTCTCCCGGAGGAGTGCGCCAAATTGTTTGGCATGCCCAAGGTTGATGCGCAGATCATGGCAATTACCAGATGGACTACCATCCTTTGGAAGGGTGGGTTGGCCTTAAAGGATTTTCTGGACCTTAAGGTGGATTCCTTGCTGAGGAGCCAGTTCACTGTGGCGGCAGCTATTCTGCAGCTGGCGGTATGTACCAGCCTGACAACTCGAGCCCTGCTCCAGTAGATTCAGGCTGTTTGCTGGATGATACTACCCCTCTTTTGGAGTTGGACATGGCCTTCCTTTCTGATGCCTATATGACCTGGTAGTTTGGTGGCCAGGGATTGCGCCCTGATGACTGTGTCAGGCTTTGGATTTGGCTCTGGCACTGGGCAGCGGGGACATCCTCCAAAGCCCAGTTGGCCCAATTAGCTTTTAAGGGGAATCTTCTGTTAGGAGCCGCTTTGGAGAAGTTGGTGAAGGACCTGGGCGAGACAAAAATGTACTGCCTTCTTGAAATATAGGTCTAAGGGGCCTGTGAAGTGGGTTGGAGTACCTTTCTCATCAACCTCTACCCATCCACCAAGGGTGTGCTAGCAGAATTCCCAGGGGGTCTCGGGACTCTTGTCATTACTAGCCTGGAAACCTTTCTTCCCCTCTGCTTCTGGGCCTGGAGCTCATTCTCCATTTTTTTCATGCGCAATGAAGGTTTTGGGCCCTTTCCCTGGCTCCTCCAGTTGGAGGCAGGCTTTGTCTTTTCTTTCAGGAATGGGCCTGGGTTACCGAGTACCCAGGGCTGGCCCAAGAGTTTCTGCAACCCTAGGTGGAAGCCCTGGTTGTGCCCCCTCGTGCTGAGCCACATTACTGCCGATTCTGGTGGGGGGGGGGGCACGGCTTGGCTCAGCAGGATATGTGTTTCGGCGCACACATCCTCCTGCTTCTAACCCCCCCCCCCCCCCCATAATTTCATGGGTTAAGAAGCAGTAGGCCATGTGTGCCAAAGCACATAGCCTGCCACTGAGCTGAGCCAAACCACCCCCCCCCCCCCACTGCTGGAATCAGCGGCAGCAGGGGGCGGGTGGTCATGGGGGGAGTGCAGCACAATTTGGCGCATGGGGGAGGAGCGACAGGCCAAATATGCTGAAGCACATGGCCTGTTTATCCACAGAGAGCTGCCGCCCTGGGCAGCTGCCTAGCCTGCCTAGTGGAAGAGCCGGCCCTGCAAGGACCACTGGGTGCTAGACATCATTCAGTTTGGCTGCGTCCTGGAGTGCAGAACCAATTCTAGATGCTTTCGTCATTTTCCCTTGTGGGTCTGCAATCGAAAGTTCTGTATGGACCACCTTGGACATGTTGCTGTGCCTAAAGGCGGTGGTGCCTGTCCCCGCAGACAAACGGTTCAGGGGCGGTACTCCATCTATTTTGTGATGCCAAAAAGACTGTTCATTCTGGCCCATTCTGGACCTCAAAGGGGTCAACAAGCAGTTGTGTGTCCTATGCTTCCAGATGGAAACCTTTGTGCTCTGATTCAAGAAGTATGCTGAGGGGCATTCTTGGCCTCTCTGGATCTGGCTAAGTAATATTTTCACACCCCGATATGGACAGATCAGCAGAAGTATCTGCATTTTGCCATGCTTGGCTCTTGCTATCAGTTCGCCGTCCTCCCTTTCAAGTTATCCACCGTGCCAAGGATGTTCTCCAAGGTCATGGTGATGGCGGCTGCAGCACCAAGGGATCTGTGACTCATCCCTTTAAGAAGCGTTTCAGGTGGCGTCCTGAGTACTGTCATTTTTTAAAAGCCTCGGCCTGGTGACCAATCAGAGAAAGAGCCAGCTGTTGCTTCCAGAAACTCCAGGATCTGGGAAGGCATGTTCAACACTCAAGTGGGCAGAGTTTTCCCATCAGAGGAGAAAGTCAAACGGTTAGAGTGCTTGATTCTGTTCTGTGTGCAGCAGGCCCCCAGAATATGGGATTATCTTCAGCTCCTTGGATTGATGGTGGCAGCCATAGAAATGGTCCTTAAGTTCTCAAGAGTTTGAGCGTAGGCTTCCACTTTCATTGATGATGAAGGCCAGCCTGCGGTGGTGGCAGCAGCCCTGTCATCTGAGGAAGGGTGTACTGCGGGACAATTTCTCCTGGATCCTGCTGACAACGGATGCCAGTCTTTCAAGCTGGATAGCCCATTGCCAAAACTGTATGACCTAGGGCCATTGGAACCGCAGGGAAGCGGTGTGGCACATCAACCGCCTTGAGGCGAGGGCCATCAGGTTGGCCCATCTGTGTTTCCAGCCCCTGTTCGAAGGCCAGATAGTTTGAATGTTCTCAGACAATGCCACGGTGGTGACTTATGCCAGTCAGCAAGGCAGCACGAGGAGCACTGGGTAGCTCTGGAGATGGCTCTCCTGTTTGGGCAGAGAAGAACCTCCTAGTCTTGTTGGTCAAGCACATTGCTGGGGTGGACAATGTGGAAGCGGATTTCCTCAGCCAGCACACTCCTGAATCCTGGAGAGTGGGAGTTGAGAAAGGAGGCATTTCAGTTAGTTCTGCACTGCTGAGGGCACCCCAAAATGGATCTGCTGGCGAACCGCTCCAATGCCAGAGTTGCCACTTCTTCAGTCACACATGGAGATGGGATCAGAGGGTGTCGACACTCTGATGCAGTCTTGGCCAAGTCAGTGACTGCCGTATGCATTTTCTCCATGATCCTTAGTGGGGCATTTGATTTGGCATATAGAATGTCACCTGTGCAGGGTTCTGTTGGCGCCACGAGAAGAGCATGGTTCGGAGACCTGATACAGCTCCTGCAGGTGCCTTCTGTTTGGTTGCCTCCATCTCAGGGTCTATTGTAGTCAGGGATTGATCATCCTGGAGGACCCGGCTCCCTGCTCTTATGGCAAGGCTTTCCAGCAGTGGTCTCTACTCTGCTCAGTGCCCAGAGGAGGTCTACCAAGTTTGTATACATACAGATATGGTGCTGCTTTGAGCGTTGGTGTGGCACGCGGCAGTTGGCTCCTGAGGCAGCCACGGTGTCCTCCCTGTTGGCCTTTCTACAGGCTGGCATAGAGAAGGGCCTTTTCCTTATCTCCCTGAAAGTTCAGGTGGCAGCTCTGGCATGTTTTTAGGGTCCAGTGGCAGGCAAGTCTGTGGCCTTATACCCAGACGTCTCGAGTTTTCTCCAGGGGGTTCAATGACTGCATCCTCCCCTCTGTGAGCCCTCCTCGGATCTGTGTCTGATGCTCAGAGCTCTAATGGTGGTGCCTTTTGAGCCATTGAAGCATGCTGCCTTAAAGAATTTGATGCTCAAGACAGTCTTCTCGGTCACAATTTGTTCCGCAAGGTGGATTTAAGAGCTGCAGGCTCTGTCTTGCCAAGATCCTTATCTGACCTTTATGAAGGAGGCAGTTTCCATTTTGCCTGTCTTCCTTCTTACCTAAGGTGCTTTCTCCCTTTCACGATAACCAGATGGTCTGCCTACCCTCCTTCCCAAAGGAGCAGTGTCGGGGAAGGATAAGGATGTTTACCAGATGGATGTCTGGAGGGCGCTTCTTAGATACCTGGAGGTTAGGAATTCCTTTTGTAAGTCAGATCATTTTTTTTGTGCTGTTTGCTGGCCCACACAAGGGTGAAGCGATGGCCAAGTCGATTTAGTGGTGCTTGATTGAGAAAGCCATTGCTTCTGCATATCTGTTGTGGAACCAGTGAGTTCTGGAAGGCTTGTGCACCTATTCTACCTGAGCACAAACGTCCTCGTGGGCAGAGTAGGACTCTGTATCTCCTGCAGACATTTGTCAGGCAGCAACATAGACATCACTTTCTACTTTTGTCAGGCATTATCGCTTGGATGTCCACGCATGGACGAACATGGACTTTGGCTCAAGGGTTTTGCAAGCTTCTATTTTCTTTCTGCCCAGTGGAGTTGTAGCTTTGGTACATCCTACTTGTCTGGACTGGTCTAGCAGGACATAAGACCATAAGAACATAAGACAGGGGTACTCAAATCCAGTCCTGGAGGGCCACAAACCAGTCCCTAATGAATATGCATAAGATATATTTGCATGCACTGCCTCCATTGTATTTTACTCTATCTCATGCATATTCATTAGGGATATCCCGAAAACCTGACTGTTTCGTGGCCCTCCAGGACTGGATTTGAGTACCCCTGACATAAGATATGCCATGCTAGGTCAGACCAAGGTCCATCATGCCCAGTATCCTGTTTCCAACAGTAGCCAATCCAGGTCACAAGTACCTAGCAGGGTCACAAGAAGACACATAGGTTCCACAATGCTTGTCCCGGGGTAAGCAGTGGATTTCCTGGGTCCTCTTTAATAATAGTTTATAGACCTTTCCTCCGTGAACTTGTCAAACATTTTTAAACCCAGCTACAATAACAGCTTTTACTACATCCTCCGGTAACGAATTCCAGAGTTTGATTACGCGTTAAGTGAAAAAATATTTTCTCTAAAGACATTTTACTTACCAGTTTTCTTTGAGTCCTGCTGGACCAGTCTAGGGCCTGCCCCTGAAACTGTATTTGTTCTATTGTTCTTGCCGCGGTACCCTTAAGTCTGCTATGATTTTTATTGGCTCTGCAGGTTCATTTTCTACTGACAGCCATATGCTTTCCTGTACGTAGTTCTCTACTGTTGGTTACTCATTGTTGCCCACAGTTGAGGTCGTATGAGGCTTGCTATGTTTCTCCCATATGCTTTGGGATGAATACTGAAGAGACCTCTGGTGGCTGAGGCGAATAGAGGCATAGGAGTGATGTCATTGAAACCTGCGCATTTCATTGATTCGTCTCCTCCAATCTGTTGGTAGGGGAAAACGAGCCATTTGTCTGGACTGATCTAGCAGTACTCCTATTTAACTTTCAAAGGGAGACTATGATAAAATGAGGGAAAATAGTTAAGAAAAGACTAAAAGGAGCAGCTGCAAAGGCTAAAGATTTGTATAAAGCATGGGCATTGTTTAAAAATACTATCTTGGAAGCCCAGAACAGATGTATTCCATGCTTTAAGAAAAGTGGAAGTAAGGCCAAAAAACTCCCAGCATGGTTTAAAGGCGAGGTCAGAGAGACTTGCGGCCAAAAAAGCATCTTTCAGGAAATAGAAAAAGGAGCCAAATGACGAAAACAGGAAAATAAGCATTGGCAAGTTAGATGCAAGGCATTGATAAGGCAGGCAAAGAGAGATTTTGAAAAAAAGATTGCTGTGGAAGCAACAATGCATAATAAACTTTCAAGTATATTTCGTAGCAAAAAAACCCCTGAGAGACGGTCAGTTGGACCATTGGCTGATAGAGGCGTAAAAGAGGCGCTAAGTGAAGACAAGGCCATAGCGGAGAGACTGAATGAATTCTTTGCTTCGGTCTTTACTGAAGAAGATGTAGAGAATTTATCCTTGCCTGAAATGGTATTTCAAGGTGATGCCACAGAAGAATTGAAAGAAATATTGATACACCGGGAAGATGTATTACAACATTTTGATAAACTGAAGAGTACCAAATCACTTGGTTTACATCCAAGGGTACTGAAAGAACTGTAATATGAGATTGCAGACCTATTACTAATCTGTACCTGTAGTGCCTGAGAAGTGATGAATGGCCAATGTAACACCAATATTTAAAAAGGGTTCCAGGGGTGATCTGGGAAACTACAGACCTGTGAGTCTCGCATCAGTACTGGGCAAAATGTCAGAAACGATTATAAAGAATAAAATTACTGATCATGTTAGTCATAGTTTAATGGGAGAAAACCAACATGGATTTAGCCAAATAAAGTCTTGTCCGTCTTATCTGTTATATTTTTTTGAAGGTGTGAATAAACAGGTAGACAAAGGTGAGCCGGGTGATATAGTGTATCTGGATTTTCAGAAAGCCTTTGATAAGGTCCCTCATGAGAGACTCTTGGCAAAATTAAAAAGTCATGGGATTGGAGGCAGTGTACTGTTGTGGATCAGAATCTGGTTAAAAGATAGAAGGTAGAGGGTAGGGCTAAATGGCCAATTTTCTCAATGGAGAAAAGTAAATAGTGGAGTACCTCAGGGATCTGTGCTGGGCCTGCTGCTTTTTAACATATTCATAAATGACCTGGAAATGGGAATAACGAATGAGGTAATCAAATTTGCAGATGGAACAAAATTATTCAAAGTTGTTAAAACCCAAGAGGATTGTGAAAAATTGCAAGAGGACCTTGATAAATTGGAAGACTGGGAATCCAAAAGGCACATGAAATTTAATGTGGACAAGTGCAAAGTTATGCACCTTAGGAAAGAACAACCTAAACTTTGGTACGATGCAAGGTACCACCTTAGAAACCACATCCCAGGAAAAAGATTTAGACATTATTGTGAATAATACATTGAAACCCTCCGCCCAGTGTGCAGCGGCAGCCAAGAAAACTAATAGAATGTTAGGAATCATAAGGAAAGGAATGGAGAATAAAACCCAAGATATTATAGTGCCTTTTTATCGTTCCATGGTTCGACTGTACCTTGAATATTGTGTGCAGTTCTGGTTGCCATATTCTTAAAAAGGATATAGCAGAATTAGAAAATATACAGAGATGACCCACCAAAATAGTAAAGGGGATGGAAGGAGGAGACCCCTATGAAGAAAGGCTTTAAAGATTAGGGCTCTTCAACTTGGAAAAGAGAAGGCTGAGGGGGAGATATGATAGAGGTCTATAAATGAATGAATGTAGTGGAACGAGTTAATGTAGATCGGTTGTTTACGCCGTCAAAAAGAAGAAAGGCTAGAGGGCATGCAATGAAGCTACAATGTAAACCCATTTAAGACCAATAAGAGAAAATATTTTTTCACTCAACACGTAATCAAACTCTGGAATTCATTACCGGAGGATGAAGTAAAAGCTGTTAGTGTAGCTGGGTTTAAAAAAGTTTTGGACAAGTTCCTAGAGAAAAAGTCCATAAACCATTATTAGAGGATCCGGGAAATCTACTGCTTACCCCAGAACGAGCATTGTGGAAGCTGTGGACTTTGGGTACCTGCCAATACTTGTGACCTGCATTGGCCACTGTTGGAAACAGGATACCGGGCTTGATGGGCCTTGGTCTGACCCAGCATGGCATTTCTTATGTTCTTAAAGCAAGGACATTATCTGGTAAGTAAAATGTCACCATATTATCTGTATATTTTTAAAAATACACAGAGAGGCCACCTACGTGTTTGCTAGCTGCCAGTGAACTTGGCTTGGAATACCAGCCTTATGAAGGAGTTAGGGTTGTTAAGCTTTGGCTACTTATTTATTGGAACCAGTTTCACAATAGGTTGTCTAGACATTTCAGCTGCGTAAGTGTAGGCATAAGAGCCTTTCTCCAGGACCAAGCAGGAAGTCAGTCCTCACATATGGGTGACGTCGGCGCCATAAAATTAAGCACTGATAGATTTTAGTCTATATGCATCTCGTTAGATGCTCCATGTTATACCTGTTTTGTGGTGCCTAAACCAAACACATAGTCTAGGTGCTGAAAAAAAGGGTTGCGGCAGCACTTATTGCGCATATGTACTATGCATTTTGGCAGCCCGGAGTGTCCTAAACCCACCCCCTCTGACAAACCTATAGAATTATGCATAGAGCTTATAGTTTATTAAGATCTGATATACCGCTTCTCGACAGTGTATTGAAGCAGTGATATTTGAATTCTGCTCTAAATTCAGTGCTGATGAAAATCACAAACTACAAGCATCTAGACATTGAGCATCTAGATGACTTTTAAAGATTGACCTTATTTTTTTTTTATTTGTTTTATATATTTGTTGCAACCCTCAATTTGTTTGCAGCTGGTCATGCTGTGAGGGCTTAGCTACTGGTAGGGTCTCCCAAGAAAGACATGCCTCAGCTGAGGTGCCAGACTAAACCACCCATCTGGGCAGCAGCAGAATGGGACAGTGTTGTAAGCGCAGGATCATATTTCTGTGACAAATGCAGCAACACTTGAATTAACTGCGCGAAAGAAAGGCTTGGCAAACGTCTGTATCTTGCCTCGAAAACCCAATGGATAGTCACAAAACAAATTGCACTTTAATGCTGGAAGATGAGACTCCCAGGTTGGAAGGCACTCAAAATGGCTACTGGGGATGAGCTGAAGACTTCTCAGAGTAAAGCCAGCATTTATGATATGGTTCGATCTGCTGATGTAACTGTGCATGAAAAGAAAGTCAGAAGTTACAAAGATATCTTACATATTGGGACATGGAATGTACAAAGCATGAACCAAGGGAAATTGGAGGTGGTCAAGAATGAAACGGAATGTGTACAACTTGATCAGTTGGGTGTCAGTTTACTGAAATGGACTGGCTTTGGGTACTTTGCATCTGATGATCATGTGGTTTACTATGCTGGAAATGAAAGACAAAGAAGAAATGGTGTTGTATTAATGAAATACAATGCTGTCAGTGAATGCCTAATTTCTATTTGTCTACAAGGAAAGCCCATCAACACAACTATAATTCAGGTATATGCCCCAATAACAGCTGCAGAAGAGAGACGTTGATGAGTTCTATGAACAAGTACAAGCTGAAATTGACAGAACATGCAAACAGGATATCCTGATAATCATGGGTGACTGGAAGGCAAAAGTTGGCAACAAAGAAGAAGGCAAAGTGGTTGGAAAATATGGGCTTGGCAACAGAAACAAAGCTGGAGAAAGACTGATATAATTCTGCAAAACCAATGATCTATTCATCTCAAACACCTTCTTTCAGCAACACAAGCGCCGACTGTACACGTGGACTTCACCCAATGGATTGTACAGAAATCAAATTGACTATATCTGTGGAAGACAACGATGGAAAAGCTCAATAACATCAACAAAGGCAAAACCTGGAGCTGACTGTAGTATAGATCACCAACTACTAGTATGCAAACTCAAGCTAAAGTTGAAATAGAGCAAGCCATTCATGGATGTAGCAAAATATGATTTTGAGAACATACCACTGGAATTTAAAGACTGCCTGAGAATTCGATTTGCTGCTTTAGATTAAAAAAAAAGAGTTCCAGAAGAGTTATGGGATGACATCAAGAAAGTTGTATTGGAAGAAAGCGATAAGTATCTACATAAGGTGAAAAAGCAAAAACAGCCAAAATGGATGACTGAAGGAACTCTAAAAATTGTCCAGAAACGCAGAGAAGCTAAAGCCAGATGAGAGAGAGAGGCAATCACAGAACTCAACAGAGATTTCCAATGTGCAAAAAGACAGGACAAGAAAAAGTACTACAATGACACATGCAAGGAAATAGAATCAAAAGCTATTAGAGGAAGAACAAGATCAACTTTTCTAAAGCTTCGAGAGTTAAAGAAAAAATTCCAGCCTTGAATTGGAATGCTACAAGATGCTCAAGGATCCATGTTGAATGATGCTGAGAAGATCAAGAAAAGGTGGAAAGAATATACAGTCATAAAGATCAAGTGGACAAACAACCATTTCAACCTATACCTTATGATCAGGAACCATTGGTGATGAAAGAAGAAGTCGAAACAGCACTGAAAGCCTTATCAGAGAACAAAGCACCGGGCATTGATGGCATTCCCATTGAGTTATTACAGCAATCAGATGAAACTATTACCATACTTACAAGGCTCTGCCAGGAAATTTGGAAGACTGGAAAAAATCTGTGTGTATACCAATACTGAAGAAGGGTGATCCGACTGACTGTGGAAATTATCGCACAATCGCTCTGATGCCAGCTAGATTCTACTCAAGATCGTTCAACAGAGACTAAACCATACCTGGAATGAGAACTTCCTGAAGTGCAGGCAGGGTTCAGGAAAGGGAGAGGAACGAGAGACATCGCGGATGTGAAATGGATCCTTGAAAGAGACAAAAGAATACCAAAAGGATATCTATATGTGTGTGTTTGACTACAGCAAGGCTTTTAATGGTGTAAACCATGAGAAACCCTGGGCCACATTAAGAAGTATACCAGAACAGCTGATCGATTTTCTTGCACAACCTTTACATTGTCCAAGAAACAACAGTTCAAACGGAGCTAGGAGAAACAGAATGGTTTAAAATCAGCAAAGGTGTACGACAATGCTGCATACTTTCCCCCTACCTCTTTAATTTATTTGCAGAACAAATCATCAGAGAAGCAGGACTGTATGAAGACAACAGAGGTGTGAAGATTGGTGGAAGACTCAACAGCCTTCGCTATGCTGATGATTGCACATTACAGGCTGAAAGTGAAGACAATTTGAAACATTTGCTTCTCAAGATAAAAGAATATAGTCTTAAAATTTAATTTCATCATTGATGGATAAGAAATTGAAATAGTTGACAACTTTAACCTACTTGGATCAACTATCAATAAAGAAGTAAAAAGCAGTCAAGAAATCCAATGACGCATTGCTCTTTTCAGAATGGCTCTGAAGGACCTAGACAAGATTCTCAAGAGCAAAGATGCGCCTCTCCATACAAAGGTTGGACTTGTTCAAGCCATGGCATTTTCAAAAACATCATATGGATGTAAAAGTTGGACAGTGAAAAAGATAGACAGAAAATTGATGCCTTTGAATTATGGTGCTGGCGACGAATACTGTGTATACCATGGACTGCCCGAAGAGCAAACCAGTCAGTACTAGAGTAGATCAAACCTAAGCTTTCTTTAGAAGTTCAGATGACAAGACTTCGATTTTCATACTTTGGACACATCATGCGAAGAGAGAGATCGTTAGAGAAAGACATCATGCCTGGCAAGGTAGAAGGTCGGTGCAAAAGAGGAAGGCCAGCATTGAGATAGATCAATACAATAATAGCAGCTACGGGGGCCACTCTGTCAACAATGAGCCGCCTGACTGAAGACCGAACACAATTTAGGACAACTATCCAGAGGGTCGCCATGAGTCAACACCGACTAGACTTCACTTAGCAACAATAACGACATTTGTTGCAGTTCACTTTGCAGATTATATGAAAAGATGAATATTAAATCAAAGAGAGAGAGAAATTAAACTAGTCCTATAGCACCTCTCTCAGGTGTCCATTGACACCTGAGAGAAGTGCAGGTTTTCTCTGGGAACAAGCAGGGAGTCAGTCCTCCGATACGAGTGACCTTGGCACCGACGGAGCCCTTGGGGAAGCATCTCCCCAACTTTCAAAGAAAGCCTTTGGGAGATGTGCAACACGTGTGGTCCCCTTCCCACCCAAGAGTGCCATCTTGCCTCAGTCTCCTTTTTTCTGCAGAGCCCTCCGGACGTCTGTCCAGTTTCCCCTGGAAAAAGTGTTATTTTTGGTACGTTTCTGTCCGGTTTGCATACAGGTTCCTTCTTGCCCCCAAGCCAACTCACCTCAGCATCATTACTCTGGTTCATTCCTTGTTTTTTTCCTTTTTATATGTTGAGGTGTCCCTCCACCGGCATTCGTGCCCTTTTTTCGACCAAAGGCCTCGGACCCCTGCTGGGCGGTGGGGACCCCTTTTTTCCGATGGCCTCCAGTGGCTTCAAGATGTGCGATCGGTGCAGCAAAATTATGTCCCTCACTGATCCTCATGACTGTGGCCTCCGGTGCCTCGTCCCGGAACACAACAACTCGGACTGCAAACTTTGCAGAACCATGACCTCAGAGGCCCTAAAGAGCCGTCATCAGTAGTAGTAACAATTCTTCCAAAAGTCTCACTCTGTGCCAGAGTCTCTGGCGGTGCCATGCTCCAGGGCCCTCTCTGGTATCTCGGTGCCCTGCGAATCCCAAGCCTCTTCGGAGTCCTGCAGCCGCAGTTCCTCAGAGGAAATACCCGGAGGTGGAACGCAAGAAGTTAAACCCTCAAAGACTGCCTCGGAGGATGGGTCGGGAAGAAGGGGAAGTCCCACTCCAGGCTCTGCAATCCCTGGCATGAGTCTGAGGAGACTGAGCGGGAGCAGCCCCACAAGCTGCCCGTCAAGGAGTCATCAGCACCCGCTAACTAGCCTTGGACACCCGAGGCCATCCTCCCTCTTGACAGTACTGATGCCGGGCCCAAAATCCTTGGTGCCTACGTCGAAGGCTGCAGAACCAACTGGCATGGAGACCAGGATGACAGACTTAGAAAGCAGTATCTCTGCCATTATGGCCGTGCAGCAGGCATTTATGTCCAGTTCATCCAGTTCATTTGACCCGACAATGGGACCCTCAACATCGAGGGCCTCCCCAGACATTGAGTCGATTCTCAAGCTCCACCCTCCTCCAGAGACCCAACTGCTCTGGACGAGGTCCCGGTCCCATTCCTCGGGACACCAGTCCTCTCCAGCGAGTGCTCGCAGCTCAGACCCACAGATCCTTCAGAGGTCACAGACCTCGACCATGGTGATCATGGAGCCTTGGACTCATACTCTGACTTTGAGTCCAAATGGGAGACCGAGGATGAGGTGTCCAGACACTCAGTGACACAGATGTGCCTTCAGATCAGTCTCCTCTGGTTTCCCGATGCCATTCCCCGCCAGAGGATGTCGCCGCCTTTCGACTTTGTGTGGGACATGGCATGCTCTTACCATTGAGACCGAGGCCAAGGAAGACCCGTGCACGGAGGAACTGGAGATAATCCAGTATGAGGCCCCCCCTAAGGAAACCCTTATGATACTGGTGCCACCGATTCTCGAGCGCCGCCGCCTCCTGATGTGGAAAACACCGGCGTTGGTGCTCATTGTCAGCAGGCTACTTGACTCCATGTATCGAGCGCGCCGAAGCCCTGGATTCCAGAAAACCCAACTTCCCCACAACTTGATGGTCGTTGAGGAAGCCATGTGCAGGCTCAAGAGCCTAAAGACTCACTCATCTGTGCCACCTGGCAGGGAGGCTCGAACCCTCGACACCCTCAGCCGACAGGCTTTTCAGGGCTCGATACTGACTTGCCAAATCCTGTCCTACCAGCTCTGTATCAGCATGTACCTTAAGGAGCTGTTGAGGGGAGCTCAGTGGATTTTCGGCAGGCCTCAATGGGGAACCCCTGCAGAGATTTAAGTCTCTGGCCTCGGCGGTCAAAGAGTACTCGAAGTTCATGTCAAACAGCCTACGATGACTTTGACTCTTCAGCCAGGGTGGCAGCCGCAGGCATTGGAGCATGACACCAAACATGGCTGCAGTCTTCTGACCTAGAACAATGGGTTCAGGATAAATTTGTTGATGTCCCCTGCATCGGAGAGAACCTCTTCAGGAAACCCATGACAGCCAAAGCTACAGAGATAAAGACAGAGTTCCTAAGGAGAACCAGGCACTCGAAGAAGACCTCGATGCAGCCCTGTAAGAAGGCTCTGGGAAAGAAAGTGGGGTTTGGCAATACCTCGCAATTTCAGGCCTTGGCCCCTCAACAAAGCCAACAGCACAAAGGAAAGGGGCATAGGCCCCGTAAGCAAAAGACCCTGAAGTCCCAAGGTTCTGGCCCTGGCCCAGCCTGAGGAGAGCTTTTGACTGCCTGGGCATGACCCCCCTCTCCTCCAGGAGGTCCCCTGCAGCCCACAGGGGGGCATCTAGCCCTGCTTGCTCACAGGTGGTCTGCCATCGCCACTGATACCTGGGTGCTACAAATGGTCAGGGAGGGCTGCCTCCTCCACCTACAGCAGGTGCCACCCTCATACTTGCCAGGAGAGCCCAACAGACCTCTCCTTCACCAGACCCTGCTCCTCGCCAAGTTTGCAGGCCTACTTCAAGACAAAGCAGTGGAGCCAGTACCGAAACATCTCTGGGACACCTGCTTCTACTCTAGATATTTCCTCATCTCCAAGAGGACAGGGTCTTCAAGCCCATCCTGGACCTGCAGGAGCTGAACAGATTTCTGGTAAGGGAGAAGTTCAAGACTATCATTCCTCCAGCAGGGAGATTGGCTATGCTCCTTAGACCTAAAGGATGCCTACACACACACATCCTGAGCCATCCCAGCCACAGAAAATGCCTTCAGTTCATGGTGGGAGGAGAGTACTACCAATGTAAGGTGCTGCCCTTTGGATTGGCCTCATCACCAAGGCTCTTCACCAAGTGCCTCGCGGTGATCGCAGCCCACCTCTGGCTCCAAGGGCCCTTCGTCTTCCCTTACCTGAACGACTGACTCATAAGGGGAGGCACAGCTGCAGAGACACAATGTGCCAGTGGGCACACCATCAAAGCCCTGCAGCATATGGGGTTCATCAATTACCCCAAGTCCCACTTCCCTCCGGCTCAACGTCTGGAGTTTATAGGAATGCAGCTAGACACACTCCAGGCCAAGGCCTCCCTCCCTTAAGAGAGGTCAGACTGCCTCAGGTGGCTAGCCTCAGAGATGCACTGATGTTAGGTGCTACCCGCCCAGCTTCTCCTCCACCTGTTAGGCCACATGGCCTCCACGGTTCATGTGATCCCATTTGCCAGCCTGCACATGAGAGCGGCTTAGTGGTGCCTCCGCTTTTAGTGGACACAAGCCACAGGCAGGCTATGGGGCAGAGTGAGAGTGACCCGCCAGCTGGTGGACTCCCTTGGATGGTGGCAGATCCCTCATTACCTTCAGGCCGGGATGCCCTCACAGGCACCCACCCCCCAGGGGGTCCTCACCACAGACGCCTCCTTACTGGGCTGGGGAGTGCATTGTGAGGGCCTTCGGATGCAAGGCAGCTTTTCCCAGATGGAATCCCAGATGCAAATCAATCTGTTGGAGCTACGGGCGATATTTCTGCTGGTCCAGACCGACAACCAAGTCACAATGTTCTTTGTGAACAAGCAAGGGGGCACAGGGTCGTACTCCCTCGGCCAGGAGGCGGTAGCCCTCTGCTCCTATGCAACATGCAGAGGGATGCTCCTGAGTGGTCTACCTCCTGGGCCAAGACAATGCCCTGGCAGTCAAGCTAAGCAGAGTCCTCTAGCCGCATGGATCCCGAAGTGGTTTCCCAGATGTTTCGACCTGATAGACCTGTTCGCCAGCCCGGACAACATGCAGTTGTCCCGCTTCTGCTCCCACCAGCTGCACCCGTCCCGGGTGGCAGCGGATGTGTTCCTCATTCCATGGACAGAAGGACTCTTGGATGCTTTCCTGCCGACACCACTGGTCGCCAAGACCCTCTTCAAGGTCCAGTGCGACAGGGCATCACTAATATTGATAGTTCCCCAGTGGCCCAGGCAACCCTGGTTCCTGCTACTCCTCTCCCTGTCAGCGGCATTGCCGATTCCCCTGGGCTGAGCCCCAGGACTACTCTCATGGGAACATGGCTCTCTCCTACACCCCACCCTGGGGTCCCTGTTGCTCACAGCTTGGCTGCTGAAAGGGTAATGTTAGCTCCCTTCAACCTCCCACGGAACATCAAAGAGATTCTTCTGGCCTCTCGTAAGGCTTCCAAAAGAAGGGTGTATGCCTTCAAGTGGCACCGATTCTCGGTGGTGCGTGCTGAAAGACGGGCGAACCCGTTCTCCTGCTTGGTACAAGTGATACTCCAGTACTTGCTTCATCTGTCGCAGGTGGGACTAGTCCAACTCAGTCAGAGTGCACATGAGTACTATTGCAGCGCACCACCATTACGTTGAGGGCAAGCCCCTCTCGGCTTAGCCGTTTGTGTCTCCGTTCTTGCGAGGCCTCATGCTATCCAAAACCCCTTCTGCCCTCCAGCAGCGAAGTGGGATCTCAGTGCGGTGCTCTTGCAGCTCACTAAGCCGCCATTTGAGCCTCTGGCTAACTGCCACTTGAGGAACCTCTCCTGGAAGGTCGTTTTCCTTGTAGCACTCACATCAGCTCGCAGAGTCAACGAGCTCCAGGCTCTGATGGCAAAGTCCCCCTACACAAGGTTCTACAAGAACAGGATGATGCTTCGCGTGCACCCCAAGTTTCTGCAAAGGTGGTGTCCCATTCCACCTCAGTCAGGAGGTGGTGCTCCCCCCTCCTTTCTGAGGCCTCACGCCAGCAGGGCAGAGACTGTTCTCCAAACTCTGGATTGTAAAAGGGCCCTATCCTCCTATCTGCAACGAACTCAGGGCCACCACAAAGCACTTCAGCTTTTCATATCCTATGACTCCAGTTGTCTGGGGCTTCCAGTGACTAAGCAAACTCTGTCCGTTTGGGTGGCAAACTGCATTACCCTCATCTATGAGCAGGCAGGAATCTCAATGGACCAGAAGGTCACGGCACACCATGTCAGATCTATGGCTACTTTTGTGTCAAATCTGCATTCCATTCCCTTGATGGAAATCTGTCAGGCTGCCACCTGGTGTTCGGTACATACCTTTGCAGCTCACTACTTCCTGGAGAGGAAGGCCTAACGGGACAGTACCTTCAGCCAGGCTGGACTCCATAATCTCTTCTGGGTATAAGCAACTTCTTTCCTCCGACCCTTCTGTGTTCAGGTTACCAGGGTTATGGTTCTCTGCCAGACATTTGGGTCTTGCGAGAGTCTCTCAATAGGGCGTCGTCTGCTGCTGATCATGACTGACCCTTTTCAGGTTGCTGTGGCGTTTTTACAGGTTCTCGGCAGCCTATAGCTGGGGAGTCCATATGTGAGGACCGACTTCTGCTTGTTCCCGGAGAAAGCATAGTTACTCACCTGTAACAGGTGATCTACAAGGACAGCAGGAATCTGTCCTCATAATCCTCCTTCCTCCCCTTGGAGTTGCTTCTTTATTGTATTTTATTTTTTTGCCATCTTAGCTATGTCATTAGACTGAGGCAAGATAGCACCCTTGGACTGGAAGGGGACTACGCATGCATGGTGCATCTCCCAAAGGCTTTTTTGAAAGCTAGTGAGACGCTTCCGTGGGGGTTCTGCTGGTGCCGACGTCACTCATATGTGAGAACTGATTCCTGCTGTCCCTGGAGAACACCTGTTACAGGTGAGTAACTACGCTTTCTGCATGACCCCAGCTGGAATTTGAAAGAAGCCAAAGAGAACTGGGGTTTCCTTTCTCACCCATTTAAAAAAAAAAATTGTCACTGCTAATTTGCATAAATAGGAATTCCTTTACCGGCGACAGCAAAGCCACTGGAAAGAGTTTTCAGAATTAGCAATACAATACACATCCATTAACAGAGTTCACAAGGGCTCTTGCACTCTAGTAGGAATTCGTAAAACCTTTCAGCTTTTTAAAATCTGGGTGCCAGTTTGCTCCATTATTTGTTTTGCTTATCTGTGTCTGTGTATGTATGTATATTTATTTCTTTATTTCTTTATTTTCAGTTCTATGACGTCTGCGCCTGCTAAGTTGAAGGATGAGGATTTCCCAAGCTTGTCAACTACAGTCTCCTCAGTAGTCCCCACAGTCTCAACAGGGCTCTCTCTTTCTTATGCTACTGCTCGAAAATCCTCAGCCTTCCATGAAGAGGACTTCCCAGCTCTGGTATCAAAAAATAAACCAAACAAAAGTGTCTCTACCATTATGTCAGCATGGGCCAATGGGTCCTCCAAAAATATGGTTAAAACCAACTCTTCCAGTGGTACCTGTTCAAATGCCCCAGTGAAAAAATCAAGTTCTTCAGGAAACAAAGTGAGTCACAAGAACAATAAGGCTCCCATCTCAGAGGAGGAGGAAGAGGAGGAAGGGAAAAGCACCCTAGAGGTTAGGAACACACCCACTATGGTTGACATCTCCTCTTTGCTGACTGCATCCCCTGCACAGACTGTTGCTAAAGTTGGAAAGAAAAAGAGGCTGGGAGCAGAAAAGAAGGGATGCTTGTCCTCTCCACCAGCTTCAGAAACAACTGCCAGCTCCTCCCATAAGGAAAACGTGGCGGAGGCTGAACATACACCCACCCCACCAGCAGTGTCTATCCTGAGTGACAAATCCAATACTGTTGCCAATGGACACCTTGAGACAAAGGGCACCAGAAAACCTAAGGAACCCCCTGGTCTGAAGAAGCCATTGGTGGCTTATCAGTGTCCCTTAGCTGATGAGGACTTTCCAGCTCTTGAAAACCATAGCATGTCAAGAATGCCACCCCCAGGTAATTGCTGTAAAGCGCATGCAACAAAGTAGATGACAGCAGAAAGACCTGCGATCATACACTTGTTCCCCTCCACACTGCAGCTTTAGGGTCTGATTGTAGGATGTCACTCCTTATGCAAGACATTTTTATTTGAGCAGATGAGAATGCACAAGATCCACACCCAATGCCACTCTTTCCCCATGTTAAACTGCAAAGCTTTGTAATCTAAATAACTGCCAGTATTGGTGTCGTGGTTGCCCAAAATATCTGATCTGTTAGGTGCCTTTTGTAGTCTGCTAGACAGACCCAGCTATGTGAGAGCAGCTGTGTTTCCACTAGATCTTCTAGTTATTGTATTTATAGTCTACTTAGCACCCAAAAGATCTGGGTTCGATTCCCACTGGCATTCCTTGTGACCTTGGGCAAGTCACTTTCCCCTCCATTGTCTCGGAAGAAAAGGTCTGGTAATCTACTTCCGGTCATACCTTCCAGGAAGATCCAGGGGGGCTGCTGGGTCGCCAGGACTCTGCATTGACTTGACAGCACTTAAAAAAAAACAAACAGTTGCATGGTTTCCTCTGTTTCCAGAAGGACTTTTAGCATTTCATATTGCCCATTGTACCTTTCATTTCATGAGTCCTGTCACGCGTGTGAATAATTTTTGAACAGAGCATTTTAACATAGACATATGCTGCTAGGTTGTACTGCTGCTGCTTCACTGAAACAGCCTTTCCTTATCGTTCCTCCAGTCCAGTCCAGATGTATGGGGTTATGCCCTATCACCAGCAGATGGAGACTGAGAACCAGTGGTTTTGATGATGTCGCACTATAAAGGATCTGTGCATCTCTAGCCACGTCGGAATTTTCTCAGTCTCCATCAGATGCTGATGGGTTTCTGTGCAGTCTGGACTCCACTGTAGACAGATAAAAAAGAAAAAAAGAAAGAAGCTAAGAAGGAATTGCTGTTAGGCTCCGCAGTGGACCCTGTTCTATTAATTCTGCTCTTGATGTACTTGGAGGCCAGAACTCTGTGGTCTGAATCCCTCCTCCTTAGCCCCCAACATCTCACATACCAAGGTCCCTCCTGGGGCTTTGAGGTCTTCTGTTCTATCTCCCCTACCTTTTGGGAGGGGGCCCAGGGACTTTTCTGTGGCAGAATCAGGCCCTTTAATTTCTTCAAAGAAAAGAAAAAGTAAAGGAATTATCCGGTCCTCCTGTTACTGCTTGCTGCCACAGTGGGGTGTATTGCTCAGAAATCCTGGTCATCTGTGAGCACCAGAGGTGAGGTGAAGAGGGGCCTGGCTGAATTTAGTGAGTGCATGTAGCCATTACAGTCAGCATGCCGGCCAGCAGGGAAACCTGCGTGGCCTGTGGCAGCCGCTGCAGTTGCATTATGGCAGTGGGTTTTTGCCGTGGGTGTGAGTCTGAGGGCTGCAATGCAGAGGAGCTGCTCTGGGCTACTAAAACTGGAATTAGAAGCATTCTCCAAGCCAATTTGGGATACAGACAGCTTTCTCCTCAGACAAAGATCCTGCAATTTTGACAGGAAATGCGGCTATGACAGAAATGGCTGAAATAAAGGTGGGAGAGCACTCAGAGGGGCCAAGTGATGACTCCTGGACTGCTGGGGGAGCTGCGATCATGATCAGGTAACTCCAGGGAGATCTCTATAGGTCCAGGGCTGCCATTTTCACTGCAATTTTTGTTACTGTTGCATCAGGCCTACTGCATGAAGCAGGGCCTAGTGCAGGGATCTCCTCACAGCGCAGGAGCCTAAAGTAGTTGGGATGGGCCTGCTCCAGCTGACCAAAGACCTTAGAGAACCTGCATCTAAGCACCAGAGGGTGGAAGCAGACTTGTGGGAAGACCATGGTTCAGTTGTTTCAAGGGGTTCTGAAGACCTGGAAGGTTCTGAGCGCTGGGCAGAGCCTGCAGGGGACGAGCTTGAGAGAGGAGAAATCCCGCCAAGGGAGGATCTCACCATAATTAGTTTTTCAGCAGGAGTTGTTGCCGGCACTCATTGCACAGTCTTTGACAGCTCTTAACATTGTACAGTTGTGGTCAACATTATTTGGCCCCCTTGCAGTTCAACCCCTTAATGTCCAATATCTCAAAAAAAGTGGCCAGTGAAATGGTTTTGGGCTATATATGCACATATATTTGACACACAAAAGAATCAAATAAAACAAGACCGATTTAAAAAAAGAAATGTTGGAAATAGTATAAAAACTGGTACATTGCCAAGACATGACTATTAGCACCCTTATAAACTATTCAGATGAATCTGAAGAGAACCACCACATTCCCATTGCAATAAAAGTAGACATACCTGTGATAAATTCAGTACTCACATGACTTGAATCAACCGATGAATGATAGCTCTAATGTTTAAAATGGCCACATTCACTCCCTGTTCCATTTTCACAATGGTGAAGATGAGAGCTGCCTGAGACATCAGAAAAGTTATTATCACCAAACATCAAACTTCAAAGGGGTACAAAGCTATCTCCAAAGATCTTGGGATTCCTGTGTCTACAGTTCACAATTTTATTAAGACGTTTTCTGCTCATGGAACTGTCAAGAACCTCCCAGGATATGGTAGGAAGAGGAAAATTAATCCAAGAAGTCTTCCAAAGTTAGTGCGAACTGTTGGGGAAAAACACCAAGAACAACATCCAAAGTGCTTAAGGCTGACCTGGAGCAATCTGGAGTGGTGGTTTCAACCTGCACCATACGCCACACACTAAACAAAGAAGGACTTAATGGGCAAAGGCCAAGGGGGGACTCCATTGCTCAAAGTCGGACATAAAAAGGCACACCTGATCTTTGCCCAAACCCACCTTGTGAAACCACAATCTCTCTGGGGAAAATGTTCTGTGGACAGATGGAAAACAAACTTGAGCTCTTTGGCAATGTAGACCAATGATACATTTAGAAGCAAAGAAATTAAGCTTATAAGGAAAACAAAAACACTCTTCCTACAGTTAAATATGGTGGAGGTTCCATAATGTTGTGGGCTGTTTTGCTGCCTCAGGAACTGGAGGCCTGGAATGCATTAAAGGTTCTCTGGGAACAAGCAGAAAATCAGTCCTCACATATGGGTGATGTCAGCACCAACTGAGCCCTTGAGGAAGCAACCCCCCAGCTTTCAAAGAAAGCCTTTGGGTGATGCCACCACACATGCATGGTCCCCTTCCCGCCCAAGGGTGCCATCTTGCTCATTCTCCTTTTTTCTGCGGAGCCCTTCAGACATTTGTCTCGTTTGTCCCTGGGAAAAGTTGATTTTTTTTTTTCTCTCCAAGTTTCATACTCGCCTCCAGTATCGCACTGGTACTCTTCTTGCCACCTGACTTCGCTGCCTTGGTGTCTAGTTCGGGTGTGTTTTTAGTTTTCTCCTTCTTTCATTCTTTGGCACCTTCGCACCTTTTTTCTTTTCCAACTGGCAGCCTGGCGAGTCTTTGACCTCGCAGGGGTACTTTTTTCCCCCATGGCTACTATGGCTTTAAGAAATGTGATTGGTGCTCAAAAATTATGTCTTTGACTGACACACGACTGCTGACTCCGCTGCTTTGGGCCAGTCCACGATCCAGCAGCTTGTGGTCTCTGCAAAAGGATGTCTAGAAAGGCTCTCAAGAGCTGCTAGCAGCACAATAAGTTTTTCCCCAAGTCCCTGGTGCTTCTGAAGGCCAGGACCTCGTCTGAAGCCTCGACGTCTCAGGCGGATCCTTCTGAGTCCGAGCCCCATCGTGGGCCCTCAAAAAGGGGGTTTCCCTCAAGGGAACTCAAGAAGAAGAAGAAACCCTTGAAGGTGGCGTCCTTGGACGGTTCCAACTGGCTGGGTGCCCCCCGAGCCCAGTTCCACAGTCTGAGATGCTTATCCAAGGCTTCAGAGAAGGAGCAGCCTGCAAAGGTCCCCAGGAGGACTCCAGCTCGGATCGGCCTTGGTCCCCAGACACCATCCTTGTCAAGGATACCCCTTCAGGGGATCCAGCGTCTGGCCTGGAGTCCAGAATGGCGGCTCTGGAGCGCAGTTTGTCTGCCTTTATGGACCAGCAGTGGGTGCTGTTGTCCACAACTGGTTCGTCCGCCCTGACCACTGGGCCCTTGACATCCAAGATGACACGGAGGCTGAGCCGATCCTCAAGGTCTTTCAGCCTCAAGTCGATCTTCAGCTGAGGTAGCAATCAGATTCCCACTTGACGGGACCCCCGGCTAGTATGGGAGACGGAGGATGAGGAGTCTCCTGACATCTTTCACCACTGCGACATCCTATCCGACTTTCCCGTCTCGGAGCTCTGACGGCGGTCACCATCGGAGGATATGGGCTTCCTTGATTTTGTTAAGGATATGTTAAAGGCCCTGGCGTTCCCTATGGAGTCGGAGGAGAACCTTGGGCGGATGAGTTGGAAATCCTCCAGTACAAGGCTCCTCCGAGGGAATCGCTCATGGTGCACATTCCTCCTATCCTGGAACAGCTGATGCTCCAGATGTGGAAGACACCGTTGACTGTACCAGTGGTGAACAAACGGCTCGACTTGATGTCTCAAGTCCGCCAGAGTCCAGGCTTCCAGAAATCACAGCTGCCACATAACTCCATGGTAGTGGAGTCAGCCATGCGTCAGCTGAAAAGCCAGAAGATGCATTCCTCAGTGCCCCCCCGATAGGGAGGCCCACACCATGGATGCCCTCGGCAGAAAGTGTTACCAGGACTCAATGCTCATTGGCTGCATCCAGGCTTACCAGCTGTACATGGTCATGTACCTGAGAGACCTGACGAAGGAACTTGCCGGGTTCTCAGCTGGTCTCTCCGAGGAGTCCTTGCAGCGGTTCAAGAGTCTGGCCAAGGCAGTCCATGAGTGCTCCAAATTCATGTCGCGAGCGGCCTATGATGGGTTCGAGTCAGCAGCTCAAGTAGCGATGGCGGGCATTGGTGCACGGCACCAAGCTTGGCTACAGTCATCCAACATCAAGCAGTGGGTTCAGGACAAATTGGTCAATGTCCCCTGCCAAGGAGAGAACATCCTTGACCAAACCCATGACCGACAAGGCTGCCGAGCTGGAGACAGAGTTCATGACAAGGACCAGGCTGTCTAAGAAGACTGCTGCCCCTTCCTGATGGAAGGGCTCAGGTAAAAAGTCCTACCTGAGGAAAGGGGCTGCTTACAGAAACTATCCACCTTTTCAGGCCTCTCCAGCTCCCCAAAAGGGACAGCAGGCTAAGGGATATGGACATGGCCCTTGTCGGCAGAAGGTTCCAAAACTCCAGGCACCGGCTCCGGCCTAGCCAGGGGGGGAGTTTTTGACTCATTGAGCTTAGCCTATATGCCCCAAGGAGATCAGCAGCCCACAGGGGGACATCTGGCCCACTTATGCCCAAAGGTGGCTGACCATCACCACAACTCCTGGACACTTTGAGTAGTCAGGGAGGGTTGCTTCCTTCACATGACTCAGACACCACCCCCTTATTTTTCGTGAGAGCCCCTCAGGTCTCCCCTTCACCGGGACCTTCTACTGAAGGAGTTGGCAGGTCTTCTCGAGGACAAGGCCCCACCAACTCATGGGCAAGGGGTTTTATTCCAGGTACTTCCTAGTGCCAAAAAGAACAGGGGACCTAATGCCCATCCTTGAGCTGTGCAACCTCAGCAAATTCCTGGTGAGGGAGACGTTCAAGATGCTCTTCCTTGGAACATTGCTGCCCTACCTCCAGCAGGGAGATTGGCTATGCTCCTTAGATCTCAAGGATGCCTATACCCACATCTTCATTCACCCCAACCACAGGCAGTACCTATGGTTCATAGTGGGGGGGGGGGGGGGCAGGCACTTTCAGTACAGGGTGCTCCCTTTCAGCTTGGCCTCTGTCCCAAGGGTCTTCACAAAATGCCTGGCAGTCGTGGCCACCTTCCTCTGTCTCCAAGGAGTCTTTGTCTTCCTCTACCTGGACGACTGGTTCATAAAGGGAGGCAGCGCCTCTGAGGCGCAGAAAGCCACCGTACCCACCATCCAGGTTCTGCAGCACTTGGGTTTTGTCATAAACTACCCCAAGTCTCACCTGCTCCCAGCACAGTGTGTGGAGTTCATCGGGGCAAAACTTGACACCCTCCAGTCAAAGGCCTTCTTGCCCGGGACCGGGCTGACCGTCTCAGGACTCTGGCACGAGACAAACAGTACCGTCCCTCTGTGCCCACTCAGCTTCTTCTGTGCCACCTTGGGCACAAGGCCTCCATGGTCCACGTCACACCAGACCTCACTTCCACATGAGGGCAGTGCAGTGTTGTCTCTGGGACCAGTGGTCTAAGGCCACGGGATGCCTCCAAGACAGTCTCTGTAACCCACCATCTGGCAGACTCCCTGGTCTGGTGGCAGTCTCTTCAGCATCTTGAGATGGGCATGCCTTTTCAAGCCCTGAGCCCCTCCAGGGTTCTCATGACTGACGCCTCCCTCCTCGGCTGGGGAGCCTGTTGCGGGGAACACACCTAGGGCAACTGGTCACTGGGTGAGAGCACCCAGCAAATCAACCTCCTGGAGCTGTGGGCCATATACTTGGCCTTGCGAGCTTTCTGTCACCAGCTGCGTCACCAGCCATTGCTGATCCAGACAGACAACCAGGTGATGATGTTCTATGTGAACGAACGGGGGCACAGGGTCTCGTGCCCTCTGTCGGGAGGCAGTGGTCCTCTGCTCGTATGCAGTCCAACAGGGTATCCTCCTGTGGGCAGTGTACCTACCAGGCTAGACCAATCTTCTGGCCGACAGGCTGAGCAGTCTTCTAGCTGCATGAGTAGCAGCTGGACCCCAGGGTGGCAGACCGGCCTTTCCAGATCTGGGGGGAACCCATGATGGACCTGTTTGCCAGTCCAGACAACTTCCAGTTGCCTCGCTTCTGTTCCCAGCAGGCCCACCCCTCCAGGGTGGCAGCGGACACATTCCTCATCTCATGGTCAGAGGGCTTAATGTACGCCTTCCCTCCCACGCCGCTGATTGCCAAAGCCTTGTTCAAGACCCTTCGCAACAGGGCCTCGCTCATCCTGATAGCCCCTTAGTGGCCCAGGCAACCATGGTTCCTGTTGCTCCTCCAGTTAATGGTGGAGACCCCCATCCCCTTGGGGACCTCTCCAGGACTCCTGTCTCAGGAGGGGGGCTCTCTTCTGCACCCCAACCTGGGGTCCCTGTTGCTGACAGCGTGGCTGCTGAAAGGGTGACTCTAGCCCCTTTCAACCTCTCGGTTGAGGTAGTAAAGATTCTTCTGGCCTCTCGCAAGGCCTCTACTAGGAAGGCTTATGCCCTCAGTTGGCACAGGTTTTCAGCCTGGTGTGCCGAGCATGGGGCTGACCTGTTCTGCCTGGTGGAACTGATGTTACAGTACCTTTTCCACCTCTTGCAGTCCGGGCTCAAGTCTAACTTTGTCCGGGTGCACCTTAGTGCCCTAGCGGTGCACCACCACCCGGTGGATGGCAAGCCCCTCTCAGTCCTGCCTCTGGTGATCCGTTTTCTTAGGGGCCTGCTCTTATCAAAGCCCCCGGTTCTCCCGGCAACCGAATGGGACTGCATTGTGGTGTTGGGGCAGCTCACTCGCCCATCCTTTGAGCCTCTGGCTACCTGCCACCTTTGCTACCTCTCTTGGAAGGTGGCGTTCCTGGTTGCGCTCACCTCCGCTCGCAGAATTAGTGAGCTTCAGGCCCTAGTGACGGAGGTGCCGTATACCAGGTTCTACAAGAACAGAGTGGTGCTTCGCACGCACCCCAAATTCCTTCCAAAGGTAGTATCGCCCTTCCATTTCAACTAGGAAGTGGTACTCCATATCTTCTTTCCCAGACCTTACTCCAGTCGGGCGGAGACAGTCCTTCACACCTTGGACTGTAACAGGGCTTTGTCCTTCCATATCCAACGCACTCAGGACCACCACAAAGCTAATCAGTTTTTCATCTCCTACGACTCCAGTAGGCTGGGGGAGGCGGTGACCTGGATGGCGGACTGTATTGCTCTCGCCTATGAGCAGGCGGGGCTCCCGCTGGAAGGCCGTGTCATGGCACACCGTGTCAGGGCCATGGTGGCCTCGGTAGCAAACTTGCGCTCTGTCCCGATGGTGGACATCTGCCAAGCCACCACCTGGTCTTCAGTCCATACCTTCGCAGCCCATTACTGCCTGGAAAGAGAGTCCCGATGGGACAGTGGCTTCGGCCAGGCTATGCTTCATAACCTTTTCAGAGTTTAGGAAACTCCTACCCGTCTGTGTACAGGCTACTGGAGTGCTAGTTTTCTTCGGACACAGGGATCTTACTGTGGTCTATGGACACAGACTTTATTGCTGCTGCTTGCACCTGCCCTTGAGGGGGCCCCGTTTTTTGCTATGGGCTTTCGGTAGCCTCTAGCTAGAGAGTCCCATATGTGAGGACCGACTTCCTGCTTGTTCCGGGAGAAAGCGTAGTTACTCGCCTGTAAGAGGTGTTCTCTGGGGACAGCAGGAATCATTCCTCACAACCTTCCCTCCTCCCCTTAGAGTTGCTCCTTTACCATCTTTTATTTTTGCTGTCTTTTAGCTATGTCATCTAACTGAGCAAGATGGGCACCCTTGGGCAGGAAGGGGACCACGCATGCATGGTGGCATCTCCCATATGTGAGGACTGATGCCTGCTGTCCCCAGAGAACACGTGTTACGCTAATCGTGAAGTCAGGGGACTACCAAGGTATTTTGGAACCAAATATGCTATCTAGTGTCAGAAGTCTAGGTTGAAGGTCATGGGTCCTCCAGTAGGACAGTGACCCAAAATATACATCCAAAAGTACAAAAGAATGGTTAAAAAGGAACAAATGGACTGTTTGAAACTGACCAGCAATGAGTCCTTATCTCAATTCTATCGAGAACCTTTGGAGAGAGCTGAAATCTGCCATTGGTAAAAGGAATCCTAGAAACATTCATGAGCTGGAACAAATCAGTTGAAGAAACTACCAGCAGACAGGTGTACGAAACTTATAAATGGCTATAAGAAATGTTTGGAGGCTGTCATCACTGCCAAGTGTTGTGCAATGAAATATTAGTATAGGTCATATTTTGTTTGGGGTTTTTTCTCAGAAATTCCTGTCTGTTACACAAACATCTCTTTTTATGGTTGTATACTTTTGAACATACTATTAAAATATTCTGATGACATACAGTTTGAATATTTCCAATTAATTCTCAATATATTGTACACAACATATCCAAAATGCAAAGGTGCCAAGAATGTTGGCCATAGTTCCATGGCAAAAGAAGGAACTCTGAGGATCCCTTGTTACAGGGCATTTTTTTTTTAGGTGCCATCAAGTCAGTGCTGACTCCTGGCGACCTAGCTACCTCTGGGTTTTCTTGGCAATGTATCACTGGAAGTAGATTGCCAGGCCTTTTCTTCTGATGTGCTGGTGGAGGGTAAAATGACTTGCCCAAGATCATAAGGACTGCCAGTGGGAATTGAACCCTTGATCTTCTGGGAATAGGCAGTTGCTGTAACCACGAGGCTGCTACTCCTTTCAACTTCATAGTGCCATAAAGGAGATGATAGAAGTAGAATAGGAGATACCAGAGGCAGGGTTATGTGTTGGCAGGTCTGTGGCTTGCTTGTACCCAATTCTGCTAGAAGAAAAGGAACTCCTGTGGCTCCCAAAGGTGGATAGACGCATAGAAAAATGACAGCAGAAAAAGACCACATGGCCTAGCTAGTCTGTCCTTCCATATCAACCACTACAACAGTTCTCTTTTTTCCTTTAGAGATTATCTGTGTTTGTCCCATGCCTTTTTGAATTCAGACAGTCTTCATCTCTACCACCTGCACTGGGAGATTATTCCATGGATCTACCACTCTTTCCGTAAAAAAATATTTCTGCATATTACTTCTGAGTCTGTTCCCTTTCACCCACATCCTATGTCCTCTCATAGCAGAGTTTGCTGTTAATCAAAAGAGGTTGTCCTATGTGTTTATGCCACAGAGGTATTTAAACGTCTCAATCATATCACCTCTGGTTTCAGCGGTTAGTGCTCAGGACCAAAAGCTCTAAGTGCTGCTGAAGCAATCATTTGAGATAACTGCCTAGGCATAGCAGGTGTCCGTTTGTGGGGGCCTATGTAACATAGGTGTGTTTACTTTGGGCTAAAGGCTTGCCGGAGTCTGACCCCGGTCCTTCTGGGATGTTGTCAACGGTGGCTAAGCTAGAGTCTAGGTCAGCGTATTTAACGGATGCATTGTATGATTTTGTGAGGACCTCTGCTAAAAATAAGGCTTCAGTGGTATCAGCATGACGGCTGTTGTGGCTTAGGAATTGGGCAATGGATGTTGCCTCCAAAATTCGCCTTAGCTTCCTTTCAAAGGAAAGCTTCTCTTTGGAGAGGCGCTGGAAAAATTTGTTGTAGGAGAGTCCAAGATCCCAAAGCTACTGGAAGACGAGTTTAAGAGCGGCGGGCCGATGGCTCCGGTGAGGAGTCGCTTCAGGGACTTTAGGAGATTTAGAGTAGCGTGCTATACACCTTTCCAGTGTTCTCGCTATCCTCCCAGAGTCAGCCCTTTCGAGGGGGTCAGGGAGGAGGTCTGGACTATTCCAGAGGAGCCTCAAGGGGCTCCAAGAAGTCCCAGTAAAGTGAGGGGGGCTCAGGCAGTTGGCTACAAACCTTTTACTGTGCTTGGGCCCAGATTACTTCCTACCAGTGGGTGCTATAAGTCGTTAGAGAGGGCTACGCCTTGGAGTTGGCTTGACCACTCTCTGACACCTTTGTTTTACCCTGCAAGGCTCAGGTCAAAGGAAAGGCGGTGGCAAACACAAACCAGAGACTGATTCAGCTAGAAGCAGTTGTCAAAGTGCCCCTAAACGAGCCCACACTCGCAGTACTCTATTTCATGGCTCCCAAAAAAGAAGGCTCCTTTTGTCCAATTCTGGATCTAAAATATGTGAATGGAGCCCTACGGATACCTCATTTTCATATGGGGAGACCTTGCATTCAGTCATAGTGGCTGTACAGAAAGGCAAGGTTTTTTTTACCTCTGACCTGTCCGAGGCATACTTGCACATTCCTATATGTCCTCTGGACCATCAACAATATCTCAGTTTTGCGGTTCCCATGGGACATTTCCAGTTTCAAGCTCTGCCCTTTGGGCTGGACACGGTACTTCAGATCTTTACCAAGGTGGTGGTGGTGGTGGCGGCGATGGCAGCAGCGGCGGCCGAGCTTCAGCGAGGAGGAGCGTTGGTTCATCCATATCTGTATGATTGGCTCATCAGAGCAAAGTCTGTGCAAGAGAGTCAGGAAGTGACAAAGTGGGTGATATCCCTCCTCCAGCATCTGGGGTGGGTTATCAACTTTCACAAGAGTACCTTGTAACCAATGTAAGATCTAATATATCTGAGCTTGTTTCCAGAGGGAGATGGGTGTAGTGCATCAGGAAAGTTCAGCTCCAGGTTTGGGGGTTCTGCTAAATGAGTTTTCCCTCGGCATGGCATTATCTGCGGCTCCTAGGGTCCATGGCACGGCAACTCCGCCGGAGACCTGTCAGCTTACAGAACTCACCTTGCAATCTACAAAGAGGCTATCCTAACAAATATGAAACAATACCATACTGACACCCTCAAAAGATCTCTAAACAAACCTCGTGACCTCTTCGAACTAGTTAAATCATTCTCTAAGGAACCATCCCCAAGCCATCCTGAAGAGATCCACCCACAAGTGTTTGCCAACCATTTACAATCCAAGCTACTTCAAACTGATGAAGTTAACACGTTCATAGTACAAGGCACCACCAGTCCAACTTTACTTCATAAGTTCTCCACACCATCCAAGAAACATGTGGAAGATACTATTGCAGCCCTCAACACCACGACTGCACAAACCGACCCTTGCCCCGCATATTGGATTAAAAATTTACGATCAGAACTCAGCCCACTTATCACAAAAATGATGAACCTATCATTCTCAAATGGATCCTTCCCTGCAGCACTCAAGCAAACATCCATCAGACCTCTGTTAAAGAACCCTAAACTGGACCCAAGCAAAGTTGAATCCTATAGACCCATAGCCAGTATACCTCTATTAGCCAAAATAATCGAAAAGGAAGCACAAAGGCAACTGCAAGACCATATAGATTTAGCCTCCCCACTAGACCATCGGCAACATGGCTTCAGGGAATACCATGGCGTCGAAACCCTACTTACCTCTCTCTTCAATAAAATCGTCACAGGTATCGACAACATCCATCAAGGTTTCGCTCTCATCTTTATAGACATTGCGGCAGCCTTTGACTCTGTACACCATGGTCTGCTAGTAGAACGACTAAAAGAAAAGGGCATAAGTGGCGTCGCCCTCGATTGGTGCAGATCGTACCTTGATGGCAGATGGCAGCATGTAAAATCAGGTTCAAGATCTTCCGAACCCTTCCATCAGCGACAAGGCGTCCCCCAAGGGTCCTCCCTCTCATCTCTATTATTTAATATTTACATGCAACCTATTTTCAACATTATCGAATCATTCAAGGTCGACTGTCTAATTTATGCTGATGACATCCTCCTATTCATGCCATTTTCCACAGAACAAATGGACCTTTCGCCACTGATTGAATGCTTCAACACAGTCTCCGAATGTCTTCTATCACAAAACCTCAGGATCCAACACAAAAAGTCTGAGGTGCTATTTATCACCAGAGACCAGAATTTCTGCCCTCCACCTCATATAAAGGTTAAAGAAGCTGAGCTCCAAACCAAATCAGCAATTCGGTACTTAGGGGTCACCCTCGACCAACGACTAGATATGAAAACCCATATATCCAACATAGTCAGAGCCGTATATTTCAAAATCCGGTCACTCAGACACCTGCAATCCCTTCTAAGCCCTGAAGACTTCCGGACAATATACCAAGCCCTTATCTTGCCACACTTTGACTTTGCCAACGCTATTCTCCAAGGTCTCCCTCAATCATCTCTAAATCCGTTGCAACTTGCCATGAATGCCGCAGCTAGAATCTTAGTAGGAGCAGCAAGATGCGACCATATAACGCCTATCCTAATACAACTTCATTGGCTCCCCGTACAAGGAAGGCTTACATTCAAATCTTTGTTACTCACCTTCAAATCCATCCATGGCATCACCTCCCCCTCATTAACCAACATCATCCAGCCCGCTCCTCCCAACAGAACAAGGAGAACCCCATCTACAAATGTGCTAGTAATTCCAAAGGCTTCAACAAAGTACACAACCGCAACATCTAACAGGGCATTCAGTATCTATGCCCCAAAATGTTGGAACGCATTACCACCAGGCATCCGTGCGATTACTGACTTATCACAATTCAGAAAGGCTCTCAAATCCCATTTATTTACTCAATACTACCAGATTAACCCTACCCCTACATAAGTGCCTCTCCCTCACCCCCTCAAGTTAATATATCAACTCTATTGTACACATGTTCACACTGAATTCCCAATACTCGATCTCATTGTACATATGTAAGTAGTTTAGTTTGCATACCCCGTTTATCCAAGTTATTACTCCTGTTCTATGTAAAGCAGAAGCATGTTATCCAAGTTGTTTTCTCCTGTTCTATGTGAAGCCAAACAGTTTGTTATGGTCATTTTGTTGTATGTAAACCGCGCTGACAATAGTGCGGTATATAAGAAATTGTAATAAATAATAATAATAAATAAATAAACTCTATGGTGCTGTGGGTCAGAGCGCATATGAGGCTCATGCAGAAGGTCTTATTGTCCCGGTGGTCTCTGCAGAAGCACTTACTATGGAAGAAGTTGCAATGTCTGCAGGAGGCAAGGACAAGCTTGTGCTGGTGGCTGGATTCAGCCAAGCTGACAATGGGAATACTACTAGAGCCACCCAAATGGCTGATGGTGACCACCAATGCCAGTCTTGATGGATGAGGGGTGGGGGCTCATTGCCAGTCCCAGGTGGCACAGGGTTGGTGGTCTCTGGAGGAGGGCAGCTGGTCCATAAACCGACTAGAGATGTGGGCAGTGTTTCTAGCTCTGCAGTGCTTTCAGCCTCTGGTTCAGCACAAGGCGGTGACAATTTTCTCAGACAGTGCAACCACAGTGGCTTACATCATTTGTCAGGGGGGCAGTGTATTGCTGACAGACGAAGTGGCTCCTCTTTTTCAGTGGGTGAAGATCCTTCTTCTATTGCTGTCAGCAGCTCATGTGGCCAGAAAATAAAACATACAGGGCAACTTTCTCAGTCTCAATTGCTTGGACCCGAGAGAGTGATCTCTGGAGAGCTCGGTGTTTCAGAGCATAGTACGTCACTGGGGAGCATCAGCATCGAATGCCAAGGTGGAACATTTCTACAGTCACAGGCGAGAGAGGATGTCTGATGGCCTAGATGCTCTAGCACAGCGATGGCCAAGCAACCACCTCCTCTGTGTTTGCTCCCTGGCCTCTGATAGGTCTAGTACTTCAGAAGATAGAGGTACATTGAGATCTGGTAATCTTAGTGGCTCCAGATTGGCCCCATGGTATGCCGATCTAGTAGGTTGACGGTGGAGGGTTCTTGGCACCTTCCAGTAGTGGACAACCTGCTGTCGCAATGTCGAATCTATATGCTGGAGGTGGCTTGATTCTCACTCTTGAGAGGGCTAGATTAAGGCATAAAGGTTATTCTGCTCTAGTTCACAAAAGCACTCGATGTCCTTAGCCTATGTTTGAGTCTGGCATATTTTTGAGAACTGGTATGAGGAAAGGGGTCTCTGGGCTCTCTTCCTTGCTGCTGGATGTTCTGTCTTTTCTTCAGGATGGCCTAGATAAAAGTCTAGCCTTGACTTCACTGAGGGTTCAGGTGGCAGCTTTAGCCTGTTATCGAGGTCAACTTTAAGGGGGCTCTCTGGCTTCCTAACCAGATGTGGTTTGTTTTTTGAGGGAGTCGAACAGGTTTGGCTGCCATTGCACCAAATTGTGCCAGCGTGGGACTTTGAACCTGGTCTTGTTTGCGCTTACTGAAGCTCCCTCTGAACCTCTTATCTGAGCATTGCTGAAAGATCTTACATTGAGGTGGTTTTTCTGGTAGCTATCTGCTCAATGTGTAGAATTTGAGTTACAGGCCTTGTCTTCTAGGGAGTCTTTTCTCACAGTCTCCAAAGAAAAGGTGGTGATTCGTCAGATTCCATCTTTCTTATAGAAGATAGTGTCTGTGTTCCATCTTAACCGATCAGTAACTCTTCCTGTGTTTTCTGGCTTGGAGGAGAACTCGGATTGGTGGCAGTTGCATCTGTTCGACATTCGCCGAGTCCTGTGACAATATTTTAAGCATACTGAAGCTTTTCGGAAATTGGATCATCTCTTTAGTCTGTTCAATGGTCCACGCAAAGAGGGAGGCAGCTTTGAAAGCATCTATTATGCAGTGGTTGAAAGAGGCTATTGCTTCTGCGTATTTGCTCAAGTGGAAATCACTTTCGGAAGGTTTAAGGGCTCACTTGACTAGGTCTCAGGTGGCACATGGGCTGAATATGGTCTCATTCCTCTGGCAGATATCTGTAAAGCAGTGACGTGGTCATTGCTCCATTTCTTTGTGTTGTCTAATATAAACCCCCCAAAATTGGCAACCCAACAATACAATCCTTTAACAATAAGATTCCAGTCAAATGGGTAAATATATTTAAATGTTCATAAATATGTTGGACATACTATCAAAAGGGGGAGAACTGCAACTCACCCCCTTGCAGTGGAAACTCCTTTTTACTTTATTGAAACTTTCAAAATTTCTAATAAATTTAAATACAAATTATCTGTAGCTGCACCAAGCATTCAAGGAATCCATTCAATACTCAATACTGCGACGTGACACGTTTCGGACCGTTCCGGTCCTGCTTCAGGCTCATCTGATTATGAAACATGTCACGTAACTCCTGCAGGTAACTCCTTTCTTAATGGAAGAAGAGAAAGGGAACAGTCCCTTTTGCCCTATTCTAGAGGTAAACGAGAATCTAATCCTCAGAGTGCCTCACTTTTGGTAAGATCTTTGCATTTAGTCTTTTCAGCTGTGTGAATGTGGGACGACTTTGTGGCACTGACTCTGAGGTCTACATATCCATGTTTAGGAGCTTCATCAGCAATTTCTGTAGTTGTAATGCTGAGTCTGCAATATTAGTTCTGGGTGCTTTCATTTTGGTACAGGCACAGCTTCTTAAACCTTCTCAAAGGTCAAGGTGATGGCGGTGGCAGAAAGGGGATTCTAGTGCATCCATCCTTAAACATCTAGCTGGTCACCAGAGCAAAATTAGAGGCGGAGAGTCAGGAGGCAGCAGCATGATTAGTATGCAAATTCTTGGTGGTGTCCTAAACTCTGAGGAGAGACAGTTAATCCCCCCGTGCCTAGAATGCTTGTAGGTGCATTTCAACACTTGCACAAGGAAGGTTTTTTTCCCCAAACAGAGGATACTCAGCCTGCACATGCTCAGAAGAGCCTTCTAATCCATCTATGGTGCTGTGTGTGATTGCTTGTCCATAGAGAATGTCATAGCTGTGCATTATATGAGCTTGATTGCCTGCGGTAATACTACTCCTTATCTAAGTTAGGTTTGTTTTCTCCTCTCTCTGGTCCTGTCTTTCAGGGTAGATAGATTTGCCATAGAAACTTGCATGTTTAACAAGTTAGTGCATGAAGACATATGATACAGATATGTTTTTTGCATGTAAGATTACAGTACATAAAGTAGTAATTTGGGGGGGGATGTTTTTTGTTTTGAAGGAAGCCAAAGGACTGATTCTCCAGGACCAAGCAGGAAGTCGGTCCTCACATATGGATGACGTCATTGACTGAGCCCATATGAGAACACTTCCAAGGGAAGCCTTTGGAGTGTCCTCCACACATGTGCCGGTCTTCCCTCCCAAAGGAGCCATCTTACCTCAGTCTTTTTTCCGCGTAGCCCTTAGGGCGTTCATCCAATTCCCATAGATAAGTTGCCTTTTTCACCATCAGTTTTTTGCTGTTCTGGTACTGTATCTCTCTCAATTTGTGTTGCCCTTCCCGCATTTGTCGGTCCCGATGACCGTCTGTGCCTCAGCGCTGCATTTTTTAATTGGGTCTTTTACTTTTCTTTTTCGGTGCATGGTTTTTTTTCCTCCCCCCCTCCCCTCCCCCCCTCTCTGGTTGATGTGGACATTGGAGTCCTTTGACTTGGTGGAATCAGTCTTCCCAGCCATGTCAAATCTAACCAGCGGCTTTAAAAATAAAAGGTGCACTCAGTGTGGTCAGACCATCTCAATTACCTACCAATACAGTTTGTACTTCAATGCCTCTGAGCTGACCATGAGCCTTCGACTTACCTGTTCTGTTTTCAGATGACGGGTAACCTGCTCAAGAACCGAGAAAAGCAGCGGGAATCATTGTTGCAGATGGGGGGTAGCCGTCTCTAAGTGCAACCTCTCCATCTAGGTGGCTTACTGCATCTCGTTTGCTTATGCCTGGGCTGGGCTTACCTTAAGAGTGCCACGTAACAACGCACAGTGTTTGTGCTATTTTTTTATTTACATTCTCTTATATACCGCGCTATTCTGCATCAGTGCGGTTTACATTGAACAAACTGAAATTACATTGAACAGGGCATTATAACTTGGAGATAACTATTTTACAGGGAACATGTGGCAGCCTCAGTGGCTCAACTTGTGCTCTGTTTGCACAGTAGAGATTTGTAGGGCTGCTACGTGGTCTTCTGTCCACACTTTTGCAGCCCACAATTGCCTGGGTCAGGATTCCCAGCATGAAAGCACCTTCGGCCAGGCTGTACTCCAGCACCTCTTTGTGAATTAATGCAACTCCTTCCCCTCCGGCCCTTCTGTTTGTCCAGGCTACCTGAGAGTCTACCATTGGTTGATGCCTGGGACTAGTGTTGACTCTCGGAACCTCAGCGTTTCCCACTGTTTTCTTGGTTCGTTTTTTTCTTGTTGACCCGTTGGGCTGTCTACAGGGTTTTTTCGGTAGCCTGTAGCTAGGGATTCCCATATGTGAGGACTGACTTCCTGCTTGGTCCCAGAGAAAACATAGTTACTCACCTTTAGCATGTGTTCTCTGGGAACAGCAGCAATCAATCCTCACTACTCTCCCTCCTCCCCATGGAGTTGTTTTCTGGTTTTGGGCTTTATTAAGTTGTCATCCCACTGTGGTAAGAACTCTTTTGGGCAAGAAGACCGGCATGCATGCATGGATGACACTCCAAAGACTTCCTTTGGAATCTGGGAAGTGTTCCAATGCGGGCTCCATCGGTGACATCACCCCTATGTGAGGACTGATTGCTGCTGTTCCTGGAGAACGCCTGCTACAGGTGAGTGCTTTCTTTGCTTATGTGTAGCGTGTCTTACTGAACTGTAGCAGTTAAGGGAAGTCTAGTGTTTGAGATTGAGGAGGACATCCACTGGTTGGTTAGTTGATGGTATTTTTAAGCTTGTTGTTTTAATGGTTAGTGTAGTTTCAGTTAGTTTTTGTACTGCTCTAGTCTTTACATGCTTGAAAGCCCTAGTGATGTCCTTAAATGTGCTGTTTCTCTTTAGGATTTACCTCCGTAACGCCTTTAAAGAGTTGCCCTCCACCTCCAGGATTATCTGCCGTCGTCAACAATCCTCCTCCTGGCTTTGCTACTATTCCAGCCAAAAGCATTTCCTCAGATTCCCTGCACACACCTAGTAAAGAGTAAGTTCTGTCTACGTTCAGTTACTTAAAACTGAATATATTTAGCGTTTTCACGGTGTGTATTGTGTATAGTTCTAATATCCAATATTTGCACAGAATGGATTGTGGATATACGTTTTCTCATGCCGTTATTGTTGAAAGGGTAGAGCAAAGCCCACTGGTCAGCACTCAAGTCTGCAAAAAGGAAAAAAAAGAATGTACCCTCCAAATGTGTATGTAAACAACATAGAAGTTATATAATCTGTGGTATACTACTTCTAATCGTTTGTATAGTACTACAAGGTGTATGCAGCACTGTACATATAGATGTAAGAGACAGTCCTTGCTCATCAGAGTTTACAATCTAATCAAAACAAAGAACATCAGAAAACTGGGGACTAAAGTATGGTATGATACACAAGTGGTGAACAAGATCCTCAGGATCCAAAAGCAGTCTCAGAGGTGGGTTTTTAGCTTAATAAATTGAATCTATATGCTTGTGATGATTTTAATTCTTAAATATATAAAGGTAACTGCTTCATGTTTTTTTGTTTTTAGTAACTATGAAAGCCCTCACTTGGTTTGCAGCTTGTAGTGCTGTGAGGGCTTGTGTGCATCAGTGATGCTAAGGGCTAAGCTATCAGTAGCTTAACTACTAGCAGGGGGTCTCCCAAGATAGTCTGGCACCTCAGCTGAAACCTGTCTAAGACAAAGCACCCATTTGGGCAGCAGCAGGATAACACAGTGTTGGCGGCGGAGGATCACATTTCTGTGACAACTGCAACAACATTCAAATTACAAGCATGAAAGAAAGGCCTGACAAATCTACTTCTGTATCTTTCCACGAAAACCCAATGGCTAGTCACAAAACAAATTGCACTATAGTGCTGGAAGATGAGACCTCCAGGTCAGAAGGCACTCAACTGGTTACTGAGGATGAGCTGAAGACCTTTCAGAGTAAAGCCAGCATTTATGATGTGGTTAGATCAAAGCCCCCGAGACGTCTTCCTGCTGATGTAGCTGCACATGAAATAAGTCAGAAGTTGCAAAGATGTCTTACATATTGGGACATGGAACACTTGAAGCATAAACCAAGGGAAGTTGGAGGGGTCAAGAATGAAATGGAATGTCTACAACTCGATCTGTTGGGTGTCAGCGGATTGAAATGGACTGGCATCAGGCACTTTGCATCAGATGATCACGTGGTCGTCTATGCTAGAAATGAAAGACAAAGAAGAAATAGTGTTGCATTTATAATTAAGAAGAAACTTGAAAGAACTGTAATGAAATACAGTGCAGTCAGTGAATGCTTAATTCTGGTCTTCTATGGAGAATGCCCATCAACACAACTATAATTCAGGTATATACCCTAACAGCTGCAAAAGAGGAAGATGAGTTCTTTGAACAAGTACAAACTGAAATTGACAGAATATGCAAACAAGATATCTTGATAGTCATGGGTGACTGGAATGCAAAAGTTGGCAACAAAGAAGGCGGCAAAGTGGTTGGGAAAATATGGACTTGGCAACAGAAATGAAGCTGGAGAAAGACTGATAGAATTCTGCAAGACCAAAGATCTATTCATCTCAAACACCTTCTTGCGGCAACAAAAGTGCCGACTATACACATGGACGTCAACCAATGGATTGTACAAAAATAAAATTGACTACATCTGTGGAAGATGGTTGATGTTATTGAGCTTTTCCATCATTAAGACAAAACCTGGAGTTGACTGTGGTACAGATCACCAACTACTAGTATGCAAACTCAAGCTAAAGTTGAAAAATAGCAAGCCACTCATGAATGTAGCAGAATATGACCTTGAGGATATACCACTGTAATTTAAAGACTGCCTACAAAATCAATTTGTTTTAGATACAAATGACAGAGCTCCAGAAGAGTTATGAGATGACATCAAGAAGGCTGTGTTGGAAGAAAGCAAGAAGTCTCTACAAAACATGAAAAAGCACAAATAGCCAAAATGGATGACTGAAGAAACTGAAAATTTCCAAGAAATGCAGAGAATCTAAAGCCAGAGGAGAAAGAGAGGCAATCAAAGAACTCAACATAGATTTACAACATGCAGCAAGACAAAACAAGACAAGACAAGGAGTACTACAATGACACATGCAAGGAAATAGAATCAGAAACTATTAGAGGAAGAACACGATCAGCTTTCCAAAAACTACGAGAGTTGAAGAAAAAATTGCAACCTCAAATTGGAATGCTACAAGATGCTCAAAGATCTATGTTGAATGATGCTGAGAAGATGAAGAAAAGATGGAAAGAATATGCAGTCTCGTCATACCATAAAGACCAAGTGGACCAACAGCCATTTGAGCCTGTCCCTTATGATCTGGAACCATTGGTGATGAAGGAAGTCAAAGCAGCATTATCAAAGAACAAAGCACCAGGCATTGATGGCATTTGCATTGAAGTATTAGCAATCAAATGAAGCTGTTCCATACCTACAAGGCTCTGCCAGGAAATTTGGAAGACAAATTCATGGCCAACTGACTGGAAAAGATCTGTGTTTATACCAATAGTGAAGAAAGGTGATCCAACTGACTCTGGAAATTATTGCACAATCGCTCTGATCCCACATGCCAGCAAGATTCTACTCAAGGTCATTCAGCAGAGACTTCAACCATACCTGTAATGAGAACTGCATAAAGTGCAAGCAGGGTTTAGGAAAGGGCAAGGAGACTGCACCTTGAATATTGTGTGCAATTCTGGTCGCCGTATCTTAAAAAGGATATAGCGATTTTAGAAAAGGTTCAGAGAAGAGCCACCAAAATGGTAAAGGGGATGGAAGGATACTCCTATGAAGAAAGGCTAAAAAGGCTGGGGCTCTTTAACCTGGAAAAGAGACGGCTGAGGGGAGATATCATAGAAGTCCTATAAATTAATGAACGGAGTGGAACGGGTAAACATACATCGATTGTTTACCTTATCAGAATATAGAAAGACTAGGGGACATGCAATGAAGCTACAGGGTAAACTATTTAAGACTAATAAAAGAAAATATTTTTTCACTCAACGTGTAATCAAACTCTGGAATTTGTTACCGGAGGATGTAGTAAAGGCTGTTAGTGTAGCTGGGTTTAAAAAAGGTTTGGACAAGTTCCTGGAGGAAAGGTCCATAAACCATTATTAAGAAGGGACCCAGGATATCAATGCTTGAACCAATACAAGCATTGTGGAACCTGTGTCTCTTGGGGAAACTGCTAGGTACATATGACCTAGATTGGCCACTGTTGGAAACAGAATACTGGGCTTGATGGACCTTGGTCTGACCCAGTATGGCATTTCTTATGTTCTAACAAGAGACATCAAGGATATGAGATGGATCCTTGAAAAGACAACAGAATACCAAAAGGATATCTTATATGTGTTTTATTGACTACAGCAAGGCTTTTGACTTTGCAAACCATGAAAAACTGTGGGCCACATTAAGAAGCATGGGTATACCAGAACATATGATTGTTCTCTTATACAACCTTTACATTGATCAAGAAGCAACAGTTTGAACGGAACTAGGAGAAAGAATGGTTTAAAATCGGCATAGGTGTACAACAAGGCTGCATACTTTCCCTCTACCTCTTTAATTTATATGCAGAACAAATCATCAGAGAGGCAGGACTGTATGAAGACAACTGAGTTGTGAAGATTGGTGGAAGATTCATCAACAAACTTCGCTATGCTGTGGATACCACGTTACTGGCTGAAACGGAAGACGATCTAAAATATTTGCTTCTCAAGTAACATAAGTCTTAAAATCGGCTGCACCTTAATGTTAAGAAGACAAAGATCTTGACAACTGGCCAGATCAATAAGTTCATCATTGATGGAGAAGAAATTGAAATATTTATTTATTTAGCTGCGCTTATATTCCGCTTTTCACCAGGTCAGAGCAGTTTACAGATACATGCTCACAGGTACTTTTTATTCTCTTGTCCCTGAAGGGCTCACATCTAAGCATACTTGAGGCAATGGAGGGTTACGTGGCTTGCCCAAGGCACAAGGAGTGGCCATGGGACTTCGAGACCCCCAGTCCCTCTGGCCTGAGGTTACTTGTCCCTTTGTGGGAATTGAACCCCTGGTCCTCCAGCCTGAGGTAACCTGTCCCAACCGCTGAGCCACTCCTCCCTCCCTCTAACCTACTTGGATCAACAATCAGTGTAATACGTTTATTCTTGTTCTGTGTAACCCATACTGATTTTTTTAATAGTGTGGCATATAAAACCAAATAAATCAATAAAGAAAGGACAAGCAGTCAATAAATCGATGATGCATTGCTCTTAGCAGAATGGCTGTGAAGGACCTAGACAAGATTTTCAAGAGCAGAGATGTCTGTCTCCGTACAAAAATTTGACTTGTTCAAGCCATGGAATTTTCAGTAACACATGGATGCGAAAGTTGGACAATGAAAAAAACAGGACAGGAAGAAAATTGATGCCTTTGAATTATAATGCTGGTGATAAATACTGTGTATATCATGGACTGCCCACAGAAAAACCAGTCAGTACTAGGAGAGATCAGACCTAAGCTTTCCTTAGCTCAGATGACAAGACTTCAACTTTCATGCTTTGGATAAATCATGCGAAGAGAGAGATTGTTAGAGAGAGACACAATGCTTGGCAAGGTAGAAGGTCAACGGAAAAGAGGAAGGCTGGCAATGAAATGGATTAATACTGTAACAGCAGCTATGGGTGCTATCAACAATGAGCTGCCTGATTGAATGAATATCGAATATAGTTTAGATCAGCTATCCAGAGGGTCAGCATGAGTCAACACTGACTCGACGGCACTTAACACCACCACCTTTGAAAATGCTTTCAAACTGGCTAGAGAGTTGAATGTGATTTTAGGGTAGGGTGCGGGGCCTGAGGAGATACAACTGTCCCTCCCCATGGGATTCCTGTCCCATAACACACTAAACGAATGGGAAGTGTAAAAGTACAGTGCGAGGTTCCTCAAAGCACTGATTGGCTACTGCTATTGACAGTTTTTAAATAAAGGGTGAACATAAGCTTTAAAGATTTGATTGTCTTTAGTTTGGGGTGGCTGCCTAGCACTTTCTGACTTGCTCACAAGAGGACAGTAATTCCTATGAAGTATCGCACCTTTGTTTAAAAGAATCTGATCTGCACAGTTTAAGCTACCAGGGTAGACCTGGTACTGGAAATTCAGTGTTGCAAGTCACCGCTTTTGAGGTCCTTTGTATCTAGAACTTCCTACCAGAACTTCAAGACACTATTAAAAACTCACCTATTCCAACAGGCGTTTGACCTCCCCCCTGGGTGTCCTGTATAGTCCTTCGTTTGTCTGTATGTTTGTTGTCTTACCACCTAGTTTGAGTATTGTTTTGACTTTGTTGGTTCTCATCTGTCTCTTTGACATTGGATTTGATTGGTTATTGTTTGAATTTACTGTTTTGTCTGGTGGCCCCTTTGGCCCTTCTTTCTCTTTATTTCAATGGAGTTCCTTTCTTTTAACGCCAGCATTTATATTTTATTGTAAACCGCCCTCATGTTTCGACAATGGGCGGTATATAAAATGTTCAATAAAGATAAAAGATAAAGATAGATGTTTGCATGTGATCTACTTCAGCTGTCACACATGATAATTGTGTTCAGACTGTTATTGCGACCTTTTCTTAGTGAATACTTCACTCTTATGCCAAGCTTTCCTGCAATTCTTATCAGAGACTGGTTTAGTGCATGGGAGATCTGCTAAGCAGTATGATCAGAATTAAGAGAGCTGGGCCCAAACCTGTTTGGGGAAGATCCATAGCGTTGTGCACTCTGATTAAATTCAATTCTGTGATTCTCTTTAATAGGCACTCGCCATTCACGAGATCTTACCTGGTACCTGAAAACTTCCAGCAAAGGAACATTCATCTCATACAATCCATAAAGGACTTTCTGCAGAGTGATGAATCCAGGTTTAATGAATTTAAAACCTACTCTGGGAAGTTCAGACAGGTGAGCAGATTGCTATCCCTAACGGTGCCTCTGTGTGTGTGAATTAGGAAATAAATTTCTCCATTGCTGTGCCAAGTCCACATGCCACAGCTGTGCTTTCAGCTAATAAAGACAGTGCATTTTTATTTAACCCATTCTCATTCATTACCTTTTGTGTCATGCGCAATGTTTCGCTGATATTTCTGGCACATCACTTCACCTGAAGCAGTTGTCTGTGGCAGACACATTGGATGTGGGTTCAGTCAGCCTGCTAATGCTGTCATGAGAGCTGTACTCCATTTCAACAACACTTCCCATGACCTCGGAATCATTTATTTCTAACTGTTATTTTCCCTTTATTATAAGGGCCTGATTTCTGCTGTCGAGTATTATAGAAACTGCCGTGATCTGCTTGGAGAAAACTTCAAGAAAATCTTTAATGAGTTACTGGTGCTGTTGCCAGATACTGCCAAGCAGCAGGAGCTGCTGTCTGCTCACAATGACTTACATATTGAGGAGAAGCAAAGTTCCAATCGACCCAAAAAGAACAAGAATGTGTGGCAGACAAATTCCAGCCCTTCCGAACTTGACTGCTCTGTCTGCCCCACCTGCAAACAAGTAGTTGCTCGGAAGGATGCAGCAGCCCACAAGACCTTGCATGTGGAAGATGATGAATTTCCTTCCCTGCAGGCAATGCACAGAATCCTCACTTAAACCAGCAGCACTGGCTCAACATCTTCAACCTGCGCTTTTCCTGCCAGGAAAAAACAATTAGGGAAGGAGACTTAGAGTCCATTTAGGAGAGTCTTTGCAGTATGTTGTGAAGGGAGGGTCTGTATTGTAACTTAAAAAAATATATATATATGTGAGCAGACACATGTGAAAGAAGCCTAAAATTGTCTGGCTTGATGCTGTAGCAGGAACCACCGTACTAGAGAACACAGGGCCGCTGGCAGAAACCGGCCACAGTGACTGCAAGAGCATTGCTTTTGCTTGCAGGACAGGGAGGGAGTTGGAGAGTAAAGATACAGTACAACTGCTAGCACTAGCCACAGGGCACTTTGAGCCAACCTCTGAGAGAACAAATTGGCTATAACATGGAAGTTGCCTTTCATAGTGCTTCAAACTTGAAAATGATAGTAAAATTGTACTTGAATTAGAACAGTCTATTTTTTTCTTGTTAGTAAAGATTACAGCTTGACAAACAGGAAAACAAAGTGTAAAAGAGAAGAAAAGAAATCCTTATCAAAATAAAAAAATATAAAAAAGCAAGTCATATTACTTCTTCTAAAGCCCTCAATACACTATAGAGGTCCATGTGAATGAAAAAGTAATATTTAAAAGGTATGATCAAAGAAAATCACCCAGAACTACTACCAAACCATCTCAGTTTAAGCACAGTACATACAAGTTACTAGGAAACATATGTCCAGAGGCACTCTAAAAAAGAAAATTAGTATTGTTTAATAGTATTACAGAGCCACACTCTGACTGCGCCCCCCCTCCCGAGGCTCTTACTTTTGGAAAATGGCTTAGCTGCGCAGTACACACTCCATATAGTCACTGGCAGGTGATAAATCTTAGCTGAAGGAATTGCACTAGTGAGAAGCTCTATTTCTTCAGCATTTCTAGCAGGGGGATATTACGATCTACATGGAAGCTCCGAAACTGCTGTGTGACCTCATAGCCCATGCAGTACTGATAGTGTCTAAAACATCATCCAGCGCACACCTCTCCAGCTGCTTCCTGATGCAGAGCTGTTCCTTAAATCGGAGGCATATACAAAGCCTCCTGCATTTCCAAACTGACCTGCCACCTTCTCCCAGCACATGGCAAGCTTCTAAAAAGATCTGCCAGCTGTATGCCCATGAGGTGCTTCTTCAGCCTTCTGCTGGCATATTCTCGGCCAGTATTGTACTTGGAGTCAGGTCCTTCTGCCACACTGATTAACACACACCGTGCTGGCGGCCGAAAGGATAGAGTCCATTTTTCTCTTGAAAGATGAGTTAAGAAAAGTATTAATGGGGGAGGGTGCATGGACTGAAGCTTTGACTTGTAATGGTTGAAACTGCAGTGAATGAAATAGCTTGCCATCTGTTAAACAGTGGTCATTTTTCACCCTTACCAAGGGATGTGGCCATGTAATTAACAGAAATAATGGCCACAACTGAGAAACTGTCTGCATTTGCAGTGGCTGAGGGCTCATTAATCTTCCTGTTAGCCTTAGGAAACGTCACCGCAGAACAGGGTTGAGGCTACATGTATTGCTGAGACTTGCACCATTTCTTTTCCTCCCTTAACCTAGTACTAAGTCTCTTTTAGCACAGAGAACCTGCCTCCTTGGAGTGGCTGCTGCAGATCTGACCTGCAATTTGCAGTGTCTTGGCTGTAGGGACCTGCAATAACATTGCCTTTGTGTCTTGGTTAAGAAGCAACTCAAACTGTCTCGCTGTTTGGATTTGAAGATAGTTGTTGGCAAGAGAAGATGGTTATGTATTTCTGTAAAACATTTAATAACCGTCATTTGATGTATGCAGCATTTCTGAGAGCCTGCCTCAATGTGTTTGAATAAAACAGGATGTGCCATGGCTCAACTGACGCTGGTTCTTGTGTACTTGCTTCATTACCAGATTGTAACGGCATGAGTTAATCTTAACCATAGTAATTTTGGATACAACATCCAGACTTTTCATAATGTATAAAGCTTAAAATACAGGTAATAGTCTTATTTCTCTGCATTGTGAAGTGCACGTTGAACCGAGTTAACAAACACCCCCGTTTCTTTGGAGCTTGACACCTGTTCATCTATGAAGGATAATTTCATGCCCGAGACTTGCTTAGAAGGGAAAGTTATATAGAAGCCTTGACTTACCAACATGCTTGTCCTTTGGCTCTTTTCTGCTTCCTCTTGCTGGGTCTTGTGTTGCACATTTGTATTAGTAGGTATACTCTTTAGTATGGCCATACCTTGTAAAGCAGAATTGCTTCCCTGTAACTGAAGTTCTCAGTAGACAACGAGATAATTCCGAAAGACATGTAATGATAAGACAAATCATCTGATGGATCTGCTTTCCTAAAGCCCAGAAAAATCTAGAAGGTCTCTCTGAGCATGCTCAGGGATAACTCATATTGGTATAGCATCCCCCCTCCTTTCAGTGTGCATCCAAGTTGGTATGACTTAGTTGCTATGAGGAGGGTGAGAAGCATTTTGTGGCCGTATTATCTTGCTTTCTACAGAGAACCTCCCCATTACAGGTAAACAACTCTACTTTCTCTAACAAGCAAAGAAAAACGCAGCTATACAGGTGGTGATTCCCACGCTGAGAGCTGCTGATTTTATCTTATTACAAGTGACAACCCAGGGACAAGTGCAACCTGAGCAGGGATAACTGGAGATGGGTGGAAGTAAGGAAGAAGTTGGGAACTACACACTGCTTAGTCTGGTGAGTAAACTGATGGAAAACACTACTAAAGCAGAAAAGAGTCTGCTTTCTAGAATCCAAGAGATTACAGGATCTGAGACAGCATGGCCTTACTAGAGGTATGTCGTGTCGGACGAATATGATTTCTTTGGATGACCAGAGGATTGGAGTGGGGAGAGCAATGGTATATTTATTTTATTTAACGGGGTTTTTTAATATCGCTTTATCGTTTCAATCAAAGTGGTTTACATTTTAACTTATACTTGGTAATGTACATGAAACAGGGACATTGATAACTTGGATTTTTCTGAGGCAATGGAGGGTTAAGTAACTTGCTCAAGGTCACAAGGAGTGTGCTAGTGGGCATCAAACCTTGATCTCTTGGTTCCCAAGCCAGTGCTGTAACCATTAGGATACTCCTCCACTCCACATTTAGATTTCAGCAAGGCGTTTGACACCATTCCTCATTAATGATTTATAAACTGAGTGCCTTTGGGATAGACCCTAAAGCGGCTGACTAGAATAGAAACTAGTTGAATGGGAGGTGACAGAGTAGCAGTAAAGGAATATCACTCTGAAGATAGGAGCATTACCAGTGGTATGCCACAGCGATTGATCCTTGGTCATGTATTTTAACATTTGTCTAAGCAATATTGCAGAAGGTCCTGTTAACCGCCCTTATGTGTTACAACTGTTTCCTCTTAATTAACCCTGGTCCTCTGTTTGTTTGTTTTTGTCTTGAATAGGTTGTAAGCTCTGTTGAGAAGGGACTTTCTCTTATGTGCATCATAAGAAATGCCATACTGGGTTAGACCAAGATCCATCAAGCCCAATATTCTGTTTCCAACGGAGGCCAATCCAGGTCACAAGTACCTGGCAGTTTCCCAAAAAGACACAGGTTCCACAATGCTTGTATTGGGATAAGCAGTGGATTTTCTGGGTCCTCTTTAATAAAGGTTTATGGACCTTTCCTCCAGGAACTTGTCCAAATCTTTTTTTTTAAACCCAGCTACACTAACGGCGTTTACTATATCCTCTGGTAATGGATTCCAGAGTTTGATTGCATGTTGAATGAAAAAAATATTTTCTCTTATTAGTCTTAAACGAGTTACACTGTAGCTTCATTGCATGTCCCCTAGTCTTTCTACTTTTTGATGGTGTAAACTATCTCTGTAACTCCAGGAACAAGCAGGAATGTAGTCTTCACATATGGGTATAGTCGGCACAGACGGAGCCTGCGCGGGAACGCTCCCCAGCGTCCAATAGGAATGCTTTTGGGAGCATCCCTCAGCACATGCGCACTGCCTTTCCAACTGTCCCTCTTCACTTCTTCGTTTTCCGCGGAGCTGACAGGTCACATACCCTGTCACCACAGAAAATTTCTTCTTGAAATTTGTTTTTTTGGTGGTCGCGCTTCCCTCCGCTCGACGCCTACCGGTACCGCCTGTTCTCTCTTCTTCTTTAAAAAAAAAAAAAAAAAAAAACTTCTGAAGTGTTTCTCTTGAGAAACCTTTTTCTTTTTGGTGCTAGGCGCCATTTTGGGCATTAGGCCCCATTTCCCTGAAAAATGGAAAAACCAACTAGTGGTTTTAAAAAATGTACTAAGTGTGGCGGTACCATTTCTGTCACTGACACCCATGACTGGTGTCTCAAATGTTTAGGCCCTGACCCTTCTCCATTGGAGTGTTCCTCTTGTATGGGGATGACTAAAAGAGGAAGACAACCGGGCTGCAAAGCTCTGTTCCCTCTTTTCTTCAGATGTGATGTTCATTGCATCGACGTCTTCCAGAGCCTCATCTTCCTTCCATGGATCTCAGGTAACTAAACATAAGAGCCGGTCCTCAAAGGGTAGATCTTCTTCCAAGCATCGAGAAGCCATTGGCATTGCCCTTGAGGAAACTACAGGCGGGAGGCTTCGGCCTTCAAAGCACCCACGGGGCTCCAGGATGTTCTCGAGGCCTCGACCTCGGCAGAACTACTGGTGCCATGCTCAGGGGTTCCAGCCGCTTCTACCAGTACCGACACCCAGGCATCGGCAGCGTCGATAGACCAGAGATTCCTCGCTATCGAACGCAGTCTTGCAGCTCTCCTTACAGCTGCGGTACCGTTCCCACCACTACCGACGGTTCAATGGGCACCGGTACTGATACCGGTGCCGGTACCAGCACTGGTGCTGGTGCCCTGGTGGGAATTCTGCCCATGCAACCTTTTTGGGACTCGACAGATCGGTACTGGACCAACTCGGTGCTGACTTCGATCGATTCCGATACCGTGCTTTGCATGAACATCTGCATCAGAGATGCTTCGAATCTTCCGATTCCGATGACTCGGCTAACTCGATTAGTACCAGAGTACTTCTTCCGGAAGACTCCTCTTCTCCTCAATGCAGATTGTCTCCTCCGGAGGACATGTCTCTTCAGGATTTTTTGTGATGTGGCCTGAGCCCTATCAATCACAGTAGCTCCTAAAAAAGAACCTAGAGCAAAGGAATTGTAAATACTCCTATACCCTAAGGCTCCCAAAGAGGCAGCTACCCTGCCCATTTATGAAATTCTTCATGATTTGATGCTCAGAATGTGGGAAACACCTCTGACCACATCTCCTCATTCTAGGAGACTCGATACCATGTATCGAGTTCCATCATGTCCTGTTTTTCAAAAGACTCAGCTGCCACACCATTCAATGGTAGTGGAATCAGCCTGTGTAGGATGAAAAGTGCAAAAAGACAGGCATCCAATCCTCCAGGTCGTGAATGCAGGACCCTTGATGCATTTGGGCGTCGAACATTTCAGGCTTCTATGCTTTCAGCTAGGATCAGCTCATATATTTTATGTATGGGAATGTTCCTCAAAGAAGTCACAGGAGACTTGGAACTTATGAGCCCCCTTCTCCCTGATGACAAACGACAAGACTTCCTTACTCTTGTCAAGCATGCTCAAGACGTTTCCAAGTTTGTAAATCGTGCAGCCTTTGACTGCTTTGAATACATCAGCAGAACTTCTGCAATTGCCATTGGTGCACGTCAGATTGCCTGGCTTCAGGCATCAGACTTGGAGACTTGGGTACAGGACAAATTAGGAAACATCCCTTGCACAAGAGAAAACCTCTTTGGCAAGAATTGTCAGGAAAAGGCTAATGAGAGAGATACTGACAATCTCACTTTAGACAGATTGTCAAAATCTACAGCCACTCCAGCCAAAAAAACCTTATAAAAAACCCCTTTTCAGCAAAAAGAGGAAGTTTTATCCATCCTATACCCAGCAAGGGCAAGCTCAGGGTCAAGTTGCCCAAAAGGGACAACAGCAACAATCCAGACAACAAAAGAAGCCAAAAGGCCCGAGAGCTCAACCAGTTCCACAGGCTCAGCCCCCTCAAGGGCTTTGACTCCTTCCTGGAGAGCTTAGCTTTCCTGCCTCTGAAGGGTCCAGAACCCCTAAGCATTCCAGGCAGGTTGTGTCATTTTGTCAATAGATGGCACCAAATAACAGCAGAAAATTGGACTGTCTACTGTAGGGGAGGGGTACGAGCTTCATTTTCACAGCATGCCCCCTCCTACAATCGTAAGACAGTTCAATTCCCAAACCTCTCCAGACAATCTACTGAATCAAGAGGTCTCAACATGCCTTGCTCAGGAAGCAATAGAAGTAGTACCCATTCCCCAACAGGGTACAGGGTTCTACTCCCCCTATTTTCTTATTCCAAAGAAAACAGGAGGACGCAGACCCATTCTAGACCTCAGAGAATTGAACAAATATCTGTTCCGAGAAAAGTTCAAAATGATTTCTCTGGGAATTCTTCTGCCATACCTTCAAAGTCAGGATTGGCTTTGCTCTCTAGATCTAAAGGATGCATGTACTCATATTCTGATCCATCCAGGTCACAGGAAATTCTTACGATTCCTTTTCAAGGGAAGACACTTCCAATACAGGGTTATTCCTTTTGGTCTGGCTTCGGCACCAAGAGTATTCACGAAATGCATGGCAGTAGTAGCTGCATTCCTGCGAACCCTAGGGATATTCGTCTTCCCTTACTTGGACAACTGGCTCATTCGAGCTCCCACGATTCCAGAAGCCAGCTCTGCATTGTCTCGCACAATGCGAATTCTCCAGTACTTGGGATTGGTCATAAACCCCAAAATCCCAACTTGTTCCTTCTCAGACCCTGGAGTTCATAGGAGCTTGTTTAGATACCAGACAGTCAAGGGCTTTCCTCCCACAGCCCGCTGTCTTCGCATAATGCAACTAGCTTCTCAAGCAGCGGGAAAGTCCTCCCTAACTGCTTGAGAACTGCTGCAATTACTGGGACATATGGCATCCACAATTCACTTAGTTCCCTATGCTCGCCTCCACATGCGAGCAGCCCAGTGAACACTATCCACACAGTGGACACAGGCCACAGGACGTCTGTCGGACAAGATATCAAACTCACGACGACTGATCTTGTCCCTACAATGGTGGCAATCACTGGAGAATCTTTTAGTGGGGTCTCCTTTCCAACAATCCCCATTCCAGGCCACCATAACAACAGATGCATCACAGGTGGGATGGGGAGCACACCTGCACCATCTCTCCACCCAGGGTACCTGGACTCCACAGGAGACTTGTCTTCACATAAACCTCCTAGAACTCGGAGCAATCCATCTAGCTCTTCGAGTATTCCATGCCCAGCTCAGCTACAAGACAGTCCTAGTCCAAACGGACAATCAAGTAGCCATGTTCTACGTGAACAAGCAGGGTGGAACAGGCTCTCTGTCGTTATGCAACAAAGCTTTACGACTATGGGCCCTCGCCAGAGAGCATAAAATTCACCTTCTTGTGGTATATCTTCCAGGCATTCAAAACCTTTGGGCAGACAAACTCAGCCGAGCACTGCTGCCTCACGAATGGTCTCTCCACCTGGACCAGGTGACAAATATATTTCACATCTGGGGAACCCCAGACATAGACCTCTTTGCAAGTCCACTGAATGCCAAACTTTCCCCGGTAATGTTCCAGAATTCTGGCTCACAATTGCCAGGCAAGGGATGCCTTCCTCCTTCACTGGGGTCATGACTTCCTCTATGCCTTCCCACCCATTCCCCTCATCCCCAAAACACTCTTCAAACTTCAGAGAGACAGAGGTCGTATGATCCTCATAGTGCCAAGGTGGCCACGACAAACGTGGTATCCCCTGCTTCTGCATCTCTCTCAAGCTGCACCTCCTTGAGTTAGGGTGTGCTCGAGACCACCTCTCCCAAGAGAACAGGATGCTATGGCACCCGAATCCCCAGCCCCTGCATCTCAGGGCCTGGTTGCTGAAAGCCTAGACCTTCAGGATCTTAACCTTTCCCTACAGGTAAAGGATGTCCTTCAGGCTTCCAGAAAACCTTCCACAAGACGTTCTTATGCCTTCAAGTGGAAACATTTTACTATATGGTGTTCTCAAAAGGGCTTAAACCCCCTTGTGATACCTTTGGAATCGGTACTAGAGTACCTACTTCATTTATCAAATTCTGGTCTAAAGACAAATTCAGTAAGAGTCCATCTTAGTGCAATTGCTAACGTCATCCTTCATGGTCTGCCCAAGAGCACACTCAACCCACTCCAATTGGCGATGAACTCAGCAGCCCGCATCCTCTGCTGTACCTCCAGAAGAGACCACATCCCCCCCATACTAACAGAGCTTCACTGGCTACCCCTACAAGCCAGGATAACTTACAAAGCACTACTGCTGTCCTTTAAAGCAATCAATCAAATAGCCCCGCCTTCCCTCTCCTCACTTATTATCAACACCCCCACGAACAGACTGAGAAGATCCGCAGCCGCTAATACCCTTGTCGTACCAAAGGAGTACACTAAATGTAACCAAGCAACCAGAGACAGGGCCTTTACCTTATTCGCTCCAACTTGCTGGAACAATCTCCCTCCACATATCCGATCAATAAAAGACCTCTCTCAATTTAGAAAGGTCCTTAAACACTACCTATTCTGTCTTCACCTTTTAGGCCCTAACTCTACGCCTCCTCCCCCCATCTCGCAAATCACTCACACAGCCTCTGACACTCCAACAACATAGTCATAACAGAACAGGAACCAGACTCTTTGCACACCCAAAGTCATGATCCCAACTTGAACTGTAAATTATCCAGAGGTGAAATATCTTTTTGTATATAGTTTGTATATAGTTTCCCCTGTTATCTCCAAGTTACTGACCCTGTTATAATGTAAGCAAAAGATTGTTCTAATGTGAAAATTTGTTATCTGTAAACCGCGCTGATACCAAAGAGCGCGGTATATAAAAACTGTAAATAAATAAATAAATAAATTGCAGCTTCCTATAAGTCTCTAAATGGACAGCCAGTTTCCTCTCATTCACTCATAGCAAGATTTGAGAGGTCTTCTATTAACAAAGCCTCCCATCAGGCCACCACCGGTGGCATGGGATTTAAATCTAGTTCTCGGACAGCTCATAAAACCGCCCGTTGAACCTTTAGCCACTACAACCCTAAAGTTTTTATCCTGGAAGGTCATCTTCCTAATTGCAATCACCTCCACACGTTGCATTAGTGAATTGCAAGCTTTAGTGGCTGATCCCCCTTATACAAGGTTTCACCATGATAAGGTTGTTCTCAGAACTCATCCACATTTTATGCCAAAGGTGGTTTTGCCTTTTCATTTAAATCAATCTATTTACCTTCCTGTACTTTTTCCGAGGCCTCATGCCTCTAATGCAGAAAGGAACCTACATACTTTGGACTGTAAAAGAGCCTTGGCTTTTTACCTACAAAGAACACAGCATCGTAGAAAGTCTTCTCAACTGTTTGTTGCTTTTGATTCTAGTGATTTGGGACTTCCAGTATCCAAAAGGTCTCTATCTAAATGGATTGCACAATGCATATCCTTTACTTATGAGAGTAAGTGTCTTCCTCTTCAAGGCCATGTCACAGCACATAATATGAGAGCCATGGCAGCCTCTATGGCTAACTTTCACTCTGTGTCTATCGATGACATCTGTCTAACAGCCACCTGGGCTTCGGTGCACACCACAGCCCACTACTGCCTAGATCAGGGGTTCTCAACCCTGTCCTCGGGACCCACCTAGTCAGTCGGGTTTTCAGGATAACCACAATGAATATGTATGAGAGAAATTTGCATACACTGCCTCCATTATATGCAAATCTCTCCCATGCAAATTCATTGTGGTTATCCTGAAAACCCGATTGGCTAGGTGGGTCCTGAGGACGGGGTTGAGAACCCCTGGCCTAGATAAAACCTCCCATTGGGCTGCCTTCTTTGGCCAGGCTGCTCTTCAATATCTCTTTTGGACTTAATTCATCTCCTACCGACCAACCCTGGTAGGATGCCAGAGATCCATGGGAGGAAGCATGGTCCACCTCACTATAGGTGGCTGCTTCCTGTGGCCATCTCCCCAGCATCTTCGGCTAGGGAGTCCCCATATGTGAAGACTACATTCCTGCTTGTTCCTGGAGATAGCATAGTTACTCACCTGTAACAGGTGATCTCCGGGAACAGCAGGACTTTAGTCTAAAAAACCCCAACCAGAATATAGAAAGATTAGGGGACATGCAATGAAGCTACAGGGTAAACTATTTAAGACTAATAAAAGAAAATATTTTTTCACTCAACGTGTAGTCAAACTCTGGCATTTGTTACCGGAGGATGTAGTAAAGGCTGTTAGTGTAGCTGGGTTTAAAAAAGGTTTGGACAAGTTCCTGGAGGAAAGGTCCATAAACCATTATTAAGAAGGGACCCAAGCATTGCAGAACCTGTGTCTTTTGGGGAAACTGCTAGGTACTAATGACCTAGATTGGCCACTGTTGGAAACAGGATACTGGGCTTGATGGACCTTGGTCTGACCGTATGGCATATCTTATGTTCACCCATCTCCCCTAGAAGTTGTCTCTCTATTTCTCTGTCTCTTTCCTCTCTCCCTCTATCCTTTCACTCAGCTACAAACTTAACTGAAGAGGGACAGTTGGAAAGGCAGGAAGGCAGTGTGCATGTGCTGAGGGATGCTCCCAAAAGTGTTCCTATTGGACGCTGGGGAGCGTTCCTGCGTAGACTCTGTCGGTGCCGACGATACCCCTATGTGAGGACTACATTCCTGCTGTTCCCGGAGATCACCTGTTACAGGTGAGTAACTACGCTTTACCTGTTCCACTCCATTAATTTATAGACCAATATCATATCTCCCCTCAGCCATCTCTTTTCCAGGTTGAAGAGCCCTAACCATTTAAGCTTCTCATAGGGGTATCCTTCCATCCCCTTTACCATTTTGGTGGCTCTTCTCTGTACCTTTTTCTAATTCCGCTATATCTTTTTTAAGATATGGTGACCAGAATTGTACACAATATTCAAGGTACGGTTGTGCCATGGAACTAATAGAGGCATTATAATATCCTTTGTTTTATTCTCCATTCCTTTCCTTATGATTCCTTGCATTCTATTTGCCTTCTTGGCCGTTGCTGCACACGGGCTGAGGGTTTCAATGTGTTATCCGCTATGATGCCTACATGTTTTTCCTGGTTGGTGGTTCCTAATGTGGAATCTTGCATTGTGTAACTATGGGTTGTTCTTTCCTAGGTGCATAACTGCACTTTTCCACATTAAATTTCATCTGTCATTTGAACGTCGAGCCTTCCACTTGCAATTTTTCACAATCCTTTTGGGTTTAACAACTTTGAATAATTTTGTGTGATATGCAAATTTGATTACCTCACTCGTCATTCCAATTTCCAGTCATTTATGAATACGTTAAAAAGCAGCAGACCCAGCACAGATCCCTGGGGTACTCCACTCTACAGCACTGCATATGCCTTGTAGTGCTATAAAAAGATTTAGTAGTAGTAGTAAGGTCTTTCGGGAAAGGTTTGCCTCTTTGTGGATAATACAAAAACCTGCAATGGAATAGACACCCAGGAACGTGTGGATAATATGAGGTGGGACCTAGTAAAGCTTGTAGAATGATTGAGAATTTGGCAGCTAAGATGTAATGCTAAAAAGTACAAGGTCATGCATTTGGGCTGAATAATGCCAAGGGAGCAGTACAGTCGGGGCCTGAAGTAGTTCAATGCATGAAAGAAGAGCAGGATCTGGGAGTGATCCCAATACTCGGTCTCATTGTACATATGTAAGTAGTTTAGTTTGCATTCCCCGTTTATCCAAGTTATTACTCCTGTTCTATGTAAAGCATAAACATGTTATCCAAGTTGTTTTCTCCTGTTCTATGTGAAGCCAAACAGTTTGTTATGGTCATTTGGTTGTATGTAAACCGCGCTGACAATAGTGCGGTATATAAGAAATTGTAATAAATAAATAAATAATAAATAATAAATCATATTGGATGACCTTTAAAGTGGCCAAACGGGTAGAAAAGACAACGGCAAAAGCTAGAAGGATGCTTAGATGCATAGAGAGAAAAATGGCATTGGGAAAATGGAGGTGAAGGCAGTATGCCTGCTTAATAATAGGAGAAAGTGATGCAATCCAATTAAAAATGGTATGTTTGACAAATGTCCCCAAGAGATTTTTTTTTTTTTTTTTGCTGCTTTGTGGAATGAATGTAGTAAAACAAGGCTTTCTAGAGTCAAGATCTTGAAGTGCTGCTTCAGCATTTGGGGGCGGGGGTGGAAATGGTAGGACACTGGATTGGTTTACATAGAATTTTGGATGGATACACAGGACTTTGTGGTTCGGGTAGAACTGATTATAAGGTGAATAGGATATAAGGGTCTGAGTCTCGGTGATTCTCCTGGTGGAGGTGTTGGTGATGAAGAAGAGAGTTTTCCATGAAAGGAATTTGAGACGCATTAAGCAGCTGAAAATTGGTCTTCATGAATTATGTGAAGATCAAGTTAAAATCCTATGCTGGAGGAAGAGGTTTGATTGGGGGCCCTATGGGTTCAACAAGGCTTTCATAAATCTGGATATGGGTGCGTGATGATGGAGCTTTCTTCTATCCAGTCATAGTAGGTTGTGATAGAGCTAAGGTGTGTCCTTACTGAGTTTGTTTTCAATCTTGTGTTGGATAAGTGCAGGAGGTATGACAAAAGAGTTGGAATAGGGCATCAAAAGAGGTCTTTTCTGCTTCCCTGGCACCATTGGGTCAAGTGAGACTATTTAACTTGGTACAGATTACTAGTGGATCACTTCCTGGCTGCTACAAATATGTCCTGATACCTAGGTAACATGATTGACGTGACTTGATGCCATTCAAAATCCATGCCATGAAGATTGGCTTCCCTGCTGGTCAGAAAGGAGGGGCATGTTCCTAAATGAATGAGTTTGGCCTTTGTTAGAGCAGTAAGCCATGTGATGAGACCAGTAAGGTGCTATTTGATGCTATTCTGAATAGTCTTGGATAGAAGTGGAATGGATGGGACGGCATAGCCTAGATCTTTGCTACTGAGGTATGGAACATGGATCAGGTGGCAGTCTGTTCACAGACAGTATTTTAGAGAAAAGAGAAGGCATTTTGTTGCAATGCAAAGAGGCCTATAAAGGGGTAACCATGCTTCTCAAATAGGTTGAGGGGTCATACGTGGGTTTAGAGACTATCTCTGAAAACCCAGGAGCTGGGCAACCCAGGAATTGGCATCGACTCGATGGCACACACTCACCTTTTTTCTTTTTTTTTGGTGGAGATCCAGGCTGTGGAGGTTTGTTTGCCATTTTTTTTTATTTGCTCAGTAGGTACAAAGGAACATATTCATAGAAATTTAAGTTCCATATTTGATTGTAAGAGCTGGAACAGCCCTGTTGATGTAAACCATGCCAACTTGAATGTATAGATGAGGAGCATCTACCCTTTGACCCCCTTTCTGAAGAGAATAGATGATGTCATGGAGCTTCCAGTGGGTCTAGGAGCCCTGTGTGAAGATGGGTCCCCTAATCTATGAGGGATGCATATGTGGTCAGGATGATATTGGTACTAAGGCAGTGGGATGGTGTATGTTTGCTGAAAGTTTTTATGCATTATCATAGGGAACACTGAATGATGGCATTTTAGGAAGATTCAATGTGGCATCAGCACCTGTGTAAGTCCCACTGGAACTTCAGTTGCTACTGAAGCTTTATCATATGTTGTCTCTAGCAAGGTTGATGACTGTGATTATTGCTGCCATCTGCTTCAAGCTTTTGCAGATAGAGTTTACTTAAATCAAGTAGATGCAGATCTTTTGACTACTACTACTGAACATTTGTATAGCACTACAAAACATACACAGCTATGTAAAAGATGGTCCTTGCTCATCAGAGCTTACAATCTAGTCAAGACAGACAACACAGTAGCTGTAGACATGGGATACATCTAGGGGGGAATGGTAAGGAAACACAAAGGAGATCAGGTGACTCAAGATCCAAAAGCAGTAGTGAAGAGAGATAACCTTATACTCTGAGCAGATGAATGCATGCTTTTGGGTAAGAGGGCCCCTGCTTGGGGAGTATCAAGACTGGAGTGGATGAGTGGCCTAGTGGTTGGGGCAAGGTACCTTCAGGCCAAAAGGTCAGGGGTTCAAATCCCACTAGAGGACAGCAACCTTGGGCTGGAAGGATGGGATTCTAGTCCCACAGGTGCTCCTTGGGTAAGCCACTTAACTATTTTACAGGGAACATGGGCTATGGAGGGTTATCTCCAAGTTATAATGCTCTATTCAATGTAATTTCAGTTTGCCTTGATGATATGAAAGGCGGTATGTAAGAAATGTTAAATAAGACAAGCTCCTATAAATGTCATAATTAAGTGGTGGTTAAGTGTAAACATTCACATGCTGATAATGAAACCTAGATCCTTTATATCTTCATGGTATGTGAGCATCTTGATCTGCATGTGTCCATATTAATTAGTCACAGAGAGAGGGAAAGACAGAGGCCCTTTTCCATAGATGTGCTACTACTTTTTAATATGCAGTATTCATAAATGACCTGGGAAGAGGAACAAGTGAAGCAATCAAATTTGCAGATGACACAAAATTATTCAAAGTTGTTAACACAAAACTTGAGAAATTGGGCCACCAAACAGCAGATGAAATTTAATGTGAAAAAGTGCACAACCCATACTACAGTTACACGATGCAAGGTTCTACATTAGGAATTACCCAAGAAAAGGATGTGGGTGTCATTGTGGATAATAAATTGAAACCCTCTGTCCAGGGTGCAGCGGCAGCAAAGAATGCTAGGAATCATAAGGAAAGAAATGGAATATAAAACCAAGCATCTTATAATGCCTCTATCACTCCATTGTGCGACTACACCCCAAATATTGTGTACAGTTCTGGTCACCAGATCTTAAAACAAATATAGTGGAATTAAAAAAGGTACAAAGAGGAGCAACCAAAATGATAAAGGGGACGGAAGGATACCACTATGAGGAAAGATTTAAAAGATTTGAGCTCTTCAACTTGGAAGAGAGATGGCTGAGGGGGGAATATGACTGAGGTCTATAAAATAAGTGGCGTGGAACAGGTAAATGTAGATTGACTAGGGGACATAGAATGTAGTATGATTAAGACTAATTGGAGAACATATTTTATCTCCAGGAATAAGCAGAAATGCAGTCTTCACATATGGTGAACATCGCCAACTGAGCCTGTGTGAGAACGCTCCCCAGCATCCAATAGGAAAGCCTTTAGGAGCACTCCACTGTGCCTGCTTTCCCAACTCCTTGCCTCAGTTCTTTTCTGCAGAGCCAGTAGGACACATTGTCCTGTCACCACCAAAAAATAATTTCTCTTTGTGCCCTTTGGGGTATATTGTGCTTCTGCCTTTATATCTATTCTGACACCAGTCCTGATACTTTCCCTTTATTTTATTTTTCTTTTCTATTGATTTTCACCACCTTTCTCACCGCTAGACTAGGCCTCCATAGTCTTATCTTCACTCTGAAAGATTACTTTTTCAGGCATGGAAAAGTCAGTCAGTGGTTTTACAAAATGTACTAAGTGTGCCCGTACTATTTTGGCCACTGATAAATATGACTGGTGTCTAAAATGTTTGGGTCCTGAACATGAACCCACTTGTTGCCCTTTGTACCAATAAATGACAAAGAGGGGCCTCAAGAATGAGCCAGACAGTTTGGAACATTGTTCCCCTTGGACTTTGTTTCAGTGGCTTCCACCTCATCAAGGGTTTCTTCCAAGTCCAAACACAGAAGTAAGTCAAAGTCTGCCCGTTTCCAAATCTTCAGCATCGAAGATTGATTCCGAGGCCAGGGAAAAGTCCCAGCATAAGCATTGCGACTCCCCTACAGGTGCTTCCAATGCAGACCGGCCAGTCAAACAGCTCCAGTGGGAGGATGTGTCCTCCAAAACACAAATGGGGCTCCAGGACACGCCTGAGGCATTGACCTCTAGAGAGCTACCAGTTCCATGTTCTGGGTTGGTGGCTCAGAGCTCCATATGCAATTCCACACAGATATCAGCCATCTTCCTAGACCAGCCTCGGTACTGATAACACTGAGAGCTTTGGGAGTACAGGCTTCAGCACCGAACCTACAGCCAGGTGTATCTGGTCAGATGCTGGCCTGTGAACCGGCATCATCTGAGTACCCGAGGCAGATTCCTCTGTTGGAACAAGTTGATGCCCTTGGTATCCACCAAACAGGCTCTTGGTTCCGATACCTCTGAGTATCAGTATTGGCATCAACTTCCACAAAGCATTGAGGTTGAACTGAAGACCGCCAATACTTGTCAGATTCTGATTCAAGTTCTTTAGAATCTGATGGGGGGGGGTCACTCGACTTCCCGACATCCCTTCGGACCCTTTGTCGCTTCAGAAATGGCATCTGTCTCCACCAGAAGATGTGTCCTTTCAGAACTTCATATGTGGCATGGCAGCAGGGCTCTCCATCACAGTAACCTCAGAAAAGGAACCAAGGACAGAGGAACTGGGGATACACCAATACCCTCCCATGCCCAAGGAGACAGCTACCTTACTGGTGCATCGTATCCTGCAAGATCTTATGTTCCGCCTATGGGGGGCCCCGCTCATGGTTCCACGTGTCAGGAAAAGACTCAATACCATGTACCAAGTACCAGAGTGCCCAGGCTTCCAAAAACCTCAACTCCCCCACCACTCAATGGTGGTGGAATCAGCAATGCGCTGAATAAAGAGCTCAAAGAACCATTCATCCATGCCTCCTGGCAGAGACTCAAGGACACTCGATGCCTTTGGGTGTTGATGTTTCCAGGCATGCATGTTGGCCTCCAGAATCAACTCTTAAATGCTATACATGGGCATGTTTTTGAAAGATGTCACCAGGGATCTGAAGACTTTTGCCCCTCTGCTTCCTGAGGATAAGCAGAGTGCATTTCAGACACTCATCAAGTAGGGCCAGAACCACTTCCAAGTTTCTTACCAGGGCCTCTTTTAAATTCGACAAGCAGAGCTTCAGCAGTCTGCATTGGGACTCGCAGAATGGCCTGGTTATAGGCATCAGACCTTGGAGCAATGGGTCCAGGATAAACTGGCCAATATCCCATGTACTGTAGAAAACCTTTTTGGTAAGGACTAGAGGGAAAAAGCAAGGGAGATTGAGATAGATTATCTTACCCTAAAATGCCTTTCCAGGAAGACAGCTGACCCATCCAATAGGAAGGTGCTTCCCAAGAAATCTTTTTATTCTAAAAAGAAGAGATACTATCCTTCTGCTGCCTATCAACCTCAGCAGAGGTAGCAAGGTCCTTGCCAACCCAAGAAACCCAAGTCTCAACCAGCTGCAGAGGCTCAGCTTACATCTGGTTTCTGACGCCTTCCTAGACAGCATTGCCAGTCTGCTCCTGGAGGGCCCTCAGCCCCTCCACATAGCAGGCAAACTTTGTCACTATGCCCACAAGTGGCACCTCATAAACATCAGCGCAGTGGACACTCCAGATTGTCAAATGGGTTATCAGCTTCACTTTGAAACCTTCTTCCACCTGCTTCACAGGGGATTATCTCATACAACCCCTTCAAAGCACTCTCTTAAGAGGTGACCACCCTTTGTCCCAGGGTGCCATAGAAAGAGTTCCTCCTCCTCAAGAAAGGTTGGGCTTCTACTCTCCATACTATGTCATTCCAAAGAAAACAGGAGGCTTCAGGCCCATCTTGGATCTCAGAGACCTAAACAGGTTCATGATCCAAGAAAAATTCAAAATGATTTCTCTAGGAACTCTTCTACCATACCTCTAGAAACATGATTGGCTCTGTTCTCTAGACCTAAAAGAGGCATACACACATTTACTGATACATGCCTTGCACGGACAGTATCTATGCTTCATGTTTCAAGACTTATTAAAAGCTGGCTGCTACACAGTACCCTGCCCTGTGCTTCTGAGGTAATCTGTGACCAATTTCCTGGGTGATTCACACAGCCCTTGCTTGGATAGGAGTCTTGGGTTCTAAATTTAACCAGAAAGCTCTCTGCTGTGTTTTAAATTTAAAATGAAAGCTCTTTGCTGCTGCTAGGCCCTGACTGAGTGTTAAATTTAAACTAGAAGCTCTCTGCTGGGTTTTAAACTTAAACTGAAAGCTACCTGTTGAGTTTTTAATTTAACTAAAAGCTCTTTGCTGATACCAAGCCCTGACGTATTTAACAAATACACTGTGTTTTAATTTACACAGATTAATCAGCTCTAATCTAAAGACTTTGTTTTTCCCTAAGATTTAGAAAAATTCCCAGAAGTAAATACTTACAATTGCAGATCTCTCTCCAGAAGTAGCAGCCCCCTGTTGTAGAGTGGAACTCCACTCATAGATGTTTTTGCAACTCCACAAAACACTTAGCTTCCCCTTTTCTGCTCCAGGGTTCCATTGCTGCAATGACAGACCCTGGATGTCTTCCTTCTCCAGTGGGGACAGGGACTGCTCTAAGCATTCCCTCCCATCCCCTTGATACCCAAGTTGCTGTTCAAGCTACAGGCAGACAGGGGCTTGATGATTTTCATAGGCCCCACTTTTGGCCCTGTCAACCATGATTTCCTCTGCTTTTTGCCTTGTGCAGACTCAGCCACTTGACCTGGGATGTGCACCCGATCTCTTTCAGGACCACAGGATGCTTCTCCATCCCAATCCTCACTCCCTACACCTGACAGCATGGCTGCTGAAAGGCTAGTGCTCACCGACCTCAACCTTCCACAGGCGGTCAAGGATATTCCTCCTTGCATCTCGTAAAGATTCCAACAGGCAATCTTATGGCTTTAAATGGCATAAGTTTGCCCTTTTGTGCTCCCCAAAGGACCTTGACCCTTTTTCTTGCCCAGTGGAGTCACTTCTACAATATCTCCTCCACTTATCCTTGACTGATCTTAAGATTAACTCAGTAAGAGTGCACCTTAGTGCCATTGCGGCCTCTCACAGACCAGGGGAGGGACAGCCCATCTCCTCACATCCTTTAGTAGCATGCTTCATGTGGGGTCTCCTACTGTCCAAGCCACCTCTGGTGGCCTGGAATAAACATGGTTCTGGCACAACTTCTAAAGCCATCTTTTGAACCTTTAGCCACCACTTCACTGAAGTTTTCTATCTTGGAAGGTTATCTTCCTTATTGCCCTCACCACATCAGTGAGCTGCAGGCTCTAGTGACGGATCCTCCCTATACTCTGTTCCACCATGACAAGGTGGTTCTGCGTACCCATCCGCATTTCACCTAAACCAGTCGGTAATCCTTTTGATTTTCTTCCCTAGACCACATGCGTCTCAACTGAAGCAGCACTACACACTTTAGACTGCAAGCGAGCGCTGGCCTACTACTTAGATAGAACTAAAGCTCACAGAAAATCCTCTCAATTATTCATTTCCTTTGATCCTAGTCACTTGGGCCTACTGGTGATGAAATGTAGTCTATCTAGATGGATAGCAGATTGCATTTCTTTTGTCTATGCACAAGCAGGACTCTCATTGGAGAATCATGTCACTGCTCATAATGTGCGGGCTATGGCAACATCTGTAGCTAATCTCCTTTCCGTGGCCATTGAGGACATTTGCCAGGCAGCTACCTGGTCCTCTATCCACACTTTTGCTGCACACTACTGTCTGGACAGAGACTCTCATCAGGATGCTGACTTTGGCCAAGCTGTTCTCTAGCACCTCTTTGGGACAAACTCCTACCCTCTGTCCTGGACTTCTACAACATACCAGACTATCATTGGGGGAGTACTGCCTCCTGGAATCGAGTCCAATGACCCACAACTCTTCCAGACTCTTTGGCTACATGTTTTTTTTTGTCTCTGGGATTGCACTACTTTTCCCCTCCATATCAATCTGGTATCTGACAGCTTGTATGTTCTATATGTGAAGACTGCATTCCTGCTTGTTCCTGGAGATAGTGTAGTTACTCACCTATAACAGGTGATCTCCAGGAACAGCAGAAATCAGTCTTCACAACCCCTGATTCCTGCTGTACAGGTGCATAACTATGCTTTCACTCAATGGATACTCAAACTCTGGAACTTGTTGACAGAGGTTATAGTAAAAGCTGTTAGTGTAGCTGGGTTTAAAGGAGATTTGGACAGCTTGTGGAGGAAAAGTTCATAAATCATTATTAAAGTGGACTAGGGAAATCAACTGCTTACCCCTGGGATAAGCAGCATGGAATCTCTCTACCTTTTTTTGGAACCTGACAGGTACTTGTGACCTGGATTGGCCACTGTTGGAAATGGGATACTGAGCTTGATGGACTTTTGGCCTGATCCAGTATGGCATAGCTTATGTTCTTATGGGGCATTTTGTGAAAATTCTTGGGGCAGATACCAAATTGAAGTGCATAGTGAATTAGAAGCATTTTCAGAGAAAGGTGAATAGTGGAGTATCCCAGGGATCTGTGTGGGTCTGCTGCTTTTTAACATATTTGTAAATGACCTGGAATGGGAATGAGTGAGGTAATCAAATTTGCAGATGACACAAAATTATTCAAAGTTGTTAAAATCCATGAGGATTGTGGAAAATAGCAAGAGGATCTTGATAAATTGGAAGACTGGGCATCCAAATGGCAGATGAAATTTAATGTGGAAAAGTACAAAGTTATGCATCTAGGAAAGAACAATCCAAATTATGGTTACACGAGGCAAGGTTCCACATTAAGAACCACCACCCAGGAAAAGGATTTAGGCGTCAATGTGAATAACATGTTTTAAAACCCTCCGCCCAGTGTGCAGCGGCAGCCAAGAGAGCAAATAGAATGCTAGGTATCATAAGGAAAGGAATGGAAAATAAAACAAAGGATATTATAATGCCTCTATATCATTCCATGGTGTGACTGCACCTTTAATATTGTGTGCAATTCTGGTCGCCGTATCTTAAAAAGGATATAGATTTATCAGAAAAGGTACAGAGAAGAGCCACCAAAACGGGGATGGAAGGATACCCCTATGAAGAGAGGCTAAAAAGGTTAGGGCTCTTTAACCTGGAAAAGAGACGGCTGAGGGGAGATATGATAGAAGTCTATAAATTAATGAATGGAGTGGAACGGGTAAACATAGATCGATTGTTTACGCCATCAAAATATAGAAAGACACAGGAACATGCAATTAAGCTACAGGGTAACCTATTTAAGACTAATAAGAGGAAATATTTTTTTACTCAACGTGTAATCAAACTCTGGAATTTGTTACTGAAGGATGTAGTAAAAGATGTTAGTGTAACCGCGTTTAAAAAGGTTTGGACAAGTTCCTGGAGGAAAGGTCCATAAACCATTATTAAAAGGGACCCGGGATATCACTGCTTGACCCAATACAAGCATTGTGGAACCTGTGTCTTTTGGGGAAACTGCTAGGTACTTATGACCTAGATTGGCCACTGTTGGAAACAGGATACTGGGCTTGATAGACCTTGATCTGACCCAGTATGGCATATCTTATGTACCGCCACCACTTGGCTGGCTCCATAATCCCTCCTTAAGAATGATTTTCTTTATATACCTTTTTGCAGGTTGGTGCTGGTATGCCTGCCTGGAATGACTATAGGAACAATGTGATTAGGTTTTTTGCATTGTGAACAGTACAACAGCATCCATGCTAAGGCTTTGTGAGCAAACTAAAAAAACCTGGATGATTGTTGCCCTGTAAACACTTGTTCCTTTAACATAATGAGCTCATCACAAACCCTGCAACATGTTCCAAATTATCTTTTGCTTCAGCGCTTTCTGCATTGTTGTAATGGGAAGAAGCCAATCTCCAGGAACAAGCAGGAATGTAGTCTTCACATATGGGTATCGTCGGTACCGACGGAGTCTGCGCGGGAACGCTCCCCAGCGTCCAGTAGGAACACTTTTGGGAGAATCCCTCAGCACATGAGCGCTGCCTTTCCAACTGTCCCTATTCAGTTCTTCGTTTTCCGCGGAGCCGACAGGCCACATACCCTGTCACCGCAGAAAATTTGTTCTTTAAACTTGTTTTCCTTGTGGTCGCGCTTCCCTCCGCTCGACGCCTACCGGTACCGCCTGTTCTCTTTTCTTATTTTCAAAAACAAAACAAAACAAAAATATATATATACACACTTCTGAAGTGTTTCTCTTCAGAAACTTTTTCTTTTTGGTGCTAGGCGCCATTTTGGGCCTTAGGCCCCTTTTTTCTGAAAAATGGAGAAACCAGCTAGTGGTTTAAAAAATGTACTAAGTGTAGCGGTACCATTTCCATCACCGACACCCATGACTGGTGTCTCAAATGTTTAGGCCCTGACCATTCTCCATCGGAGTGTTCCTCTTGTATGGGGATGACTAAAGGAGGAAGACAGAACCGGGCTGCAAAGCTTGGTACCCTCTTTTCTTCAGATGCGATGTCCATTGCATCGACATCTTCCAGAGCCTCATCTTCCTCCCATGGATCTCAGGTAACTAAACATAAGAGCCGGTCCTCAAAGGCTAGATCTCCTTCTAAGCATCGAGAAGCCATTGGCATTGCTCTTGAGGAAACTATACCGGCAAAACAGCCCCGGCGGGAGGCTTCGAAAGCACTAACGGGGCTCCAGGATGTTCTCGAGGCCTCGACCTCGGCAGAACTACTGGTGCCATGCTCAGGGGTTTTGGCTGCTTCTGCCGGTATGGACACCCAGGCATCGGCAGCGTCGATAGACCAGAGATTCATTGTTATCGAATGCAGTCTTGCAGCTCTCCTTACAGCTGCGGCACTGTTCACATCGCTACCGACGGTTCAACGGGCACCAGTACCGATACCAGCACCAATGCTACTGGCCCCGGTGGGAATTCTGCCCATGCTGACTTTTTCGGGCATCGACAGATTGGTACCAGACGAACTCTGTGCTGACTTCGATAGATACCGATACCGTGCTTTGCATGAACATCGGGATCAGAGATGCTTCGAATCTTCCAATTCCGATGACTCGGATAGCTCTGTTGGTACCAGAGTACTTCTTCCGGAAGACGACTCTTCTCCTCAACGCAGAATGTCTCCTCCGTAGGACATGTCTTTTCAGGATTTTATTCGTGATGTGGCCCGAGGCCTATCAATCACGGTAGCTTCTGAAAAAGAACCTAGAGCAAAGGAATTGGAAATTCTCCAATACCCTAAGGCTCCCAAAGAGGCAGCTACCCTGCCCATTCATGAAATTCTTCATGATTTGATGCTCAGAATGTGGGAAACACCTCTGACCACATCTCCTCATTCTAGGAGACTCGATACCATGTATCGAGTTCCACCATGTCCTGGATTTCAAAAGACTCAGCTGCCACACCATTCAATGGTAGTGGAATCAGCCATGCATAGGATGAAAAGTGCAAAAAGACATGCATCCAATCCTCCAGGTCGTGAATGCGGGACTCTTGACGCCTTTGGGCGTCGAACATTTCAGGCTTCCATGCTTTCACCTAGGATCAGCTCATATATTTTATATATGGGAATGTTCCTCAAAGAAGTCACAGGAGACTTGCAGCTTATGAGCCCCCTTCTCCCTGATGACAAATGACAAGACTTCCTTATTCTTGTCAAGCATGCTCAAGACATTTCCAAGTTTGTAAATCGTGCAGCCTTTGACTGCTTTGAATGCATCAGCAGAACTTCTGCTATTGCCATTGGTGCACGTCAGATTGCCTGGCTTCAGGCATCAGACTTGGAGATTTGGGTACAGGACAAAATAGGAAACATCCCTTGCATAGGAGAAAACCTCTTTGGCAAGAATTGGCAGGAAAAGGCTAATGAGATAGATACTGACAATCTCACTTTAGACAGATTGTCAAAATCTACAGCCACTCCAGCCAAAAAGAAACCCTATAAAAAACCTTTTTTCAGCAAAAAGAGGAAGTTTTATCCATCCCATACCCAGCAAGGGCAAGCTCAGGGTTAAGTTGCCCAAAAGGGACAACAGCAACAATCCAGACAACAAAAGAAGACAAAAGGCCCGAGAGCTCAACCAGCTCCACAGGCTCAGCCCCCTCAAGGGCTTTGACACCTTCCTAGAGAGCTTAGCTTTCCTGCCTCTGAAAGGTCCAGAACCCCTAAACATTCCAGGCAGGTTGTGTGGTTTTGTCAAAAGATGGCACCAAATAACAGCAGAAAATTGGACTCTGTCCATTGTAGGGGAAGGGTACAAGCTTCATTTTCACAGCATGCTCCCTCCTACAATTGTAAGACAGTTCAATTCCCAAACCTCTCCAGACAATCTACTGGATCAAAAGGTCTCAATACTCCTTGCTCAGGAAGCAATAGAGGAAGTACCCATTCCCCAACAGGGTACAGGGTTCTACTTCCCCTATTTTCTTATTCCAAAGAAAACAGGAGGACACAGACCCATTCTAGACCTCAGAGAATTGAACAAATATCTGTTCCGAGAAAAGTTCAAAATGATTTCTCTGGGAACTCTTCTGCCATACCTTCAAAGTCAGGATTGGCTTTGCTCTCTAGATCTAAAGGATGCATATACTCATATTCTGACCCATCCAGATCACAGAAAATTCTTACGATTCCTTTTCAAGGGATAACACCTCCAATACAGGGTTCTTCTTTTGGTCTGGCTTCGGCACCAAGAGTATTCACGAAATGCATGGCAGTAGTAGTTGCATTTCTGCGAACCCTAGGGATATTCATCTTCCCTTACTTGGATGACTGGCTCATTCGAGCCCCCACAATTCCAGAAGCCAGCTCTGCACTGTCTCGCACAATGCGAATCCTCCAATACTTGGGATTGGTCATAAACTTCCCAAAATCCCAACTTGTTCCTTCTCAGACCCTGGAGTTCATAGGAGCTTGTTTAGATACCAGACAGTCAAGGGCTTTCCTCCCACAGCCCCGCTGTCTTCGCATAATGAAACTAGCTTCTCAAGCAGCGGGAATGTCCTCCTTAACTGCTGCAATTACTGAGACATATGGCATCCACAGTTCATGTAGTTCCCTATGCTCGCCTCCACATGCGAACAGCCCAGTGGACCCTATCCACACAGTGGACACAGGACGTCTGTCGGACAAGATATCAAACTCACGACGACTGATCTTATCCCTACAATGGTGGCAATCACTGGAGAATCTTTTAGTGGGGTCTCCTTTCCAACAACCCCCATTCCAGGCCACCCCAACAACAGATGCATCACAGGTGGGATGGGGAGCACACCTGCACCATCTCTTCACCCAGGGTACCTGGACTCCACAGGAGACTTGTCTTCACATAAACCTCCTAGAACTCAGAGCAATCTATCTAGCTCTTTGAGTATTCCATGCCCAGCTCAGCTACAAGACAGTCCTAGTCCAAACGGACAATCAAGTAGCCATATTCTACGTGAACAAGCAGGACAGAACAGGCTCTCTGTCGTTATGCAACGAAGCTTTACCACTATGGGCCCTTGCCAGAGAGCATCAAATTCACCACCTCGTGGTATATCTTCCAGGCTTTCAAAACCTTTGGGCAGACAAACTCAGCCGAGTACTGCTGCCTCACGAATGGTCTCTCCGCCTAGACCAGGTGACAAATATATTTCAAATCTGGGGAACCCCAGACATAGACCTCTTTGCAAGTCCACTGAATGCCAAACTTCCCCGGTTCTGTTCCAGAATTCCGGCTCACAATTGCCAGGCAAGGGACGCCTTCCTCCTTCACTGGGGTCAGGACTTCCTCTCTGCCTTCCCACCCATTCCCCTCATCCCCAAAACACTTCTGAACCTTCAGAGAGACAGAGGTCATACTGTATTATCCTCATAGCGCCATGGTGGCCACGACAAATGTGGTATCCCCTGCTTCTACATCTCTCTCAAGCTGCACCTCTGGAGCTAGGGTGTGCTCCAGACCTTCTCTCCTAAGAGAACAGGATGCTATGGCACCCGAATCCCCAGTCCCTGCATCTCAGGGCCTTGTTGCTGAAACCCTAGACCTGCAGGATCTTAACCTTTCTCTACAGGTAAAGGATATCCTTCAGGCTTCTAGAAAACCTTCCACAAGACATTCTTAATGCCTTTAAATGGAAACGTTTTATTATATGGTGTTCTCAAAAGGGCTTAAACCCCCTTGTGATACCTTTGGAATCGGTACTAGAGTACCTACTTCATTTATCAAATTCTGGTCTAAAGACAAATTCAGTAAGAGTCCATCTTAGTGCAATTGCAGCTTCCTATAAGCCTCTAAATGGACAGCCAATTTCCTCTCATAGCAAGATTTATGAGAGGTCTTCTCTTAACAAAGCCTCCCATCATGCCACCACAGGTGGCATGGGATTTAAATCTAGTTTTTGGACAGCTCATGAAACCGCCCTTTGAACCTTTAGTCACTACAACTCTAAAGTTTTTATCCTGGAAGGTCATCTTCCTAATTGCAATCACCTCCGCACGTCACATTAGTGAATTGCAAGCTTTAGTGGCTGATCCCCCTTATACAAGGTTTCACCATGATAAGGTTGTTCTCAAAACTCATCCACATTTTATGCCAAAGGTGGTTTCTTCTTTTCCTTTAAATCAATCGATTTACCTTCCTGTATTCTTTCCGAGGCCTCATGCCTCTAACGCAGAAAGGAGCTTTCATACTTTCGACTGTAAAAGAGCCTTGGCTTTTTACACACAAAGAACACAGCAACATAGAAAGTCTTCTCAACTTTTTGTTGCTTTTGATTCTAGTCATTTGGGACTTCCAGTATCCAAAAGAACTCTATCCAAATGGATTGCGCAGTGCATATCCTTTAATTATGAGAGTAAGAGTCTTCCTCTTCAAGGCCATGTCACAGCTCATAATGTGAGAGCCATGGCAGCCTCTATGGCTAATCTTCACTCTGTGTCTATCGATGACATCTGTCGAGCAGCCCCCTGGGCTTCGGTGCACACCTTCACAGCCCACTACTGCCTAGATAAAGCCTCCCATCAGGATGCCTTCTTTGACCAGGTTGTTCTTCAACATCTCTTTCAGACTTAATTCAACTCTTACCCACCAACCCTGGTAGGATGCTAGAGATCTATGGGAGGAAGCATGGCCCACCTCACTATAGGTGGCAGCTTCCTGGGGCCCATCTCCCTGGTCTCTTCAGCTAGGGAGTCCCCATATGTGAAGACTACATTCCTGCTTGTTCCTGGTGATAGCGAAGTTACTCACCTGTAACAGGTGATATCTGGGACCAGCAGGAATTTAGTCTTCACAACCCACCCACCTCCCCTAGGAGTTGTCTCTCTATTTCTCTGTCTCTTTCCTCTCTCCCTCTATCCTTTCACTCAGCTACAAACTTAACTGAAGAGGGACAGTTGGAAGGCAGGGCGCATGTGCTGAGGGATGCTCCCAAAAGCGTTCCTATTGGACGCTGGGGAGCGTTCCCGCGCAGGCTCCGTCGGTACCGACGATACCCATATGTGAAGACTAAATTCCTGCTGTTCCCGGAGATCACCTGTTACAGGTTAGTAACTACGCTTTCTTGAAAGGAGGGAAAATTTTGTAGGTCCCTTCAGATAGAACTGGTGCTCTAGGCAAAACCTTTGCCTTGTTCCCTCCCTAGATTTTGATAAACTCAACAATCATGCTTGTAGCATTACTATTTGTCCCAGAAAAAAAACATACATGTGAAATTTGTGCGTGTGTATACTAGCACTGAGTATAGGTGTAAGGAACTGAGAGGGGCGGGGTAGCAGGATCAGCATGCTTCATCTTTGTATCAGCTAGCACTGAATGGAACAACCAGACTGGGTAGGTATGCTTGGGGCTGTACCAAGGTCAGCGTGTGCGGTGTGGCAGCCCAGGGTGCTGATATCATCACTGGGCTTCCAGGAAGCTCAAAGAGTGAGTTACTGAACAGGGGGAGGGCACCAGAATCATTAGTCACATGGTGTATTTTAGCTTGGTACAGGTCCTGGGTATGCTGTGTACTGATTTTTCTACCTTTGTTGAACTGGTCTCACCAATATTACAGGCCAAAGCATGCATGCTCGCTCATGACAAGGGTTGAGAGCACCTAAGTTCTGCTTTTTACCTCCTCCCTTGCCTTTATTAAGGTTCTCCTGCCAAAGGAGGCAATCGGATGCTTTAGAATTTGATTTTATTCCTTTCAGTTCATTCCAGAAAAAAACAAATTGCAATTGGACACAACACACTACTGAAAATACCCAATTACAGATCATTCTTTCAGAAAGTACACTAAATACACAAAACTGTAAACATTTCACTTCTTTCCTAACAGGACTACACTATGCAGCACACACTTAAACTGACAACTGCCCCATCCCGACAGAGGGGCCTGCAAATAGTACTTTATGAAGTGGATTTGGTTGTCTTTTGAAATAAAAACAAAAAAAATCAAACTTGTTGCACTGAGAATTTTCATATTGCAAAGTGAAAAAAAATTAAGAAATCTTTACATTTTGGTGAAATGAAGCTACTGAGAGTAAAAAAAGGCAAGTAACTATTGAGATAAAGCGTAGTTACTCACCTGTAACAGGTTCTCCAGGAGCAGCAGGAATCAGTCCTCACATATGGGTGACGGAGCCCTCGTGCGGAGCATTTCCCCAGCTTTCAAAGAAAGCCTTTGGGAATGCAGCGTGCCTGCGCAGTCCCCTTCCCACCCAAGGGTGCCATCCTGCTCAGTCTGATGACATAGCTAAAAGACAGCAAAAAATCAAAATGAAGTATATGACTGCAACTCCAGGGGAGGAGGGAGGGTTGTGAGGACTGATTCCTGCTGCTCCTGGAGAATACCTGTTACAGGTGAGTAACTACGCTTTCTCCAGGACCAAGCAGGAAGTCAGTCCTCACATATGGGACTCCCCAGCTCTAGGCTACCGTGAACCCAGAGCTGAAAAAATGGCTCCCTCTCAAGAGCCTCAGCATCTGTAATAAGAATTTTCTCTGAGAACGCACCCCGTACGGTAGCCCAACACAAGAGCCAGAGGGTAGGAGTTGCCTAAACCTCAAAGAGATTACGGAGTACTGCCTGGCCGAAAACACTGTCCCGCCGGGACTCCCTCTCCAGGCAGTAATGGGCTGCAAAAGTCTGGCTTGAAGACCAAGTTGCGGCCCGGCAGATGTCTGCCAATGGAACAGAGCGGAGATGAGCTACTGACATGGCCTTCGCCTTGACATGGTGGGCCGTGACCCAACCCTGCAAGGGGAAGTCGGCTGCCCTGTACACCCAGGTGATGCAATCTGCTACCCAAGTGGACAACGTACGCTTGGAGACAGGTAAACCCATCCTTTTAGGGTCAAAGGAGACAAAGAGCTGAGTAGCCCTTCGATGCTCCTGCGTACGTTCTATGTAAAAGGACAACGCCCTCTTACAGTCCAGAGTATGCAAGACTGTCTCAGCCCGGCTGGCATGCAGCCTGGGAAAGAAGGTCAGAAGAACCACCTCCTGATTGAGACCACTTTTGGGAGGAACTTGGGATGGGTCCGAAGGACCATCCTGTTCCTATAGAACCGTGTGTACGGTCTATCAGAAACCAGAGCTTGTAGCTCACTCACATGTCTGGCCGAGGTAAGAGCCACCAGGAAGAGCGCTTTCCAAGAGAGGAAGCGCTAATGGCAAATAGCCATCGGCTCAAACGGTGGGCGAGTAAGTTGCTGCAAGACCACGTTCAAATCCCACTCAGTTGCCGGTGGACACCAAGGAGTGAACCGAGACTGTCCTTCCACCGGTGAGTGGTGCGCTGACAAAGCACTGAGGTGGACCCGAACAGAGTTAGACTTAAGGCCTAGGTCTGACAGGTGAAGTAGATACTGCAGTACTACTGGCACAAGGCAAGAGAAAGGATCTTCATTGCGCTGAGCACACCATACCGTAAACCTGCGCCACTTGAGGGCATAGGACTTTCTGGTGGACTGCCTCCTAGAGGCCAAGACCACCTCCTCAACCTCCTTAGGTAGAAGTAAAGGAGCTAGCACTATCCTTTCAGCAGATTGAGGGACCTGAGATTGGGGTGCAGAAGGGAACCCTGCTCTTGAGACAGGAGATCGTGTTGCAGCCCCAGAGGGAACAGAGCTTCCACTGCCAACTGCAGAAGAAGTGGAAACCACGGCTGCCTCGGCCATCTGGGAGCTACCAGAATCACCGAGGCCTTACCCCAGAGGATCTTGAACAGAGTTCGGGCCACCAGGGGCGTGGGAGGAAACGCATACAGGAGGCCCGTAGACCAAGAGATCAGAAAAGCATCTGCTGCCATCCCCAGGGGATGCGGCTGTCTGGAGCAAAACCTGGGCAGCTGACGGTTTAGTGGACTTGCAAAGAGATCGATGGATGGAAGTCCCCAGCGGAGGAAGATTTGCTGGACCACCAATGGATTCAACTGCCATTTATGAGGCTGGAGAATCCTGCTTAGCTTGTCTGCGGGGAAGTCTTCCTGACCAGGTAGATAAACTGCTTTGAGAGACATGCCTTGTCTGACCGCAAAGGAGCATAGGGCCAGTGCCTCCTGAGATAGGAGCCTGGACCCTGTGCCCCCTTGTTTGTTCACTTAGAACATTGCCACCTGATTGTCTGTCTGAACTAGGACAGACTGCTGAGAGAGAACATGGCAGAAGGTTTGCAGAGCTAAGCGGATTGCTCGCAGCTCTAAAATGTTGATCTGCTGTGTGGCCTCCCGAGCAGACCACAGGCCTTGAGTGCACGTACCCTGGCAATGTGCACCCCAGCCCTTTAAGGATGCATTTGTCGTCAGCACCCTTGTGTGTGCTGGAGCTTGGAAAGGTACACCTTTGAGAAGGTTTGGTAGATGTAGCCACCACTGTAAGGAGTTCAAAAGCCGTCTGGACACCTTTACTCTGTCTCGAAGGTCGCCGGTGGCTTGTGTCGACTGATCTCTGAGGCACCATTGAGCCGCCCGCATGTGTAGCCGGGCATTTGGGGTCACATGCATCGTGGATGCCATATGGCCCAGAAGCCGCAGGTAGTGCCTGGCGGAAACCTGAGAATCGCTTTGGAACTGGTTTGCCAACTCCATCAATCGGTGGGCCCTGTCCTCGGGCAAGTAAGCTCTTGCCTGAAGGGTGTCTAGTCTTGCCCCTATAAACTCTAGATTCTGAGAGGGGAGAAAGCGTAGTTACTCACCTGTAACAGGTGATCTCTGGGAACAGCAGGAATTTAGTCTTCACATATGGGTATCGTCAGTACCGACGGAGCCTGCACGGGAACGCTCCCCAGCGTCCAATAGGAACGCTTTTGGGAGCATCCCTCAGCACATGCACGCTGCCTTCCCGCCTTTCCAACTGTCCCTCTTCAGTTAAGTTTGTAGCTGAGTGAAAGGATAGAGGGAGAGAGGAAAGAGACAAAGAGATAGAGAGACAACTCCTAGGGGAGGTGGGTGGGTTGTGAAGACTAAATTCCTGCTGTTCCCAGAGATCACCTGTTACAGGTGAGTAACTACGCTATCTCCAGGAACAAGCAGGAATGTAGTCTTCACATATGGGGACTCCCTAGCCAAAGATGCCAGGGAGATATCACCAGGAAGGTGCCAACCCAGAAAGATAGGCATCCTTCCTTCCATGGATCTCTGGCATTCCACCAGGGTTGGTGGGTAGGAGTTGAATTAGGTCTGAAAGAGATTGCGAAGAATAGCTTGGCCAAAGAAGGCATCCCGATGGGAGGCTTTATCCAGGCAGTAGTGGGCTGTGAAGGTGTGTACCGAAGCCCATGTGGCTGCTCGACAAATGTCATCGATAGACACAGAGTGGAGATTAGCCGTGGAAGTAGCCATGGCTCTCACATTATGAGCTGTGACATGGTCCTGAAGAGGAAGACCCTTACTCTCATAAGCAAAGGATATGCATTGGGCAATCCATTTAGATAAAGTTCTTTTGGAGACTGGAAGTCCCAAATGACTAGAGTCAAAAGCTATAAAAAGTTGTGAGGATTTTCTATGTTGCTGTGTTCTTTGTATGTAAAGGGCTAAGGCCCTTTTACAATCCAAAGTATGAAGGTTTCTTTCTGCATTAGAGGCATGAGGCCTCGGAAAAAATACAGGAAGACAAATTGATTGATTCAAATGAAAAGGCAAAACCACCTTTGGCATAAAGTGTGGATGAGTTCTAAGAACAACTGTATCATGATGAAACCTAGTATAAGGAGGATCAGCCACTAAAGCTTGCAATTCACTAATGCGACGTGCAGAGGTGATTGCAATTAGGAAGATGACCTTCCAGGTCAAAAACGTAAGGGCTGTTTTGGCTAAAGGCGGCTTCATAAGCTGCCCAAGAACTAGGTTTAGATCCCATGCCACCGGAGGTGGCTTGATGGGAGGTTTGGTTAATAGAAGGCCGCAAGGATCCTCCCTCTCGGCCTTATTGTTCAACATATACATGCAGCCAATTTGTAAGATCATTCGGTCCTTCAACGTCGACTGCATGATATACGCCGACGATGTCCTACTTTACATGCCCTTCTCTACAGAGCATTTGGACCTCTCCCCATTGACGAGCTGTTTCAACGCAATATCTGACTGGCTTCTGTCTCAAAACCTCTGAATACAACATAAGAAAATGGAAGTACTCTTCATTACGAGGAATCCAAATTTTAACCCACTACAATATCTTAAAGTAAAAGAAGCTGAGCTACAATCTAAACCCACAATACGTTACCTAGGGGTCACTTTGGATCAACGCCTGGACATGAAGGCGCACATAGGAAACACAGTTGGAGCAATATACTACAAGATCCGCTCGCTCAGGCATTTACGCTCCCTGCTTGAACCAAATGATTTCAGGACAATTTACCAGGCGCTGATCATACCTCATTTTGACTATGCCAATGCCATTTTACAAGGCCTTCCCCAATCCACCTTGAACCCGCTACAACTCGCCATGAATGCGGCAGCGAGGGTTCTGCATGGAACCTCCAGGAGCGACCATGTGACGCCTCTTCTGAAGCAGTTACACTGGCTACCCATCCAGGCCAGGATTGTTTTCAAGACCATGTTACTCACATTCAAAGCTGTTAACAAGCTCTCCTCTGCCTCCTTAACTGCCCTCATCCACACCACATCCCCAAATAGAGCAAGAAGATCCACGGCTATAAACTCACTAAACGTTCCGAAGGCACTAACAAAATGCACCACAACTACAGCCAAAAGGGGCTTTAGTCTCTACGCGCCAATATGCTGGAATGCATTACCCCCAAATATTCGGGCCATTAGGAGCCTAACACAGTTTAGGAAAGCCCTCAAACACCACCTTTTCATCAAGTACCTCATTGATAGCAACGACACCACACCCCAAGCAATCAAGGGATCCTCAACAACACGCCCAGACAGAAACTCTAACTCCAAGTGGTTCATATGATTCTATGAAACCTCCCTGTTCATATGACTTTACGTAGTTTGCTTTGTAAATAGTTGCTCCTTGTTATCCAAGTTTTTTGCCCTGTTATCTGTAAACTCATACGTGTTAACTGTACTGAGTATTTTTGTTCCATGTAAACCGCGCTGATGCCAAATAGTGCGGTATAAAAGAGACTGTAAATAAATAAATAAATAAGGCCTCTCATAAATCTTGATAAGAGTGGATGAGAGGAAATTGGTTGTCCATTCAGAGGCTTATAAGAAGCTGCAATTGCACTAAGATGGAGTCTTACTGAATTGGTCTTTAGACCAGAATTTGATAAGTGAAGGAGATACTCTAGTATCAATTCCAAGGGTATGCCAAGGGGGTTTAATCCCTTCTTGCAGCACCATATAGTAAAACGTTTCCACTTGAAGGCATAAGATCTTCTTGTGGAAAGTTTCCTAGAAGCCTGAAGGATATCCTTTACCTGTTGGGACAGGTTGAGATCCTGGAGGTCTAAGCCTTCAGCAACCAGGCCGTGAGGTGCCGGGACTGGGGATTCGGGTGCCATAGCGTCCCGTTCTCTTCAGAAAGGAGATCTGGAGCATGCACTAACTCCAGAGGTGTTGCTTGAGAGAGATGTAGAAGCAGGGAGATACCACGTTTGGCGTGGCCATCGTGGTGCTATGAGAATCATGCGACCCTTGTCTCTCTGAAACTTGAAGAGTGTTTTGGGGATGAGGGGAATGGGTGGGAAGGCATAAAGGAAGTCCTGGCCCCAGTGAAGGAGGAAGGCATCCCTTGCCTGACAATTGTGAGCTGGAATCCTGGAACAGAACCGGGGAAGTTTGGCATTCGGTGGACTTGCAAAGAGGTCTATGTCTGCAGTGCCCCAGAGATGAAATATCTTTGCCACCTGGTGTAGGTGGAGGGACCACTCGTGAGGCAGCAGTACTCGACTGAGTCTGTCCGCCCAAAGTTTTGAATGCCTGGAAGATATACCACTAGAAGGTGAATATGATGCTCACTGGCGAGGGCCCACAGTCGTAAAGCTTCGTTGCATAATGGCAGAGAGCCTGTTCCGTCCTGCTTTTTCACATAGAACATGGCTACTTGATTGTCGGTCTGGACTAGGACTGTCTTGTAGCTGAGCTGGGCGTGGAATACTCGAAGAGTTAAATAGATTGCTCTTAATTCCAGGAGGTTTATGTGTAGACCAGCCTCCTGTGGCGTCCAGGTGCCCTGGGTAGAGATGATTAAGTGTCTCAGTCTCAATTTCTGCAGCCTTCTCGGTCATGGGCTTGCCGAATAGGTTGTCACCTCGGCAAGGGACATCAACCAACTTGTCCTGTACCCATGACTCCAGGTCCGACTGTAGCCAAGCCTGACGGCATGCACCGATGCCGGCCGCGGCTATCCGGGCTGAAGCCTCGAAGCCGTCATAGGCTGCTTGAGATATAAACTTCGAGCACTCCCGGATCCCTGAAGACAAGGCTTTGAACCTCTGCAAGGGTTCCTCGGAGAGGCCAGCTGAGAACCCGGCAATCTCCTTTGCCAGGTCCCGTAAGTACATGCCCATGTACAGCTGGTAAGTCTGGACACGGCAAGAGAGCACAGAGCCCTGGAAGCACTTTCTACCGAGGGCATCCAGGTTCCTGGCTTCCCGGCCAGAAGGCACCGAGGAGTGCATCTTCTGACTTTTCAGCCTATGCATGGTCGATTCCACAACCATGGAGTTGTGCGTTAGCTGCGCCTTTTGGAACCCAGGGCTCTTACGGACTCAATAAATGGAATCGACCCGCTTGCTCAGAACTGGCGCCGAGGCTGGTGCCTCCCACATATGGAAGAGCAGCCATTCCAGCATCGGAGGAACCAGAACAGTAAAGGCTTCCTTCGGAGGAAAATCATACTGGAGGGCATCGAGCTCTTTGGCTCGAGGCTCCTCCTCGGCATCCGCCGGGAATGCCAAAGCCTTGGCCATGTCCCTGATGAAATTCGAGAACCGGGTATCCTCCGGGGGGAAACCTTCTCCGAGTCTCAGACTTCGGGGAGTCCCACGGGACGCACCAGGTCCGAAAGGTGTCAGGAGACTCCTAGTCCTCTGTCTCCCACGCCGACTCCGAGGAGGAGGAGGAGTCAAGCGGCTCCGACTGTGTGGGCCTCGATGCCACCCGCTCCAACGCCGAGGGCACCGGTGTCGACGACCTCGGCCCCAAACAGGAGGTCGGGGGAGACCGTGGCCGAAGATCAACTCGAGACTTGATTAACTCGAGGATTGGCTCAGCCTCCGTGGTCGACTTAGACGTCGAGGTCCCAGTGGTCGGAGCAGATGCACCAGTCAGACCGGCGATCAGTACCTGCTGCTGCTCCATGAAGGCAGCCAGGCTGCTCTCCAGGGCTGTCAGCCTAAGTCTGAGCTCAGGAGACTCCGCAGCCCCCAACTCGGGCCCCGACTCCGCAGCCCCGACTCTGGCCCCGATGGCGGTTCTCCCGGGGGAGAGTCCACGAGGACAACAGACGTTACCTGACTCAGGGACTCCAGCTCTAGGCGAGGTTGTTTGGTTGGCCACTCCAACTCTGAGAGCCCGGGACGGCGGTCAGGGCTGCATGACCTGGCCCTCGAGGATCCAGGTGCCTCCACTGACACCGCCCTCACGAGCTTCTTCTTCCTTTTGTGCTCCTGGGTGGGAGACCCCCTCTCAGAGGACCCATGACACCGCTCGGGGTCAGACTCCCGAGATGTCGAGGCCTCTGACGAAGTCCAGGCCCGGCCGGACGCAGATTCCAAAAAAATTCTTTCACGTTGATGCTGACGGCTCCGAAGTGCCTTCAACGACATCTTGCCGCACGGGCCACAGACCAGCGGGTCATGGTCGGGCCCAAGGCATCGGAGGCAGCAGTCGTGTGTGCCGGTGAGAGACATAAGTTTCTTACACCGATCACATTTTTTGAACCCGCTGGCAGCCATCGGGGGAAAAAGGGCCCCTGCAAGGTCAAAAGACCGGGCTGCCAGTGAAAATAACAGAAAAAGCGCGAACGCTAGTCACAAAGGACAAAAAACAAAAAAGAAGTTCCGGACTCGATACCGGTGTACCGAGCCCAGGCGGGAAGGGGAACCGGCGTCGAACCGGATAAAGAGATGTGAAAATCGCCAAAAAAAAAAATCAACTTTTTCCCGGGTGACATGAACTTACGTCCATTGGGTTCCGCGGGAAAAGAAAGAATGAGCAAGATAGCACCCTTGGGTGGGAAGGGGACTGCGCAGGCGAGCTGCATTCCCAGAGGCTTTCTTTGAAAGCTGGGGAAATGCTCCGCCCAAGGGCTCCGTCGGCACCCATATGTAAGGACTGACTTCCTGCTTTGTCCTAGAGAATGGGTTTTCTACTGCACTTAAGATGGTGATTCCTTTACTATTGTTCCAGGTTATTGTTTCAGTATCCGGAGAGAAATCATCTGCAAATTTCTGGTCCCCTACAGGAAAAAGGATGTCTTTTACTTAAAGTAGTTCTCCCATTTACACAGCCTATTGATATTAACTGAAAGGTCATAACATTTATATACCCCTCAGGGTCCATCATCTTAGCTGAGGACATCCTAGTGACCTGGATTGGCCACTATTAGTCTGACTCAACCAATCGTATGTTCTTAAATTCCAAAAGTTGCCCTGGGGCTAGATTTTCTGGCCATGCATGTCTCCCCCTTAAAGGGACTGCAGGAGCGGGTAAGGTCACCATCTCTAGTGCTGTGCTACAGAAATTTTGCAAATTGATTCAAGGATGTCGCCAAGTCACAGGCATGAGACTAAAATACTGAATACATATTTATCTTGTGCAAAATCAACCAAAATTAAACATTAACAAAGCAGTGACACTCCTAAAAGAAGAGATTAATTCAATACAAACCCAACTTACGTAATGTTATAATATTTCAATAAAAAAGCATGTTGATAAAAATGTAAAGTACTTTGATGTACTACTTCATGAACCTAAAGCCCTGTTCATGTCTCAGGCAAGAATCTTTCTGCAGCTCACAAATTTAGCTGCACTTTATGACTATGACTACAAAATGACCCCAGCAAGATCACTGTTGCAGCACATTCACTTTACAACATTAAGCTCCTATGTGCCACAGAAGAACCCTTGTCAGAAGCAGCAGATGCCGAAATGGTGATATCACGGGACACTGTGCCCTCCACCACTGCCTTCTGCTAAGGTTTCGGGCAGCGGAAGTACACGAGCAGGAATAAGCCTCACTATTACACAGCAAAGAGCCAAAGGCTTTGAAGCAATTTTCTTCCTGTGTTACGTTTTATAATCGGGAGGTGTAATCCTCCCTGTTTTGGCATTAACCCTCATGGGATCTGGCTGTTAATCCCCACCCTTCCCCCATGTCCTACACGTTTGCAATCTCCACAAGAAGGAGCTGCCATCAGTTCATGGCTCAGAGCTTACTCTTGGATCTTAGTCAAAGAGAAATGATCCTTGAACCACACCTTATTACAATACTTGACGTGCAGATTGCAGAAGAGGGCTGGGAAATACTCGGTGCCTCCAAATTGCAGGCTGCTTTTTTTTTTTTTTAAACTATACTTCTTACTGGTAGTAGTACCTGAAAACACAGCTAGTGTGCTGAATGGCATGCTTGGGATTCTTCTAACTAAAGTCCCTTCGAATATCTAAATGACATGCTTTGTGTGTACTATCCTAGCTGACAAAATCACACGTACATCAGGCGCATGACGAGTTATTTAAACACCACCACTTACAAACTTTGACAGAGAACATCTCAGTTTTGTATAGCTGTGCAGACACCCAAGCTTTATATAAAGGTGAGCAAATAGTTCTTTCATGACCGCAAAAAGAAGCGGATCAGCTACTTTTGGATTTCTTCTGCTGGGATTTTTGTATCTTAGAGAAGTTGCAGGGTAAACTGCTCTTCAGGATCAATGTGGAACTCCCTGAAGGTTTCTTCATGAACCGCGACTGCTGTAGGCCCTTTCCAAGGTACAGCTCTGTTACTGTACCTGCAGGCTGCCATCTTGCAATGGAGCATGTCTGCAACTGGACTGCCAAGCTGCCTCAAAGTGGATGGAGAGACAGGTGCTGACCAATGAGGCGGAAGAAGTAGAGGACCCTCACATTTTCCAAACCTAAATCTTCCTTGAAGGAGCTGAGGTGGGCTTCTTAGAATTGTATTCCTGGACAAAACTATTTTCTTTCAGTCATGAAATCTTTTCACAACCGATGGAAGATCTATGGTTAAATCTCTCGAGCAGTATGAGCTGTCAGCAGTAACTGCTCTTTGCTTTTACTCATAAATCTGTAGTATTGTCAGAGATTGCTATTATTTGAAGCAAAGTACTGCCCCCACTGCAGCAGTCCTCTAAGACAATGCCACTAGTCCTCAGCCCCTGTGCTAAACTAGAGCATGGCTGTCACGTGAAGAAGTCAAACGAACACTGCACATTTAATATTATTTGTAGGCATGTATTCAGCATTTCTTATGAGGAAAGGCTTAAAAGGTTAGAGCTCTTCAGCTTGGAAAAAGACAGCTGAGTGGAGATATGATAGAGGTCTATGAAATGAGTGGAGTGAAACAATTAAACGTAGATTAGTTGTTTACTCCTTCAAAAAGCAAAGAGACTAGGGGGCATGAAATGAAACTACAATGGAGCACATTTAAGACCAATTGCAAAAAATATTTTTTCATCCAGTGTGTAATTAAACTCTGGAATTTGTGCTGGAGGATGTAGTAAAAGCTGTTAGTGTAGGTGGGTTTAAAAGAGGCTTGGGCAAGTCCATAAACCATTATTAAAGTGGACTGGGAGATCCCTGCTTACCCCTGGGACAAGCAGCGTGGAATGTGTCTACCTTTTGGGAACCTGACAGATATTTGTGACCTGGATTGGCCACTGTTGGAAACAGGATACTGGGCTTGATGGGCCTTTGCTCTGACCCAGTGTGACATATCTTACGTTCTCTTTTACAGCCCTCTCATTTGCAACATTACTAAATGCTGGCCAGGGGATGCTGCCGATCCAGAATGGTGCTTTCTTTCTTTCTCTTCCTGGGACAGCTGCCGTTCAAGCCTGGGAATGGGAATTTTGGCATACCCCTTCTCTGGGGCAGCTTGGGCACAGGGTTGCTGTCGGGATTTCTGCACTTTGACAGTGTGTGACCATAAAATCACATACCTCGACTTTCTCTTCAAAACCTACAGCTATATGATATGTACAATGAACAGAGGAATGTGAGGCTGGAACTAGCAGCCTTGGACTGGCCTTCTCTCCCCACTTCACCAGCAAAGCAACAGATATATAGCAGGGTCTTTCCCCTCTAAACTAGAAGGTCTGAATTGTGCTGCATAAACTAAACTAAAGCCATGAAAGAATCACAGGGCTATGTATACTAGTAAACAGAGCTAGGATCAGGATTACCTACTGACCCGTTCCTTGCCGTGTTTAACCATGTTCATCCAGGCTCAGCCTGAGTAATACAAAAATAACATAAGTATAAGAAAAAAGTGGCTGGGCTCTGCAAAAATCTGATTACAGAATGCAGTCTGCTTTTTGAGAAGACAGACCTTTGTAGCAAGCAAAGCTCATTACCTCTAGATAACTATTCCATCAGTGGTGTAACTGTGACTTCCAGCAGGCTGAATCCCACTACCTGCAAACTGGGGGAGGTCACAGTGGGTCAATAAACTTGCTTGCTGGTGGAAGAGGAGGTGGGCAGTGGCTGCACGGCAGGCTTATTTTCAATATGTACTGCAGATGAATCTCAAACTTAGTTCTGACAAGCTCAAAATATTGTTTTTTCTAAGTAAAGCTGATGCACACTCATCAATCTGCGTTTTTTCTTCCTTTCTAAGACATTTCTGGCTTTTCACAGAGTAAGAAGCCGTTCCTACTCTTCTAAACTTAGAAGGAACACTGCTCAATTAAAATAAACACCTTTAGTAGGGTAAGACACAGAACCAATACCACTGTACAGAGTTCACTGCACAACTAGCTAATAAGAATTCACCCACACTAAGGGAACGCTACTTGTTACACGTGTAATCAGCCGGTTACCTGTGCTGCACCATGGGTACGCTTGCTCTATTTTTTACATAATGTAAACCGTATGTCCTTTAATAGGTTGGAACTTGATACCCTTCTGGACTGGTGTTGAGGGTGTCAGTAAAGGGTGGGCTTTGATAGGTCTCAGTGCTTGCAATGCCACTTTCGGTTGAGTATCCTTGATATCCACTGCTGGTGCCGGTGTCCAGCTGATCCGAGGCAAAGAGAGACATGTCTGTGCCCAGGCGGTACTGATGCAGCGCCTTCACCATAACGGCCACCTGTACGCACGTTAAAGAAAGAACACATACTAAGACTCGGTTTATTAAATGGTGCTAGCCATAGTACTGTGCATTAGAGCATGCTATTTATTGTGAGTTTCATTGTAAGCTCTGAAGAGCAGGGACCATCTTTTACATGTGCTTGTATAGTGCTGCATACATCTTGTAGTGCTATACAAATGATCAGTAGCAGTGGAAGTAGTAAGAGCATTAAAACAAGCTCTAAGTCTCGTCACACCACTAAGCCCCTTATTCACTCTCTCCTCACTTCCCAACCTGTTCCTCACTGGTCTCCTTGAATCATCTCTCTCATCTTCAATCCATTTAAAACTCAGCTCATCTTCCGCAGTGTTGCTACACTCACATAACCCCTCTTCTCAAGTCACCTCACTGGCGCCATATCAATTTCTGCATCCAGTTCAAACTTTTACTGTTCTACAAAAGCGCATTCACTCTGTGGCTCCTCTCTTATCTCTCCCTACAACCCTCCTCAGGAACTCCGCTCATCGGATAAAACATTCTTATCGGTGCCTCTGTCTTCTACTGCCAACTCCAGACTCCATTCTTTCCACCTTGCCGTGCCGTACGCCTGGAATAGACGACCTGAGTCAGCATATCATCTCTGGTCAAATCGAGGCTAAAACCCCACCTCTTCGCGGGTTCTTTTGGATCCAGGCTCCCTTGTTCTCCTGTTTAACACTCATGAGTCTTTTAAAAACTACCCTACTCCCCTGTTTGTTCAGTTTGTCTAAAGGTTCAAGACAACAACCCCCAAGAGACAACAGAATTATTTTTGTCAGACCATATAACAGAGAATCTAGCTCAGATATAGCCAGTTCAATCAAGGTCTATTTTAATCACTGAAAAAACATTTTTTTAAAACACTTTATTTTTTTAATTCAAAAACTACTTTTGTAAACAAAGATCAAAATCAACAGTGTCAACCAACACAATATTGTGTTACGAACCAAGCGTAACATATCGCAGTTCTGCTTCTGGGATAACACCATTCAAAACAGAACATTCTTCATGACAGAAATTCAGATACTCACCTCTTAACAGCAATCTCTCCAACCATAGATTTCCAACATAGCCTGTAGGATGTGACGTGCACGGATTGTTGGAAATCTATGATTGGAGAGACTGCTCTTAACAGATAAATATCTGAATTTTTGTCATGAAGAACGGTCTATTTTGAATGCTGTTATCCCTGAAGCACAACTGTGATATGTTACGCTTGTTTCGAAAAACAACGTTGTGTCGGTTGACACTGTTGGTTTTGATCTGTTTACAAAAATAGTTTTTGAACTAAAAAGTGATTTTTTAAAAATGTTTTTCATTGATAAGTAGTAGTTATAGCCTCTGCTGAATCCCCAACCAGGAAGCTGAAGGTTCAACATGGGATAGTGATGGGGACCTTCAACATGCCGGTACACATGACTTACCACTGAAATTACTGGGCCAGTCCCCTTCTTACTTTTGGAAAACTATGTGCTCCTACCTGGTTACAGCCCTCACCATCTCCACCAGTCACGATGGGGGAACTGTTCTGATGGTGATGGAGGGGGCAGGGGAGACATAGTAAAGCTGAACCAATTTGACAAGAAGCAAAGACATGTTGCCATTCAAAGGACCCTTCAATGTTCTAGTCTACTTACCCAGGAGAAGATGGAGAAGAAGGAGAAGGTGATGGCTGCCCTGGCAGCATCACCTCTGTTGAGGATGGTCTTGGAGCTGTCCGCCCTCTGCCAGTGGTTGGTCAGAAAGCAAAAACCTACAAACCAGAGGAACGCCAGGAATCCTGCAACACAAGAGCACGAACAGCTACAGCCAAGCACAGCACGGCAGCAATTAAATCAAGATCTATTTTCATCTGAGTTTGTTTAGCAAAACCATGACTCCCCATGGAACCCCCCACAGTACATGTGCACCTTGAGTCTGTCTAATGGGTGTCATTGCTGCATGATAGCGGAAACGCCCTCTAGTCTTTCTACTGAAACATTAATACCCAGGAGTCTATCCTGCACCTAGACCGCATCAAATGCAAAGGAGAAAGGATCAGTGTAAACACTCGAGGACAAAGTCCAGGTAAGTCATACATTTTAAGAGGACATTGACTCTAAATCCAAGCCAGATCTGTGACATGCTGGATAACTGTCTTGCTAGAGAGATGCACACCTACGCTGCCTTGTAAAGGTTTTCACATTCTGGTACTTACAAAATGCAATTCAGAATGTATTAAGAGTATCTGCACAACAGGCTCTATCTACACTTTCCACATGATAACTACTTTTTGAAGATTTCTGCAGTGGTGCTAAGTAAGAAACCAAAAAGACTTGATTGCCCACAAGTCTTCACACCCTTGACGCAATGTTTGCTGGGAGACTCTTTTGCAGCAAAAGCGGCCATATCATTTAGGTCGTCTGCCAACGTCTCAGGAGGAAGGTTCCGATGTTCCCCTTCGAGCTCTTTCAGAGTGGCTGTGGACTGCAGTCCATCTCCTACTGGATTCAGGTCTGGGCCCCTCACTTTCTTCTTGCTAAGCAGCTCCATTGCTGCTCTTGCTTTGTGCTTAGGATCACAGACCTGGCGAAAGGGGAATTATCTCTCCAGTCCCAGGTCTGTGGCAGACTGGAACAGATTCTCCTCCAGCATCTGCCTGTACCTTGCACCACACATCCTTCCCTCCCTGCTGCAAAGCCTCCCCCCAACAAAATGCTGCTATCACCAGACTTACTGTAGGGATGGCATTAGTAGGGTGATATGCTGTGTTTGTTTTAAACCACATGTATCACTTAGCAATGAGAGCAAAAAGCCTCATAAAACTACAAAACCCTTTCCTACATGTTAGGGAACGTTGTGTGCAAATGCTATGTGGAACAGCGTATCGATTGTCATCAGGAGTGGCTTCCGTATCAGCCCTCTTAACAGGCCATGTTCGTGGAATAACTGTGAAACTGCTCAGTACTTGATATTTTCCCCACTAGTTCTAGTAAAGCAATCCCAAGCCTCCCAGCGACCTTCTCCGCAGTTTCCTGAACTATCACTACTGACTTCAGAATGATGATCCTGACATTTAACCCACTGACAGAGCCTTTCCTCAACCTGTACCTTCAAAGAACTTTAGTCTGGACTTCTTTGTATATTCAGCATGTTTAGACATTTGCTTTAAATTTACTTCATAGAACAGGGAAATGTGATTCTTCATCCAGGAGTATTCCAATCAGCTCAGTTACTGTGGCAGGGTACAGGTGGGATCCATAACTTACTACAGACCTTGTGAAGACAATATTTGGAAAGAACTAATTTGGGTTTATGATGACATAAGAAGTGAATATTTATGCAATCAAGAATTGTTATTATTTATATTTCTGTAATTGTTCTTTGCCGTTGCAAACGTACAGCGTTGTGTGAAAGAGACTCCTACTTTCATGCCTTTAGAACTATATTTGTTATACAACAGAATGTGAAAAGCGTACAAGGAACAATACAAGAAAAGGCTCAGTATACACCACCTCTCTACTAAAGACTTAGTAAATTACCTCACAGCAAGTGTTTATAATTCATATGTACAAGAGCAGATGACAGATTGTTATAAAAATCCTTAGGTCAGCAGTCTGTAAAGTGCAAGAACTTCCAGAAGAGCCTTTTCACTCTCGGCGCCGGACGTATGGAATTCCCTCCCTGAGGAACTAAGAGCACAAAAGGACCTCAAGGACTTCCGCAAATCCCTCAAAACCCACCTGTTCATGGCCTCATTTGAACAAGTTCCTTAACTCCCAATCCACACAGCCACCAAACACCAACAACTCAGACCTGGGACTCAACCCCCACAAATATATGTATGTCTTGTCACTTCTGTTGAATGTAGTCCCCTCGTTATATCCCTAACCACTCTGACTGAAGGATAAGGTGGTATACAAAACTGGCTAAATAAATAAATAAATAAGGCGGCTGCAGAATCAGCATTAGCAAGGCTGCAATACTGTAGTTTTTCCAAAAGGATGCAGGGAGCTGTTCTCTTACTAGGGATGAAGGTGGCATATGGAGAGAGGAATCTCACTTAGCTACAAGGGCTGGAATCCCAACCTTAGCTGCAGGGACTACAAAATGCAGACAGTTTTTGCAGGGTGGAGAGGAACCATCTCTAAAGACAAACCCCAGATTTCTGCAGGTTCTCTGTTATGTCTCAAAAACTCACAATTCCAAAGGCTCATAGAAACAGTGGACAATGACAGATAAAGACAGACACGTTGCTTGGGCAGAACCTGCGAAGCAGTATAGGTTACTTGCCCCATGCCTTTGGTTTTCAACAATCCTCAAAAGACTGCACTTGATTAAGTCCTCAGCCCGCCATGAGACCAGTAAGGTAGTCATTCCTTCTACAACCAGTAAGGATCCCATCATACAACAAGGGAATCCATCCCCAGACACAAATATCCTAGCTGTGCCACAGGACGTATTCATTCTTTTTGCAAGTAGTCTAGTTTGGTTTTAATCGATTTGGAAATAAAACCTTAAACGTTACACAGTGAGAAATCCTTGAGTCCTGGAGACTTTGTTGCTACAGCTGTGGTCAACATTATTGGCACCCTTACATTTTAGGTATGTTATGCACAATATCTTGAGAAATAATTGGAAATATTCCAACTGTATGTCATTATAATATGTTAATAGTATTTTCAAGGGTTTACAACAACAACAAAAAAAGATGTCTGTGCAACTTAGACATAGTAATTTCAGAGAAAGATCAAAATATGACCTGGAAAGGATTAATGGAACACTTCACTAATATTTGGTTGCACAACCCTTGGCAGTGATGACAGCCTCCAAACATTTCTTGTAGCCATCTATAAGTTCTGTCCATCTATGTCTGCTGGTAGTTTCTCCCACTCTTTAACTGTGATTTGTTCCAGCTAACGAATGTTTCCAGGATTCCTTTTACCAATGACAAATTTCAGCTCTTTCCAAAGGTTTTCGATTGGATTGAGATCAGGACTCATTGCTGGTCAGTTTAAAACAGTCCATTTTTTCTCTTTTTAACCATTCATTTGTACTTTTGGATGTATATTTTGGGTCATTGTTCTGCTGGAGGACCCATGACCTTTGACCCAGACCTAGCTTTCTGACACTAGGTAGCACATTTCACTCCAAAATATGTTGATAGTCCTCTGACTTCATGATTCCTTTAATATATTCCAGGTCTCCAGTTCCTGTGGCAGCAAAACAGCCCCATAACATTATGGAACCTCCACCATATTTAACTATAAGAAGTGTGCTTTTTTCTTTATAAGCTTCATGTCTTCGCCTGTAAATGTATCGCTGGTCTACATTGCCAAAGAGCTCAGGTTTGGTTTCATCTATCCACAGAACATTTAACCAGAAAGATTGTGGTTTCTCAAGGTGGTTTTGGGCAAAAATCAAGCGTGCCTTCTTATGTCTGACTTTGAGCAGTGGGGTCCTCCTTGGCCTTTGCCCATAAAGTCCTTCTTTGTTTAGTGCAAGGAGTACGGTGCAGGTTAAAACCATCACTCCAGATTGCTCCAGGTCAGCCTTAACCTCTTTGGATGTTGTACGCGGTGTTTTTCCAACAGTTCGCATTAATCTTTGAAGACTTCCTGGATTAACTTTCCTCTTCCCACCACATCCCGGGAGAACCTTGACAGTTCCATGAGCAGAAAGCTTCTTAATAACATTGTGAACTGCAGAAACAGGAATCCCGAGGTCTTTGGAGATGGCCTTGTACCCTTTGGAAGTTTGATGATAATGGTTTTTCTGATGATCTCAGGCAGCTCTCTTGTCTTCAGCATTGTGAAAATGGAACAGGGAGTGGATGTGGCCATTTTAAACATTAGAGCTGTCATTCATTGGTCGATTCAAGTCATGTGAGTCCTGACAATTGATCACAGGGTGCGTCTAATTTTACTGCCATGGGAATGTGGTTCTTCCATTCAAACTGATTTGAATTGTTTATAAGGGTGCCAATAATCATGTCCTGGCGATGCCCCATTTTTATACTATTTTCTACTATTTTCTACTATTTCCTTTTTTAATTGGTCTTATTTTGTTTGATTCTTTTATGTGTCAAATATGGGAGCATATATAGTCCAAAGCTATTTCATTGGTCACATTTTTTTTTAGGAGCTATTGGACATTAAACGGTTGAAACGCAAGGGTGCCAATAATGTTGACCACAACTGTATATGAGATATACTGGGAGATTAAACTTTGATGCCCACTAACATTATTCATTTTAATGGGGTCCCATCCTTCATGTCTGCAGCCTTCCCTGGTATCTTCTCAAGGATTACTTATAGTCTAACATACCTGAACATGCAATGTCCAGCAGCACCGCTCGTTTCCTGTCTTTCACGCTGCTGATCTGGGGGAAGTATATGTCCAGCACAAAGAAGAGTACGCAGATAAAGAAGGCCATGATGCCGATGGCAATGCCATAGTTGCAGGCGCCTTCCGTATAGAAGACGCACTGCGATGTGCCGTCACTTCTGCTTATGTAGCCTTCGTTCACTATGCATGCAAAGACCACAATAGAGAAAATCTGAAAGAAAGAAAAACAGATACAGTCCAACGTTATTCAGAGATAAGCAGTAAGAGGTCTGCTGCATTTCTTCTCCCAGTCATTACACTCTCGCAGTGCACAAAATCCCGATCACAGCCATGTGTAGCTGCAGGCGCACCCTACACAGGCACAAGCTCTTTTCTAAAGTCTTCCAAGTGCCCCAGCTCAGCAGTGAATCCCTTGAGCTTATCTACACACGAACCACACCATTGTTTCTTATAAATATTTATTTAACAGGATTTTTTATACTCCTTTATCATTTAGTCAAAGCACTTTATATTGTAACTTAAACTTGGTAATGTACATTAAACAGGGACATTGATAGCTTGGATTCTTTTGAGGCAATGTAGGGTTAAGTGACTTGCCCAAGGCCACAAGGAGTGCTACTGGGAATCAAACCCTGGTCTCTTGGTTCCAAGCCAGTGCTCTAACCATTAGGCTCTTCCACTCCAAATATCTGGATATGGAAGCAGCATCTTAAACAACCTAAAAATTATTGTTCCATAAAATTAGTTTTCACTTCTTTCCTGTACTTTACAGACTCTTCCCAAAAACCTAATGCAAACATAGATTGATGCTGGGACTGTCTCGCCACTCCATAGTCTGCTCCTCTCCCAGATATCCAAGTCTTGTCTGGAAGCAGTACCGGTGTGGCCATTTCAGCACAGACTAAAGTTAAACCTCAAAAGTCAGAAGTATTGCAGCTCTCAAGATGAAATACGCCACTCACTAGTTTATTCCACGTGTCTGGTGGTGAACTGGGAGCCCACTGCTTTAGTATTGTTGGGAGCTTCTTCTAGCAATCATACCCATAAGTATCCTCAGTAAGCACTATATAGCCCCTCCCCACATCCCCAAACCCCCTCCACTGGCTGTCCCCAAGCTAGTAGGAACACCCCCCCCCCCCCGCCAACCGTCCGATCCCCTCAGAATGACCCCCTCCCTCTGAAGGACCCTCAAATAAATTGCAAGACAGCGATCCCCCAGTCCCCGATAGGTCCCCCCTGGGCTTCTTGGTCTCAGTGGAGTATAGTGGGAGCAGAAGCAAAGCCCGCTCACTCCTGCTCGGCACGAGGTACATTTGGCAGTTGCCATTTTGCAGATTTATCGCATGCCAAGGAGGAGTGAGTGGACCTTGCTGCTGTCCTACTATTCCCCAGCGAGACCAGGAAGCCTGGGAGGGGGGAGACCTACTGGGGGTTCATAGAGCTTCCCAATTTGCTGATGAAAGGGAGGGAACTGACATCTTCCAATTTGCATGGGGGGCCTTCTAACTGTCTTATGAGGGAAGGAGGGGGAATCATGTTCCTATTAGCTTGGGAACATCGGGGGGGGGGGGGAGGAGCCTGGAATGCGGGTCGGGAACCCCCCAAATGTCGACATTAACATTTGCCCCTATCAGCAGACACTTATGTGTGCCCAGGGGCAAATGTAAATACCAACGTCTACATTTTTTTTCCTAGACCTATGATGACAGACACATAATTCTGGAAAAAAAAAACACACCACCACTTACGTGTTTGTCAGGCACCAAACATTTATTTTATTTATTTAGTTAACAGTTTTTCTATACCGCTTTATCCTATGGTCAAAGCAGTTTACATTCAAATAGAACAGTATACATTGAAACAGGGAAATCAATTTGAAGGTTATATTTAACATGAACTTAAACAGGTACATTAGTGACATTAGGAGGTCAGGGGAGAGTAGAATAGGTAGGGGGGAGTAAACTTGGGAGGGGTGGAGGGGACTGAGGATTTGAATGGTGGCTGGCTAAGTGAATATTGACCCTCCTTTGTCTTGGTTAAGCAGTGGAACTGAACCTATTACTCTCTCATTAACCAGCAGAGCCTTGCAGGGTGGTCCCTAAAGCAGAGGACTCTGCTATTTCTCTGCGTGGCTTTAGGAATCACGGAGCTCTAAGGAGAGATGAGCCAAAGTCCTCAGATCAAACATTATGACACTAATATAGCCTGATATTTAACAGTGATTTTAACACAAGCTGCAATGGTTAAATAAAAGACATATATAAGAGAACCAAACTCATAGCCAGGAGGGATGTCCAGCAGTAGCACTCCACACACCGGACCTCTGATCCCCCGTTCGGCAGCAGAGCAGAATACCGGTACCCCTTCACAGCCGGAGAAGCAAGCATCATGTGGGAGAAAGCACCTCCCACCACCTGCCATCATCTCTCTGCACCTCAGACGGCATTTAAACGCCGAACAATCCAGCCTAAGGGCCACACAGAAGTGGATTACACCAGCACAAAGCAGAGGAAGAAGGATCACCGTGGGAAGAGCACAGCCCCAGCAGCAAAGAGCAGGCGGTAAGCTCCACCCTGCTCCCCCGCTACATCTACCAGCGGCACATTGCTTGTTAGAACAGCAAAGCACTCAGATGGCCCTGTGCCTTCTTCCACATCAACACCTCCTCAGCCCAGTGAATCTGCCGCATGACAACACCTACCACAAGTCACAATTGAAACCGGTGTGGCGTGAGTCAGCATCAAGGAAGGAATCACACCTGCACATCTAAATCAACAAACCCGATACCGTTGCTGGTTTTTGGGGCCTCGCAGTTGTACTGCAGGCTGTGGCTAAGGGTAAGAGAACAGCAACTTTATAACTCAACTACTTGGAAACACTAATACCACGCGCACCTACTCACAGTAGCTTCAACTAAAAAAAACTGCAAATTTAAACAAGAGAATACCGTTATCTCATCAACAGGCAGAACTAACACGGAGCAAGAGATCAAACTCATCTCACCTATAGCGTCAAACGAATTACAAAGAATATCTGACATAAAGGATGCTCTCACTACAATATCCTAACCTCCCAGCCTTAGGCATGATTATACTGAAAATACTATTAATGGGAATAGACTCATACACATATCCAACAATGCAAATCCCAATTTCTGCCCAGTATATAGAGCAACAACATCAATTACCGACTTCTCCTCAATCCTAGAAATAGTAAGCAATACCAGCAAGGAAAACCCAATCCTCCTCACACCCACACCTCCAAAGAATACCAGAGCATTCATGGAAGCGATGACCTCATTAGGATAGTCCCAAATGATAGACACTCCCACACATGAAAAAGGTGCCACACTCAATCTAATATTCACCCCGAACATGATGAAAGGACTAAGAAAGAGTGTAACATTCCAACTGAGCGATGTACCCTAGTCTGACCATACATTAATAGACTTCAGAATTCCAATGGAGGACAACTGTACCAGCAATGAAGCTATTTAAGACTAATAATATTTTTTCACTCAACAGGTAACCAAACTCTGGAATTTGTTACCGGAGGATGTAGTAAAAGCTGATAGTGTAGCCGGGTTTAAAAAAGGTTTGAACAAGTTCCTGGAGAAAAGGTCCATAAACCATTATTAAAGAGGACCTGGGAAATCTACTGCTTGTCTCAATACAAGCATTGTGGAATATGTGTCTTTTGGGGAAACTGATACAGTAGATACTCATGACCTAGATTGGCCACTGTTGGAAACAGGATACTGAGCTTGATGGACCGTTGGTCTGACACAGTATGGCATATCTTATGTTCTTACTTAGTTTGTATTCAGACAAAGTTTAATCCAGTTTTTAAGAATTACAGTTCAAAAGGAAATTGAATGATTGTGACTACTGTGCTCACCTTATCTCAGACAGTTCCTTACGAATGTCAGCAACCTTTCAAACACACGTCGGCAATGTTGTTACATTATATAGAAGGCACTGAAATATTGTCAAGGGTGTCCCCTCCCCCCTTCATATGTGCCGGGCCATCAATTCATTGCATAAAACTAAAGAATTGTGAATAATGCATACAAAAATCAAACTGTCACAGCCTAGCTGAGATGTAATAGAACTAAACTTCATTCAACAATTAAACAATTCAATTTGTTCAGTACTTCTTTGTTGTCATAAACTGAGCCTCAGAATCCCCCAATGGCACTTAAAGTCTGAGAATTATCAAAATTTCCCAAACATGTGCTGGTTTTACATCAATGGCTCATATTAATAGGAACTGGCGATGTATCAGGTGTATCACACTATAAACTTCAATAAGGAAAAATACTCATCTTGTGATTTTTGAGTAATACGTCATAGGTTCCTTTTCAGTTGTGTTGCAATGTTCTTTTAATTTTCATTAGTTGCCCTCAATCTCGTTGTGACTATTTGAATAGCTTGAGGCATGTCCCAACGCCAACATTATAAGGTGCCCGTGCGTTTCTCCAAACAAGGGTTTCTCAAGGGACTCAAACATCTAATCAATGTCCTGTAATAAAATGACATCAATAATGGTTGAACAATGATAACATTTAAAACCTCACCATAATGCTTGAAAGTAATCCAAAAAAGAAAGTATCTAAAAAATCTAATGAACCTGACGACAGCGCAGCCCATTTTCTTAACCAGCGATCACCCTCCAATTCTCTGGGGAATCCAAAAAACGCCGCGCATGCGGGCCAAAGGTGAAGCTGCCATTTAAGGTCCGGATGAAGGAACATGAAAGCAGGCTCCGGTGTATTCGAAAAGAAGCTCCTTTAGTTGAACATTGTTTGTCACACCAACATGTGTTTGCCCAGCTTAGTTGTTGGGCTATTGAACAAGTATTAGGAAATGTGCAGGGGAGATCACGAGACCAACAATTACTTTATCGGGAGCAGTGGTGGATCTATACCTTAGGTACGGTACAGCCGGGAGGACTCAATTTCAGCGTTGATTGGACAGTTTGCATTTGATGTCCTACCAATCGGTGACTACCTTAATCTTATTAGGTTTCGCAAGGCATTTAAAAATGGCAGCTTCACTTTTGGCCATCATGTGTGGCGTTTTTTGGATTCCCCAGAGAACTGGAGGGTGACCGCTGGTTAAGAAAATGGGCTGCGCTGTCGTCAGGTTCATTAGATTTTTTAGATACTTTCTTTTTTGGATTACTTTCAAGCATTATGGTGAGGTTTTAAATGTTATCATTGTTCAGCCATTATTGATGTCATTTTATTACAGGACATTGATTTGATGTTTGAGTCCCTTGAGAAACCCTTGTTTGGAGAAACGCACGGGCGCCTTATAATGTTGGCGTTGGGACATGCCTCAAGCTATTCAAATAGTCACAACGAGATTGAGGGCAACTAATGAAAATTAAAAGAACATTGCAACACAACTGAAAAGGAACCTATGACGTACTACTCAAAAATCACAAGAAGAGTATTTTTCCTTATTGAAGTTTATAGTGTGATACACCTGATACGTCACCAGTTCCTACTAATATGAGCCATTGATGTAAAACCAGCACATGTTTGGGAAATTTTGATAATTCTCAGACTTTAAGTGCCATTGGGTGATTCTGAGGCTCAGTTTATGACAACAAAGAAATAGTGAACAAATTGAATTGTTTAATTGTTGAATGAAGTTTAGTTCTATTACATTTTAGTAGTCATTCACGAAGAACGACCGGTTACAGTTTAGTGCAGCCTAACTGAGAACAAGAAGCCTGTATATTATTTAACCCCCAAAAAGTCACAGTTTAAGCTGTCACCAAAATTTCAAATAATCAGCCTTGTCTTCAGCTCCTGTGCAAGCTTATTCCACAGCCCTGGTACATTACCACCAAAAGGGCTGAAACACTGAATTAGCGATCCTAAAATCATAATGTCTAGGAATGAGCCAAACATAACAAACGTATCGATACGGACATTCTCAGCTTCTCTTTCAGATCCTCAGAGTCTGTATTATGAAGAAACTTAAATGACCCTTACTTCTGCTGGCAGCTGCTGCAAGACCACAGCCAGGGAAATCCTTGGCTGCTAAAATTCTGAATCGCTGGTAACTGATTTATAGGATTTTGTTTGGCAAAGTCATATGGATCGCATTAGTCAAGGTGACTGAAAACCACAACCTGCATCACTGCCCTAAAACCCTGGGAGCTCTAAACATGGTGTAACTGGTGCACCAATTTAAGCTGTAACGAGGCTTCCTTACCCAGCAGCTACCTGAGACAACAACGACAAAGAAGAATCTAAAATTGCCCCCAAAAACAAGCCTTCGCACACAGAGAAAAGCTGGTTACAACTGGCAAAACTATTGGCTCTGAGCTTTAATTAACCCATAATCTATCAATTAGTCTTTTACACATTAAGTTACATTCAACCAGCTTTTCAAAATATGAAAACAACCCTCCAACTGGTTTGAGATGTATCTGGTTTATAAGCGGCACCATCTGAATGCCGTCCATGGATACACAGGTTTAATAGCATATCTACTGATACTGTATCAGCCACCTTAACCTTTGCCTCTTGTCCATTCTGGACCATCACATATGATGCGTCTGAAAGAAAAGCATAAAACCGAGCCTCCACCAAGCCACCTATTCCCAAATAATGAAGACACACCGACAGGAACTCATGATTTACAGGAAAAAAGGCAGCAGATAGATGGAGAGGACAGAAAATCTGATTCTTCCTAATACATCACCCCTCACGTGTCATCCATCAGAGCAGTTAGAACGGTCTCTATACTAAAACCAGCACAGAAATCCAACTGCGCAGCATCAAGGCCATTCACTAGTCCCAAATGACCCCATAATTGCCCCATCATACGTTTCAATAATCATTGCTATAACGAACAGATTAGACACAAGGTAATAATTTAATTCTCATCCAGAATCCAACTTGTCTCTTTCAGTAATGGTGTGATCTGAGCTGTGTTAAGTAAACCACTACCAAGCCTGGGAAAGGTACAATTAAGCAGGGCATAGAAAAAAAAATAAATGTTCTCTTCTCAAATTGAGTAATTAGCTGCTGCACCTCTCCCAGCGTAGGAAGTTGAATGATTCCTGCAGTTCACCTTGCCACTCCACAGAATCTAAGTGAATGATATCTCTCAACTGGGTGTTATATATTCAACAGAACATTTCTAGCATCTCATAATTTTCTGAAAGAAAATCAGCCACTTCATTACAGTTAGGTTGCAATTCAGAACATTAGTGCTTGGGCGACCAAATGACCCTCTCTTCCAATGTTTTTTTCTGCTTTTTTGTTTACACAGTAAGGGGTCTGATATTCAAAAAAAGCCGAGTTCCTAAATTTAGGCTTCTAAGACAGAGAAAGCATAGTTACTCACCTGTAACAGGTGATCTCCGGGAACAGCAGGAATTTATTTATTTATTTATTCACATTCTCTTATATACCGCGCTATTCTGCATCAGTGCGATTTACATTGAACAAACATTTAGTCTTCACATATGGGTATCGTCGGTACCGACGGAGCTTGCGCGGGAACACTCCCCAGCATCCAATTAGAAAGCTTTTGGGAGCATCCCACAGCGCCTGCGTACTGCCTTCCCGCCTTTCCCAACTGCCTCTCTCCAGTTGAGTTTTAAAGCTGAGACAAAGAGAGAGAGAGAGAGAGAGAGAGGGAAAGAAAAGAAAAGAAAGATACAACTCCTAGGGAAGGTGGGTGGGTTGTGAAGACTAAATTCCTGCTGTTCCCGGAAATCATCTGTCACAGGTGAGTAACTATGCTATCTTCAGGAACAAGCAGGAATGTAGTCTTCACATATGGGAACTCCCTAGCTACAGATGCCAGGGAGAGACCCCAGAGGTTGTGTGCCCCTATGAAAGGACTCCACTTCCCCCCATGGATCTCTGGCATCCTACCGGGAAAGGTGAGTAGGAGTTGATTAACTATGGAACAGGTGCTGTAGAACAGCCTGACCAAACAAGGCATCCCGGCGGGAGTCCTTGTCTAAGCAGTAATGTGCTGTGAAGGTATGAACCGAGGCCCAAGTAGCTGCTCGACAGATGTCGTCAATAGACACAGAGTGTAGATGAGCCATTGAGGCTGCCATGGCTCTCACATTGTGAGCCGTGACATGGCCTTCCCAAGAAAGGTTCTTACTCTGATAGGCAAAAGAAATACACTGTGCAATCCAGTTGGACAATGGTTTAAATGAAAAGGTGAGACCACCTTTGGCATAAAGTGTGGATGAGTCCTAAGGACTACCTTATCATGATGGAACCTCGTGTAAGGAGGATCAGCAACTAATGCTTGCAATTCACTGATGCGACGTGCTGATGTGATTGCAATGAGAAAGATAACTTTCCAGGAAAGGAATTTCAAGGAGGTAGTAGCTAAAGGTTCAAAAGGCGGCTTCATGAGTTGCCCAAGAACCAGATTCAGGTCCCACGCCACTGGAGGTGGTCTAATGGGAGGCTTAGTTAGAAGAAGGCCCCTCATAAATCTCGCTATGAGAGGATGAGAGGAAATAGGTTGTCCATTTAAAGGCTTTAAAGAAGCTGAAATTTATTTATTTATTTATTTAACAAGTTTTCTATACCGCCTTTTCCTTCAATCAAAGCGGTCACAAGAAATACAAAGGTTATAGGCAAGGGAAACAAACACAGTATAAACATAACAGTACAATGGTAATATAGGAAAAATAACAAGGGTTAACAATAAGGCAAATTAGTTAAAATAATTAAAATAAATATAATATATTTAGTCAATTGTTGATCCATATTGTTCAATGAAAAGTGTAGTTTTCAATTGATTACGAAAGTCTTTAAAATCATCCAGTGATCGTAAATCAGGAGGGAGAGAGTTCCAAATAAAAGGGGCGGCCAAAGCAATTGCTCTTTGTGAGGTACATTTTGCATGATTTAGAGTAGTTTTTTGGGGTGCTGAGGGTTGTTAGAAGTGGATACCTTCTTGGTCTTTTTGTTGATATCATGGAGTAAGAGGGCATGAAGGCTGATTGCAGAACTTGTTGTGTTCATTTTGAATACATATTTATGATTAATTTATACTTTATGCGAAGGATTATTGTGGGAGCCAGTGGAGTTCTTTAAGGATTGGGGGTAATGTGTTCATAATTTGAGGATCCATTGATGATTCTAGCTGCTGTATTTTGTGCCATTTTGAAGTGGCTTGAGAGCATGCTTAGGCAGTCCATTGTAATAGGGTTGCAGAAATCCAGATGGGAGTAATGAGTGCCTGACAGACTGTTCGAAAGTGATCATAAGAGATAAGAGGCTTAAGTCGTCTAATTATCTTCATTTTGTAATACGGCGTTTTTAACAGTTTTTCTTATATGAGAACGCAGGTTTAGCTTCTTATCGAGGGTTATTCCGAGGTATCTTACTTCGTCCTTAACTGGAATCTTTGTGTTGTTGCATGTAATGTAAGGTGGAGGGATAAAGCTGGTGTTTCTAGTTACAATAAGTGCTTTCCTTTTGTTAAGGTTTATTGCAAGGTTATTATTTTTTAGCAAATTTTAATTGCTGGTAATAATGTTTGAAATTTTGATGTAATCTGGGCAGTTGATATCAATTGGAGTGTAAATCATGATATCATCCGCATAAATCGTGTAATCTATTTGATGATCTGCTATTATGTGACAGATTGGTTGGATAAACAATTAAAAAGAAGTGAAGAGAGTGCAGATCCTTGCGGCACGCCTTGTTTGATTACTATGTGACGTGAAGTGTTTAGGCCAATTTTAAACTTGGAACTGTCTATCAACTAGGTAGGATTCAAACCATTTTAGGACGGTTGCCAGTTAATCCGATGCTCTTTAGTCTTGTTAAGAGGATTGCATGGTCCCACTGTATCGAAGGCAGCTGAAATAGATAAGAAGATCATTAAGGTAACTTTGTTGAAATTATCTATTGATTGAGTGATGTCATTAAAGAATTATAGTAGGAGAGTGTCAACACCATGGTTGGGGCGGAAGCCTTGCTGATGTATATCAAGTGGCGCATGTTCATCAATATGGTCTTGAAGTTGTAGCTGTACTGCCTTCCTCAATAATTTTGCTAAGAGTGGTAAGCTGAAATTGGTCTATATGCAGCTGGATTGTCTTTTTCAAAGGTTGGTTTTTTATGGGTAGGCCTAATTGTTGCTAATTTAAGTTGTTCGGCATGATTCCATGAGTTAAGGAGTTAGTTACAAGATTGTGAATAAATTAATAAAGTTTGACTTGGTAGCTTTGGATCCAAGGTACAGGGCAAGATCTGTGGGTGCAGTGCTTGTGTTAAGTGCAGCAATGATGTCTGAAAGTTGTGTAGTCGAGGGAGTGTAAACTTGTTCCAAATTGTACTTGGTAAAATAAGGCTGTTGTTTTCAGTTGTTTTAAGGTGGTGTTTGGCCTATTTTCAATTGAAGATGATCTGCATATACTTGAGGACTGATCTGAATGTCTTTATCAGAGCTTGGTTCGTTGACTAGATTTTTTACAATTGCAAAAAAGTTCTCTAGGTTTGTTAAATGCTTTCTGTATAGTATTTGTGTGGTGCTCTTTTTTAGTTTTTGTTGATGAGATCGTTTGTAATTCTTTTGCTGAATTAAATATAAATTTTGAGAGGTAGGAGATTTTGATCGTCTCCAGTGGCGTTCAATTCTCCTTAATTCCCTCTTAGCATTGCGTATGTTTTTGGAATACCATGGAGCATGATGTCTGTTTTGAATGTTCTTGAGTCTGAAAAGGCCTTGGATGCAGTGCTAATGGTGTTATACCAGTTGTTCACTTGTTTGTTCAAATCAGTTCAGTTGAGTCAAGGCAAGGTAATGTGTCAAGTAAGAACTGCTCTTATTGAAGGCTTTAAATCTTCTTGGAGTAAATGTAGAAGTTTTTATCTTATCAAGTTTGTCAATCCTGCTTGAGAATTCTATTTTAATTCTAAGGTGGTCTGACCATGGGACTGGTGTGATTATGGGTGAGGAGAAGCTGTCATTATTTACAAGGTGGTAGGGGCAAAGAAGAGATCTGGCGTAGAATCCTTATTTAGTGGTAGGAGCATTTATTAATTGTGTATATTGTAGGGAGTCCATAGCATGCAAGAAGGTTTCCTTATCTGCATTAGAAGAGGAGTTGAGGTTTGAAGTCACCTAATACAATTAGAGGTTATGGCAAGTGTTGACTGCACAGATGGTCTCTAAAATAGAGGTTAGCTCATCAGCTGGGGCGTGTGGAGGGCTCTATATAGGAGGCTGATAGCTAAGTGTTTGTTACCCACTGTGATAGAGCTGGATTTATCAGAGGTATTAGAGGCGATAGTTTTGTAGCTGAAAAGGATTTTTTTTTTGCAATGATTAGAACTCCACATCCTCTGTTCTGTGTGCGAGGGTTGTTAAAGGATGAATATTCTGGTGGGAACAGTTGGTTTATTAGAACGCTGTCAGTAGGAGTTAGCCATGATTCTGTAATGCAAAGGATATCTGGTTTTTGGTCATAGATTTGGTCTCTGATTGTGTGAATTTTATTTCTAACTGATCTTGTGTTCATTAATTCAATGGAAGTTGGCGTGTAAGACCTTTTTTGAGGATTCTTAGGATTTGTTTGCTGGTGTTGATAAGAGTTGTGTTTGTGTTGTGATAATATATGTGAATTTATTGAACTGAGGAGAATATGGTAAATTGGCATGTAGGTTGAGAACCACATATAAAGGGGTGGGAATAAGGAGCATCATATGTACAGTGTAATGTTGAGTAGGTGAAGGAAATATAGGGTGATAGGTAGGAGTAGTCATATTAGTTGATCGTTGAGAATCTAATAAGGATGGATTTATATTATAGCATTAAAGTCTGTTAGCGTTAATTTTCTTAACATAAACTTCTAAAGTAGGGCGGTTAAAGCGAACAAAGATTTAGCTCCTTCATGTAAATAACCTACGAGTAGTTGCTATGATAGAGCAAGGTCAGCTGTAAGGGTGAGAATAACTTGTGTATGTACTCACTTTTACTTTTAGTTTCGGATATTCCAGTCTGACAGTATACCTTTGATAGATTTTGCATGCAGATTTTTATTCTCCTTTTGTGCCCCGCCTAAGGGCCACGCCAAAGGGCCCTCTTGCGAGGCCCTCAGGCGCGGGCCCGCAAGGGCGCGGGCGCGCTTTAGCTGCGGCGGTTTTCTTGACTGTGTAGAAGGGCTCTGATTGGCAGCCTGCTCCCTGAAGTTAAAGCACTGAAAACAATTAAATCACAACAGCTGATGCTCTTAGAATTCCCGATCGCACTTCTCTGCCTTAGCTGCGGCGGTTTCTTGACTGTGTAGAAATGGACTCTTACTGAGATAGTCTTAAGTCCTGCATTAGATAAATGCAGGAGATAATCCAGTAATGATTCCAGAGGTATCGCAGAGGGGTGAAGACCCTTTTGCGAAAACCATATGGAAAATCTTTTCCACTTGAAAGCATAAGAGCGTCTTGTGGAAGGTTTCCTGGAAGCACAAAGGATATCCCTTGCTTGTTGAGACAGGTTAAGACCATGAAGGTCTAGGCTCTCAGCAACCAGGCCCTGAGATGCAGAGATTGGGGATTGGGATGCCACAACATCCCGTCCTCCTGAGACAGGAGATCTGGAGCAGATCCTAACTCCAGAGATGGAGCTTGAGAGAGAGATGCAGGAGCAGAGGGTACCACACCTGCCGTGGCCAATGTGGAGCTATGAGAATCATGTAGCCTTTGTCTCTCTGAAGCTTGAATAGGGTCTTGGGAATTAGGGGAATGGGTGGAAAGGCATATAGGAAGTCCTGACCCCAATGGAGGAGGAAAGCATCCCTGGCCTGAGAACCTTGAGCCGGAATTCTGGAACAGAACCGGGAAAGTTTGGCATTCAACGGACTTGCAAAGAGGTCTATGTCCGGAGTTCCCCAAATTTGAAAACGTTTTGCTACCTGGTCTGCATGGAGAGACCATTTGTCTGGAAGCAGAACTCGACTGAGTCTGTCTGCCCAAGAGTTTTGAATGCCTGGCAGATACACCGCCAGGAGATGAATATGATGGTCTCTGGCGAGGGCCCATAGTCGCAAAGCTTCGTTGCAAAGCGACAGAGAAGCCTGTTCCTCCCTGCTTGTTCAGGTAAAACATAGCTGCTTGATTGTCTGTCTGAATTAGGACTGGTCGTGTAGCTTAGCTGGGTATGGAACACTCGAAAAGCAAGGAAGATTGCTCTGAGTTCTAGGAGATTGATATGAAAGTGGGTCTCCTGTGGAGTTCAGATGCCTTGGGTAGAGAGATCTTGCAGATGAGCTCCCCAACCCACTTGTGAGGCGTCTGTTATTAGAGTGACCTGGGGTAGGGGTTGCTGGAAAGGGGACCCCAGCAACAGGTTTTGGGTTGATTGCCACCATTGTAGAGACAAAATAAGGCAACTTGTGTTTGCTATTTTGTCTGATAGGCAGCCTGAGTCCACTGAGTGGATAGAGTCCATTGGGCTGCTCTCATATGGAGGCGAGCATAGGGAACCACGTGCACGGTAGATGCCATGTGGCCTAGTAGTTGTAACATTTCCCGAGCAGTGAGATGAGTTTTTAACACTGCCTGGGAGGCTAACTGCACAATGCGAAGGCAGCGGGCCTGTGGAAGATAGGCCCTTGCTTTTCTGGTGTCCAGCAAAGCTCCTATAAACTCTAGAGTGGGAGTTAGGCTGGATTTTGGGATGTTTATGACCAGGCCCAAATACTAAAGGATACGCATTGTGCAAGATAGGGAAATTCTGGCCTCTGACTCTGATGGGGCTCGAATGAGCCAGTCGTCTAAGTAGGGGAAGATGAATACAGACCTGTAAACTGTGTAAATGCTGCTGGGTGGGATATTCAACCGCGCCAACACGGTTAGTGCCACTGAATATCTCTGATTATATCTGCCCTGCAAGCTCCACCGCTAACCGCTTAGCATCGGGGCGTGTTGCGGGGGTTCTGGGCGGAGCAGAGGCAGCAAGAGTCACTAATCAGGTAGTGGCGAGATTGCAGCACTACCCAGTTAGCGACCTGTGGGTTAAGCGGGCTTAGTTTTGCCCATGGGAGCTGAGCGGGCAGCAGTACAATATCACCACTACCCAGTTAGCTTCTGCAGCTCCGGGGCATGTGACCCTGGCATTGAATATCCGGGGTTAGAGATTGTCAGGACGGCTATGCGCCATAGCAGTGCACAGCCGGCTCAATTCAATATCGGGACCTTTATGTCTCAGTGGCATTTGGGATGTGCCTGGCTGTCACCAACTTCTGCAGAAACTAGGTGAAACCTACCTGCTTTTGTCCCACTACTTCTATGGATTTGCTGACCTGCTTTTCCTAAGACGACGACAGATTCAGCGGTTCACTGCCAAGTGCTCTGTAATGCCAGACAGAAGACCTGGACTGGATTCACAGGCTGGAAAGGGATGCTGTGGAAACAGCTTTCACAGCCCTGCTTGGGAGAAGGGATCACAGCCCAGTGCCCAACAGCAACACCTTGTCACCAGGCTCAGGATCCACACAGCCAAGTTACCAACAGTGCAGAAGTTTGAAGCCTCTAGCTGAGGACTGATGTTGGGAGGTATGACACAAGAATACATGAAAAGCTCCTCGTAGATGAAAATTAAAGCTCATGGCTCCATGCATGCCGTTGGGTCAATGCCGATTCCTGGTGACCAGGCAGCCCCTGGGTTTTCTTGGCAAGGTGTGACCAGAAGTAGATTGCCAGGCCTTTTCTTCCAAGGCAATGGAGGGCAAAGTGACTTGCCCAAGGCCACAAGGAGTGCTAGTGAGAATTGAACCCTGCTCTCTTAGTCATTAGGCTGCTGCCCTAATTGCCAGGCTACTCCTCCACACTAACTCAATAGCCCAACTGAAACCAGATCCAACTGAGCTGGAAGTCCATTTCAAACACTGTAACATGTCTCAGGAGTTACCAGTAAGCTGTTGAGATTTTTACAAAATACAACAGCTAAAATGATTTTGAAGAGGCATGTTTGGGAACGAGTTTGTCCTTTTTTCTTGTCTTATGTTATTGACCACTGTGTTTAGATGTATCTATGGTTTAGCATCAGTTTATGGTTAATTTTTTCAAATTAAATTAAATTGCCACCAGATCTCATCAAACTGCCCCTAGTTATAAACTGAAGCTACCTACTCTGAATAGGTTCCAATTTAAGATGACGTTTAGTATGATGCTAATTTTCAGAGGTATCTGTGCATGGAACACGTTCCCCGACAATGTATCAAATTATATGGCTTTTAAGAAAGTGCTTACGACCAGGTTATTTGTGCAATTTTCTAGTGCTGTGTACATTTACAAGGTATGTTGCTGCATATTTATGTGATTTTATTCATGTTCCATATCTTATATAAGCTGTAATCGACTTTGACTGATAGAAGCGAACTAAAAATATGTAAATTAAATTAAAGGAGCAGAAGTAACTGGAAATAGCTGCCCGTACATAAAATAAGATAAAACCAGGACTGGCTCAGCCTGTCCTCAGTGACTTGGAGCCATCTGGTAAAAACGACTTCCACAAACAGGAATTCTACATTTGAGTATGCGCTTTTTTTTTTTAGCTTGAAAAAGTTAAACCGAGAAACCCTCAGTCTTAGAATTAGAAGAAAGATCCCCTACACAGGACCAAATATGAATCCGCTGGGCTCTGAGCAACCTGCAAAGGTCTAATATTATTTACTGCCATGTGTAGATACATAACTGCAAAGTCAAATATTTGGCAGCTGAGATTTAGTGCTAAAAAATGCAGCGTCATGCATTTCAACACAAAAATCCAATGGAATGGTACAGTACAGGGGAAGTGCTTCTGTCTACAAAAGAAGAGCGGGACCTGGCGTGATTGTTTCTGATGCTCTTAAGGTGGCTAAACAGGTAGAAAAGGTGATGGCAAAAGCCAGAAGGATGCTGGGTGCACAGGGCCAGCAGGAAGGAGGAGGAGATGGTGCCTCTGCTAGGTCTTTGGTGAGACCTCATTTGAAGTCCTGTATGCAATTCTGGAGGCCACATCCTCAAAAGGATATACTGTACAGTTATGGTTGATATTATTGACACCCTTGCAGTTCAACCTCTTAATGTCCAGTATCTCCAAATAAAAGTGGCCAGTGAACTGGCTTTGAACTGTATATGCACACATATTTGACAAATAAAAGAATCAAATAAAACAAGACCAATTAATAAAGGAAATAGTAGAAAATAGTATAAAATCTAGGACATTGCCAGGACATGAGATTTATTTTTGTCGGATCGTTTGCCTTGAGAGGGAACTTTCCCTCTCTCGTAGCAAACCCTCCTCTTTTTCTTCAAATAAAGAGTGCACTCACTCTTTTTTCCTACACCGAAGCAAAATTATAAAATCATCCTCAGTCTCCCGGAATGTATAGAATTAGTAGTACTTAGCTCAAAATTCCGACGTGGTCCAATCTCAAATGCACGAGTCAGCAACAGTTCTATCAGAACAATTAAATGAGATATGGAGTTCTACCGGATACAAGCCAGCATTCATGTAGTTCCACAACTACTGCTGTCCTCTTCTTCTTCACCCATACGGGTTTAGCAATCCAAAGTTTTCAACAGATCTTCCGCTAGAGATGTATACCAAAAACGTTGTACACAGTATCGTGTTTTAAACCATGAATCTCCTGGTCCTTCTTCATGCAATACACATCTAAATCATTAGCTGATCCCAGTAACTTTTAAACTCAGCCTCGTTCTTACACACGGGCTGTCATTGGCTGTCTGAGTCATCAGGTAACCAAACTCCACCAATCAAGAGATAGGTTAAGACCCAAGGGTGTTACTGATTGTAAGCGGTATATCCAAGATTGTTCCCTACATTGCAAGTTCTTTAAACGGTCTCCCCCTCGAGTCCACTCAGGGATAAAATCTATGACTCACCATTTTAGATCTTGAAAGGTGTGGTTGAATTCTGAACAATGAGAAGCTACCGGGGCTGACAAAATTTTAGTATTTATACGAGAACGATGCTCTAATAAACATCTCTTCATAGATCGTGATGTCCGTCTCACATAGGTTTTACAACAGGGATGCCACATGCGTACTAGTGCACGTCGTATGATAATGATTTTCAATCTTAATCCCCGTAATAGGGTCATCCCATTTTAAGCCCTCTATAGAGTGGAGGAGTAGCCTAGTGGTTAGAGCAACTGCCTAGTACCCAGAAGATCAAGAGTTCAATTCCCACTGGCAATCATTGTGACTGGACAAGTCACTTTACCCTCCATTGCCTCAGAAGAAAAGGCTGGCAATCTACTTCTGGTGATACATTGCCAAGAAAACCCAGAGGTAGTTGGGTCACTATGAGTCAACACTGACTTGATGGCACTAAAAAAAAAAAGTAGTCTCACAAAAAGCACATGACCCACATTTCTAAAGCCCTTTTATCTTAATCTCTAGATCCTTTAACGGAGAGTGTATCAATAAATCAGCCATAAGAAGAGAAAAGCAGTACTTGTGGAACTACATGAATGCTGGCTTGTATCCGGTAGAACTCCATATCTCATTTAATGGTTCCGATACAGCTGTTGCTGACTCGTGCATTCGAGACTGGACCACATTGGAATTTTGAGCTAAGAACTATTAATTCTATACATTCCGGGAGAATGAGGATGATTTTATCATTTTGCCTCGGTGTAGGATAAAAGGGTGAGTGCACTCTTTATTTATTTATTTTAGTTTCTTATATACCGCACTATTTAGTATCAGCGCGGTTTACATAGAACAACGAACCATAATGAACAAATGTTAGGTTTTACAGAGAACAAGGGAAATACAACTTGGATAGCTTAGGGAAACATGCACAACAACTATTTACATATGTAACAGTAAGCTTTGAATAATGGATTATGAATGGCCTACTGATAGATATTAAGAATAGGGACTATGATTCAAAGGTTTATAGAGGAAAAGTGTGGCTATGGTGGAGTATTGTTGATCTGGTAATGTTGTATAAATAAGTAGTGTTTGAGTGCTTTCCTGAATTGTGTGAGATCGGTAATGGCTCGGATTCCTGGTGGTAATGTGTTCCAGCACTCAGGAGCATAAAGACTGAAAGCCCTGTTTGACGTTGTGTGTATTTTGTTGATGCATTTGGGATAATTAGAGAGTGTTTGCTGATGTGGATCTTCTGGATCTGTTAGGCGGAGTGGGCTGAACTAGATTAACTAGTGATGTAGCAGTTATGTCGTTGATGGCTTTAAAGGTAAGTATCAGAGTCTTGAATAGTATTCTTCCGTGTGTTGGGAGCCAGTGGAGCTGAATTAAGATGGGCGTGATGTGGTCAGATCTCGATGTTCCAGATAGAACTCTAGCAGCGGCGTTCATGGCAAGTTGTAGAGGATTCAATGTAGTCTGTGGGAGACCTTGGAGAATAGCATTGGCGAAATCAAAGTGGGGAAGGATAAGAGCTTGGTATACAGTCCGGAAATCACTTGGGTCCAATAAGGATCGGAGGTGTTTGAGTGTCCGGATCTTGAAATATACAGCTCTGACAATGTGGGATATGTGTAGTTTCATATCCAAACGTTGATCCAAATGTGACTCCTAAGTATCGAATTGTAGAAAAAAAGGAGGGTTTGCTACAAGAGAGGGAAAGTTCCCTCTCAAGGCAAACGAGCCAACAAAAATAAATCTTTTCTCCTTTTTTTAGGGTATATTTGAATGGACAGTATTTATTTCTTTGATATGCTAGTAATTAGGTGAGATAAATCACAGTTTAGAGTTTATATAGGACATGAGATTTGGCACCCTTATAAGCAATTCAAATCAGTTTGAACAGAAGAACCACATTCCCATTGCAATAAAATTAGACACACCTGTGATAAATTATCAGTACTCACATGACTTGATTCAACCAATGAATGATGGCTCTAATGTTTAAAATGGCCACATTCACTCCCTGTTCCATTTTCACAATGGTGAAGACAAGAGAGCTGCCTAAGACCGTCAGAAAAGCCATTATCACCAAACATCAAACGGGTACGAGGCCATCTCCAAAGACCTTGGAATTCCTGTGTCTACAGTTTGCAATGTTATTAAGATGTTTTTGGCTCATGGAACTGTCAAGAATACCCCAGCACATGATGGGAAGAAGAAAATTCATCTAAGAAGTCTTCGAAGGTTAGTGTGAACTGTTTGAAAAGGTTAAGTCCCAATAAAGGCCCTAATACATCAGATTACAGTGATGCTGCTTAGATGCCCAATACTCGCGGAATCTCAGGCACTACAAGAACCAAAAAATGCGGATGTCAACTTCTACGAGGTAAAAATCAGATTCCCAGCACAAACGGGTGTGAGAACTAGAAAGGAACTCAGCACTTTCCGTTACAAAAATAGTTCTGAAAAGCTTTGAAGTTAGGGAGTCATTTGTGTACACAAAGTAGTCTGCTTCCAAGAACGGCGTCCTAGGGCATCCGCATGCTTTGTCATATTGAATTCTTTCCTTATATGACAGAAAAACAATGAAGGGTGTTCTTTATACGAGGAATTCAGGATAAGAATGGGGACACACACACCATACAGCGGTGAAACAACAGTCAGGGCTGAAGACACACTTACAGTAATGGTACAAGCAGCCAGGACCAGTCCCTCAAACACTGCAGCTCGCTCAGACTTAGCTGCTGGGCTGGAAGATGCTCTACATGTGTGTGCATATGTGTATTGTATGTCTATTGCAAGAACTGATCATAGTGAGTTACAGTAAAACAATAGAAATTGCATTCTCTATCTACGTTTGCAAACATGTCTGTCTGTGTGTATTTGGATTGCAGTGTTCTGCCTGAGAGTTATCAACAGTTCCCCCTTCCCCCTCTTCATGCAGCTCTCAGTCCCTTCATCGGCGACTCCCCCCATCCTCTCTCGCTTTCTCCAGCCTTCTTACTCAAATCTCTCCCTGCTGAGGTGCTCTCAGTCTTCCCAGCCAGAAGGAAATTAAACATTTTGAAACAGTACCAGGTAGGCAACACCTTTTATCAGACTAAATTATTTCTGGACTAGCTCTTGTAAGCTATACTACTCACAAACTGTATTTAGTCCAATACCACCTGCTATATTTATTGACCGGCTTTATTTGCAGATATTCCAGCATATTCTACTTTATTGCATGCCTGAAATTAAAGTCTTCTCACAAGTCAGAATATTTTTATTCCCCCTAGACCTCAGCACTTGATCCTCCGATGGTGTGACACATTTTCACACTTTTCGCAGAGGGTCAGGCCACTTTTTTACATTAACACGTCAGTCTTTCTGTTAACATTCAGTATTTCTGACTCTTGACTCTCTTTGGGAATACTCTGTTTGACAGTGAAATACTTAAAAGACCAGACTTAGAAATCAAAGTCAAATATCTTTGGATACTTGGGCACTCTAATACAAATATTATGGAAGCAAATGATGTACAGCAAATGATGTATTGAAACATAGAAACATGATGACAGAAAAAGACCACATGGCCTATCTAGTCTGTCCTTCCATATCAACAACTACAACAGTCCACTTTTTACCTTTAGAGATCCTCTGTGTTGGTCCCATGCTTTTTTGAATTCAGTTACTGTCCTCATCTCTACCACCTCCACTAGGAGACTATTCCATGGATCCACTACTCTTTCCGTAAAGAAATATTTCCGCATATCACTCCTGAATCTATCTCCCTTCACCCTCATCCCATGTCCCCTCGTAGCAAAACTTGCTTTCAATTGAAAGAGGCTCTCTCCCTGAACATTTATGCCACGGAGGTATTTAAACATCTCAATCATATTACCTCTATCCCGCCTTTCCTCTAAGGTGTACATATTAAGATCCTTAAATCTGTCCTCATATGCTTTATAATGAAGCCCACTAATCATTTTAGTAGCCACCCTCTGCACTGACTCCATCCTATTCACATCCTTTTGAAGGTGCGGTCTCCAGAATTGCACACTATAATCCAAATGAGGTCGCACCTTGCTTCTTGATCAGTGTAAAGGTTGTGCAAGAGAACTATCAGGTGTTTTGGTATATCCATGCTTCTTAATGTGGCCCAGTTTCTCATGGTTTACACAGTCAAAAGCCTTGCTGCAGTTGATAAAACACATATAGATATCCTTTTGGTATTCTTTTGTCTTTTCAAGGATCCATCTCACATCTACAATGATGTCCCTCGTTCCTCGCCCTCTTCTGAAACCTGCTTGCACTTCAGGCAGTTCTCGTTCCAGGTATGGTTGTAGTCTCTGCTGAATAATCTTGAGTAGAACCTACTTGGATCAATTATCAATAAAGAAATGACACGCAATCAAGAAATCTGCCGACACATTGCTCTTAGGAAAATGGTTATGAAGGACCTAGACGAGATTCTCAAGTGGAGATGTCTCTCTCCATACAAAGACTCGACTTATTCAAGCCATGGTATTTTCAATAACATCATATGGATGCGAAAGTTGGATAGAGAAAAAGATAGACAGGAAGAAAATCTATGCCTTTGAATTATGGAGCTGGCGGCGAATACTGTGTATACCATGGACTGCCCGAAGAACAAACTAGTCAGTACTAGAGGAGATCAAACCTAAGCTTTCTTTAGAAGCTCAGATGACAAGACTTCGACTTTCATACCTTTGACACAACATGCGAAGAGAGAGATCATTAGAGAAAGACATCATGCTTGGCAAGGTAGAAGGTCAACGCAATACAGAAAGGCCAGAAATGAGATGAATCGATATAATAACAACAGTTATGGGTGCCACTCTATCAACAATGAGCTGCTTGACTGAAGACCGAACACAGTTTAGGACAACTATCCAGAGGGTCGCTATGAGTCAACACCGACTTGACGGCACTTAACAACAACAATCTGTATGTGCATGCATCTTGCTTGCTCTCCATTAGCATAGACCTTTTGTGCACACCCTATCTGCATACAGTTTGCGCGAGTTCTGTGTTTAGCACATGGTTTCTATATATGTTTAAGGCTGTTGCTAAGACAATAGAAGGTTGAGTAACTTGCCCAATATCAAATCCTGCTGCTGCTCACTTCTATAAATCCAGGCTCCCCGCCTGCTGCTCTAACCATTAGGCTGCTCCTCCAGTTCATATGGTAGCATACAAGGCCCAAAATGTCCAGTTTAATTTCTGGTGCAATGCCACAGACACCAGTCCATTGCTGCCTTTACTGCTGCTTTAAGTCTATTCACTGAAGATTCTCTGTTAGGACTTTGGTGTCCACCACATCTGTTGCCTGGTTATTCCATGCATCCACCTGTGAAAGATTTTCTAATATTGCTTGCGAGTCTGACCCCCCAAAGATGGTGGCATATGACTCTGACTACAGACATGATGTATGCTATAAATACTGCTAATTAGCAGTCTCTAGTTTCACTTTCAGTCTACTGAGTGGGTGCCTAGAGGCGCAATATAAGCCAGCAGGGGGGTGGAAAAACACAAGGAAGTGCATTCGGGGACTTTCCACTGTACTCTGCCCACAGGCAATTAACTTCAGCACAAGTTCTTTCACTTCTGCTTTAAAACGAACTTGAAATAATAACTAGCAAAACGTATTATTGTGGAAATCCCCTTGAAGAACATAAAGCTATGATTTCTGATCATGCAATCTTCTGGTAGCCAGGATCTGCACTGCTGGTCTGCCTGCCTAAATCAGTAGCCGTCACTGCATTGATATGGGAGGCAAGCGAGAAGAGCAGAAGCCAAGCTAAGGCTGCACTGCGCGTCCACCATCACTAGAGCCAAGCAAAGGAAGAAGCAGCAGAGCGTGAACAGCTGAGCGGGGATGGCAGCCGTGCAAGCAAATCATGATTCTCCACTCCTAGTGTCAGAGCGCAGGGCATCGCCCCCCGGTGCAGGTGCAGGTGCCGCGGGCATCCCCCTCTCTTACCCAGCAGACGATTCTCAGCACGGTCTGAGGCCGCATCAGGAACTCCAGAGGCTCAAAGGAGCCCCCGGCCCTGCCGGCTCCGTACGACGCTCCCTCCATAGTCGCTGCTGCTGCTGCTGCTGCTGGTGGTCCGGCGCCTCGCCCGCTCCTCTCGCTGCAGCAGCGCGCCTGCGCGCGAGCCAGTACCTGGTGCGCACGAGGCTCCCGGGGAGAGTCCCTGCGCGAGGGCTGCGGGCGCCGCCGCGCGACGTGTGCAGGAGGGGAGGGAGCGCGGGCGCCAGTGATGCCCGGGGTGGCCCATCTGAAGGCGTGAGATCAGGGCACTGTATCGCTTCGCAAACAAAATGAGCAATGCGATGGGATATGGACGAAATATGACGGCGGGTTTCAAAGGAGTTTGCCCTGGGTAAGCTCCCGGGGCTGAAAAGTGCCTGCCATTCGGTGGCCACAGTTATGGGCACACCTGTTTTTATTTTAAAGAAAAAGGGAGGAAGCAGGGGCTCAGCCAAGGAGCTTTGATTCTGAAATCCCTGCTTGCAGTCGTATAACCAGAGATGATGATGGGGGGGGGGAGGATCTCCATGGTTAACGGGTGGGTAGGTGGGCATTAGGCATACAGGTCTGAGCCATGGCAGTGGCGCTCTTATTCAGAAATAATGCCTCAGTGTTTAAACAACCAACGTCTAAACAGACTGCAATAGCTGTCATGCATCGTAGGTGACCAGGGCCAGCATGACCATCAAGTGAACTAGGTCTGAGGGTGGCCTATTGCCCCCACTGCCACCCCTCCTCCTTGGGACCTCCTGCAGCAGCAATGCCTTTAAACAGCACCACTGCACTTACCGAAACCTCCAGGCTTCACGGCTGTTTGTGCTTCTCCCCCTTCATCATAGACTTCCTCTTTGCATGTAAACAACTAGGATATGATTTTATTTGATGTAGCTGTATGGTAAATGGATCTCACTCTGAGGAGAAGGATGTTACCAGTGGTGTGCCATAGGGATCTTTCTTTCGATTCTTTTTAACATCTTTGTTAGTGGTATTGCAGAAAGGCTGCCGGGTAAGGTTTGCCTCTCTGCGGATGCTACCAAAATCGGCCATATTTTAGACACCCAGGAAGGAGTAGATAGCATGAGGAGGGATCTAGCTCAACTTAAAGAATGGTCGAGAATTTAGCAGCTGAGATTTAATGCTAAAAAATGCAAGGTCATACATTTGGACTGCAAATATCCAAGGGGGCAAAGTACTTCTGTCCATGAAAGAAGAGTGGTACCTGGGCATGATTGTTTGATTATCTTAAAGTGGCTAAACTGGTGAAAAAGATGATGGCGATGCTTGGGTGCATAGGTGAGGAAGGGTCAGCAGAAAAAAAGGACGTAATAGTGCCTCTGTATAAGTCTCTAGTGCGACCTCATTTGGAGTATAGTGTGCAATTCTGGAGACCACAACTTCAAAAGGATATGAACAGGATGGAGTCAGTGCAGAGGGTAACAACTAAAATGGTCATTGGTGTTCATTATAAAGCATATGAGGACAGACTTAGGGGTATGTTTACTAAACCGCGCACACGTGCGCGGCGCACAAGAGTGGACGCTAATGATGCACTTAAGTGCTCTTAAGCGCCGCGCACGCATGCGCGTCACATTAACGGGCCGGCGCACGCGTGCAGGGTGCTCATGTGCGATAGAGGCGGGGAAACGCTTACGGAGGGCGGAGGAAGGCTCCCGAGGGGCAGGGGGACGGGGTCAATGGGTGGAGAGTGGGAGGGGAGAGGCTCCCCGCACAGGAGTGGGGCTGAATCTCAGCATTAAAAATACCGCGAGTGAAACCCTCGCGTTAGAGCCCATTTAAAGGGAAGAGAAACCATTTCCGTCAGCAATGTACAGCAAAACCGGGGAAACCTGAAAAACGTGAGCAGTGTGATACATGTGCACAGAACAAAATAGCAAATATAAATTGAAAATGACCACAAAAAATTCCAAATAAATCATAATCCAGCTGGGCAACAGTGATATTAATGGGCAACCAGAAAAAACACTCCCAGGAAAGCTCCAAAAAAAAAAAGAAATGATTTTTGGAAGGGTCTACGCTCCGTAGACTCGTTCAAAAATCACTGCATTTTAATGGAGCTTTCCTGGGAGTGTTTTTCATGTTGCCCATTGATATCACTGTTGCCCAGCTTGGTTTTGTTTTTTCCCCTTTTTTGGAGGTCATTTTTGAGGTTTAATTGCACCCCTGTCCCCATACAAGGTAAAAGAGCCCACAGTAAAATTGTGCAGAGCAGGGTGTCTGACTCGTGCAGCCAGGTTTCCTATCTCCAGAGACTGCACTGTCTCTGTGGCCACAGTGTGGTGCAGCAGACACAGCCAGTGCCTGTAGGACCAGAGGGTCACAGGTTCAAATCCCAGCTGGGGCTCCTGCCAACCCAGTCCCCATTGTTTTACCCACCACTAAACAGTGATAGTACAGACACTCCTGTATGGCAGAGAACATAAGCATGGTTCCAACACCTATATTTTACCCCACACCGCACACAAACCATAACAATGGGCATTACCGACAGCCGAGTCCCCCAAATTCAGTCCTGGACTGCCACAACTCAATCAGGTCATATGCTTTTTCCAGATAGGGACATGTCTACATGTTGGCGGAAGGGTACAGGTGGTGGAGGGGGCAGTGGCTGCAAACCACAGCAGACAGTGGCCTAGGCCTGTGCAGGCTGGCATCGTCCACCGTAACAGACAGGCTCTGTCGGATGTACAGTCATGGACTCCCCAGGGAACACAGCATATCTGTGGCAACACGGTGGTGCAGTGCACACAGACAGTGTGTGCTGGAACAGAAGGTCACAGGTTCAAAGCCCAGCTGGGGCTACTGCCAATCCAGTCCACATATTTTTCCTACAACTAAACCGTGATAGTAAGGAGAAACCTTTATTGCTGAGAACATACGCATGGTTCACACGCCTATATTTTACCACACCAAACACAGACACCATAAACAGCCGCATTACCCAGAGCAGAGTCTCCCAAATGCAGTCCTGGAGGGCCCCACACCATTCAGGATCCATGCTGCCTCTACTAAAGATGCCTGTGCTGCATATCTCTGCACCACCCCCATGGTATGCTGATGTAGCTCATGCATATTTATGAGGGACAGCATGAAAACCCGAACAGTGGTTGGAACACCAGGACTGGAGTTGGGACACTCTGCCGTAAAGCAGCAGCCAACAGGGCCAGCCACCCCCCCCCCCCCCAGGCCCCATTGGCCAATGCCTCCTAGAGAGGCAGGACATTGGGCCCTGCCTGTATCCCCCAATACTAGCAGTTGCATACCTTAGCACTGCCACCCTACACCTGGGTATATGGTACACAGCTATCAAACGTTGCCCATGATAACTGGCAGATATCAATTCCTACGTTAAGCACATGTTGCTCATTGACCTCCACCATAACAATCATTGTGATGTCTGCGGTGTGCGCTGCAGGTCTGGTCTCTGACAGTGTTTACCACCCTGGAGAGTGACCCCCAACAGTAGTGCGTCCCATATCCATGCCTGTACTGTGCCCAGGACTGGTGTGGTGGGTATGGCTGCTGGACTCCTCTATAGTAGCACAATGCTGGCATAGGTGTGGGGGTGGCTGTCTGCCTATCCAGAGTGTGGTGGCTGCAAACACCTTCCACAGCCCACACTGCCAGCAATGTTGCCAGTATTGGGCTGCCAATGTGCATAATGAGGAGCAAGGTACCATGGGTATAGGCCGGACAGGGTGGCCTGGCCAGGGTGCATCTGCACAGGGCATAGGGCACTGACTGGGACATATTAGTGCCCGGCCACCACCTACACAGACAGGGTGACCTCAGTATGTCCTGCTGAGAGATCACTCTCACCCTGACTGTGCAGTGACCACAGCATGGCTAGGCACCCCCATAGTGCTATATAGTATTTCTCTCATGTGATAGATATAGGTTTCCTTTTGGGGTCCAGTCACTGATGTAACTGCTTGCTGTGTATGCTGACATCCCAGTTCTGGGTGCATGCATCTCCACTGGGAACATGCACTGTGGACTAACTAGCACACTGTTTGCAGCTGGTATGTGTCTTGATGGAGCAGCTTGTGGGGTGCAGTGGCTGATGACTTGCTGCAGGAGAATATCAGATAGTGTGGGGTGCAGCTCACCATATCCAGGCCTAATGTCTGTCTGCTATTGTGGTATGGATGTGTATAGAGCTGCATTGACTGCCCTGTGGGGTGTCTGTTCCTCAGCAGGACCAGGGTTGATGGTCCCCTCTACTGCCACCTTTGCAGGGAGGTAGAATGTGGATCTATTGATGGGAGACCCTGTTTGCCACCCTCAGCCCTGGAGGAGGGGGGGGTGGTGGTACATAGCCCACCTAGGGGTCCATAGGGGCTACACCTGACTGAAACAGACAGAGATATCCAAAGTGTTTGTGCAGAAACTACCTATCTCATACATTAACACTGCTTTGGACCTCCGGCATGGCCTCTTTCAGCCATGGAAGGTGTTGTGGACCTGGTCCTGGGTGCCTCATTGCACCCTCAGGGTGAGCACAGTACCCGCACAATGTGACGGTGTGTAGCTACTCTGAGCCAGTAAAACACACGGTCAGTACCCCCCTACCAGGCCGAGGTGGTGTGTGGGTGCACATGGTCACTTCCCTCTACCGGGCCGAGGTGCTGTGGGGCTGCATTGCCCATCTTGTGTTAATCTCTGGACAGCTGATTTGCATGTGCAGTGCATCATGGGTATGGGTAGGCTAACCCTATCCTGGTGACCACAGCAGACTGTCTGTGTGGTGACGTGCATGCTCTCTACAGCCAGCCAGGGGCTTGCTAGCAGCTATAGAGCTGTAGCCCAATGGTTACTGCACTGCCTCTGAAACCAGAGATCATGGGTTCAAACCCACTGTGGGGCTATTTGATAGGGTTGTCCAACACATTATCTTTTTTTAATGTACATATTTTGATGCCAGCAAAAACACCCTCAGCGTACTGTACCCATAAGGTGCCTCTGAGGGTGCTTTATAGGGCACCCTATAGGGAACCTTATGGTTCCCATCCATATAAGGTGCACTATACATTCTCCTGTGACGCAACCTATAGGGTGCCCTATAGGGGACATGTTAGGGTGCTGTGGCGGACAGTGCAATTTATAATGTGCCCTATGGAGTGCCTTATAGGGTGCCTTATACGGCACCTTCAATTACGGCACGTGAGGGCGTGTTTGCTGGCAGCAATTAATAACATAAATATAAAGTGCTGCAGGACAAAATATGTACAATGCAAAGCTGATACCACAGCCAGCCTTACGTATTAGGCACACTGGGGAGCAAACGCATGACCCCTGTATCAGCAGTCAGTGCCTTAACCATTGTGCTCCACTGCTGCTCCTCCTTGCCTGTCAGCGCACCTACGTATGCTTTTCATTCCTTAAACTGCACAGTGCTGCCATAAAAAACAGTACACTGACCTTGCGGTACCTCATACGGCACCCTCTAAAGCGCCCTATAAGCAACAATCTAGGGTGCCTTGGCTGACAGTGCACTTTAAAATGTGCCTTATAGGGCACCTGCTGTTAACACGCTTTGGGAGTGCGTTTGCTAGTAGTGGTAATTAAAATATGAATAAAATGCCTCCTAAAGCAATCTTCCCCATAATATGTTATGCCTCAGCCAGCCTTGTTCATTGGGCACTTTGGGGGATTGAACCCCTGATCCCTGCACCATTGGTCAGTGTCTTAACCATTATGCTGTGGTTCTGTTCCTGTGATTGCACATCAGCGTGCCGCCTTATGCCGCTCAGTATTACTATGCCGCCAAAAACATCAGCACGCCGCCTTATGACACCCAGTATTTCTGTGCCTCATAAATTACTGCCTCAGCCAGCCAGCCGTCTTCATAGGGCACTGTGGGGGATCGAACCCCTGAGCCCTGTACCGTTGGTCAGTGTCTTAACCATTGTGCTGTAGCTCTGCTCTTTTTCTTGCACTTCAGCGCGCCACTTATGCCTCTCGCGCAGCTATCCCATGCGCTAAGGTGCAGGGCGAACATGGGCGCCGCGCACCTTAGCGCATATGTAAATTACAGCGTTTCTTCTTCAGCGGGGAACGCCCACTCCTTATATGGCACCCGCACACTACCGCGGCCCGCACTTTACCGGGTTTTAGTAAACATACCCCTTAAAGATCTTAATATGTATATGTTAGAGGAAAGGTGGGATAGAGGAGATATGACAGACACATTCAAATATCTCTGTAGCATAAATGCACAAGAGGAGAGTCTGTTGATTGATAACAACCTAGCAGTAAATTTCAACAAAACAGAGGCATTAATCATCACCAGACACACATCATTTCACCCCCACAAGAAATCTGCCTATCGCATCACACCATAAAAGTACAAAAAGAGATCAAATCCGTTGGCGTTATCTTGGACCAAAACCTCACACCACAGACTCAAATAAAGAAAACCAAAGCAAATGCCTACCACAAAATGAGGCTACTCAAAAACCTGAATCAGTTACTCAGCCATAACCTGTTTCGCACTATCTTTGTTAGTGATATAGCGGAAGGGCTGTCAGGTAAGGTTTGCCTCTTTGTAGATGATACCAAAATCTGCAATAGAGTAGACACCCAGGAAGGTGTAGATAACATGAGGAGGGATCTAGCTAAGCTTGAAGAATAGAATTTGGCAGCTGAGATTAAATGTTAAAAAATGCAAGGTCATGCATTTGGGCTGCAGCAATCCAAGGGAGCAATATGGTATAGGGGATGAAGTACTTTTGTCCACTGAAGAGCGGGGCCTAGGCATGATTGTGTCTGATGATCTTAAAGTAGCTAAACAGGTAGAAAAGGCGACGGCAAAAGCTAGAAGGATGCTTGGGTGCATAGGGAGAGGAATGGCCAGCAGAAGAAAGGAGGTGATAGTGCCTCTGTATAAGTCTTTGGTGTGACCTCATTTGGAGTATTGTGTGCAATTCTGGAGACCGCACCTTCAAAAGAATAAAAATAGGCTGTAGTTGGTACAGAGGGTGGCTACTAAAATGGTTAGTGGTCTTTGTTATAAAGCATATGAGGACAGACTTAAGGATCTTAATATGCACACCTTAGAGGAAAGGCGGGATATAGGTGATATGACTGAGACGTTTAAATAACTCCATGGCATAAATAGACAGGAGGAGAACCTCTTTCGATTACAAGCAAGCTCTGCTACAAGGGGACATGGGATGAGGGTGAAAGAAGTTAAGATTCAGGAGCGATATGCGGAAATATTTCTTTATGGAAAGAGTGGTGGATCCAGGGAATAATCTCCCAATGGAGGTGGTAGAGATGAGGATAGTATCTGAATTCAAAGAAGCATGGGACAAACACAGAGGATCTCTAAAGGAAAAAAGGGGATGGTTGTAGTGGTTGATATGGAAGGACAGACTAGATAGGCCATGTGGTCTTTTTCTGTCGTCATGTTTCTATGTTTCTTTCAAGCAATTGTCACACCAACCCTGGGATTACTGCAACATGATTTACCAAGGTTTACTAAAAAGCTCCATCTATCCCTTGCAATTAGCACAAAACACAGCTGCCCGTATACTCACCGGTACTCACCAACAAGACCATATCACCCCCATGCTCAACCAATTGCACTGGCTCCCAATACACTTCCGCGCCAAGTACAAAACAATCCCTAATAATCCACAAGATCATACGCAAATCCTCGGCAAATATTCTACAGGAACTAATCAACCAAGACACCAGCAGACGCCCCAAGAGATCAAGCAATAAAAATATGATCATCACCCATCTGGAATACAAGAAATCAAAGCAGACCACCTCTCCCAGAGCACTATGGAAAACCCTACCGGAGACATCAGATCAACTGTGAATATCAAGGATTTCCGCAAAAAACTAAAGACTTACCTCTACTCTGAATACTTTGGACACATCACTTAAACCATACATAAACCTTCAGGCACATGCCACCCTAACAGACAAACCCACTGTATATACCGCATTGTATATAGTCCCCCCCCCCCCCCCACAAGTTGAAATATGTAAATAGGTTATCATTATCTAACCATGTTTAATGTAGCAGTCAACATTTGTTTATCTTTTGTCGCCTGCATACGTTTAATGTTCACTATAAACCGCTCTGAAGGATAGAGCGGTATAGAAAAACTGTTAAATAAATGAAGTATAAGTTCTACAACGAAGGAGCATAGGATGAGAGTGAAAGGGAGTAATTTGCAGAAATATTTTCTTGATGGAAAGAGTGGTGGATCCGTGGAATAGTCTCCCAGTGGAGGTAATAGAGATGAGGTACCAACAAAAGAGCACAAATCCACGTGCTGACTTACAAACCCAGTCTAAGACGTGGACAGCAATAGGAGGACGTTCTTTATTGATCTAAAAAAGCCTATGGCCCGACACAGGCCGTGTTTCGTTGCCTTCTTCAGGGGCAGGCTACATAAATAAAAATAATAATTAAATAAAAACATACACAAATGACATTAAACCCAACATGAGACCTAAAAAATGAATGCAAATTAAAACTCAATAAATAATTACTTAAGAACATCAATGCAACCATAAGTAATAAAACAAAGATCAGCACTGCAAACAGACATAACTCAACTTATAACACCCCATCTATAAAATGTAACCATCTATCAGTTAAAGCTTAATAACCCATAACATATATTGATTACCATCAAAAGGGTATATATATTAACACTTAAAAGATAATCATAAATAATATCAAATAAATAGTTAATACACATAAATTAATTAAAACGACATAAAAAACATACATATCACACCATAAAAATACAAGGCATACCTTTATCAACTGGCTAAACCTCCAAGACACTGTAATTGCTAAAGAGGGACAAGGAAGAGAAGCCACATGGGTAAGTGAACCACCAAAAAAGGAGATCATCAAAACTACACGGGGCTATACACTTAATTAAAAAAATAATAAATAAGTAAATAAAAAATGAACATATCAGAATCATGCTACCTGAAATGTCATTGGATCTCACTTGGAACAAAAGTAGTCAAGGTGGCAGGTGCTAAAAACTATAAAACGAAAAATCATTATAAACTAGACGCCATCATTATGCACTTTTTCAAACTACCAACCCATAGGTAATAACACATTGCCGTGCGTGCTGGCCCCTGTCTATAATGATTAAAACCCCCCCGAAAGGGGAAGGCACACTAACATGGCATTTCACAGATCACAAAAACAATTGCCATAATCTTTTTTAAAGAACTTACTAAGTGTTGCCAAAAACCCCAATTTCAATACCAAATTATTCAAATGAAAAAAGGGAGCCATACTTGTGCTGCCGCACTAGACTTCGGGTGGCCCTACCTAACGTACATAACCATGCTCAAAAAATCACATCGTGCCTCAACATAATATCAGAATTGCCAATGGTGCATACAAGGTTAAAATTAGAGCCTTAAAAGTTCTAAACTTCATCCATAGAATGACTATCTCACGTCATTTTCTGCCGCCGCCACACTTCCATAATGTCATGCCGTTAAAACACACCACCATCGTGCCCAGACATCTACTACTTATTCAATACCACCGCAATTGTTAAAACACCGAAAAAATGGATTCAAATAATTTCTACAACTTACTTTTCGACGTTCCACACTGCGCACCCTACCCTCTACTAAACACGCATGTGAACTTAAAAAAACGCCAGAGTGTGCACCTTAAGGAACCGCATTATGCTAATAATGTGGGAGGAGTTGTTTATCAATTCATCGCGCATTAAAATCAACTAATAGCCAATATACCAAAACCAGCAACAGTACACTAATATTAAAAACACCAAACCTTTTAAAAAATGTAAAATCTTAACCATAAGGACAATGGAATGAAAACAACAAGGAAAGACAGATGCTGGAGGGACTCACTTGCGACACTCCACATTATGCTCCCTAAATGCTACCAGCTCCGTATGTAACAGGAAAAGACGACAGAGTGTGTCCCATACAACTCATATTATCATCCCTTTATAATACTACAAAAACCTGATATTACAGATAACAACCAAATCATTCTAACGGCATAGTCAAAACTGCATTACTCCGTCCATGTATAACATCTATTCAAGACCATCCATGTAAAATCACCCAAATGAAAACCTCCATATTAATCCAAATACAATGACCCTAAAACTACCTAAACACTAACCAGTATAATAAGAGGTGTGCTTAACCAACCGAATACCCCGATTATTATGCATATGCTGATTAGCCAGTCTACATATATACTAAAAAACCAGGGGTCTATGAAGTAATTGAGGACTGGAGCATAACCATTAAACACAAACCTGGCATAATACACCAATAAGAAAAAAACTATCAGGATGCGCAATTGATAGTATCCTTACAAAAATACAGATAAATTAATATCCATATTTAATCCATTAGGATACAAACAATCAAGATTAAAAATATACCGCTCTTCCAGACAACGAATGGACCCCTCAACATCTCCCCCCCTCCAACAGTGGCCAGTCTCGGTCATACATACCTAGCAGATCTCTAGAGGAAAAAAAGGGACTATAGTAGTTGATATGGAAGGGCAGATTAGAGAGGCCATATGTTTTTTTTCTGCTGTCATGTTTCTAAATAAATAAACTCCAAATGCAATTTATTTTTGTACCTTTAGGGTCTGGTAATTTTATTTTTCTAATCAGTTAGGAAAAGGGTTGGGGGTGAGGGGAGGAACAGACCAAGACCAAAGTCCTTTTCTAGTGCTTTCTTTTTCCATTTTCTGTTTCTTCTTTCCGCCTGTTTTCTTCCTTTCATCATCTACATCTCCTTTTGACAATGATTTTTCCCTTTCATCTTTTTATTCTTTCAAACCCAACCAAAGTTGGAAAGAATTATATAAAAGGAGTCGAGAATGTTTGTCTGTCTGGGGGCAAAATAACTCTCCAAAACTTTAACAGAATGGGATGAAACATAGGTGAAGGCAGCTGGGGCACTTGCAGCTAATTAAGTAGTTGGCTAATGAATGGAAGAAAAAGCCAGAGAGACAGACAGACAGGCAAGGAAAGTTCAGACAGAACTCTAGCAACAAGCCTGAATGACAGTTTTAAGAAGAAAACCCTTAGAGGGGATATACTTGAGGTTTAGTTGCTCTAGCTTTATGTTTAAGGAATGCAGAAATAGTGTAAAGTAGCTTGACTAGAAGCCATAGGGAAGCAATTAGGAGTAACCTAATCAGAATTAAAAATCATGACTTAAAGCTGTGCAAGGAAAAGGCATAGGAGATAGGCAATAATATTTATATTATAGGATTCCTTCCTGAAGCTTATCCTATCTGGGACTTTGCTGTTCAAAGCTGCAACTGTGAGTCTGCCAGTTTTGTCCATGATTCGGTTGTGTGGAGAAGTAACCTAATAGTTAGAACAGTGGGCTGGAAATGAGGAAAGCCACGGTTCAAATCCTACTGCTACTCCCTATGATCTTGGGCAAGTCACTTAGCCCTCCATTGCCTCAGGTACAAACGTAACGTATAAGCCCTCCGGGGACAGGAAAATATCTACTATACTTCAGTGTAACTCATCATGAGCTGCTACTGAAAAAGGCATGAGACAAATCCCTGTTGTTCAAAGCCAGAGTCTGCAGTTTAGACCAGGGACCACCCCAGAAATATTGTGATTTGAGGAATGAACTTTGGATTACTTTGTGCGAGTGGCTGTTTATTAACCATGGGAAGTTGTTAGTAAGAAGTCTATGGAGAAACTACCCAGTGTGGGGAGAATTTAGTGTTTATGTACATAAGTTAGAAAGTACATGCAAACACACGTGAATAAACCTAGAAAATGTGTGGATAATCAACAACAGGTATAAATATCAATGATCTGATTTATTGACTTAATATCCTGCTCTACGCAAAGCATCATAGCAGATTACAATTTAAAATAGGCTAATGCACAGTCATACATAATTAAAACCAGAATCAAATAACAGTTTAAATGCAATGCAATTAAACCACTACAGTCTTCAACAAAAGTAAAAAACATCTAGCCTATTGCCCAAAACTGTCATCAAATAACATGCCTTAAGCAATTACCTAAATTGCAGATAATTAATATTTTCTCTTGACGAGTTTATAAATAGTAGCTAAGGAGCATGTTTACTAAACACCGTACCAATAACACACATGTGGGCTGCTTTACCAGTGTGGGGCTCATCGCTAACTGTAGGGGGCGGGTACCATGGAGACTAATGCCACCCACTGAGGTGGTGTTAAGCACACCTGTGCTGATGGCACCAAGTGCGGTCAGCGTGTGCTGCTAATACTTGCGCTAGTGCCTGCAATCTACTCTTATCCCACCCAGTCCCCGCTACCAGGGGTTTAGCTTGGGAGTCCAGTGCTACCCTGGTAGCCTAGTTTAGTAAATATGCCCCTAAGCTCTCCCTCTCAACCGAATCATGGACAAAGCTGGCAACACAATATAACCCTGCTGGGATGAATGTAAAGCACAGATTGGCTCATAGTTTAGCCAAATATTCCATAGAAGCCCTATCAATACAGTAAACAGACTATTTTAAAATGAACTCTTTCCCCAGTGCAACGCTTTCAAACGGAAGGTGACAGAGCACTGACTCTGTAACCGCTTTTTAAGCTGCTGAATTTTGTATCATTTGCAGTCAAACTATTACAGGCTAAACCAACATAACAGCATTGCAATAATCAAATTAGCTCAACACTAGCATCACACTCATGTTAATTAATTAGCCTTGTCGAAATATCTTACAGCTTATGAACCATGTTTAGGCCAAAATAGCAGGAGCGAACAACTGCCAAAATTTGTCTAGCCCCCTTAAACTGGGGGATCTAATTTTACCCCTAGGCTTGTAATAAATTATTCTGACTCTTGTAACCTCAGTACCACTAATGTGGGGTATTTAGTCAGCACCCTATTTCTTCTTGACACCCATAATATGGCAGAATTTTCAGGACTCAGTTTTAAACAATGTCTATACCAGCAGTCCACTACTCTGAACATTCATTGAGATCACTAATGCATCAATTTCCTGGGGTTATTTTCAAAGTAGAGGTATGCAAATGCTGGGAGTGGACTAATAGTGAGAGCAGTGGGCTAAGACAGGTTTGAAGCTCACTGCCGCTCTTTGTGATCTTAAGCAACTCACTTAACCCTCCATTGCCTCAGATCAGGGCTGGATTTACCTTGAGTGAGGCCCTACGCCAACAAAAATTGTGGGCCCCCAGCAGGGGCGGCCCAAGGGGGGTGCGGGGCCTCATTTGCATAAGGGGCCTCATTTGCATAAATATTTGCATAATGTTACCATATACTAACTTTTAGTAAACGTGCCTCTTAATGAGTGTATGGATAAAGAAAGACTAAAAGATTTCTACATTATTATAATCCAGTGCCAACTGCCAGACACATTAGGAACTAATACAAACACTGCCCATTTAGAACCCATAGTAAACCCGCCGTATCCTAACAGCACTACCAGGACTCACAAAGCACCATACCCTACCAATCAAAAGGCAACACTGCAAATATTAAACCAATACATTTCAGAGAACAACAATACATGACCTACTGGGGAAAGAGAACAAGTGGCAATGTCAAATAGGAATTATATAAACAGAACACCTCAGCTCAGTTACACATGCAGAACATAGACCATCACCAAACAAGTAATCACAATTTAGAAACAGGAAGACAATAATTAAACTGGGAATCCCAAAAGCCAAACTTGGAAAGTACAACACTGTAGAAATAAAACTATACATTAATTTGCTCTTGAACTAAACAAAGTGCAGACGTTAATGATGCACATTTACCAGAGCTGACATATTCCAATTAATAAATTCAAAATAAAGAGATATTTTTCTACCTTTTGTGCATTTTTTTCAGCTGCAATTGCTCCAGCCACTTTCTTCTGGTTTCTTTGTGTCTTCTGCTAACTCTCCATCGTCTGCTGTCCATTTGTCCTTTCTTCTCTCTTCTAGATTTTTTTCCATTCTCTCTACATCTGCTTTAACATACTAATCTTTCTCCTTTTGCTCTTTCCTCATTCCTATTTCATCCACTCAAATTTTACCCCTCCATCCTCAATCCCCACTTACTCTCCCAATACCCGGCCAATTGTAGATTTTTTATCCCTCCCACACAAAATATTTTTCCCTTCTCCATTTTACTCTTCCAGCCCCATCCCATTCTAATCCTCCCCCCAACATCAGCTCCCTTCTAGTTCCAGCCTCACCCAGCATCCATTCCCTTCTAGTCCCTGCATCAGCCCATTTCCAGTCCTAGCCACCCATCAGCCCATTTCCAGTCCTAGCAACCCCCCAACCCAATACCAGTCCTAGCCCCCCATCAACCCACTTACAGTCCTAACCCCCATCAACCCATTTTCAGTTTAAGCCCCCCCTATAACCCATTACCAGTCCTAACCCCCATCAGCCCACTTCCAGTCCTAACCCCATCAATCCATTTCCAGTCAGCCCCCATAGCCCATTGCCAGTCCTAACCCCCCATCAGCCCACAGCCCATTACCAGTCCTAACCCCATCAGCCCACCTCCAGTTTTAACCCCCCCAGCCCATTTCCAGTCCTAGCCCCCCCATAGCCCATTACCAGACAGCCCCCATCAGCCCACAGCCCATTACCAGTCTTAACCCCCCCAAAGCCCATTACCAGTCTTAACCCCCCCCCCAAAGCCCATTACCAGTTCTAAACCCCTCCAACAGCCCATTACCAGTCCTAACCCCATCAGCCCACCTCCAGTCTTAACCCCCCCAGCCCCTTTCCAGTCCTAGGCCCCCCATAGCCCATTACCAGACAGCCCCCATCAGCCCACAGCCCATTACCAGTCTTAACCCCCCCCCCCAAAGCTCATTGCCAGTTCTAAGCCCCCCCAACAGCCCACAGTCCATTACCAGTCCTAACCCCATCAACCCACCTCTAGCCTTAACCCCCCCAGCCCATTTCCAGTCCCAGCCCCAGCCCCCCCCAATAGCCCATTACCAGTCCTACCCCCCCACCCCCGTCGGCCTAAAGTAAAATTTAATTTAAAAAAAAAAAAAAACCTGCTGGCTGCTGCCGCGGGGCCCCCTCTGCTGCCGCGGCAGCACCGACTGACCCGCGGGGGCCCCCTCTACAAGCTGAATCCGTCGGTTCGTTCCTTCCTCCCTCCCTCCCTCCGTGCACGCTGTGAGAGGCGCGAAGGCAGAGTGTCTCCCTCGCGTCTCTGTTAAGCCCGCAGGGGCTGATGGGAACCCATCAGCCCCTGCGGGCTTAACAGAGACGCGAGGAGACACTCTCCTTTCGTGTCTCTCACAGCCTGCACGGAGGAAGGGAGGAACGAACGAACCGACGGATTCAGCTTGTAGAGGGGGCCCCCGCGGGTCAGTCGGTGCTGCCGCGGCAGCAGAGGGGGCCCCGTGGCGGCAGCCAGCAGGTTTTTTTTTTAATTTTATTTTAAAAAAAATTAACTTGTTCTTTTTTTGTGGGCCCCTGCCAGCTGTGGGCCCTACGCCATGGCGTACATGGCGTATAGGTAAATCCGGCCCTGCCTCAGATACAATTAGATTGTGAGCCCTCCTGGGACAGGGAAACACCTACTGTACCTGAATGTAACTCGCCTGAACTAAGGAAAAAAGGCGGGAGCTAAATCCAGCTCCTTTCCCCCTACTTTATTTTGAAATTTTCTATGTATTGGCATTGGGAAAAGGAAGCATGTACTATATATGCAAGCATGCAGTTATAAATTTACCCCCCCTCTCCCCCTCCCCCTCCCAATGCCCCGATTTTATTAAGGCAACATAGGCAGCTATCTGCCTTTGTAAAAGAAGCTCCCTGAAGTATCCCCAGTAGCACACAACTGAAGACCTGTTGCAAGGCAGTGCAGCTATGTACGTGTACTCCAGGCATCTATTTGTACCGTTATTACAAAGCTTAATATGAGACCTTTTGAACAGAGAATCAAAATGGTTTACAAATAAAGTTACAAATTATAGGAAAGGAATGCCATAATTGACCGAAAAGAGATCAAATCAAATGAAACAAAGAGCTTGTCCTCTGGCTTCCTCTTCTCTTTGCCCTTTTCTTCCACTGCCAACTCCAGACTTTGCTCCTTTTACCTCGCTGCTCCTTATGCCTGGAACAGACTCTCTGAATCTGTACATCAGGTCTCATCTCTCCCCTTTCTCAACTCCATGCTAAAGGCTCACCTCTTAGAGGTTGCCCTTGTTCTCAACTTTTGTACTGTCTTAATTAGATTGTAAGCTCTGACAAGCAGGGACTGTCTTTTATATGTATCTCTACAGCGCTGTGTTCGTCTTGTAGCGCTATATAAATGATTAATAGTAATAGTAGATAAACCATATATAAAGGAAAGACTGCCTGCAACTTACTGGTCAAGGCACCACTCAGAGACCTCCGAACGCAAAAGTAAATGGTATGTTTTAAGGGCAGCCCTGAAATTTCATAGGATGCTTCCATGCAAAATGGTAAAGGAAGAGAATTCCAAAAGCCAGAAATTCTGGTAGATTCTTGTCGAGCCTGAGACACTGAGGGAATACAGAGGCGACTATCATGTGCAGAGCAAAGAGCACATGGAATGATAAGGGAAGCCATGTAAGGTTGGTGAACTAGAACTAGGGTTTTAAATTGAATGCAAAGTGAGAGTCAATGATAATGAAAAAATAGTGGAGTGATATGATCATATTTGCCAGCATGGGCAAAAAGCCGAATCACGGTGTCTGAATTGTCTGAAGACATTTGAGTTCCAAGGCTAGAATCCCAGAGTAAACAATATTACAGTAATCCAATTGTGATGCAATAATGATAACATGAATAAGAATCAAGATGAGAATGAACAGCACAGAATTAACAAAGCACAGAGAAAGTGGATTTTCTTTCTGTGGTAATCTGATTGTGAAATGTAAGTTCAGAACCAATATCTACACCAAAGTATTTAAAGGAGTTTATGAGTGACACAGGCTTGCCTTAAAGAACGGGGGCGACCGTAGGGCAGTTAGACCAGACAAGAATCCAAGTAGCTGTTGTTTATTAGGGTTTGATTGGAGATGGTTGGAATGTAAACAGGAAGAAAACTTATCAAGATGATCACTGATTAGAGACAAACTGGGAGCAAGAAAATCCATAAAGGCCACCAGTGAATTATCAACTGCATAAAGAAATGGATACCCAGATCTTGTATTAATGCTACAATATATGCTGAATAAAAGAGGGGCCAGTACCGATCCTTGAAAGAGAGAAGCATCAGTAACTGTGGAGACTGCAAATGAATGTGCGACTGTACCTCCGAGTTCTGCCTATAGACCAACTTCAGGAACATCTGCCCGTGGTCTGCACAAAAGCATACATGTGTTCATTCCATAGGTAAACATGCTTAACACATGGAAAATGCTTTATAAAATGTATTATCTATTTACCACTGGGTGTACAATGGGTATAGCTTGACATAAGTCACTATAGTAACAGCATAACCACAGTAAAATGACCAAAGTGCATTCTAGTAAATTTTGTAAATTCAGCATTAAACATTAAATTAGAACAGTGAAGTAAACTTGGAAATAGGCAAATTAAATTATAGTAATGGCACTGATATGAAACAGTATCGGTAATGTCACAGTAAATGATTTAAAAAGCTTTAATATGATTCAATGTTAGCACAATAAAATTAAACATCATTACCCCCTTTTAGCAGGTCCTCCAATTTGTGGGGCTGAGGGGGACCCAGAGGCCAGGTACAAAACAAACCTGCTGGTGTCTGTGTTAACTGCCCCTCTGTTCTCTTCCCCTGCACAACACAGTGGGAAGGGTCCCTAGGAAGATTCACAACCCCTCCTTCACATGCCTAGTGTCATGGAAAAACAACCCAAACAGTAAACCACAACATGGGAGCTCAAAAACAATTTGGATAAAAATACCCATTTAATGGGCATTCCCCAAACAAACAAAATATACAAAAACTGGATAATGAAAATGATCAGGCGTAAGTCAAATGGTGCAGAACACTGCAGCACAAATCATCACGGGCACTGCAAGATCTGAACACATCACCCCCGTCTTACAACAGCTACACTGGCTCCCAATAATTGCAAGGGCAAAATTCAAAACAATCCTGAACATCTTCAAAATCTACCACCACTGCTCAGCAGATGCGCTCCAGGAAATAATAACCAGGGATATCAACAACAGACCTAGAAGAACCAACAATGGCAACAGGATCAGCACACCCGCAGGCTATCACAAGACCAAGCAAACAATATCTAAGAGAGCTCCCTCACTACTGGCACCTGCACTATGGAACTCCCTCCCTATGGACTTAAGGACCCTAAACGACACCAAAGACTTCCGCAAGGCACTCAAGACTCTTCTCTACCGAGGCCTATGAGCAACCACTTTAAGTGCCCACCACTAGATACCATCCCATTGACCCAACAGCCACCTACACCACCTGACCCTAACTACCCACGCCCATTTAGACCTACAAGCACAGTATTTACGTATGTGAGTCGTATCCCTCCAATTGTGTTGTGATCACTTTGACTGAAGGATAAGGTGGTATACAAATCTGTCTAAATAAATAAATAACGTCCACAAAAAACATTGTTAGATGATGGCATCAAGTATCAAACTTGTCCATAGTCAGAGGGCACTGCCTCGCGCACCTACTATCTCTCTCAAGCTGTGTCTTTTGCAGGAAACGTATTAAACCCTCCTCATTTCTCATGGAGTCTTGATTTACAGGTCAGTGTAAATCACCTCTTCTCTCCTCCCAGTAGGGGGACCTTAGTGGGTCCCCTTCCTTCTTGGTCCTCTTAGTGCAAATAATGCATTCAGGTCAATCGGTGCAAACAATCTCACACTTCCTTCTTTGCACTACTGTCTGTGCCCCCTCTTAGCTCTTTGGTTGTAGGGTGCATCAGGGCTTGAGTCCTACATCCTTTGTGGCCCCTCCTTGAGACCTGTGCTCCTCTGTGATTCCTCTTTCGGCTTCTTTCCAGTGCTGTGTCAGATCCTCCCCCATGCCCCTACCCTGATCTCTAAGGAACTAGAATCTGGCAGCTCCTGCCACTGCTACCCTGAATTCCCTTTTCCATGTTTTATCACCTTTCTCCATCAGAGTCTGAACCTGAAACTCCTCTTTAAAGGATCTCTCCTCCTCTAATAACACAATAAACCCTTCTCCTATCGCAATGCTGCAGGAAGCTTATTCCACAAATTTAGTGCCATAACCAAGAAAGCCCTAGAACACAGACTGTCAGCGAACTTCTCCCACCATTGGTACAACAAAAATATTGGCCTTTGTAAACTGAAGATCACACTCCAGTACCTAAGGCACCAAGAAATCTGTAAGGCATTGAGGGTCCGTCCATTCCTGGCCTTAACCAATAGCATTGGCCTTTTCAACTGACATCGCTGCTGAACCGGAAGCCCTTGAAGGCCCTGCAGCTTGGGTGAAGCAAGATCCTTTGCCTTCAGCTCACCAATCATCTTACAGCTATATTCTGTGACAATTTGATTCACTGTCATGATTTCATTTGCAATTCCACACACAACATATTCCTATAGTCAAGGCTTGTCAAGACCAAGGCTTGCACCACTGTATGCAACTTATCGGGCGACAAATAACTCCTAAGTTTCTGGCTCATTCTGAACTTATAACACACCCCTTGGGTCAGCTTTGAAATCTCCGTGTCAAAATCTAAATGTAATAGCCATCCAAATTCCAAACTACTGATTTTGACAAACAGCACCAATACAAAGTGCAAACTCCTTCTCTTGTTCACTCTTCCCTGTCCAAAGCACCTTGGACTTAATCACAGCACACAACCTACTAGACCCACAACAACATGGATTCTGCCCTCATCACGAAGTGGAAACACTACTAACCACCCTGATAAATACCCTAACTCAAGGTATGCAGTAAGACAATTAAGGTTTCCTTCTAATCTTGGACATTTCATTGGCCTTTGACACTGTAAACCACCAAATTCTACGTCAACGTCTCCGCACCAATGGAATTCAAGGCACTGTATTCAAATGGTTCACATCCTACCTCACCAATAGACACCAACAGATAAAGATCGGAAATAACACCTCCACCCTATACAAGCAAACACAAAGAGTCCCCCAAGGATCTACCCTCTCCACAATACTGTTCAATCTCTACCTGCGACCACTCTGCACAATCATAAGATCACACAACCTAAACGTCCACATCTACACCGACAATATTATGATATATGAACCAATTAACACAAACCAACCCACTCTATGCATCCACCGGGAATACTTCACTGAACCAACTGGCTAAGAGACAACAACCTGCAAATTAACTACAACAAGACAGAGGCCCTCTATATAATGAGGGACACCACCTTTGTCTATTCTGCTACAATGCCACTGAACACCACTACAATCAAGACCAAGGCTGAGGTCAGATACCTTGGAGTCACCTTCGACCAACACCTAACATTCAAAACCCACATAAACAATATCACCCATACAGTTTACTACAAAGCAAAGACACTCCAGCGCCTCCAACCAGTCCTCGAACCTAAAGACTTCCGTACTGCAAGCCTCAATAATGCCACAGCTGGATTACTGCAATGCATCCTCCAAGGACTACTACAATCCACACTCCTATCACTCCAAACAGCTCTCCACTCAACAGCCAGAACTCTACAAGCAGCAGCAAGGCAAGATCACATTACCCCAATCCTCAAACAGCTCCTCTGGCTCCCACTACAGAGCTGTATAATATACAAAACCATCATGCTATCTCACAAAGCAATCCACTCAGGCCCCCCCCCTCCCACACAACTCTGTGTGCTTCTTTAGCCCTCCCAACCTCACAGAACTAGATGGACCTCCACATTGAACACCCTCATCATCCCCCACATCAGAACCAAATCCAATCAGCACGTATGTAAAAGAACTTTCCAACTCTACACACCCTCCATATGGAACAGGCTACCAGACCATCTTAGGAATGTCACTGACCTCAAGACATTCAGAAAACATTTAAAGACTCATCTGTTCATAGAACATTTCAACCCACGCATATAACCCCCGCACCCTCAGAAAGAACATAGCATGATGTCTATCATTACTGCTGTATATAGTCAGAAATGTATATAGTTAAGAGCCCTAAGGTTCATAATTGCATGTTGTATATAGTTTTGATGCCGCTGTTATAATGTATTTTGCATTTGTTCCATATAAACTACCTTGACCTGGTGAAAAGCAGTATATAAATACAGCTAAATAAATAATCCTTGGTTAAATCTTCAGTTCATCTTCATGCCAGACCTTCCTGACTGGAAACTAAATTTGGGGATAGCGAAGACCTATTCAATCTAAAACGATACACAAAGGGCAAATAAAAATGTTAAATAAAATTGCTGAGAACACAGAACCTTAGGGCACCCTACGGCTCATTGGCCATAACTTTGAAGAAGTCTAACCTCACCACACTTGTTTCTGCCAACTCTCCAAAAAAAGACCTAAACCATTGTAAAAGCTCATCTTCTATACCCAACTCCTGTAATAGCTATCCTAAAAGCTCATGACTTACAGTGTCAAAAGCTGATGCCAAATCAAGAAAAATGACTATTACAACACTATATCTGTCACCAAACAGTGAGACCAGCAACAGCTCTGTGCTACAAAAGACTGGACTTGGTGAGGGATTTTTCACATTATCTTGACAGATAAGACCTGGAAGCAGCTCCTAGTTCCCAGCTGGCTGTCCTTTAACAGCTAGTTGAGCAGTTTTCCTTATGAGAGAACAGCAGAAGCCACTTACTGTATATACAAGTTTGGCCCAACCATTAGACAAGACTAGGTGGTCACCTACTCTTACCATATTGCTGGGCAGACTGGATGGACGTTATCTGTCGCCATTTACTATGTTACTATGTTACAGTAGCTCCAAACACCTGAATGACATTTATGTAACACTACACTGTTCTCCAAAAACTCTGACAACATAAACAATTTTCTCAGTGATATTACCTAAAAATAGCAGATTAAAAATAAGCCTGTAGTTCTCCAAAGCAGACCAGCCTAATAACTGTTTTCAGTAGTTCTGGGAATTCACCCTGCTTAAGCAAAGCGTTCACAATTGCTGTTAGCCTTCTAGTACCAGTATTTAGCTCATGCCTTTCCAGGAGAAGATCAAGGTGAGTTATATTTAGGTACAGAATGTAATTCCCTATCCCAAAGGGCTCACAAGCTAACAGGCTGATGCAGAAAGCTAGCGTGGGTTTTACGAGCCCATAACGCCACGTTTAAACACATTTTTATGATCCTTTACATGCAGGAAATAGATGTAAACGCCGGTGGAAAAACTAGTGCCCAATTAATACCATGCATATTTAAATTAATCCTAATTATTTACATCTGCTGGGGTGGTATGCAAATCATGGCTACGCACAATGCAGAGACAGGCGTAGATGATTTTGCAACCAGCCATAGCACCAAAATTTTTACTGTAGGGTCTGAATAGAAGTAAACCTCTAATGCGTACCCCCAACAATATTTTGATGGCACTGAGTGCTTTCCCCAATGCCTAGATCATCCTCTCCTCAGATGAAACCCCCCGATGACATCAAAATACTGTCGGAGGCCGGTGTCCCAACAAAAAGTAATCACCTGGTGGTCTAGTGGCCCCTAAATACAAACACCCTCGCCCCCATACCTTAAAATAAGCAGGAGCTCTGCCTATGCGCTCCCGCTCTGGTCTGCAATGTTGTAAAATCGCACGCCTGCCCTGCGTGGGGCATATTGAACAATTTTCAGAAGACTGTGTTCGTAAGAAACTAGCTCAACTTAAAGTAGACAAAGCGATGGGACCGGATGGGATACACCCTAGAATACTGAGGGAACTTGGGGATGTTCTAGCAACTCCACTGACTGACCTTTTCAATGCCTCGTTAGAGTCAGGAGTGGTGCCAAAGGACTGGAGAGAGGCTCATGTGGTGCCTTTACACAAAAGTGGAAGTAAGGATGTGGTTGAAAACTACAGGCCGGTTAGTTTAACTTCGGTGGTGAGTAAATTATTGGAAACGCTGCTGAAAGAGAAAATAGTGAGGTTTCTGGAGTCCAGCGGATTACAGGATCTGAGGCAGCATGGATTCACCAGAGGCAGGTCTTGTCAGACAAATCTGATTGATTTCTTTGACTGGGTGACCAGGGAGTTGGACCGAGGGACAACACTAGATGTGGCGTATTTAGATTTCAGTAAAGCCTTTGACACTGTTCCTCACAGGCGACTTATAAACAAACTGAGCACCCTAGGGATGGACCCTAAAGTTACTGCTTGGGTTAGAAATTGGTTGGGTGGGAGGTGACAAAGAGTACAAGTAAATGGAGCTCACTCTGAGGAGAAGGATGTTACCAGTGGTGTGCCCCAGAGATCTGTCCTTGGTCTGATTCTTTTTAACATCTTTGTTAGTGATATAGCGGAAGGGCTGTCGGGTAAGGTTTGCCTCTTTGCGGATGATACCAAAATCTGCAATAGACACCCAGGAAGGTGTAGATAACATGAGGAGGGATCTAGCTAAGCTTGAAGAATGGTCTAGAATTTGGCAGCTGGGATTTAATGTTAAAAAATGTAAGGTCATGCATTTGGGCTGCAGCAATCCAAGGGAGCAATACAGTATAGGAGGTGAAGTACTTTTGTCCACTAAAGAAGAGCGGGACCTAGGCGTGGTTGTGTCTGATGATCTTAAAGTAGCTAAACAGGTAGAAAAGGTGACGGCAAAAGCTAGAAGGATGCTTGGGTGCATACGGAGAGGAATGGCTAGCAGAAAAAAGGAGGTGATAATGCCTCTGTATAAGTCTTTGGTGCGACCTCATTTGGAGTATGGTGTGCAATTCTGGAGACCGCACCTTCAAAAGGATGTGAACAGGATGGAGTCGGTGCAGAGGGTTGCTACTAAAATGATTAATGGGCTTCATTATAAAGCATATGAGGACAGACTTAAGGATCTTAATATGTACACCTTAGAGGAAAGGCGGGATAGAGGTGATATGATTGAGATGTTTAAATACCTCCGTGGCATAAATGTTCAGGGAGAGAGCCTCTTTCAATTGAAAGCAAGTTCTGCTACGAGGGGACATGGGATGAGGGTGAAGGGAGATAGATTCAGGAGTGATATGCGGAAATATTTCTTTACAGAAAGAGTAGTGGATCCATGGAATAGCCTCCCAGTGGAGGTGGTAGAGATGAGGACAGTAACTGAATTCAAAAAAGCATGGGACCAACACAGAGGATCTCTAAAGGTAAAAAGTGGACTGTTGTAGTTGTTGTTATGGAAGGACAGACTAGATAGGCCATGTGGTCTTTTTCTGTCATCATGTTTCTATGTTTCTATCCTCGGATGCAGCAGGTGGGGTTAGATTGCCAATAAGGTAAATTTTAATTTTACTTGGGGTTGGGGGGTTTAAGGGGCCGCTAGACCACCAGGTAATTACTTTTTGTCAGGGCACCGGCCCCCAACAGTGTTTTGATGGTATTTATCCCCGATGCCATCAAAATATTGTCGGGGGGAATGGGCCGCAGAGGAATGGGCTGCTGGGCCACCAAGGATTGTATTTTGATGGCATTGGGGGCTTTTCCCAATGCCGCGATTGTCCCTGATACCATCAAAATACTATTATGCAAATTAGCCACGTGATGCCTGGAGAGGAAACGTAACTAGTGCAGACTTTTTGTGTGCATGTGTTTGGCTTGCTCTCCCAGTTCAACGCTGCAGTGACTCATTTGCATGTGCATGGTTAATGCAGGGGTCATTTGCATACCCTGTCCTTTCTGCATCACAGGTTAAAATGTGTGCTTTGTCAGGAACGTAAAAACTTGCTTCAGTGCTGGCCTGTAAGTTTGTACCTGAGGTAATGGAGAGTGAAATGGCTTGCCCAAGGCTACAAGGAGTACCAGTGGGATTTGAAGCATGGTCTTCCCGGCTCTAGGCTGCTGTCCTAACTACTAGGCCCCTCCTCCACTTCACAAGAGCAAAAGGGCAGGGATCTAGCTTACACAAAGTTGGCCTGATTTTAAGCATAATATCCAATAACTAGTCAGCAGAAACTCTCTCAAAAGAAACCCATGGGGTCAGGCTAAATACATTCCTCACCGTCCAAACCCCCTCTGATTGATCCAAACTCCTCATGAAAGACAGAGCATCCCCACTTAGCCCTGTACCCCCAGGTAACAATTCTCCACTCTTAGCTGTATCTGGCTTCATGTCTCTTCTCAATATCTTAAGGCAGAATCCCACCTCGGCCTCTACCAAAAAAATGGAGCTTCCTCACAATTAATAGCAACTTTCTTGTGAAAACAAATCTACAAACTCTTGATACAATATTTTCACCAGGCTACTTTTGACCCCCTTCTTTTGGGACAGTAAGATCTCTAACAATATAGAGTAGATCCCGAGAACTATTCCAAGCCCTCTCTATCAGACTCTATGTGTTTCCTTGACACAAGTTCTCCACTGTTCCCTATCCTTCTCGTTGTCATATCGTCTCTAATTTCCCAAGAACTTGTTTAGGTCCTCTTATCTCTTTTCACTACTTATCTATACTAGGGGACAATACTGCCCAGGGCCGTACCAAGCTATAACTGTGCCCTGTGCAACTTGCAGACCTGGTGCCTCCTCCCCTCCCATGACATGAGCTGGCTGCTTTGGAAGATCAATATTTCTACTGAAGAAACATTTTCTCAATGGTGTTTTCCCTGTAGCAGAAATGTGCTAATTCACAAATAGTTTGAAATGTAACGGTTGACACTGCTGGTTTTGGCTTACAAGTATGTTTGCAATGTAATGCAGATTTTTAAAGAGTGAGCAGTTTTTGGAATGTATTACAATTTTCAGTTATAATTTTTAAAGAAACTTTTCTATGAGTATAATGGACCTTTTTTGAACTAGCTGGATTCTTGTTTCTATGGTCCGACAAACTTTTTTTTTAACTGCAAGCATTGAAAAAACTGGCAAAACAGACATATGTAAATTCATAGCTGCTTACGAAGTTCTGATGGCAGAAAATTTCTAGACAGAAAGGCACGACAAAGTAGCACTCCTCATGCACTGTAAACTCTGTAAACACTAAAGCACTGTGATCATGACCCTAAGAGATTTACAGAGAAGGAAGGGGTTATGATCACCTGCGACATTCCCATTCCGACGGATAAGAAACTGGATGCGAGGAAACCCGACATAGTGGTAAAGGAGAAAAACACCAGGACGGCATCGATAATATTTGGTGTCTGTTCCAAGTGATTATTCTGTGAATCGTGTGGAGAGGCAGAAGAGCCTGAAGTACCAAGAAATACAGTCAGAGACAGAAATATTTCCCAACGTGCTGGGTAATAAGTACAGCATGCTAGGAATTTCCAAGCACACCTTGATAAATTACCCATACCGTACATGATACATCTCACAAACTCCAGAGGGAGGATCTCCTTGGCACGATGTAAGTACTACACCAAACATTAGCAGAAAATTTGAGAGACTGAGATCGTACTCCACATACCCTGGCTTAGGAGTGAGGTTCATGACTGTCGTGGTATGTGCAAAACTAACCCATTTTGAGAAATTGCCCCAAATCTACCATTTCACAACAGCATTAATTTCCAAACCCACACAACAAGAAGCCTACCAAAAAAGGACAGCATCATAAATATAGCTGTGGGCTGCTGTGGGCCCTAGAAAATCCATACACCTTCAGGGAACAGATTACTACAGATCTCTACATAGACACTCCTTATTTAGAGAACACCTGGCCTCAGCCATACACTTAGAACATAGATAGATTCTCATCAAGTACAACATAAGGAACCACAAACTAAAAAGAGATATATGTAGACCCCAAGAAGCCCGATTCCACATACAAGGCAACACCTGAGAAACAGAAACACTGATGTGTTTCCCCCATACTATACAAAATATAAAGGGCCACGTTTATTAAACATTAGGACACACTATCTGCCACCGTGCCGACAGGAATAACGTGGTTTCTGCACAAAATAGTGCGCACCAATGTTTAGTAAACATGGCCCAAAAACAGCAGATGTAAATTTCAAAAACTGACTTATTCCAATCAGCAAATTAAAAATAAAATACTTATTTTCTACCTTTGTTGTCTGGATGTTTTATTTTTCTAATTGTATTTGTTCCAGGAGCTGGTTTCTGCTTTCCTTTGTCTTATCAACTCTTTTTCCATCCTCCTGTCCATTTGTCATTTATTGCACGTCTCCTGTCTTCTTCACTTCCTCTCTACATCTAGCAGACAGTGATCTTTTCCTTTCAGCTTTCTTCTACTTGATTTTCTGCCTCTCTATCCACTCAGATTTTATACTTTATTATACAAATCTTCAATCTCCTCCTTTTTATTACATCTACCCACAGCTCTCCATCTCTTACCCTCACCCTAGTTCCCTCATTCCCCAGTCTTTCACTATTTCCCTTCTTTACCCCAAATCCAGCACCTCCTCCCTCCTACCTCTGTCCAGCATCTCTTTCTGTCTTCCTCCAACTCTATCCCACACAAGCCCTCTGACTCCCTGCCCCCTCTGAACCAAGCATTTCCCCTTTGTCTTCCTGTTCCCCCCAATGTCCAATATCACCCCTTGTGTCCAGCATTTCCCTTCTGTCTCCCTGCCACCCCCACCCTCTCCCCTCCCATGCCTAGCATTTATCTTGCCTCTGTTCCCCGTGTCAAGCATCTTGTCACTTTATTCACCTGCCATGTTCAGCATCACTCTGTTCAACCTATTCCCTTCCCCCCCAGCAGCTGCACCCCTTTTTTGTGCCTCTATCCTTTCTTTCCTCAGTTCTGAGCCAGTATATCACCTGTTACAGAACTTTCCCTCCTATGCCTACTACGCCAAGCCACCATATCCCCTTCCTCTCTGACAGCATTTCCTGCTTTTTCCCTCCCCTAGCAAACCCCCTTGTGTCCCTAGCCTTCCCTTCCCCATGCCTGAGACACATATTCCCTGTCACCAAACTGCCCCTCCTGTTTCAACCCCCCAAGCCACCAACTATATCCTCTCTCCACCCCACCCCACTCCAATTATGTAGCCCCTGCATCTTCTCTCTGCTGCCTCTTCCTTGCACCCACGGGCCGCAGCAGTGGATAAATATATGGAAGAGACTTTTTTTCTATGTGCACACCAATAGCTCTGCCAGTCTGTCTCTCTGACTTGCACTTCCTGTTTCAGAGGGGTGGAACCAACAGAGCCAGCATCAGCGCGCAGGGAGAGAAGGTCCCCATACATGTGCCTCTAGATAATTACCTGCCACCACCGTGGGGGACTGATGATGGCAGCCGTGGGGAGGGGGGAGTACGTGACAGCAGGAAATTAGCGATGGGGTTGGCAGCAGTGACAGAAGAATGACAATGGCAATGGTGGCAGAGGTGACAGCTTGGGAGGGCAGAAGATGCAACTTCCAGTCTGGGCTCAAATGCGTCCCCTACCTTTTTGCACCCTGTGCGGCTGCACCGCTGGCACCGGCCTAGGTGATACTGATACCGTCCACCCCTGCTTCAAATATTTATACCATGACACTGTTTTTCCACAACACACTTGTCCACATCATTGGTAATATTACCCATAACTTCTAAAAGTTCAGGGATCAATGCCTTTTAAGACCACACCTACTGACATTCAACGGAGCAAGAGAAGGGATCCAGGAGGTGCTATGCCTTTCCACTTGAAGGCATAACACCTCCTCGTTGAAGCTTGCCAGGAGGTTAGCAGAACCTCCACGACTCCCTTAGGCAGGTTAAGCTCTGACAGGACTAACCTCTCAACAACCATGCCGTCAGGGCCAAGGACCGGACGTTGGGGTGGAGCAAACTCCTGTCCTCCTGAAAGACAAGATCCTGAGCAGATCCCAGTCACAGAGGCTCCCAGTGAGAGAGATGAAGCAGCAGGGGGAACCATGATTGCCAATATGGAGTGATGAGAATCATTGAGCCCTTGTCAGCCTGGAGATTCAACAGGGTCATCGCTATGAGAGGAATGGGGGGATACACGTAGAGCAAGCCCATTCCCCAGTGCAGAAGGGCAGTGTCTTGTGCCAGCCTGCCCCTCGAAGTGACTCTGAAGCAGAACCGATCCACTTGGGTGTTGCTCAGGGTGGCAAAGAGATATAGGAAAGGGGTACCCCACAACTAAATATCTGGACCATGACCTCCCTGTTCAGAGCCCATTCATGCTGCAGGAGCATCTGGGTCAGCTGATCCACCAAGGAGTTGAGGTGCTGGGTAGACCATAGCATGGGTGATGGCAAGCTTCCACAAGCAGACCTCCTCCCAGCATAGGAGATGCAACCCTGTGACCCCTTTGCTGATGTAGTATATCGTCACCTGATTATCAGTCTGGATCAAAACAATCTGGTTGGCAAGATGGTCCCAGAATGCCCTGAGGGTGTTCACTACAGCTCAGAGCTCCAGAAAATTGATCTGGTGGAGGCTCTCCTGCTCGGACCATATGCCTTGTATGCGGAGGCTGTCCAGATGTGCCCACCAACCCAGTTTCTTTTTTTTTTTTTATTTCTAGATCTTTCAATGAACAATGCAGGCAATACATATAAAACAATAATAAGAAAACCATAACAAAGAAATATATCTCATGCCAATACATCAGCCCACAACAAGAAGGGAAGGCAAGTCCAAGAAAATAAAGAAATACATTACTAACCAGGAAAGAAAGTGAAGTACTGTACTGCTGCACCCCCAGTAGCCCCCAGACTTCCTTCCTTAGAAACAATTAATTTTAAGGACTGTTTAGGCTCCATAAAGAAATAATTCTGACCCCCAAAAACTTACATAACACGAAGAAGGAAATTTCAGCAGCCAAGTACCCCCAAGCTGAAGGACCTGAGGCCACAAGGCCAAGAACTCCTTCCGCTGAGCCTGGGTCTGCTTAGACACATCAGGAAATAAACAAACTACAGAACCCATAAACTGCTCTTGCATATGTCTGAAGTACAAACGTAAAACAGAGACTTTATCCTGCTCAAAGGTAAAAGTCACCAACAGTGTACAGTGAGATGTTACCAGCTATGTTGATCCCTCCAGGAACCCGGTCAGGTTCAGCTGCTCCTGTGATTGGCCACGGTTCACGGAACCTCCGCTAGAGAAGGGCACATAGAACGGCCTAGCCACAGGAGGAAGATTGTTCAATACCCAGCCCACTATCTCAATCAAATATTTCTTGACCAACTCCATAGGGCCTAGCAAAGGGGATCAGGGAAACCCAGGAAACACAAGTTATGCCTCAGAGACCGATTTTCCAAAAACTCCAGCTTCCTCCAGAGCCCAAAACTCTCCTTCACTTGAGCGTCCTTAAAAGTACCCAACTTAGTCACTTGGCCCTGCAGTTACTCCAATCTGGCCTCATGTTGTGCAACTTCATTCTTCTGGGCAGAAACAAGCTCTGTAAGAAAATCCACCTTAGAAGAAAGTTGTGTTAAATTAGCATTAAGAGATCCATCGAGAGTCCTGATTGAGTTCCATAGCACCTCCAAGGTCACACCAGCCTCCTTCCCCCCCGGAAAGCTTTCCACATCTTCTCACAGGTTGAATCACAAACACTCCTCCTACAATTTGTGCAGAGTTCATGCCTTCAGGAGAAGACTATGCAAAGGGGAAACCCAGCAAACCCTCCACTGACTATACAACATTGCTAGAGGACGAAGAATCCAATCCCCCATCAGAGCACTTCCAGGTTGCCGGGGAAGGGACTGATCATCGGGGCTCAACAAAGCCCCTTCCATGCTCCACCCCACAGAGTCACCTCCAGGGCAGCCCAAGGCAGTCACCTCCTTCAGCGTCCAGACGCCGAGCTCAATGAGGGTCCGCAGACCTATTTCTCCCACAGTCGCTCCCGCTGGCCAGCTCATCTGCTTGCCTTTCTGCTTCAGCATAACAGCACAAAGGTAGGTTGCTACCTTACTGAACAAACACACGCCGCACCTCAGTCTCTCCACACTGACACCATCTTGCCTTCCCTACAACCCAACCCAGTTTCTATGCATCCATCATCAGCATTCTCTGGGGAGGCGATACCTGAAAGGGGAGATCTCTGAGCAGGTTTTGAGAATCCAGCCACCACTGCAAGGACTGGATCAGAGGAGCGGTGATCATCACCTGGTGCCAGAAATGGCCTGTAGCTTACTTCCACCAAGGGAGGAGTGGCCTAGTGGTTGGGGCAAGTTACCTCAGGCCAGAGGTCCAGAGATTCAAATCCTGCTAGAGGACAGCAACCTTGGGCTGGAAGTACTGGGGTTTCTAGTCCCACAGATGCTCCTTGTGACTTTGGGCAAGCCACATAACCCTCCATTGCCTCAGGTACAAAAACAGATTGTGAGCCCTTTGGGAACAAGGGAAAAATATACAAGGTGGCCCACAAAAAGTGAGAACATCTCGTAGCATATGTTATTTAAAAATTCAAAAAGACAGATGTAAACGATTGACAAATTAAAAAAACATAGATGGCGACTGGAAAGTGTCAAAATAAAGACGTTATATAGCTAAAAAAGGTAAATAAGTAAACTATTTAAGCTTTTAATTTACGAGATGTTCTCACTTTTTTTGGGCCACCCTGTATATACAGTACCTGAATGTATACCACTTTGACTGGTAGAAAAGTGGTATATAAGCCTAGTTAAATAAATAAATAAGTACTCAGGGTCCAATGAGCTTGTGATATGCATCGTCAAAGCCATATGGCTAAGCACCCTCAACAGTCCATGAGCCATTATCTGATGCCTCCGCTGGGTATCGCAGACTAAGGCCATCAGCCTTTGCAGGCAGTCCAGCGGAAGACCTGAGCCTGAGTGGTGTCAAGGAGGGCCCCTATGAAGTCCAGCCCTTGGGAGGGCTGGAGATGGGACTTGGGGTAGTTGATCATGAGCCCCAACAGCTCAAGCACCTGGATGGTCAGCTGACTGGATTGCTGGATTCCATCCAGGAGTGGAGCTCTTTATGAGCCAGTTGTCCAAGTAAGTGTAGACGAACACCCCAGGGTCCTGAGATAAGTGGCCACAACTATGAGGCACTTCATGAAGAACCAGGGTGTCAAGACCAGACACGATACAGGAATGTTCGCCCCCAGGATGAATTAGAGATATTTCCTATGAGTGGGATGGATCAGTATGTGCAGATATATATCCTTGAGATCCAGGGAGCATAGCCAATCATTTTTCTGAAGGTAAGGCAGCAGAGTCCCCAGCGAGCCCATCTTGAATTTTTCTTGCAAGAGGAAGGTGTTGAGGTTTTGGAGATCCAGAATGAGCCGAAACCCTCCCCTCCCCCAGTCATCTTTGGGACCAGGAAGACCTGGAGTAGAATTAATTTATTTATTTAGCCAGATTTGTATACCACCTTATCCTTCAATCAAAGTGTTAGGGGGGACGGGGTAGAACATTTAACATCGGAGGCAAACATACATATATTCCCGGGGGGGGGGGGGGGAGAGAGATGATGGTGCTAGATGCTTCTTATTGTCAGGGTGGGAGTTAAGGTTCTTGTCCAAAGGAGGCCCTGAACAGATAGGTTTGAGGGATTTTCGGAAGTCCTTAAGGTCCCCTTTTGCTCTTAGTTCTTTAGGGAGGGTGTTCCAAAGGTCCGGTGCTGAAAATGAGATGGCTCTTCTGGATGTCGATTGCTTCGTTTTGTGGTATCCGGCTGGGGTGAGGAGTCTGTTGCTGTCTTGGGTTCTTCTGGGTCAGCTGCTAGTGTCTCTGGTTACTGTGGTTTGTTGAATATCTGCTGAGCATTGGTGTAAGATCTTGAATATGGTTAGTGTTGCTTTGAATTTTGCCCGTGCTGCTATGGGTAACCAGTGCAGTTGATGGAGCACCGGTGTTATGTGCTCGAATTTGGGTGTGCCTGTGATTATGCAGGCCACGGTGTTTTGCACCATTTGAAGTGGGTGTACAGCGTTTTTGGGGAGTCCTTGATATAATGAGTTTCCATAGTCCAGTATGGGGGTGATAACTGCTTGGCACATTGTGCGGAAATGCTTTTAGTTGAGTATTGGCTTGAGTCATCTGATGATCTTTAAACGGTGGTATGCTTTCGCTGCAGTTTTGTTTTTGTGAGATTGTAGGTTTAGGTTCATGTCTATGGTGACACCGAGATACTTTACTTTCTCCTTTGTTACAATTGTCCTGCGTAGTATGTTGATCTCTTGGGGTGGTTTGAATGTGGTGCTCCTGGTAACGAACATTGCTTTGGTTTTATCAAGGTTTACTTTGAGGTTGTTGTTGGCGAGCCAAGTGTTCATATGTTCGAGGCAGTTGGTCATTGCTGTTAAGTCAGGGGTGCTCAGGTCAATTGGGGTGTACACCATTATATCATCTGTGTATAGGTGATATTGCATGTTGTGTTGTTTGATGATGTTGCATATGGGCTGGATATAGATGTTGAAAAGTATGGATGAGAGGGCAGATCCCTGTGGTATTCCTTGCGTAGAGGGAAACTGTGTTGATTTCTTCTGCCCACATTTTATTTGCTGTGTGCGTTTGTTTAGGTAGGAGGTGAACCATTTCATGGTGTTGTTGCATAGTCCAATTTCTTGAAGGCATCGTAGGAGTATGGGGTGTGATACTGTGTCTAAGGTAGCAGAGATGTTGATGAAGATTAGTAAGAATCCTTTCTTTATGCTGTCTATCCCCTTCAGTAGGTTGTCAAAGAGGGATGTGAGCAGAGTCTCCACGTTGTGCTGTGGTTTAAAGCCATTTTGATGCAAGTCTAGTGGTGCATGGAGGTCCACGTGGTCCTGTAGTTGTCTTTGCACTACTTTTTTGATGATTTTGGAGATGAATGGTAAGCTGGAGCTTGGTCGGTAAGACTTCGGATCTGAGGAGTCTAGCAAGTTGTTTTTCAGAATTGGTGGTATGGTAGCTTGCTTTAGCGTCTGTGAGAGGTGCCCTTGTTGGAGTGACTGTTGTACTATTTTGTGTAGGTGGTGGCTTAGTGGGTTCTTGGATGTTTTGATCCACTCCACTGGGCATGGGTCTGATGGAGCGGTTGTTGTATTGAGGGAGCCCACAATGTTTTCTATTTGTTCTATTGTTGGTATAGAGAAGTCGTTCCATGTTTGGTGGGTTTCTTCGTGGGGTTGGTTGTGAGCTGTCGACGTTGGGGTGTATTCTGCGGTGGACATGTTTGTCGGGTTCGCGTTCTTGTTTATCAGGTAGTTTGCAAATTCTTGGGGGTGTAACTGGTGTCCACTATGTGGTGGGGTCTCTTTTGTGAGTTGCTGTACTATGTTGAATAGTTCTCTTGGTTTGTTGGCTGACTTCAGTATGAGGTTGGTGTGATATTGCTGTCTGTGGCTGTTGATCAGGTCATTGTAGGCTTTTTGTTCGGACCTGTATTTGAGTGCTGCTTCTTGTGACTGGGTACGTCTCCATTTTCTCTCCAGCCTTCTGAGCGTACATTTTGCCTCTCGGATCTCACCTGAGTACCAGGGTGCATTGTTTTTTCTTTGCCTGACCTGAACTGGAGGCACAGGCTATGTATGGCGAGATCAGCAAGAAGGGTGGAGATTTCTCCTTGCAGCAGGTTGAGGTGCAGAGGGTCAAGGAGATATTCCCTTAGAGGGGAGGTGGTGGCAGGTCGGCAAGGTGCAGCATGTAGTCACTCTAGACTATCTGCAAAACCCATGAGGCCAAGGTGATGAGAGGCCACCTGTGGGCAAAAAGGATGAGCCAATCCCCACCCGTGCCCCCACCGAAGGATTTCCCTCTGTGACAATTGGTAGATTGGCTAAGCTATGAAGGAACCAGTCAAAACTCTGCCCCCAGTTTGGACTGCAGGGCAAGCTGGGCCTTCTGAGGTTTCTCATTGCAGTTGATGAGGGGCCTGCACCTTTTGCTGAGCATTTTGGGAGCTCGGGAAGTACCTGTGCTTATGCTAGCAACAAGTCTTCTTCGACCCCTGGTACCTCTTGCGAGAAAGATCATAAGTCTTCCTCGAGAGCCTTGTGAGGGTGATATTCTGCTTCTCTGTCACCAGCTTTTGCCTCCAACTGCTCCCTGAAGAGGTTCTCCCCTAAGCATGGCATATCAGCCAGTTTATTCTGCACAGACTGTTCAAAATCCTCACTACCTTTCCTCTCTTATCTCTCCCTACGCCCCTCCTCGGGAACTCCACTCTTCTGGCAACTCGCTTCTTTCTGTGCCCTTCTCTTCTATTGCTAACTCCAGACTTCACGTCTTTCACCTTGTTGCTCCTTATGCCTGGAACAAACTACCTGAGTCTGTACATCAGGCGCCTTCTCTGACCCTTTTCAAATCCAGGCTTAAAATTCATCTCTTCACTGCCCTTTCGGATCTTGACTCACCTGAACTCCTTTGTGTTTCCTTACCATTTCCACTAGCTGTAGCCCATATCTACAGCTACTGTGTTGTCTGCCTTGACTAGATTGTAAGCTCTGATGAGCAGGGATCTTCTTTTACCTGTGTCTGTGCAGCGCTGCCTACGTCTTGTAGCACTATGCAAATATTCAGTAGTAGTAGTAATATAAGTAAGACTAGAGCTGGGCTAGCCGGCAGGTCCCAATGCCCACTGCTGCCACTTTGCAGACTGACTCAAAGACATCATAGGTCACCTGGACCATGTACTTAGAGCAGTCCTTGCCATGGGCCACCAGGGCATGATAGGAGTCCAGCCACTATGGGGCAATGAACGAACCGAACAAACTCATGTAAAGCTGGTACAATAGGACTCTGGCTACCAGCATGGAGCTCTGGAAGCATCACCTGACAAAGGTATCCAGAGTCCTCGCCTCCCTACCCAGGGGGCATCAAGAAGTGAGTCTTATTGCTCTTGATTCTCTTCAGGGCAGATTCCACCACCAGAGAGGTCTTCTGGAACCAGTACATCGAGTATCATGAGAGGGGTTTTCCCTCATTTCCAGCCTCTGCAAGATACAGGGCACTGGCACCACCTCCTTAGGGGCCAGAGGGTACTAGAGGATCTCCAGCTTCTCTGTCCTGGGGTCATCCTTTGCCTCCAGGGAAAATGGAATGGCCTTGGCCATGTCTCTGATGACGTCCTGGAAGGACATTCCCTCAGGAGAAGACTTCCAGCATTCATGGATTCCACATCAGTCACCCAGCCATCTGAGTCTGACTCTGAAAGAAAATCGAAGCATCATTGGGACTCCTCCTGGTGCACCCTCCAGCTGCGTGGAGAGTGAGAGTGTCGACGGGATTAATGCGGCAAGTGTTTCCTGGGTTTCACTGGAACATTGGACCAGACACACTTGAGAGGGAAATGGCCATGGGAACTGGTGTTGACTTTGGTTAATGCAATGCAGGGGTCTCGAGTATCTGTTGCATGATGTGTGAGGACAATAACATAGGTACCAAGATGCCAGCCTGTTGCTGCACCAGCAGCACCACCATGCGCGCCATTAGGGCCCAGAGGTGTTCCTCCAGGTCTGCTGCTTCTGAAGTCTTTGGGTCGAGAACAGCTTTGGCCATTGTCTCCAGCATCTCCTCAGAGGCATCGGGGCCACAGACATCAGAGGATGCATGGCACTCCTGTAGTACTTTGGAAGCAGACTGCCCCACTGGGGCACCTTGGTGGGCTGTTCTTGGTCATCGCTCCTGGCATTGCATCAGGAAAGGCTCAGATGCCGATGTGCATGGGCTCTAGCCAGGTGCTCGGACAATTCCTTCCTCAGTTCCAAGCACAGGCCAACTAAAAGTCACTCCAGCCTCTTGGCTTTGAGTGAGCTTGAGCACCCGTCAATGTGATACCTTAGCATTGTAAAGGGTCTGTTTCTTGTTGGTCACTCCAGGCCAGGAAATCCCGAACCCTCATCTGCGGTGTGCTGCTCCGGCTGGCTGGAATCCAGGGGAATAAAACTCACAGACCACACAGAAGGAAAGTATGCAAGTTTATTCCAAAGGGTGGAGGGATTGTCCGTATTTTATACATTCTTAGAAACATAGTCATACGTCATTCACCCATCTTCTGGGGGCCCACTATAGTTTATCAGTAACTAATGCAAATACAAGTCATCCTTGAGTAGAACAATCAGTTTAGCTTACACAGCACATTCCTTTTTCCATACCCACCAGAATGTACAAAGGGCACACACATAGAATTCTGATTTCTATAGGATTCTAATTTCTCTTGTGCAGGCCTCCTGTATATGCACTTAAACTAAGCATTATTATTACAAAGGGCACATATATAGGATTCTGATTTCCCTAACAATCCCCCCTTTGGGCCTGCATAGGCCCACTATAAGAACAGCCTAACAATCTACTACAAAATAACTAAACAGACATTATTAATGGAACATCTGTAGGTGGCAGCTCAGGTACATCAGCCACCGTAAAAGCAGGAGTATAGGAATACATAAAAGTGGTAGAGCTTTGTAGGGCCTTTCAACAACAGTCAAGAACAAATGAATATACAACAAAAAAGAACAAGAATTATAAAACCGCTCAATAGGGCAATAAGCAGTCCTTTGAGACCACCCCAAAGAAAGATACATAGAAACTTCCCTGTAGTTGAAGAACAGTATAGAGCAGTATTAGACAGGCTAAAAGCAGAAACAATAAAACAATCCGTAGCATTAAAACTAGAGACAGTTTACAATGAACAAGGGACCTAGTCATATCCCAAAGAGAGGCGAGTAACACCAATGTTATACAAAAAGTAGAAAAAGAAACATGGGGCTGGGTGCAGTTTAAATTGTAAACTTCTGCATTTCACACAGATTAGAAGGTACAGTAATGAGACATGTTGAGAGAAAAGCTCCAGTTTGTAGCGAGCTGCGCACACAAAAAGTAAGGCAGTCTGGGCAAGTAGTATTGCCGTATTAACAGTTCCCGAAATGGACTGAAGGAGGCACCACATGAGTGGTAGGAGGAGTCAACACAGTCTTGTGCGTGATGGTCAGGAGGCTGGAACCGAAGATGTCAGTGGAGACGATACACGCTTGATTCTTGACGCATGGATCCACGAAGGGGAGGAGTCACACAGGATGGCTGTCCATGTAATGGCGATCACTGTAGTTTGAAGGTCCGTAGAGCGGGTCTAAGGTACCGTGCTTTTGAGGTGCTCTGACCTGTCACCAACCTTGAAGGGATATATTGGTTCGGTACCTCTAGGCCGAAAGCTGCTTTTCTTCAGGAGTCTTCTTCTCTCCTCTCCAGTTGCTAGGGCCTTGGCTGCCCCGGCGTCAGCTACTTCTCATCCTGGTCCTGAAGCCTGATCTGTATATGGAGAATGTTTCCAGCGAGGGCAATGGCTTCAGGATCTTTTAGCCGCCACCTTCACTGTAATCGATGTTATCAGAAGAACTTGGAACGGTCCCATACTGGAAAAGGGGCTTGTACTGTGTGCTGGTGGTATGTCTTTACCAAAATCCAGTCTCCGGATTGAAAGAAAAGAGCTGAGTCATCCAGCAGAAAGGACTGGACCTGCTGAGCATACCTGTGGAGGGAAGAGAGTTGCCTCTACTGCTAGGAAATACAAGAGATCAAATGTGAGGCTCAGGAGTATAAAAAAATAAGCAGTCTTCCATATAACAGTTCAGAGGGAGAAAAAGTTTGGTCTACTCCCTTAGGGCAAATTTTTTTTTTTGGTTGTTTGTTTGTTTATTGAACAGAGTCAAAGGCAAGACAGTTTAGTGTCTTTACAAAGTTTTTTTTTTTTAAAGATTTCGGAGGTTCCCCCTTCGTGGGTTGCTGTTTGCACACAACAGCCAATCCTAAGCAACTCAATTTAGCTAATACATTTTTGACAAGATGCCCACACTTCCTCAAATTTTTTCACAATTTTAGAATTATACCAATTTGTAAAAACTTGTGTAAGTAACTTTCCTCCTTTAGCTTCATGTGTCGGGCCAGGACACATAGAGGCAAAAAGGGATAAAAGCATCTGAAAAGCACCACATGGCCAGTGTGGGTCTCCCCAAGCTCATTAGGCTGAGTGCACTTTTCATCCTATCTCCAAGTGTCTATTTCCAATTATTGGATATATCTCTGGGCTAGATGACTTCCAAAATTGGAGTTAATGGGATGGCATAATCAAATATTGTAGAGTATTAATTGTCAGTTTTCTTTCTAGGTGGATACATCGGATACATCATTTCACATTTCAATTTACCCTCACCATTTTATAATGTTAATCTGAGTTCTCCTTTCCAACATGAATATTCCATCACACTCCTCTCAGCACCACTTTTTTTCCACTTACATCATTCCATCAAACTACATGCATAGGTCCTTCTGTCTTTTTTATACCATACTAGTGTATCCTTATTTGGCAAGGCTGCTAAGAACATCAAACAATTATTAGAAACTTAGGGGCTTGTTTACAAAGCCGCGGTAGCGGTTTGCGATTGTAATCGGAGCCGCGGCCCCATTGATTTCAATGGGGCCGCGGCTGCGATCGCGAACCACTACCGCGGCTTTGTAAACAAGCCCCTTAGTATTTTTGTAAACAAAGGTATATATACATATAAATGTAGATCCTTTTCAATAAGCATAACAATATGAGTAAACAGTGCTCATTCTAATTAGCAACTGCCTAAACAAAATATAGATAAAGTCCTTACAATATAGACTAGTGTTTCACGGCATTTTATAACATCAATCCCAATAGGAAGGAGTATGGCTCATATCTCTCGTATAACTAGAATCTATCGTATACACTGTTCTCAGCGAGAGTGCTGTTGGACTGATTTTAAAATTGCAGTGTTCATAAGGATTTGGGTAAGCTACTCATTAATTATGGTGTCAAAAAAAGATCCTTTTGAGGTGAGAGATCTAAGAGGATACAAGGCATTGGTGGTTGGGCCTCATGGCGATGTTTCCTCGGGTTCTTCTTGGCCTATTCCCCCCTGCCTAGTCATGTCTCTTCAGAGGCATAAATATGCAAGGTTCATGTTCTTCAGGCCTTGTGGGTCCTCGAGGAGTCTTAGAGCAGTTAGAATTCCGGTGGCCCAGATCATCACACTCGGAGCAGCACGTTTATTGCCTTTCCCAAGGCTGTAGCCTCACCTTCTGTCTCTCTCTCTCTCTCTCTCTCACTCTCTGCTTTTTTTTTTTTTTTTCAATGAACTCACGTTAATGTTATTATTTACAAATATTCTCATATTTCCTGGGAACTAAGCTTCATCTTTCCACTAAATGAGATCTATATGCTTGGGAACAGAGCAATTTCAGATCAGCCTCTTTCCAAAATTCTATAATTTCTGTGTATACTGAACCTCTACATAATGTACTGCTACAAGTATTTTTGGTAACATAAGGTGCAAGTGTGTAAACTAAAGAAAATTAATATCTCACAGTGCTGCAACATATATCTGTTTTCTCTGCAACATATATCTATTTTTTCTCAGGAACTGTGCTGAAACTGAAAATAGAAACTTTAGAACAAGGTACACTTTTTCTCTGGACACTTAACACGTAAAATTCAAATACAAAAACAGTTGAATTTATCCTAAAATCCAATATTGTAACAAATAAAACTGAGATGTTACTGTCCTGTTCATCAGTCATCAGCACCGAGCTAAACAATGCCAAGTAGTTAACTTAAAATCTTACAGTTCAGGAAACAGACATTCAAATAACATGAAACTGCAAAAAGGTGAATTCAAAATCATGCTTTGTCACATTTATGTTCAAATTTGTTTATTGAAAGTACAACAGCCATATCTAAACAACCATAAACAGAGCCGACTGATATGTTACAGGCATTAAACCAAAGCAAACAAAACACACTTTTAACCAAAAAGCCCACCCCCACTGACACAGTCCAGCAGCAGCATAATTAAAAGAGAGGAGAAGCAAAGAGTACAATGCAAAGACCAGAAGTTAGAAAACACAAATGGCCTCCCCCCCGAGAGAACCCCCCCCCCCCAGAAATACCCAGAGACAGCTGCCATAACATTGCCCATATCCAATCCCTCTACGGGGATATGTGAAGTCGAAATCAGGGGTAACCACCCTCCCTTTCCCACCTCTAAGTCCAAAACGAGAACTAATACCCTCCCTTCCAACCTTCCCCCCCCGACCTACCCCCCCCCCTGCCCTATCCCTCCCAAAGCCCTCCGCCATCTCTTGTCCCCTGTCAACAAAGGACATGCTCGAGGTGTATTCTTCTCCCAAGCCTACCCTTCCCCTCTCAAGTGAACCTACATCGTCTTCCCTTGTCTAATCTTACCTTCCCCCCTCCCCCCTCCCCAGGTGACTGGAATCCCCCCTCTCAAAAAAAAATTAAAAAAACACACACCTAGGTAATGGAACCGGCTGCAAAAAAGATTTACTCCTCTAAGGACCCCCCAAGATCCGACTCCGGGCACTATGAGATAAAGAATTCAAATGTGGTCCCCAGGCCACCAGAAACCTCTGCCATCGTTTGGGATCCCCCTTCGCCCGGAGTCGCTCCATAAGCAACACCTCGTGTAGACGCCCCCGCCATAGTCCATATGTTGGCCCCCGAGCATCCAACCATCTGAGCAAAATAGTCATCCTCGCTGTCCCCAACACCAATCGCAGCCATAACCATACCTCACGTCCCAATCGTGTCTCCCACTCATGCTCCCACACATCCAACACTGCGTTCGCCGCCGTCAGGGAGGGCGCACCATCCACACAACCTGCTAGATAAGCTTGCACCAACTTCCAGAAGGCAGTGACCCGTGAACAGGTCCAAAACATATGCCCTATCGTAGCCCTTTCCTCCCTACAACGGGGGCAACAATGGGACCCAGCGATCCCTGCTTTCCACGCCCGTAGGGGGGCATAATATAAACGACGCAACAATTTGTAGTGCATGTCCCGATAAGACACCAGCACACATACCTTGGGGATGGCAGCCAACCCTTCTAACAGCCCACCACTGGTCACCTCCTCTCCCAGCTCCCTTGTCCAGGCCTCTACCAGGCCATCCACCGAAAGCGGTGGTGTCAGGTCCCACAAAAGCTTCTGTAACCCCGCCACTCTCACCCCCGACTCACCCCCCAGCAAGGTCGTCTCAAGTTGTGAACTAACCGCTCCTCGCAGGGTCGCCATGGGTAAGGTGCGAAGATAGCTTCGAACCTGCGCGAACAGGAAAACATCCCGCCCCCCCAGGGGGTAATGTCGGCAAAGCTCAGGAAAGGGCAGTATAACACCCTCCGGTGATACCACATGCTCCAAGTTCACTATCCCCAGTAGTTCCCATCGCCTGAAATGGCCGCCCTCCAACCCGGGCAGGAAGTCCCCGTTGCCCCTAAGGGGGAGATAGGGGGAGTGGGTAGCCGAAAGCTGCTGACTAGAGCAAAAGCGACGCCACCCCGCCCTAACCGGATCCACTAGGAAAACGCGAATAATGTGGTCCAGCCCAGGAAAGGTTGTTGCATGTAGGAGGAATCGCAGATGATAAGGTTTCACCGCCTCTTGCAATAGCCCCAGGGGAGTATACTCCTCCAGGTCCCAGAGCCAGTCCCGGGCGAACCGCAGCAAGCAGGCCACATTATACTTACGGTGATCTGGTAACCCCATTCCCCCCGAGGCCCAAGGCTGCTGCAAGACCTCCGCCCGCACCCGAGGCCGCCGCCCTCTCCACAGCACAACCGGTTTCATCAGACCATCTAGCCTCTTCAAGTCCGATCGCTTCAACAATAACGGGAGTGTCTGTAACACATACAGGACCCGGGGGAACAATGACATCTTATATAGGGCGATGCGACCCCCAAGAGACAGTGGGAGGTCCCGCCATTTATCGACACAGACGGCCATGGAGGCCAGTAGCTCGTCAACGTTCAACTGGTAAAGCCCATCGAGATCAGCAGGGATGTACACCCCCAGGTATTTAAAATACTTCATCTCCCATTTTAGTGGGAACTCCCCCTGCCATCTCTGCATGTCTGCCGGCCCCAACATCATCGCCGCCGATTTATCCAAATTTAAACGAAAGCCTGAGGGCACCCCATAATCACGGAAAAGCTGAAGCAAATGTGGGAGTCCTACCTGGGGGTTCACCAAGTGTACCAAGAGATCATCAGCAAATGCTGCAACTCGAAACTCAAACTCTCCCACCCGTACACCCTGAAATTGGGGGTGAGCCCGAATCCTCTGTAGCAGGGGCTCCAATGTCAAAATAAACAGGAGAGGGGACAAAGGGCATCCCTGCCGGGTCCCCTTTTGGATGGGAAATTCATCGGACATAGCCCCATTGATCAAAATAGCCCCTTTCGGTTCTGCATATAAAAGCCGCACCACCCGGACATAAAAGCCCATGAACCCCATCCCTTCTAGGACCTGATACATAAAGTCCCAGTTGACCCTGTCAAATGCTTTCTCAGCGTCAAAACTGATAAGCATCGATCGCACCCCCGCTGCCCTACCCGCACACATGGATATCAGAAGTCGTTGCAGGTTATAGGCTGCGTGGCGTCCCCGGACAAAGCCCACCTGGTCCCTATGTATCAGAGTCGGCAGAATAGGCGCTAAGCGATCAGCCATGATTTTGGCAAGGATTTTAATGTCAACGTTAAGAAGGGAGATGGGTCGGTATGAACCCGGTGCCAACGGGTCCCTCCCCGGTTTGGGCAAACCGTAACTACGCCTTGTTCGCCTCATATGGAAAGCTACCCCTACGAACCAAGTCCTCAAAGTAATCCGCCAGAGGGGCCACCACCACGTTCCCCAAAGTCTTATAGAACTCTCCCCTCAGTCCATCCAAGCCAGGAGCACGGCCATTTTTCAGGTTTCGGATCCCCTCCTGTACCTCTTTCAAGGAGATCGGCAGGTTCAAGGCCTGCACCTGTTCCTCGGTCAGCTTTGGTAAAGTGCAACCTTTCAGGAAGTTCTTACCTGCCACCACTCCATCCCCCTCACGAGCATAAAGCTGCCGATAATAATCGGCGAAAACCTTTTGAATTGTAGCGGTGTCTTTATAGAGAGACCCATCCGGGTGCCGGATCGCCCCGATGTGACGCCCCCCCCCCCACCGGCCGCACCAATGCCGACAACAACTTCCCAGCCCTGTTGCCATGCTGGTACAGTTTATATCTATAGTACATCAAAGATTTTCGGGCGCGCTGATGGAGAAGTATCCCCAACTCCTGCTGAATTTCCCGCACCTGACGCCTATGCGCGGCCGAACTGACAGTCACCAACCGTCGCTGTGCCTTTCGCAATTCGCGCTCCAGAAACAGAATGCGATGGTTTTGGCGCTTTCGCCCGGAGCCGTAATAACTAATGATCTCCCCCCGCATGACCGCCTTACCTGCCTCCCAAAGAAGGGTCGGAGAGGTCCCCGGGATATCATTAAGAGCTTCATAATCTCTCCACCGATCCTGAAGAAACCCTGAAAATTTGACATCCCCACTTAACTCCAGAGGGTAACGCCAGAACCTCTGACCAAGCGGAGTTTGTTTTTTCAGCTCCAGAGTGATCATTGCATGGTCCGATATAAGGGTGGGGCCAATCCCCGCGGCCACCACCTTACTAAACAAAGAGGCCGAGATCAAAAAGTAGTTAATGCGGGACCACGTGCCATGGGCCTGCGACAGGTGGGTAAACGTCTTTTCCCCAGGATGCAAAATGCGCCAGATATCTAAAAGGTGATGCGCTTCACAAATCCCTAGCATCCTCCGTTGACTCCTATGGTCCCTACTCACTGCCTGCCCCGAGCGATCCTCACTATCATGCAGTACGGTATTGAAATCTCCCCCGACTATTACCTGGTATCCCTCAACCGGGGGCCAATAGCCGTTCGAGTGTCCGGTAAAAATGGGGTTCATATACATTAGGCGCATAGACCGAGCCTAAGACAACCCTAGTGCCCTCAAGAACACCCCGCACCAAAACAAACCTGCCATCAGGGTCTATATCAACCTGTTCCTCCACCCAGCCCACCTGCTTGGCAATGAGAACCACCACCCCACGCTTCTTTCCAACCGCAGGGGCTCCATAGACCTGGGCTATAAAGCGACCACGCAACTTTGCATGTTCTACTGCAGACTGATGAGTCTCTTGCAGCCGTGCGACTCCCACCTTCTGGCGTTGTATCTGCTGCAGGATTTTATATCTCTTTATTGGGGATCCTATACCACAAACATTCCAAGAGGCAATCGTCAAGCCACTAGCCATGACAGCTCTTTAGGTGCGGTAGCCTGCTATATTGATTCATCCTCCAAGAATGGCGGGAACCCCCCAGCCTAGGGTCCCCCCCTGTGTCTCTGCACCCCAATTACCAGCAACCACTCCAAAACACTCATCCATCCATGGTGTGTCCCCAGCGAACCTGCGAAACCAGTCACTATCCCTCCCCCAATCCCCCCCCCAGGCCTCCCTGCTCACCCCCCCTCCCCCCCCCTGCTGTGAAAGTCAAGAAGAAGACCCAACCCCGCCCTAGTCCCCCCTCCCCTACCCATACCCCTCTCCAACCCCCATATTACCCCCTATCAGCGCTACCCCCAACCCCCCCTCTCCCCCCATTCCCTATCCTCTGTCCCAACTCTCGAACCCGACACCGTCCGTCCAGTCTAACCCGGTCGGACGACTCCTACTAGTGATGGGGCCACCCCTCTCAGCAGCCCCCCCCCATTTTACCCACTAATATCAAGAAGTCTGGGAGCCCCAGAGCCCAAGTTGACTGCTGGGCGAAACTAGGGAAACAGGCCCGTGGGTACCCCTCCCACTACCCCTCCCGGCCGGGTATCCAGAAAATATGGCTCCCCACCTAAAGAATAGAGCTCAACAACAGTAGCATTCACATTTCACCCCCCCCCCCTCACAGGACCCATACCATAACTGTATCCAAAAATGGAAAACAAAACTGCAACAAAAAAACAGTACTGGGAATAAATATCAACTCAGCACTCAATGTTACTGGCAACAAAGTTACAGTGCAGAAAAGACAAAAAAGTATATGCTTTCAACAATCCCACTGCTATATTGTTTCACTGAGAATGGAGCAGAAGGCATCGAGAGGCCACAGTTCCAGTCTCTTAGGCCTTTTTTCAGCCGTCCTGTCGACAGATCGGGCAGAAAGGATTCCGGAGCCACAAGGCGAGTCGCGAACATGGCAGGCCCACAGTTCAAGTCCTGGAGTGAACGTCCGAGTCGCGGTCAGCCATACCATGAGGGCCCCTAAGTTAGTACCTCACCTCCAACTGTGCATTGCCCACCGGACATGGGGCGCTTCAGGTATTCAAGGAACAGTCTCCGTTGCCCCCGCCATGCGATCCAAGAAGGCGCTTGCTTCCGCTGGGGACCCCAAGAGGTGCATCCGCCCCTGGTGCTCCACTCGCAGCCGGGCGGGGTAGAGAAGCGAAAATCGCATCCCCCTGCCCGCCAACTGCGCGCATAGAGGTGTAAAAGCCTTGCGTTGCTGGCTCACCAGCGCTGAATAGTCCTGGAACACCAGGAGTTGCGCCCCTTCTCCAGACTGCCTCCGGTGGTTGTGGGCTGCCCGTAGGACCGCCTCCTTCTGGCGATAGTCTAAAAATCGGGCGAGGACCGCACGTGGCCGCTGGGCCTGCTCCCGCCGCGGGCCAACCCAACCCCCCCATCCTCTAATTAATTCACAACAAACGCACGGCTGGCCAGACACACAAGCACACACACACAGCCCTCACAGCAGCCGCAGATGAGAAAGAAAAGAGATATAGCTTTCCCACCGATTCCCACCCAGGGAACAGGAAAGTCTTAATTACCATTTAACCATGCTTAATTACCATTTAACCATGCTACCAAAGCAATAGGGACACTCCCAACCAAAGGGAGAATACCAGTTCTAATTTAACCCCGTGCTACCAAAGCACAGGGATCCCTGGCCACCGGGAGTATCCGACACTTCTGACACCAAATGTAAAGGGTCTGTTTCTTGTTGGTCACTCCAGGCCAGGAAATCCCGAACCCTCATCTGCGGTGTGCTGCTCCGGCTGGCTGGAATCCAGGGGAATAAAACTCACAGACCACACAGAAGGAAAGTATGCAAGTTTATTCCAAAGGGTGGAGGGATTGTCCGTATTTTATACATTCTTAGAAACATAGTCATACGTCATTCACCCATCTTCGGGGCCCACTATAGTTTATCAGTAACTAATGCAAATACAAGTCATCCTTGAGTAGAACAATCAGTTTAGCTTACACAGCACATTCCTTTTTCCATACCCACCAGAATGTACAAAGGGCACACACATAGAATTCTGATTTCTATAGGATTCTAATTTCTCTTGTGCAGGCCTCCTGTATATGCACTTAAACTAAGCATTATTATTACAAAGGGCACATATATAGGATTCTGATTTCCCTAACAAGCATGTCCTAGCGGGGCTATCGGGACCAATGCTAGAGCCAATGATGTAGACTCAGAGCGCTGACCGAAGAAGGACTCTCTCTGCTTTTCCCTGACTCTTCAGGCCCCTTCTTGTCATCTGCAGATACAGATTACAAGAAGAGGGCTGGTGGTTAGGATCCAAGTACTGAAGGCACCAGTTGTCCTCATCTGTGACCAAAATGGTCCGGGCACATTTGGTGCATGTCTTAAACCCGTTGGCTGGCTTTTGGGACATGACTGGCCACATCAAGGAGGGCACTCTCCCTGGCAGCACCCACTATATGGAACTCCCTCCCAGACCACATAAGATCAACCAAGAACCTCAAGGACTTCAGAAAGCTTCTTAAGACTGCTCTATTTACAGAACATTTCAAGGACCTCACATAAATGGCTCCTATTTTCTACCTTCAAGACATTACAGGATCTTGATCCTAGCACACCTCTCAAACAGCCCCATTATCAACATCTGACCCTTTCCAAACAACATCAGGGCATACCCCAAGGCTCCTCCCTCTCTGCATTACTTTTCAATGTATATATGCAGCCCATATGTGATATTATACGCTCATTTAACATTTCCACTCTGATATACGCAGACGATGTCTTGCTCTTCACTCCAATCAAAATCATGCAGCCTAACCTATCCCCTCTAGTGGATTGCTTCAATGCAATCACTGACAGGCTCCTATCTCAGAACCTTCACATAAATTTCAAGAAAACGGAGGTATTATTTATCACGAAGAACATGAGCTTCTCTCCCCCCACTACCTTGAAAATGAGAGATGCGGAACTTCCTTGCAAAAATGTGATGTTACTTGGGAATCACGCTCGACCAACAGCTCAGCTTCAAGGAACACATAAAGAACACCTCCAAGGCTATCTACAATAAAATCATGACATTAAGACATCTCAGACCTCTGTTAGCTCCAGGTGATTTTAGAACAGTATTCCAGTCGCTTGTAACACCACATTTCGATTACGCGAATATTATCCTTCATGGTCTCCCCAAGAGCACCCTCAACCCATTGCAAATGGCGATGAACACAGCAGCCCGTATTCTCTGCGGCCTATCGATGAGGGATCACATCATGCCCATACTCATGGAGTTGCATTGGCTACCGTTGGATAGCAGACTCACCTATAAGGCACTACTCTTAACTTTTAAAGCAATTAACCTCATAGCCCCCTCATCCTTATCTGCCCTCATCACCTCTAATAACAGACTCAGGAGATCAGTAGCTACAAACACACTTACTATTCCTTTGGAAGCGACAAAATACAAGCAAACTACCAGGAATAGATCCTTCTCATTCTTTGCCCCAAGATGCTGGAATAACCTCCCCTCACATATCAGAGCAATTAAGGACTTTTCGCATTTCAGAAAAGCTCTTAAGCACCATTTGTTCCTTCTACACTTTTCCCACTCTAATCTAATGCAACCATCCTCCACACCACATCTTATTCTTGAGGACACTAGCACTCATGGCGACCCTCTGGATAGCTATCCTAAATTGTGTTCGGTCTTCAGTCAGGCGGCTCATTGTTGACAGACTGGTACCCGTAGCTGCTGTTATTGTAGCGATCCATCTCATTGCTGGCCTTCCTCTTTTGCGTTGACCTTCTATCTTGCCCAAGCATGATGTCTTTCTCTAATGATCTCTCTCTTCGCATGATGTGTCCAAAGTATGAAAGTCGAAGTATTGTCATCTGAGCTTCTAAAGAAAGCTTAGGTTTGATCTCCTCTAGTACCGACTGGTTTGTTCTTCGGGCAGTCCATGGTATACACAGTATTCGCCGCCAGCACCATAATTCAAAGGCATCAATTTTCTTCCTGTCTGTCTTTTTCACTGTCCAGCTTTCACATCCATATGATGTTATTGAAAATACCATGGCTTTGAACAAGTCGAATCTTTGTATGGAGAGAGACATCTCTGCTCTTGAGAATCTTATCTAGGTCTTTCATAGCCATTCTGCCAAGAGCAATGCGTCGTCTGATTTCTTGACTGCTTGTTGCTTCTTTATTGATAGTTGATCCAAGTAGGTTAAAGTTGTTCACGATTTCAATTTCTTCTCCTTCAACGATGAACCTGTTGATTATGCCAGTTGTCATGATCTTTGTCTTCTTTACATTAAGGTGCAGGCCCATTTTGAGACTATGGGGCTTGTTTACAAAGCCGCGGTAGTGGTTCGCGATCGCGATCGCAGCCGCGGCCCCATTTAAATCATTGGGGCCGCGGCTCCGATTACGATCGCAAACCGCTACCGCGGCTTTGTAAACAAGCCCCTATGTTTTTTGATTGTGAGAAGCAAATGTTTCAGATCATCTTCACTTTCAGCTAGTAATGTGGTATCATCAGCATAGCGAAGGTTGTTGATGAGTCTTCCACCAATCTTCACACCTCTGTTGTCTTCATACAGTCCTGCTTCTCTGATGATTTGTTCTGCATATAAATTAACAGGTAGGGGGAAAGTATGCAGCCTTGTCTTACACCTTTGCTTATTTAAACCCTTCTGTTTTCTCCTTGTTCCGTTCGAACTGTTTCTTCTTGATCATTTTTCAGATTGCGCATGAGAACTATCAGGTGTTCTGGTTTTCACTTGCTTCTTTATGTGGCCCAGTGTTTCTCATGGATATCTCAGTCAAAAGCCTTGCTATAGTCGATTAAGCACAAATAGTTATCCTTTTGGTATTCTTTAGTCTTGGCCAGGTTCCATCTCACAGCCGCAATGAGGTCTCTCGGTCCTCACCCTTGCCTGAAGCCTGCTGGCACTTATGGTCGTTCTTGTTCTAGGTATGGCTGTAGTCTCTTTTGAATAATCTTCAGTAGAATTAGAATCTTGCTGGCATGTGGGATCAAGCGATTGTGCGATAATTTCCACAGTCAGTTGGATCACCTTTCTTTTAGTATTGGTATAAAAACAGATCTTTTCCAGTCAGTTGGCCATGATGTTGTCTTCCATATTTCTTGGCAGAGCCTTGTAAGTACGGTAACAGCTGCATCAGATTGCTGCAATACTTCTATGGGAATGCTATCAATGCCTGGTGCTTTGTTCTTTGATAAGGCTTTCAATGCTGCTTCAACTTCTTTCTTTCATCACCAATGGTTCCTGATCATAAGGTATAGGTTGAAACGGCTGTTGGTCCACTTGATCTTTATCATATAAAAACTCTGTATATTCCTTCCACCTTTTCTTGATCTTCTCAGCATCATTCAACATAGAACCTTAAGCATCTTGTAACATTCCAATTCGAGGCTGGAACTTTTTCTTTAACTCTCGCAGCTTTAGGAAAGCCGATCTTGTTCTTCCTCTAATAGTTTCTGCTTCTATTTCCTTGCAAGTGTCATTGTAGTACTTTTCCTTGTCCTGTCTTGCTGCACGTTGGAAATCTCTGTTGAGTTCTGCGATTGTCTTTCTTTCTCCTTTGGCTTTTAGCTTCTCTGCGTTTCTGGGCAATTTTCAGAGTTTCTTCCGTCATCCATTTTGGCCGTTTTTGCTTTTTCACCTTTTGTAGAGACTTCTCGCTTTCTTCTAGCACAACCTTCTTGATGTCATTCCATAACTCTTCCGGAGCTCTGTCATTTGTATCTAAAGCAGCAAATCGATTTTGCAGGCAGTCTTTAAATTCCAGTGGTATATTCTCAAGGTCATATTTTGCTGCATTCATGAGTGGTTTGCTCTTTTTCAACTTTAGCTTGAGTTTGCATACTAGTAGTTGATGATCTGTACCACAGTCAGCTCCAGGTTTTGTCTTTGTTGATGTTACAGAGCTTTTCCATCGTTGACTTCCACAGATGTAGTCAATTTGATTTTTATACAATCCATTGGGTGAAGTCCATGTGTACAGTCGCCGCTTGTGTTGCTGGAAGAAGGTGTTTGAGATGAATAGATCATTGGTCTTGCAGAATCCTATCAATCTTTCTCCACTTCATTTCTGTTGCCAAGTCCATATTTTCCAACTACTTTGCCTTCTTCTTTGTTGCCAACTTTTGCGTTCCAGTCACCCATGACTATCAGGATATCCTGTTTGCATGTTCTGTCAATTTCAGCTGTACTTGTTCATAGAACTCTTCAATTTAATTCTCTTCTGCAGCTGTTGTTGGGGCATATACTTGAATTATAGTTGTGTGTAGGCAATCCTCGTAGACGAATAGAGATTAAGCGTTCGCTGACTGCATTGTATTTCATTACAGTTCTTGCAAGTTTCTTCTTTATTATAAATGCAACACCATTTCTTCTTTGTCTTTCATTTCCAGCATAGTAGACCATGTGATCATCTGATGCAAAGTGCCCGATGCCAGTCCATTTCAGTTCGCTGACACCCAACAGATCAAGTTGTAAAATTTCCATTTCATTCTTTACCAACTCCAACTTCCCTTGGTTCATGCTTCGTACTTTCCATGTTCCAATGCGTAAGACATCTTTACAGCTTCTGACTCTCATTTCATGCGCAGCTACATCAGCAGTCAGACTTCCCGAGGGCTTTGATCCAACCACATCATAAATGCTGGCTTTAACTCTGAAAAGTCTTCAGCTCTTCCCCAGTAGCTAGTTGAGTTGCCTTCCGACCTGCGGAGTCTCATCTTCCAGCACCATAGCACAATTTGTTTTGTTGTAACTATCCATTGGGTTTTCATGGCAAGATACAGAAGTAGATTGCCGGGCCTTCCTTCCGCGCAGTTTAAGTTGACTTACACAAACACAAACCAGACCTTGCCAGCATGGTTATATGTTGTAAATAGTTTATAAAGCAACTGTACATAGTTCCCCTATTCTATCCCAATTTATTCATCCTGTTATAATGTAAGCCTATGGCAGTTTGTCTGTGGCACTATTTCTGTTATTTGTAAACCGCACTGATACAGAAAAGCGCGGTATAGAAGAACTGTAAATAAATAAATAAATATTATGTAAATAGTTCACCGATATCATCTAACACACTGTTCCACACACCACTCTTCTCAGTTCTCCCACTGCATGCTACAGACCACACATTATTATTGATTTTGATTGATGTGCCAAACCGCCTTGATTTAACGATAAGGCGGTATACTAAATCCTTCTAAATAAATAAATAAATAGACTGGAAAAATAGCCATAGTAAGGTTGAACAGTTCGATGGTGCCAGCCATGGGAACAAGAAGCAGAAGCAGAAAAAGAAAATAACCACCAAAAAATGAAAAGAAGCATTTGGACCAGATGAAACCGATGACTGGACCGATACTACTAATGGCAGGGAAGAAAATCAAGCAAAAACGCCCCAGAGGGAAAAAAGAGACATGTTTACCAGCAGATACTTGCAAACATGTCCTAGGGGCTCCATGGAAAGCAAAGACTGGGGGAGATGGCGCCAGGGCAGGCGGGAAGACAGGCACAGTGGAGTCTCTCAAAAGTTTCCAATAGAAGCTGGAGAGTGTTCCCACATGGTGCTCTGGCGATGACGTCACCCATACAAGAGGACTTACTTCCTGCTTGTCCATGGAGAAAGATTTTATTTATTTAACATTTCTTATATACCGCGCTCTTTGTCATCAGTGCAGTTTACATTGAACAATATAATTTGTTAAGCAACTCCACTTTATCTTCATCAGTCTCTACATATTCCTCCCCTTTACCCTTGAGTATTACAATGCCACTTTTACACTTCTTCCTGTCACAAACATACCTAAAAAAATAGTTGTGTTCCCATGTTGTGTTGTATGGCTCTTTTTTCCTCCATTTGCTTTCCTGATTACCTTACCAGCTTCCCTTAGCTTTTCCAGATATTGTTGTTTGTCTCCATCTTTCTGTGATCTCATATAGTTTATGAAAGCTATCCTCTTTTTCCTGACCTTTTCAGATACTTTTTGGAAAATCTTAGTAGCCTCATTTTCCTCTTATTTTTATTTACTTTTCTAACAAAAAGGTTTGCTATCTTTAAAATATCTCCTTTCAGTTTTGTCCACTGTTGTTCTATTGCCCTCAGATGTTTCTATCTGGTTAATGTTTCCTTGAGATGGGCTCCCATCTTTGCAAAGTTAGTTTTCTTGAAATCTTGGGCCCTTGCTTTTGAATGAGCCTTCTCCACCTATGTCCTAATACTGAAGCTCACCAGCACTGCATGCCAGATGATCACCCTCTAAACATCAGAAACTCTCTCCCCATTTATAAGCACCAAGTCCAGTATTGCCCCTAACTATGTGGGTTCCGTTACCAGCAGCCAGAACAGTTCTCCTTATAGAGAATCCAGGATCTCCCTACTTCTAGATGTCTCCACAGCAGAGATATCCCAATCAACATTTGGCAAACTGAAATTCCTATCAAAAGTACTTTCATAGCAATATTGTGAATTCTGTTAATTAAATGTCTTCTGCTTGCAAGAGAGGTCTGTATATCACACCAATGTAAATAGATTTTCTATTCTCTCTTTACAGACTAACCCATAGTGCCTCCTTCTTCCCTCATAAGTCCTGCAGTTCACTGGCTTTAATATATATATATATTTTTTAAAAAATATACAGTGCCACTCCTCTTCCATGTCTTCTAATCCTGTTTTTCCTAAATTGATTCCTATGTGTTTTCTTACCATTCCCCTAGATTTATCCTTGTCCTTAGCTGTTGTGTTGTGTTGTTTGTCTTGACTAGATTGTAAGCTCCGATGAGCAGGGACCATCTTTCACATGTGTCTGCACAGCACAGTGTATGCCTTGTAGCGCTATATAAATGATCAGTAGTAGATTATAGCCTGGTATAACTATGTCCCATTGTTTTCTGTGTGCCACGTCATGGCGAGTGCCACTGTATATAAGTCAGCCTCTTCCATTGCAGCTTCTAAATCTGGAATGTTATTTTGGGCATTAGTTCCGGAGACTCTGAAGATGTTGCCCCTTTCCCCTTTCTATGCTGGCTTTTAAATGTTTTACTTAAATGAGGGCTTTGTTTACCCATTCCCAATGATCCTAGTTTAAAGCACGCCTGTTGTGGAAGACACTTCTCTTCTTCTTTGGTACATGGATACCATCTCTGCTCAGCAGCTATCCGAAAATCATTCCAAGGTCCAGGAAGCCAAAATGCTCTCAGTGACACTATCAACATAGCCAGGCATTCATCTCCAGTATGTGAGCCACCCAGGGGCGGCCCAAGGGGGGTGCGGGGCCATGTGCAGAGACTGGGTGCGGGGCCTCATTTGCATAAATATTTGTATAATGTTACCATACACTAACGTTTAGTAAACATGCCTCTTAATGAGTGTATGGATAAAGATAAACCATCACCAAACAAGGAATCACAATTTAGAAACAGGAAGACAATAATTAAACTGGGAACCTCAAAAGCCAAATTTGCAATGTACAACACTGTAGAAATAAAACTATACATTAATTTCCTCTTGTACTAAACAAAGCGCAGACGTTAATAATCTGTTCCTAAAATACTATTCCAATCTCAGCCCCCCCAGCCAATCCCAACATAATACATGTCTTCACCATGACACACGCTTAACACAACCCCAACTAGAAAATTCATTAGCCTGACACTCCTCCTGTTACTTATCCATTTTTCACATTACAATGCTTAACCATGCACTTCATATGATGTTTTAATCTTTTACCTGCATAACACTGTACATAGTTTTCCTCCCCTGTTCATCCAAGTTTGTATCCCTTGTTTATTGTAAACTCAATGTAACATGTTACATTGTTGTATATTTTGTTCAAATGTAAACCGCACTGATTGTAATAGCGCGGTTATATAAGAAAAGCAAATAAATAAATAAATAAATAAATAAAATAAATAATGCACAGTTCCCAGAGCTGACATATTCCAGTTAATAAATTCAAAATAAAGAGATATTTTTCTATGTTTTGTGCATTTTTTTTCAGTTGCAATTGCTCCAGCCAATTTCTTCTGGTTTCTTGTGTCTTCTGCTAACTCTCCATCATCTGCTGTCCATTTGTCCTTTCTTCTCTCTTCTAGGTTTTTTTTTTTCCATTCTCTCTCTACATCTGCTTTAACATACTAATCTTTCTCCTTTTGCTCTTTCCTCATTCCTATTTCATCCACTCAAATTTTACCCCTCCATCCTCAATCCCCACTTACTCTCCCAATACCCGGCCAATTGTAGATTTGTCTTCCCTCCCACACAAAATATTTTCCCCTCTCCATTTCACTCTCCCAGCCCCATCCCATTCTAATCCTGCCCCAACATCAACTCCCTTCTAGTTCCAGCCCCACCCAGCATCCACTCCCTTCTAGTCCCCGCATCAGCCCATTTCCAGTCCTAGCCCCCCATCAGCCCATTTCCAGTCCTATCCTAGCCACACCATCAGCCCATTTCCAGTCCTAGCTCCCCCATCCATTTCCAGTCCTATCCGTCCCTCCATCAGCCCGTTCCTAGCCCCACCATCAGCCAATGTCAAATCTTAGCTCCTCTCCACTCAGCCTATTTCCAATCCAAGCCCCCCATGAGCATACTTCCAGTTCTAGTCCCTCCATGAGTCCATTTCAATCCAAGCCCCCACCACAGCTCATTTCCAATCTTAGCACCCCCAACAGCCCATTTCCAGTCCTATCCTAGCCCCTCCATCAGCCCATTTCCTGTCCTAGCTCCCCCTGACTCAACCCATTTCCAGTGCTAGCTCCCTCCCCTCACAGCCCATTTCCATTCCAAGCCCCTCCCCATCAGCTATTTGCAGCTCAAGCCCCCCTTCCACTCAGCCCATTTCCAGTCCTAGCAACCCCCCCCAGTCCATTACCAGTCCTAGCCCCCCATAGCCCATTACCAGTCCTAACCCCCATCACCCCATTTTTCAGTCTTAGTCCCCCCATAGCCCATTACCAGTCCTAAACCCATCAGCCCACTTCCAGTCCTAGCGCCCCCATCAGCCCATTTCCAGTCCTAGCCCCCCCATAGCCCACTACCAGTCCTAGCCCACCCCCCATCGGCCCACTTCCAGTCCTAGCCCCCTACAGCCCATTTCCAGTCCTAGCCCATTTCCAGTCCCAGCCCCCCCATAGCCCATTTCCAGTCCTAGCCCCCCATAGCCCATTTCCAGTCCTAGCCTCCCCAGCGCATTACCAGTCTTAGCCCCCCATAGCCCATTTCCAGTCCCAGCCCCTTATCAGTCCTAACCTCCCCCCCCCCCCCCAATTGGCCTATTTCCAGTCCTAGCCCCCAACCCCATAGCCAATTACCAGTCCTACCCCCATCAGCCCATTTCCAGTCCTATCCTAGCCCCTCCTTCAGCCCATTTCCAGTGCTAGCTCCCTCCCCTCACAGCCCATTTCCATTCCAAGCCCCTCTCCCCATCAGCTATTTGCAGTTCAAGCCCCCTTCCACTCAGCCTATTTCCAGTCCTAGCAACCCCCAGCCCATTACCAGTCCTAGCCCCCCATAGCCCATTACCAGTCCTAACCCATCACCCCATTTTCAGTCTTAGTCCCCCATAGCCCATTACCAGTCCTAAACCCCCACATCAGCCCACTTCCAGTCCTAGCCCCCCATAGCCCATTACCAGTCCTAGCACCCCCATCAGCCCATTTCCAGTCCTAGCCCCCCCCCATAGCCCACTACCAGTCCTAGCCCCCCCATAGCCCATTTCCAGTCCTAGCCCCCAATCGGCCCATTTCCAGTCCTAGCCCCCCCCCATAGTCCATTACCAGTCCTAGCCCAATTGGCCCATTTCCAGTCCTAGCCCCCACCCCCATAGCCCATTACCAGTCCTACCCCCCCATCACCCCATTTTCAGTCTTAGTCCCCCCCATAGCCCATTACTAGTTCTAGCCCCCCCCCTAGCCCATTACCAGTCCTAGCTGCCCCCCATCGCCCATTACCAGTCCTACCCCCCCCCCCAATCAGCCCACTTCCAGTCCTAAACCCCCATAACCCCATTTTCAGTCTTAGCCGCCCCCCCCCCCATAGCCCAGGTAATTAAAAAAAACCCCAAAACAGCGGCAGAATCGAGCATTCCGCAGGCCCCCCCCTGCCCGGCAGAGTCCTCCATGTGGCCTCAGCTCCCTCAGCGCGGGCTTTTCAGAGCCGCGAAGGGAGAGTTTCTCTTTCTCGCGGCTCTGTTTAAGCCCACAGGGCTGATGGGAAACAGGAAATCCAGTTTCCCCATCAGCGCCAGCAGCTTAACAGAGCCGCAAGGGAGAAGCTCTCCCTTCACAGCTCTGAAAGCCGGCACTTAGGGAGCTGAGGCCGCATGGAGAACTCTGCCGGGCAGGGGGGCCCCCGCTGGATGCTCGATTCTGCTGCTGCTGCCACGGCGATAGCGGCAGCTAGTTTTTTTTTTTTAAATTTACCGGCAGATTCAGCATGTTGTTTGCGCGGGGCCCCCTGAAACGCAGGGTCCTGTGCAAACAACATACTTGCATAATGGACGGGCCGGCCCTGGAGCCACCCAACCTTTGCCCTGAATCTCAATAAGGTGGATTGAGAGCACTACCTGTGCACCTGACTGCTTCACCTTCTCTCCCAGAAACACAAAGCCACTTTTGATATGCTCAGGTAGTAAGCTAGCAGTATCATTTGTGCCAACATGAATGAGTAATGTTGGATAATAATCCGTAGGCTTGAGAAGTCTCCGAAAAGTCTCGATAACATCTTGGATCAAGACAGACACCTCCTGGGACATCATATTTGCACAACACCACAATCTTTTGCTTCCTAGTAGTTGCTGATCCTATAGCTTTGAGTGCCGATACCTCCTGTCCCTAATATGTTGTCACCTCTTCCACTCCCAGGACTGCATACCAGTTGCTTAGTTCCAGGGAAGCTGGAATCAGGTTGTTGAGTCTGCAAGCTCTGGTGATCTGTGTGTCCAGCCGTCATCTTTTCATATGGTGTCATCTTCTCTTTTGCTGGAGATTTTAGATGCCTCAAGATCCATTTCATTAATGTACCTAAAAGATCACAGATGCTTCTTAGCCTCACCACCTCCTCAATTTGTTTCCTGAGGGATTCAGCCTTTAGGCATCTTTTACACTGAACCAGTTCCACACTCTGGATCTGGCTGTCCATCTGGACAGATGTAGTAGTAGTAGTAGTTAATGACAGCTTTGGCACCATGATGTTTCCCAGGCATACATCTCCTGTTGAAGCTTTGGTACCTGTTGGGAAAAAATGAGAATAAAAAACCTACTGAAAAATGACTATGAAGAACCTAAACAAGATTTTCAAGTGCAGAGATGTAACTCTGTGCACAAAGATTCAACTTGTCCAAGCCATGGTATTCTCAATAATGTCATATGGATGCAAAAGTTGGAGAGTGAAGAAGAAAGACACAAAGAAAATCAATACCTTTAAATTATGGTGCTGGAAAAAAAATACTGGGGACATCATGGACTGCCCAAAAACAAATTAAATCAGTACTAGAGGAGATAAAAACCTAAGTTTTTCTTGGAAGCTCAAATGACAAGACTTCAACTTTCATGTTAGACACATCATGCGAGAGAACAATTCCATTTATACAGCAGACATTTGGGATTGTCTGAGCAATTGCCCATTCCCAGCTGAGCCTCTGAGTATTAGCTGGCCTGAAATGCAGGAAACGTAGAAACATGTCAGCAGAAATAGACCATATTGGCTATCTAGTCTGGCCTTCTATACCAAATACTATACTCCTTTTTTTCCCTTTAGAGATCTGTGTTTGTCCTATGCTATCTTGAATTCAAATATTGTCCATGTCTCTACTACCTCCACTGGGAGACTATTCCATGCCTCTACTCTTTCCATAAAGAAATATTTCCACATATTACTCTTGAATCAATCCTCATCCTATCCCCCCTCGTTGCAGAGCTTGCTTTCAATAGAAAGAGGCTCTCCTCTTGTGCATTTATGCCACAGAGGTATTTAAATATCTCTATCATATCTCCTCTATTATGTCTTTCCTCTAACGTATACATATTAAGATTCTGTTCTCACATAGTTTATAATGAAGACCACTGATTATTTTAGTATCCACCCTCTGCATCCTGTTTACATCTTTTTGAAAGTGTGATTTCCAGAACTGCACACAATTCAAATGAGGTTGAACCAGAGCCTTACATAGAGGCACTATCATCTCCTTTTTTTCTGCTGGCCATTCCTCTCCCTATGCACCCAAGCATCCTTCTGACTTTCACACAGTCACCTTTTCTACCTGTTTAGCCACTTTAAAATAAACAAACAATCACGCCTGAGTCCCGCTCTTCTTTCATGGACAGAAATACTTTGCCCCCTACACTGTACCCACTCCCTTGGAGTGTTGCAGCCCAAATGCATGACCCTGCATTCTTTAGCATTAAATCTCAGCTGCCAAATTCTTGACCATTCTTCAAGCTTAGCTAAATCCCTCCTCCTGTATCTACTCCTTCCTGGGTGTTTATTCTATTGCAGATTTTGGTATCAACCGCAAAACAGGCAAACCTTACCAGACAGCCCTTCTGCAATATCACTATTAAAGATGTTAAAAAGAAACAGACCAAGGGCAGATCCCTGCAGCACACCACCAGTAACATTCTTCTCCTCGGCGTGAGCACCATTTACCTGTACACTTTATTACCTCCCACTCAGTCAATTTTTAACCCAGACAGTCACTTTAGGATCCACATCCTGCTTCCTGTACAGCAGAGCTCTCACCAGTGCTTACTTAAAATAAAGCACAGTTACTCACCTGTAATAGGTGGACAGCAGGAATCAATCCTCACTTATGGGTGACGTTGACGCCAACAGAGTCCACATGGAGCAATTCCCCAGCTTTCAAAGAAAGTCTTTGGGATTGTTGCCATGCATGCGTAGTCCTCTTCCCGCCCAAGGGTGCCATCTTGCTCAGTCAGGTCCCATAGCTAGAGTCCTACGAAGCAGATGGCAAGGGAAGAGCAAAAATGGCAACTCTTGGGGGAGATGGGAGGGTAGTGAGGACTGATTTCTGCTGTCCCTGGAGAACACCTGTTACAGTGAGTAAATGATAATTACACTTACCTGGTAATTGTAGTTCCTTGAGTGACGACAGTTCAGTCCTCTACCTCTGGGTTGTCAATCTCCTCCTGCAGCTTGGAGACTGGTATGTCAAACTTATGACATCACTGGATATAGCCTGCTGTAGACTCTCTCTCTCCTCCCAGTGTGATCTATTAACAAAGCAGACTCAAAGGAGCAAAAAATAAGTAGCCTTTAATAACAAACTGCAACCATAGGCGTAACCAAACGAAAAACCTCGCCCCCTTCCCACAAGACTTTCTTACTTCCTGCCCTGTCATAAGGAAAGGGAAACCACACCAAAAAGGCAGGGGTTTTTTGTTGGGTTTTTTTGCGTTGAAACTTACCTGCCATACTGTGGTAGGCGACGGCCTATGATCCATGCTAATTGAACTAAGCAGACAGGCCTGAGCAGCTTGACCTGTAACTGAAGCCTGTAGTTAGGCCCAGAGGAATGAAAACCCCCCTGAATGATGACACCATAGAATTGAAACTTAACTCAGTTTAACTGAACATAGCTAAGCAGAAACGAAACTTAGAATATAGAAAACAAGTTTAATTGGTACTGATAAGGTGTGCTATGCTTCTATGGAATTAATTAACTCTGCAAAAAGCAAGGTTACAGTGCCCTGCTTCCCATATGTTTTAACAAACTAAGCGACCTTGGAGGAGAGATGTAACAAGTTAGAGACACTGACCATTGTAATTGGGACTAGAAGGGGGGCAACCAGGTGCTGAGCCCAGACCAGAGTCCCGATTGGGTAGCCATATCAGTACAGGGACCAATAGATGGGTGAGAGGGGTACTGGGACCAATGAAAAGTTTGCCTATGCTTAGAATGGACAAGAAAGCTATAAAAGTTGTTGTTTTACTAACAGCCATTGCTCAGCCATTTTGAAATTGCTTATTGCTTGAGCCATGTGCACATTAAACTGGCTTGGATCCTTGAAACGTCTCCGTGTTGTATTTATTGCATGCTTATCTGCTGCTACATTTCTTGGTGCGTTTGGCCTGGAAGTGCGAGTGGTGGATGGTGTTCGAGTGAATAAATCCACGTAATTCGCCTTGAGGTTTGGTCCAGTTGGAACCATGCCAATCCGACGCAGGGGAATTTCCCTGGGCCCACCGATCCTCTTGTATCGGAGGGAGTTCTGCCTGGCCTCGGCAGGCACTGAGTCCAGCTGGCCAACACTTCCGACCCGGGGGAGTCCAAGATCCAACTCAGAAGCTTGGGAACCAGATCTGGTAAGTATAGTTTTGAAAACCTGTCTAGACAGATGAGTTAGAACTGCAGTGTTTGGTAAGACTTAAGTCTTTGTTTGAAAATCCTTGGATGAGTATTCGCGAGGTACAGCTGTTATAGAGAATCATGATTCAGCCTAGTCAGAACAGACAGGAACTTGGAATTGGTAATCTCGAGATAAATTGGAAATTGGTAAGAGAGCATGATCAACTCTCAAGACGAGCCGAGTACCCCTGCATGAGTATTCGCGGGGCGAAACCCTTGTCTTTTTGTAATTGGGAAATTGGATAAGACTAGTCAGAATAAATAGAAAGGAATGCATTCTAAGATACGTTGCTAGCATGATTGTGTGAATGAAGTGTGAATGAGAGGTCTGGCAGCACGGACCAAGCAGAGTGGACTCTGGACTAGCGCAGTTCCTAGCCGGGTGACTGCGTCTAGGTCGCAAAACGGAGGAAGCGTTTGGTGTATTGTCCGTCCTACTGTGTATCTGTTTTTGTTCTCTGTTGAAACCACGAGTTTCCCTTCTGTTATAAATGTGAGATTATTCTGTTGAGTAATTTGTGACAGTTCACTGATTAAGAAATTGTATTAATAGAGCAGAATGAAGACCCAAAACACCTACAGTCATTTTTAGAAATCAAAAAGCTGGTCTCACCCAGTTGGTTTTAGCACAGTGAAAAAGCTGACAGGGGGCGTGTCTGAAGGAAAGAATGTATAGTGTTTTTCTAACCCCGTGCAGGCTTAAATCTCAATGCTGTTAGTTTGTGCTTATTTCAGGACAATTGTACCTGTTCTGCTATGGTTATGTAATATATATATCATTTAATAAGAATGTTTAGTCAGGATTGTGGGTCCCGATAGTTTTTGGTACTTAGCCTGGAAAGGGTTAAGTTCTTATTCGAATGCCGGCATGTCTCTGTCTGTGTCTCTGTGTGTGTGTGTGTGAAACTGTGATTATTTCATTTCCAGTGAGCGGAGAGGTGTGGCTCACACAGCTTACGCGAAAGCCGTTCCCGCTTGAGCGAGCAGTCTCTTTTGCTTGTTTAAAATAAAGGATTCATTCAATAAAAGTTTAAAAAAAAAAAAAAAAAAAGTTTATCTTGCGGAGTGTTTGCACTAACCTTTTTATGAACAAGTATAAGTCATTTGAATGCATGCTTCCCCAAACGGTAAGCTGTTTTCCTGTATTTTAAAAAAGGGAAAGTTGTACTGTACTTTATGAAAATATCCGGAATGTCTTTTGAATATTTGCTTTCTGAACCAAAAAAAAAAGTAATAATTTCTTTTGCAGAGACATGCTGATTACGGCTGGCAGATAGTTATTTTTATTCTAACTGTATCTAAATTGTTCCTGTTTGGAATAAGTTGCAATAAGCATAATGGATGTATGTGCTCAATCTAAGTGTTTCCTGCCTGCCCTATGTTTACAGAAATAAGTGTCTTTTCAAGTATGATCAAGAATTTCAGTAAGGGATTTACTGAAGACTATGAAATGTCTCTGTCCCAATCAGGAATGCTATGTGAAAGGGAGTGACTTCTGCTAGTTATATTTCCTTAGGTCACTATATTTTGCCCCAGAATCTCTAGATATCCTGTCTCTCTCTCTCTCTCTCTCTGTAAGTAGCTCCGTTTAGAGTGCTTAAGGGGGGGATGGAGCCCATTCCACCGATGATGTCAACCCCCCCCCCCCCCCGGTGGGCGTGAACTAATGTGCCCACAGCAGAGAAGTAGATCATTAAAAAAAAAAAAAAAAAAAAAAAAACTCCTGGATAGAGCGTTGCTAGGAGAAACCCAGGAGAGGGGGGGGGGGGGGAAATCCACCCTGTAGATTCCCTAGTTTGCCAGCCACCTCCACAGGAGGGGGATGTGCACCCCCTCTGAACCAGAAGTGAAAGTCAGCTGACCAGACTTGTTTAGAACTGAAAAAAACTGCATTATACACTGAGAAGCCTTAGGATTTGATTGAACTAATGAACAGTATAATGCAGACCAGTAGCCCAGGAGAAGTTGTGTTTTTTGTCAGTCAGTCCCAGAGAGATACAAAACAGAAATGAAACTGGATGGATTTGCGGGCATGATAGTTACTGGAAGTTGATTTGAAAGTGTGTGGATTGTTGAAGAAGGACAGAGAATGTAAAAAATTGTAAGATGGAAAAAGAGAAACAGATATTTTAGTTGGATGATGTGGAGGTTTTCTAATCGAAGGAGCAGCGGATGTGAAAACTGGGTGTGAGTGCGCCCATTATAGAAAAAGAAAGACATTAGAGAAGTGAATGCCCGTATCTTGACTCCCGAGGGAGTACTTGATTGCAAAGTCATAAAACAATAAACCAAGCACAGTGTTTCAGCACGAGAGTGAAGCAGCTATAGCGTGAGTGGCAGCCGAAGAGGGCTACAGCATGGATGAAGACTAGGCCAGACCGGACTCTCCAGTTTTCCCTGGGTCCCCAGGAGTCAGTCTGAAAAATAGGGGACCAATATATGGACTTTTATGGGTGATACAGGAGCAGAATACTAAAGCCAGTAGCCCCTGTGTTTTTCTAGATGCATCACCATTATCAGAGCTACTGGGGCTAAGGCCACAAAGCCTTTTGTGCAGACCCGCATGTGTGAACTAAAAATAATAAGAATAATAATGTACCAGTTCCTGTATATGCCTGAATGCCCTATTCCATTTTTGGAGCCGAGACCTGCTTGCAAAGCTTCAAGCACAGATATCCTTTGTTGAAGGGGAAAAAAATGAAACTCAAAATCTGCTGGCCTGATGGTGTTAACTGTCCCCAAGAAGAAGAATGGCGGTTCTATTCACCTGCATCCAAAGCAACAAGCTGTACACTTACCACCCTCATAGCCCCACCTGGAGGATGGGCAGAAGATAATCCACCTGGCCTAGCGAAGAACATAGCCCCTGTCATTGTCACCCTCAAGCCAGTCAAGAAGCCTGGGACAGGTGATTACCGCCCAGTGCAGGATCTAAGAAGAATGAATGATGCAGCTGAAACTATACAACCAGTGGTACCAAAATCCTTATATTCTCTTGGAACTGATCTCTGCTGAAGCTATACATTTCATCATTCTGGACTTAAAAAGATGCCTTTTTTCTGTATACGCTTAGCCCAAGACCCCACTACAAGGAGGTAGGGCCAACTCACCTAGACAAGATTACCTCAAGAATTCAAGAACTCGCCTCACTCAGCAAAAGATTTGACAAGTTATCCAGAAACTCCAGAAAAAAAATAAAAAAAATTCTACTTCAATATGTGGACAACTTGCTCATAACCACCAACTCAGAAAGTGAATGTCCACCAGCCACCAGTGAACTCTTGCACCTTTTTAATGAGGCTGGATACAAAGTCTCAAGAGCCAAAGCATAATTATGTCAAACAAGTTAAATACCTAGGATTCCAGTTGTCCAGCGGAATTCGACGCCTGGAACCCTTACCAGAACGCAAAGCAGCTGTATGCAGTATTCCTACTCCAACCACCAGGAGGCAAGTGAGAGCCTTCTTGGGTGCCACAGGGTACTGTTGTATATGGATCCCCAATTTTGCGCTGCTAGCAAAACCATTGTATCACATTGTATCAAGCTACCAAAGGAATGAAAAAGTCTCCATTGGAATGGGGACTTGAATAGGAATGCAGTCTTTTGATCTTTGAAAACCGCTCTGATGTTATCACCAGTTCTGGGTCTACCCGATGTCCAGAAAACCTTGCAGTCTCTATGTTCATGAGTCGCAAGGAAATGTTCTGGGAGTGTTGACTCAATCTCTTGGACCTTATTTGAGAAGCTGTTACAGCTACAGCCTTCCTAGTAAGCAAAAACTAAAAGAAAAATCCCTTTGAGACAGAATCTTCAAGTTACTGTACCACACTCTGTTCTAACCAATATGAAATACAAAGGAAATTACTAGCTAACAAATCTATGAATGTTGAAGTATTAGAGTATGTTGTGTGAAAACCCCAGATACAACTGAAGGGTCAGTCAAGCTTTCAATCCTGCTATGTTGTTATCAGTTGGTCTTGATCCCCTGATCATGACTGTTTAGAAGTTATGGACACTGTATTCTCAAGCCACCTGGATTTGACTGATGTCCCTATGGAGAACCCTGAACAGACTTTCTTTGTGGCTGAAGGCAGTTTCATCATCAATGGACATTGTTGTGCTAGATATGCAGTGGTGACCCCTGATTTGGTAGTTGAGTCCTCAGCCCTGGCCCCAGAAACTTCACCACAGAAAGCTGAACTGATAGTCCTCACTAGAGCACTAACAATAGGAAAAGAGCCCTGTCTAAATGTGTACCCAGATTTCAAGTATACCCTTACAACCTTGCATGCATATGGGGCCCTGTACAAAGAATGAGGGTGGATAACCTTAGGAAGCAAGTCCATTAAGTATAGCCCCAAGATATTGATATTAATAGATACATACTGCCTATAGATCTCAGAATTTAGGAAAAGTAGAATGTATGAATAGAACCCTGAAATCTCAGTTGTCTAAACTTTGCCAAGAGGTTTACCTGAAGTGGCCCCAGGTTCTTCCCATAGCCCTTCTTAGGATATACTTAGCCCCTGCTAAGTCTTTAGGAGTTTCCCTTTTTGAGATTCTGTATGGACAACCCCTGCCTATTGTATAGGAAATAAAAGGAGATATGAGACAGATAGGATCTGAAATTATTAGACATGAACTATTGGTTTTAAGTTCTGTTTTGCAGGAGTCTTCATACCTGAGTACAAAATTGATTACTCATCAATTTGCCTGCACCCCTGCATCCTTTCAAGCCTGGAGTCTCGAAGTGGATCAAAGAGTGGAGAAAGATACTGTTAGCCCTGCATTGGAGAGGACCCTATGTCGTCATCCTGTCAACTCCAACTGCAGTAAAAGTCGCAGAATTTGAACCTTGGATCCATCATAATCAAGTGAAGCCAGCAGCTGCTCTTGAACCTGATCACTGAACTACTGTACAGCATCCTGAGACTCCATTGCACCTCACCCTACGACAACAACCACGGACCTAAGACTTATTGGTCCCTCAGAAACTGCACTGTTTCAAGACTGTTTGTTTATCTGAAGGTAAGCCTCGCATCTGAAAAAAACTGCAATCATCAGAAAGAGACTGTGTTGTGTTAAGAAATTGAATCTTCTAAGAGACTGTGTTTAAATACTCTGAAAAGACTGTTTTGATCTCCTAAAGAGTGAACTGCTCTAAGGAAGCAATAATAGCCTAAGAGACCATGCTATGATATTTTAAGAATTGAGACATCCCAGAGGACAGTGATACTTTGGAATCTACAGCCCTACTCCTGCCAAAAAGTTGGTAGGTCTACGTACGGCAGAAGCTTGAGGATCTACAATCAACCCTACATCTGTTATCTGTTGTGGAAGTCGACAGTTCCACCAATTTTCCAGAGACTATGCCCATTATGAATTATTATTATTGCTTTATTTTGGCAGCAGCCTTGGAGTGCTTTGAAATGACTTTTGCCTTATCTCCCTGGGCAGCCTGTATAAGTACAACATGAACTGGACCGAAGGTCACTCAGACCTTGTTTTATCATTCTTCCTATACTTGCATTGGTATACTCTCCAATCCAAAGTTGTTCTAGATCTTGACTTTCTACAAGGCTATGCAAGCCACCGTTGCAATTCCTCATACCACCACCAGAACTTGTTTCTTGAACTTACTGGAGCAATAGCATCTAGTCTCCACACTTCTGACTGTTTCTATTGTGGAGGAACTAAGATGGGAGATCAGTGGCCCTGGGAGACGCAAGAACTGAACTATTCTATCCTATACAATCAGACTGATTTACATAATACTACTAGTGAGTGGGTATTGGCCCACCCCATTGTTGACAGTTTGTGTTTTGTTCGGACTGGACCACAATCTACTACGAAGGATGGACAGCTGGTCTGTCTAAATCAGAAGCTTTACGACAGCACAACAAAAGATGCAACTGAACCTTCTAATCCTTTAGTTCTTTTTCCCACTCTTGCCAAACTATGGACTTTGACTATCTGCTTGTTGCTCCCTTGTTTCTTGCTACTTTGCTTGTGAATGATAACTTCAGTTATTAATAACACTGTAGAGCATAAGGCAGCTACAAAGATATTAGCTATGTGAACTTACTACCCTATACCACAGAGTGATACCTTTACCTAGTATTATGTGATTTGATTCTCACACCTTATTAACATGCGGGTGAGAATAATCAAAGGGGGGAATGTGGTAGGCGACGGCCTATGATCCATGCTAATTGAACTAAGCAGACAGGCCTGAGCAGCTTGACCTGTAACTGAAGCCTGTAGTTAGGCCCAGAGGAATGAAAACCCCCCTGAATGATGACACCATAGAATTGAAACTTAACTCAGTTTAACTGAACATAGCTAAGCAGAAACGAAACTTAGAAAATATAGAAAAACAAGTTTAATTGGTACTGATAAGGTGTGCTATGCTTCTATGGAATTAATTAACTCTGCAAAAAGCAAGGTTACAGTGCCCTGCTTCCCATATGTTTTAACAAACTAAGCGACCTTGGAGGAGAGATGTAACAAGTTAGAGACACTGACCATTGTAATTGGGACTAGAAGGGGGGGAACTAGGTGCTGAGCCCAGACCAGAGTCCCGATTGGGTAGCCATATCAGTACCGGGACCAATAGATGGGTGAGAGGGGTACTGGGACCAATGAAAAGTTTGCCTATGCTTAGAATGGACAAGAAAGCTATAAAAGTTGTTGTTTTACTAACAGCCATTGCTCAGCCATTTTGAAATTGCTTATTGCTTGAGCCATGTGCACATTAAACTGGCTTGGATCCTTGAAACGACTCCTGGTTTTATTTATTGCATGCTTATCTGCTGCTACAATACTCCTCCGCCGATACTCATCCAGACCTCTGTTTCAAAACCGGGGTGGGAAGGAGGACTGAACTGTTGTCACTCAAGGAACTACAGTTACCAGGTAAGTGCAATTATAATTTCCTTATCATTCCTCCAGTTCAGTCCTCTACCTCTGGGAAGTACCAGAGCAGTAATTAACGGGTGGGATCCCTCAAGCCGGCAGACAACACCGCCGACCCAAAGCGGGCATCAGCCGACGCCGCGACGGCCAACCGGTAATGCTTACTGAACTAATGTAGCAACGACCACGTCGCCGCCCTACAGATGTCCCCCGGCGGAACCAGGCTGTGCTCTGCCCAGGAACATGCCTGCGCTCTTGTGGAATGCGCCCACAAACCACCAGGCACAACACGCCCTTGAAGCAAATAGGCGGAAGCAATTGCCTCCCAAATCCATCGAGCAATGGACGCCTTAGCGGCCGCCTCGCCTTTACGCGCGCCACCAAAACACACAAACAACTGATCTGACTTACAAATGGACGCTGTCATCTTCAAGTATTGGCGCAACGCCCTTTTTACGTCCAGACAATAGAGCTGATGGTCCGACTCCGAACCCTTACGGGACCCCAGGACGGGCAGATAGACCATTTGATTCAAATGAAAGGGAGACACCACCTTGGGCAAAAAGGATGGAACCAGACGTAAAACCACTTTTTCCTCCGAAAAGGATAAAAAGGGTTCTCTGCACGAAAGGGCCTGCAACTCCGAATTGCGCCGTGCTGAACAAATCGCCACCAGGAACACGGTCTTTAACGTCAAATCCTTCACGGAAACCCTACGCAACGGCTCAAATGGCGGGCAGGATAACACCGCTAGCACAAGATTGAGATCCCACGGTGGAACATGTACCCTACGCGCAGGCCACAACTTAGAAACCGCCTTAAGAAAACGACACACATCTGGGTGCATCCCCAAAGACACTCCATTAACCTTGCCACGGTAACAGGAAAGCGCCGCCAACTGAACGCGCAAGGAGCTTGCCGCTAGCCCCTTCTCAAAACCATCCTGCAGAAATTCCAATACGCAAGGCACCGATACCGTGGCCACGTGAATCTGGCACCGAGAACACCAATCCTCAAATATGCGCCAGACCCGCACATACGCCAAGGAAGTCGACCTTTTCCGCGCTCTCAGCAAAGTTGACACCACCGCGGACGAATAGCCTTTCATTCTCAACTTAGCCCTCTCAATGGCCAGACCATAAGCGAGAACCGATCCACCTGGGGCATGAACACTGCACCAACAGCTCCACCCTCGATGGGAGCCGCCAAGGTTCCCCATCCAGGAGACGCACTAGGTCCGCGTACCACAGCCGCCTTGGCCAGTCGGGCACCACCAGGAGCACTCTTCCCGGATGCGCCCCGATCTTCTGGACCACCCAGCCTATCAACGCCCACAGAGGAAAGACATACAATAGACTTTCCATCGGCCACCGCATCATTAGCGCATCGATACCTTCTGACATCCGTTCTCGTCGCCTGCTGAAAAACCTGCTCACCTTTGCCGAGCTGAACGTCACCATGAGATCCATAATCGGAAGTTGCCAACGAACTGCAATCTGCGCAAACACCTCGGGATGCAGCTCCCACTCTCCGGCATCTACATGTACCCTGCTGAGAAAGTCTGCCATGACATTGTCCTTTCCTGCGATGTGCGCTGCGGAAAACGCCGGCAACCGGGGTTCCACCCAAGCGAATAACAGGTCTGCCTCCGCTTCCATGGCGGCACTGCCCGTGCCACCATGTCGATTGATGTAGACTACCATCGCCGAGTTGTCCAAGAGCACCCATACTGGTCGACCCGACACAAGGGTCTCAAAAGTTTGAAGTGCCCGGGCCACCGCTCGGAGTTCCAGGCAGTTGATTGACCAGGAGGCCTCTATCGAAGACCACCTGCCCTGCGCAAACCTGCCCCCACAATGCGCGCCCCAGCCCGGCATCCATCAACAACGGGAGCCACTCCGGCTGTTCCAGCGGCATCCCCGCCACCAACACTGACCTGCGCAGCCACCAACGAAGCGACCTGCGGACCTCGATCGGGCAAGGAAGCCTCCTGCTCAGCGGATCGACCTGATGTGACCACCGACGCAGCAGAGCTCTCTACAAGGGCCGCATATGCACCTTGGCCCACAGCACCGCTTCTAACGTCACCGCCATCGTCCCCAGCACCCGGAGGTAGTCCCATGCCGATAGTGCTGGAGCCGACAGGAACTGCCGAATGAGTTGCCGCAACGCCTCCGCTCTCCTGTCTGGCAGAAACACCTTCCCCCTCTTCGTGTCGAAGCACACCCCCAGATATTCACGGGTCTGAGAAGGTTCCAACTGGCTCTTTGCCGGGTTGACCACCCAACCCAGCTCCTGTAAGAACTTCACCACTCTGTCCGTTACTCGCACACTTTCCTCCCTGGAGCTTGCCCGAATCAACCAATCGTCAAGATAAGGGTGAACTAGAATGCCGCGCCGGCGCCGCCACCACCATGATCTTGGTGAAGGTTCGCGGCGCCGTGGCTAAGCCAAAGGGAAGCGCTTGAAACTGATAATAACCCCAAGGCAGGGCGAACCGTAGAAACGTCTGGTGAGCTGCGTGGATCGGGAGGTGCAAGTACGCCTCCGTAAGATCTAGAGACGTCAAGTACTCTCCCTGCCGTACCGCCACTATGGCAGACCTCAGAGTTTCCATCCGAAAGTGCGGCACCCGAAGGCACCAATTTACAAACTTCAGGTCTAAAATGGGACGCAGCGTTCCGCCCTTCTTTGGCACCACAAAATAAAGAGTACCGACCCTTGCTGTATTCGGTTTTCGGTACTTCGACCACCGCCCCTAGCTGGAGCAACCTGTCCAGGGTACCGTGAACCACCGCGGTTTTCCGGGGTCCTCTGCACGGGGACAGAACGAAGGAATCCCGTACGGGTCAAGCCAACTCTAAGGCATAGCCCTGTTGGATAATCTCTAACACCCACTGATCGGATGTGATGCGGGTCCAAGCGGAAAGAAACTCCCGAAGCCGACCGCCTATGGGAGGCCCCTCCACCAGGACCCACCTCGCTTCATTGTGATTTACGTGGCACAGAGGCTGAAGAGGAGGCAAAACCTCTATTGGCGCCACGAAAGCCCTGCGGACGGGCCTGGAACCAGCCCCTTTGGAAACTTCCAAACCTGGCCAATCAGAAGCGACGAAAATCCCGAAAACTTTGCGCCGACTTTCCCTGTTTCGGCTTATCCTCTGGGAGTCTACCAGCCTTGGACTCTCCCAGGTCTTTCACCAATTTCTCCAAATCTTCTCCAAAGAGCAAGCCACCCTTAAAGGGCAGCTTGCTGAGACGTGATTTAGACGGTCCATCCGCAGCCCAGTTTCGTAACCACAGCGACCGGCGGACGGCCACCACCGACGCCGTGTTATTGGCCAGCGCTCTGATTAAATCATAATGCACATCTGCCAAATACACCGATCCGGATTCCAGGCGATCCAACTCCTTAACCTCATCGACATCCAGATGCGAAGATTGACGTAGCCGCTGGACCCATCGCAAACACGCGTGGGCCACCCATGCCCCACAAATGGAGGCCTGCAGAGCAATAGAGGCCGCCTCAAAGGCCTGCTTCAGCAAACCATCCACCTTACGGTCCTGAGCATCCTTTAAGGCCGCACTACCTTCCCCCGGTATAGTGGTTTTCTTTGTAACCGCAGACACCACCGCATCTACCTTCGGCGCCCGGAATCTGTCCTTATCGGCAAGAGGATAAAGCCTATTCATTGTCCAAATGCCACAAAGCCCCACTCCTGGCCTATCCCACTCTTCTTGAATCATCTTCTCCACCACTCGGTGGACCGGAAACACCACCTGCGTCTGCCTCACCGCCTGGAATGACGGGATCCTCCACTTCGTCCTCCACCGCTGCAGGCGTAGCAAGGTTCAACATCTGCAATGTTTCCGCGATCAAGGCCGCCAGCTCCTCTCTGTGGAAAACCCTAATAATCCTAGCCTGATCCTCTGGCTCCGGGATCTCTCCTTCCTCCAGATCCTGTGAGACCTCCTCCTGGTCCCATTCCGGCTCCTGGGGCTCAGTCCACTCGGTATCGGCCACCGGGGATTCCTTCAGCCGCGCCCGTTTGGGGGCCGGCTGTTCCTCGCCCCCCCCAAGGGCCGCCTCCAGATGCGGAGCCGCCCCCACGAGCGCCTCTGTACTTGGCCTTATCCCCTGGCGCCGCAGACAAAATTCTTGATGGAGCATTAAAATAAAATCAGGGCTAAATCCTCCAAAATCCAACTGCTGCGCCCTCAGGGAAGCGCCAGAAGGCCCCGTGAGCTCCTCCAACTCCAGCCCCTGCGCCGGCAAGCGCAGGGAATCCACCCGCACCCTTAGGGATGTTCCCGGCGCCTCTGAGCTGTCCTTGCCTTCCATCTTCTGTTCCACTGCGAACGATAGGGTTGCACAAGCCCAGCAAACCCCGGTATCGGCCACTGCGCCCCTCCTAGTACCACACACCAGACAGAGGGGTCTTGCCGCCATCCAGACAAGCCGCAAACGCCCCCGGGGCGTCCTATACTGGCTGCTGCTATTACTGTGCCTTTGGGGTTTTTTTGTTTTTTTTAAACCAGCAGATGTACCACCCTGTAGACTACCTTAGCGTATCCCCGAGGAACTGCAATCCCCCGTAGGCCCCTACTGCCCTGGAAGACGGAATCAGGATGGAAAAGGGCAAAAGAATCCCCAAAATAAAGAAACTAAACCAAAAGAAAGAAAATAAAACCAAAACAAATAAAAAAAAAAACAAGGAAGAGGGAAACCAAACTCCCAGGAACTTCCCCTGGCTGCACCGGAGCAGAGACACGCAAGCGGCTGAGCTACACGCGGTTCACACGCGGCCGCTAAGATAGCCGCCACGAGCACCGACAAGCCCTAAAAAGGGCACCAAACTGCTCTGCCGCCCACCAGCGTTTAGAAACAGGGACTCCCAAACGAAACAGGCACCCTCCCCGGCGAAAGCACCTCCCGGGAAGATTGTCGCCGCTCCGGCGTTCAAAACTGGAGAAGCAGTGCCCCAAAGCACGCCGTCTTCAGATCGCTGCTGTCTAAGCCGACAGAACCGCAATGCCGGTCCAACAAGCAGCCCAAAATAGAGATATATACATAGCTATGCTTACCCCAAGCAGGGGCTCTTCCCCGTAAGGTCCTGGGGAAGAGAACCTCTGGGCATCAGCGAGGAGACTGCACTCGACTTCCTGAGCCAGCCCTCCCCCTGGAAAGAAAGAAATGCAGGGCTAGGGAGCAAGCATGCCTCAGCCAGCTTCCCTTAAACCCCCCTTAAAGGCACAGCTCCTAGACTAAGGGAAACTACAATTAGCCACTATCCATTAACAATCTAAACCCCACTAGGTCCTATCTTATTAGCTCCTTATTAATTCCTCCAGAGAGCCCCTCACAATTTATTTATTTTATTTTATTTAACAATCATTTATATCCCGCATCTTCCAGAGTTCAAATGCGGCTTACAATTGAACAACAGTCAACAAAGCAAGGGCTTGTTTTACATGGAACAATTTTTTGACAGTAAACAATGTAATAGTTAAATACGTAACAGAACAATGTAATGGTTAAATACATAACAGAACAAGAACAATTTAAGAACTATGTACAGATACAGGTTTGTAGGTTCCTTAGATTTAAATCATGGTTATTTACAAGAGGGTGTAAATCTGTTAAATTATGCAGTTTAGCTTTACTCAGATTGAGTTTAGCTTTACTCAGTTGGGTGTTATTTAGCCTTTTTCTGAAGGCTTATTTAGCCTTTTTCACAAGGCTCGTCAAGTCCTCCTGCTGCATGGAGACTGGTCACACTGGGAGGAGAGAGAGTCTACAGCAGGCTATATCCAGTGATGTCATAAGTTTGACATACCAGTCTCCAAGCTGCAGGAGGAGATTGACAACCCAGAGGTAGAGGACTGAACTGGAGGAACGATAAGGAACTACGCTTTCTCCAGGAACAAGCAGGAAGTCAGTCCTCACTTATGGGACTCCCCAGCTACAGGCTACTGAACCTGTAACCCAAATACACCTCCGCGAGGCCGTGAGCAGAAGGCCAATGCCCAAAGGAGCCCGAGACCTCAGGTCCTCGGGGCCAAGCTCGCGGTAACTGCAGAAGAAGGATCAAAGGGCAGGAGTTGCTTATACCCCAAACAGATTACGGAGTAGAGCCTGGCCGAAGGCACTGTCCCAGCGGGACTCCTTCTCCAAGCAATAGTGCGAGGCAAAGGTATTCACCGAAGACCAGGTCGCAGCCCAGCAGATGTCCATCAGAGGCACTGAGCGCAGCGAAGTCGGCATGGACGCAGTGCCCGGTGACCCGCTGATCCAGCAAGGTCCCTGCCTTTGCCTGGGCAAAGGTTATGCAGTCTGCCACCCAGCTGGAGAGGGTGTGCTTGATGACTGCTAAACCCAGACGGGCAGGATCGTAGGCAACGAAGAATCAGTCTGACTTGCGATGACCCTGGGTACGCTGCAGGTAGAAGGCGAGAGCCCTCTTGCAGTCGAGTGTGTGGAGGACCGCCAATGCCCGGTCGGCGTGAGTTCTTGGAAAGAAAGTCGGCAAGACTATCTTTTGATTGAGGTAGGTCCGAGACAACCATCGGTAGGAACTTGGGGTGGGTATGGAAAACCACCCTGTTCCCGTAGAACCTGGTGTAGGGGGCCTCAGCCATGAGGGCTTTGAGTTCACCGACTCGCCGAGTCAAGGTCAGGGCTTCCAGGAGAGGTGCCGAAGCGAGCAGGTCACCATCGGCTCAAAGGATGGCTGCATCAGCTGCATGAGCACGATGTTCAAGTCCCACTCCACCGGCGGAGGCTGGACGGGGGGTTTTGAGAGTAAGAGGCCCCACATGAAGCAGGAGACTAAGGGTTGGCCCAAGAGGGGCTTGCCCTCGTCTGGAAAGTAGTTGGCCGAAATGCCACTCAGGTGAACTCTGACCGAGTTAGATGTCAGTCCAGGGACGGAGTCCCCCACTGCTGGAACAGGACAGCCACCTCTGGGTTCAGGCGCCACTCGTGGAGGTTGAAGGAGCCTGATGAGTCTGTCTGCGAGGATGTTGTCCTTGCCCGGGAGGTAGATCACTCTGAGGGTCATACCTCAGTGCACAGTGAAGGAGCAGAGGGGGATCGCCTTCCAGCAGAGGAGGCGAGAGCCTGTTCCTCCCTCCTTGTTTATATAAAAACATCACAACCTTGTTGTCAGTCTGTACCAGTATAGATTTTCCCTCCAGGTGGGACTCAAAGGCTTTTGGGGCCCACTGGACTGCCCGGAACTCAAGCAGGTTGATCTGCTGCTCAGACTCCTCAAGGGACCACTGCCCCTGGGTGCATAGGTCAGCGCAGTGGGCTCCCCAGCACAACAGCGAGGCATCTATTGTGAGGACGAGCACTCTGTATTGGTAGTTCTCCCTTTGCACCCTGAAGCACAGGTACTGCCTGTGCTTGGGATGAATCAGTATGTGAGCATAACCATCCTTGTGGTCGAAGGAGCATAGCCAGTAGGATGCCAAGAGATAGTATTCAGAATTTCTCCTACACCAGGAACTTGTTGAGGTTCCGGAGGCCTAAATCTTTTTCCTGGGTGGTGGTTCCTAATGTGGAGCCTTGCATTGTGTAACCATAGTTTGGGTTGTTCTTCCCTAGGTGCATAACTTTGCACTTGTCCACATTAAATTTCATCTGCCATTTTGATGCCCAGTCTTCCAATTTATCAAGATCTTGTAATTTTCCACAATCCTTGTGAGTTTTAACAATTTTAAATAGTTTTGTGTCATCTGCAAATTTGATGACCTGGAAAAGGGAATAACGAGTGATGTTATTTATGAATATGCCAAAAAGCAGCAGACGCAGCACAGATCCCTGGGGTACACCACTAGTCACCTTTCTCCATTGGGAAAATTGGCCATTTAGCCCTACCCTCCTGCTTTCTATCTTTTAACCAGTTCCTGATCCACAATAGTACACTGCCTCCTATCCCATGACGCTTTAGTTTTGCCAAAAGTCTCTGATGAGGGACCTTGTCAAAGACTTTCTGAAAGTCCAAATACACTATCAACCGACTCACCTTTGTCTACCTGTTTATTCACACCTTCAAAAAAACATAACAGATTAGTAAGACAAGATCTTCCTTGTCTAAAGGGGACTGTTGTAGTTGTTGATATGGAAGGACAGACTAGATAGGCCATGTGGTCTTTTTCTGTCATCATATTTCAATAGTCATGTTGGCTGTCTCCCATTAAGCCATGACTATGTACATGTTCAGCAATTTTGTTCTTCATGATGGTTTCTACCACCCACTGCGTGGCAGCAATCCAAAAGGCTTTCTTTGAAAGCGGGGGAATTGCTCCACACGGGCTCCATCAGTGCCGATGTCACCCAGAAGTGAGGACTGACTTCCTGCTTGTTCCTGGAGAAAATCACTCCCACCTTCACTTTAGTGAAATGTATTCTAGAAGTTAAAGAAAAGCCTCCATAATTGATTAATGTGAAGCTATGTGCTTGAAGGCACTCTTTCCTGAGGAACAAGTATTCAAAGCTTTAAGCTTCCCCATGGCATGCATGGAGATAAATCGCACAGCATGGGTGCCGCCGTGGCAGCAGCAGAATCAATTGTCAAATTTAAAAAAATCTCGCGCGGCTTGAAATTTGAGTTTGAGACCCCTGGTTTAAAGCATCTATCAGCATTCTAGAATATGACTGTAGTACTAGAGAATCTCCGGAAGGCTACGATTGCGTCAGCTGAATGCCACAGCTAGTCAGGATAACAAAGTGACTCGTTCTCAAGCCTCCACTGTGACAGACGACATATTCTGAAGATCAGCATTTCAAAAAGATAGAAAAAGTGCCATACCAGGTGAGACCAAAGGTCCATCGCATTCAGCATCCTGTCTCGGACAGTGGCCAAGCCAGGATCCAAGGGGCAAATGCAATCCTTACTACTCACAACCAGAGATAAGCAGTGACGTTTTTCAAATCTACATGGCTAATAAAAGTTTATTGACTTTTCCTCCAGGAACTTCTCTAAACCTTAAATTAAACCCATCTATGCCAACTGACTTGACCATATTTATTTAACACACTTATATCCTGCTTTCCCATTTTCCAAAAAAAACATTCAAAGTGGTAGACAGCAGTATAAAACATTAAATATATAAGCTAAAATTAAGTCTAAACTAAAACCCATAAACCCCCTTAGAAACAGGTCCTCTCTCTACTGAATGAAAAAAAAAAGATAAACAGCATAAACCACTATCAGATGCCCCCCACCCCACCAAGTCACATCTATTGCCAAGAAAGTTTAATTGTACATCAAGTGAAAAATACTTTTTTTGTATGATCCGTTTTAAAAGTGCTACCTATTAATTTCATGGAGACCCTTCCAGAAAGTGCATTTTCCCAGAAATCAGATTAATATCAACTTCACATTCACACATGCCAACTAATGAAATGTGGGTTATCTATTTTCAGTTTTGAAAATACACAAAGCAGATACATTTTTGAAAGTACAATAATAATTGCTTTGTTTTTGAATAAGGCTGGAAAAAAAATATAAGTACACTTTGGGACATCATATGCTAACGCTGCTTCTCTCATCTGTAGCTTTTAGAACGGAAACTGTGAGAGCAGCAGCTTATGTTTTAGGAATCTACTTCTCCTACTACTGAGAATTTGCATAGCGCTACAAAACATGTGAAGCACTGCACAAACATGTAAGACAGTCCCTGCTCATCAGAGTTTACAATCCAGTTAAGACAGACAACTCATTCCAATCCAATCTAATTACTGTATTAACACAAATATGTACATAGTTCCTCTCTTAATTGTACTGACTGTATATAAGTGTTAATGTATATAGCTCTAACTGTTCCTTGTAAATGAATATGTACCGTTTATTGTACAGTTCAAAAGCTGTTCTATTGTAAACCACACAGTAGGTGTAGACTGGACACATCTAGAGGGAATGGTAAGGAAATAAAGGAGATCAGGTGAGTCAAGATTCAAAAGCGGCAGCGAAGAGGTGAGTTTTTAGCCTGGGTTTGAAAAGGGTCAGAAGGCTCCTGATGTACAGACTTGGGTAACTTGTTCAGGCATAGGGAGCAGCAAGGTGAAAGGAGCCAAGTCTGCAGTTAGCAATAGAAAAGAAACAAATAGCTGTTTGTCAAATGTAAATAGTTAAAGGAGAATCGCTTTTGTACATATGAATGATACCTAATGGAGGGCTATATCTAGACCCTGAGTTGTGTGCTGTGTATTACCCCTCTTCTTTCTATCTATGCCCCATTCTTCCTGTCTTGATTTTGTGACATATCCCAAAGACTTAAATCAAACCGCTTCTGATCGCTGGAAGTAGCGGTATACAAGTGTTTGCTAAATAAAATAAAAGGAACAGATAGAAACGATTTGCCAGAGGCGCAGAGTTCCCGGGGAGGGCTGTACGGAGAGATGAGAGGAGAGGTAGTGAGGAGCTGCAGAGTGAATGCACTTAGAGGTCAGCATAAGTTTGAAATGGATAGGGAGCCGGTGAAGTGACTTGAGAAGAGGGGTGATATGAGCATGACGAGGCTGGTGGAAGATTAGCTGTGCAGCAGAGTGTTGAAGAGATTGAAGGGGAGAGAGATGATTCAGAGGAAGACCAGCAAGGAGCAGGTTACAGGAGGTGACTAAAGAGTGGATAAGTGTCTTAGTGGTGTGTTCAGAAAGGAATGGGTGGATTTTGTTGACTCTGTTCATGGCCTTCCATTATACCCCCTTAACACATACATTATTCAGACACAGATCTTGAAGGACCCTGGAGTGTGTGTGTGTGTGTGTGTGTTGGGAAGTCAAGGAGAGGGGGTTGCCCCAGCATTAGGCAGTAAGAGGTGGAAGCAGCACAGGACATGAGGAGCTGGGAAGCCCCTTCACATTGCTGCAGGTGTTCTAGTGTCAAATGAAACAGGACAGAGTTTTAACACAGGGACACGTACTGCAGCTACCATCAAGGCAGCCGATCTCAGAGGTAGCTCAGTTTCTACACTGTCTTCCTGACTGGTCTATACTAAGAGAAATGGGGCAAAATCCTGCTGCACGAGAGCCAAAGGTAAAGACATAATACTCTTCAATGCAATGTCCAAAACAGTCACCAGAAAACATCTTTCATGCCATTAAAATCAGAAACAGGAACAGAAAAAAAAATCAGAATAGAGGGTCATTATACAAAGTTCTACATGGTTCTTTATACCGAAACATGGCCATGTAGGGGGATGTAAGAGAAGGACAATAAAACTTTATTCTTAGACAATTCACCATGGCAAGTTGTACCCTTCTTCCCCTCGCTGCATCTTCTGTGCCCTTTATATCTGCAAGAGTGAGGGGACGGCTGGCAAGCGAGGAGCATCACAGTGTCTGGAGCGTCTAAGACCTAGTTAAACAAGTGAATTCCATGTTCAGAAGGGTCCCCGTCTCTCAAACCGTATTATGAAGGTCAGCTCAGCTCTGGTCATCACTCCTGTAAACACAGCTATTAACAGGAGTTCCGGACCATGGCAGAGCACATCCTAAAGAGACATGATCAGAAAGACACAGCACTGTCAGCCCCTGCAATCAGCTCTCCTTCACTTTGTAGATCTCTGCCCTGCAGTGCGCAGGCAGCTCTCTATAGTGTTTTTGGAGCAGCCATTTCTTCCTGCTCTTTTGGACCGCGACTCTTCATTCATGAGTACACAGAAATATTTTTCCCCCCATTTTCTTTCATGTAGTCACTGCCACAACAGTCTGGGGTCAGGGACCATGCAGCAGGATTGCTTCTGAAAGGCTGCAATAGTAGACCCTAAATTTGACCACTAGGGGCCAGCATTATGCAATGATCTTTACTCAGCTGCTGTATCCAGTAAAGCCTTCTAACCCTCTTGTTTGAAAGGTCCAACACAAAATGAGAATGTTTGACTTTGTGCTATGGCATTTGATTTTGTTGATATGTATTTATTTTTCAGATTTAGCCCCCTCCTCATTTTTCAAGGAAAGAGATAATGAATTCATACCATGCAGAAGTCTCTGGAAGCAGGTTCACATTTCACTTCTTCAAACAGACATTCCTTGTAATCATATGTGCTTTAGAGCAGCAACATATACATGAGCACTTACTACTATATATTTATACAGTACTGTGATCATCTACAGGCATTAAAAAAATTCCTAAATACACAGCCCGATCCATGGCCCTTCTCTTCCACTTGATTCCCAAGCAAGAGTGATTGCCACATGCCAACGATGACTAGCAACAGCATTCTCGCCTTCAACTGGTGGTTCAGTCCATGTCCGTGATTCTCCCCACATACCCCATAACAGCAATAAAGGGTTGAGTTATCATAGACCAGCAATCACATCGTTCTATCCTCTCAAGCTGTTTAACAACAGAAATCATACAAAATAAATCTCTCCTTACAAGTTCTTACAAGCAAGATCCTGCACAGGACAAGTATTCAATGCTTCTTTCATTTTACAAAAACAGGTAAACCACAATCTAGGTTGTAGTTTCATTTTACATAAAATTGCACCAGTTTTACACAAATGATCAAGGATGAATCTTGTTGGGAGCAGTCCTGATACTAATCACAAGACCCGTCCTTCCAACCATCTCTCCATCGCTCATCAACTTTAGAGCAGTCAAACTCAGTTTTTCCTAACTTTCGGTTAACATCATTGTGCAGGAGACACATCCACCGTGAGAAGTTACACCTGCTGCTTGTATCTGGCTGTTCTGTGAATAATCTGTAGGCAAGAAATAAAAACAGTATGACGGCAAGAGCACTTGGATCCACCATTCAGACAAACTTGTGGCAGAAAATTAAACCTCCAGAAAACAAACATCTTTGAAATTAAGGCCGCAGATGTAGAAGAACACACAGGAGACAGATCTGATCACCGCCTCACCCTTATTACTGTAATTTTTTTTAGTGTTAAGATATTTTTCACACTGGACAACAGCAGCAAAATCAACAATGCAGAGTTTGCACCCAAAGAAAAGATTTATGTAAATGATCTATGCAAAAGAGATGTGCTTTTTAAGATCTGTCGGAACTTGTGACCCAGATCAGCCACTGTGAGAGACAGGATCCTGGGCTCAATGGACTGACTCTTTATCTTATGTTCTCATCCTGCTTGATCTGTTCACAAATTTTTGAAATATCTAATGAACAGAGGATGCACCAAACTGAGTCAAAGCAAAAGGCCCATGGAGCCCAGGATCCTGTCTCTGACAATTCCCAAACCAGAGCACAAGCACGCGGCACGATCCCCAGGAGTAAATCCATTCCTCATATGCACACAAGTCTATATGGCCAATATTGTTTTTGGACTTTTCCTCCAGGAACTTACTACACTCTCTTGATCACATCTTCCAGCACAAATGCCACAGCTTAAATTGTATGCTAAGTGGCAAAACACTTAATATGATTGATATATTCATACATTTAAAACAAATCAGAGAATCATGACACGCTCCCTCATCTTGGTACTATTTTAAAAGGGTAAGCTATCAGTTTGCTATTTACCAGTTCCATACCAAGCCTGATTTTGTAGACTCCTATCATAACCCCTTTCAGTAGTCTCTTATCCAAGCTTCAGTGCACTAAATCTGTTTAATCTCTCTTTAAAACCATTATCATTTTAGTCATCTTTCTACATACTTTTTTTAAAAAATTCCACTATCTCCTTTCTTTCTAAAATGAGAAGACCAGAACTGTATACAATACTCAGGGTACAGTCGCACCATGAAAGAAGAAAGAGGCATTATGATTGCTCCAGAATTATTTGAGATGGAGACTCTCTATGGTGACATTTTACCTATCAGATAATGTCCTTTCCTTGAGTCCTGTAGACCAGGCCAGACAAGTGGGTTGTGTTCCCCTACCAGCAGATTAGTAGAGACAAGAAACCAATCAAAAGCCCAAGTTTTGATCATGCCCATGCCTCTATGTGCCTCAGCCACCAGAGGTCTCTTCAGTATCTATCCCAAAGCAAATGGGAAAACATGACAGGCCACACATAACCTTAACGTGGGCAACCAAATAGTAGAGAACTATGGAGTGGAGGAGTAGCCTAGTGGTTAGAACACTGGCTTGGTAACCAAGCAACCAGGGTTCAATTCCCACTAGCACTCCTTGTGGCCTTGGGCAAGTCACTTAACCCTCCACTGCCTCGGAAAAAAGGCCTGGCAATCTACTTCCAGTGATACTGCCAAGAAAACCCAGGAGCTTCTGGGTCGCCAGGAGTCAGGACTGACTTGAAGGCACACATTGCATTTTTGCATGGTCAGGAAAGTATAAGAAGAAGGCTGTTCATAGAAGATGAACCTGCAGAGCCAAATATAGAAATCAGAGCCCACCTAAGGGTACTGCCTCAGAAGCGCAGAGCTAAAATAGTTCCAGGGGCTGGGCTTGGACTGGTCTAGCAGGACTCAAGGAAAGGATATTATCTGGTAAGTAAAAAGTCTCCTTCCATATCATCCTGCTAGACCAGCCCAGACAAAATGGGACATAAAGTTACAACAGCTAGCAAAACCTTAGGGCCAAAGGCAGTGTATGCCTGAGAGTGAATATAAGAAATGCCATAAGGGTCAGACCAAAATCCATCAAAGCCCAGTATCCTTTTTCCAAAAGTGGTCAATCTAGGTAACAAGTACCTCACAGGCTGCCAAAAAGGTACACAGGTTCCATAATGGTTGTCCTGGGGTAAGCAATTGATTTCCTAAGTCCTCCTTAATAACCATTTATGGACCTTTCCTCCAGAAACTTAGGGGTATGTTTACTAAACCGTCTTAATGTGCGCTCTGTGACGTTATCGCGCAATAAGGTACCTTATCGCGTGATAATGGCGCTTTACCAGGCGCACAGGTACCTTATCATGCGATAACACACGCAGCAGCACAAATGAGCGCTGAGCACGCAGCGGCACAAATGAGCGCTGAAAGGCTCCCGGAGGGCGGAGGAAGACTCCTCAGGGGCGGAGAGAAGGGGTCAATGGGCAGAGAGTGGGAGGGGAGAGGTTCTCTGCACACTAACGCTGTGAAATCCGAGGCTGAAAACTAACACCAGTGAAACCCTGGCGTTAGAGCTGATTTAAAGGGAAGAGAAACCATTTCCGTCAGCAATGTACAGCAAAACCAGGGAAACCTACAAAAAGTGATAAGTGTGATACATGTGCACGGAACAAAAGTGCAAATAGACAGTGAAAATGACCCCAACAAAATATAAAAAAAACATAACCAAGCTGGGCAATAGTGATATTAATGGGAAACGTCGAAAAACACTCCCAAGAAAGCTCCAAAAAAAATGATATGAATTTTGGAAGTGTCTACACTCCGTCCCCATACAAGGTGAAAGATCCCACAGTGAAATAGCACGGATCAGGGTTTCCCTCTCCATTGGACAGGTTTCCTATGGCATGCACATGTTCCACAACAGCAGGGTGGGCATTTCGGAATGGGCAACTGGACAGATGCTGGGAAAGGGGGATACAGAGGGCTGCAGATGGTTGGGCCTAGTGGTTGGGGCAAGGTACTTCAGGCCGGAAGGTCGAGGGTTCAAATCCCACTAGAGGACAGCAACCTTGGGCCGGAAGGACTGGGGTGTCTAGTCCCACAGGTGCTCCTTGTGGTCTTGGGCAAGCCACTTAACCCTCCATAGCCCATGTTCCCTGTATAAATAGTTATCTCCACGTTATAATGCCGTTCAATGTAATTTCAGTTTGTTCAATGTAAACCGTACTGATGCAGAATAGCGCAGTATATAAGGGAATGTAAATAAATAAAAAATAAATGCTGTGCTGCAGCTGGGCCACAGTGCGGACTAGGGTGATGCCTAGGTGGCCCATAGGAATGCTGAAACAGTAGAGCAGCCAGACAGCAACTGATGAGGGCCCAGCATGGGCACGAGTGTGCTTCCCACAGTGTCACAGGGGATAGTACCCAGCAGGTACTGTGGGGCCTGGCACTGCAGAACCCTCAAGGGCACAGAACATTGGCAGGCGGTGCTGGGGGGGGGGGAGGAAGCATGGACATCTATGCAGGCACCCCTACCCCAGATCCTGCACCATAGGCAGCCGCCTACCCACACAATGGATGGCCTGAGACTGCGCTCCACCAGCACCACCATCAGACGGGCATGTCAGCAGGGTGGTGGAGGGGGCAGTGGCAGCTGCCCAGAGCAGACCGTGGCCTAGCCCTGTGTAGGTGGGTGCCATGCACTGCAACAGACAGGCCCTGTCTGACAATAGTCATGGTATCCCCAGGGAATGCACTGTCTCCGTGGCAACACGGTGGTGCAGTGCGCACAGCCAGTGTGTTCAGGAGCAGAAGGTCACAGGTTCAAGTCCCAGCTGTGGTTCCTGCCAACCCAGCCCCCATATTTTACCCACTACTACAACATGCTAATACAGACAGAACCTGTAGTGCAGATGACGTAGACATGCCCCAAAACACCTACATTTTACCCTACAGAGCACAGACACCATAAACATGCGCATTACCTAGAGCAGAGTCTCCCAAATGCATTCCTGGAGGGCCAAACACCATTCAGGTTCCATGCTGCCTCTAATAAATGTGGCTGTGCTGCATTGCTATGCACCGCCCCCATGGTATGCAGATGTATCTCATGCATATTTATTAGGGACGTGTGATAAATGGTCTCACCAGAGTATCAAACTATGTTAAACTCAATGTAAATACTCTATTATAACTAACGTCAATATGTAAGTAAAAACTCCAGTGATATATCTTATCTTCACCCTTTAATAATCTTTGTGAAACAGTGATTATACATAATCAAATGTAGTCTCAGACTCAGATGGCACTCTCAACCACAATCTCTGTGGAAAACAAATTGTGCCTCATTTGCATCAACGACTACTATGGTATTGCCTTTCCTCTTTTTCTTCTTTTTTTCTGAACAGCAAAAATATTGTGCACAAATATCACCAGAATTCCTCTACCTTGTGTCTCTTAAAATATTAAAAATCAAGCTTATCTTAGCTCTGGGAAAGAAACTTCGGCATGAAGTCAATATTGAGCATAAGTTACATAAGAGCTCATAATGTAATTGCATTTCCATTCTCAGATTCTCCTGATGAACCTCCCCTAAGGAGAGAAACACTAAAATGGGCGCCATAGAAAGGCGTTGAGAGAACGTTAAGTTGTGGTTTGGAGCAAGAAGAAACATCAACGGAGCTAAGATAAGCTTGATTTTTAATATTTTAAGAGACACAAGGTAGAGGAATTCTGGTGATATTTGTGCACAATATTTTTGCTGTTCAGAAAAAAAGAAGAAAAAAAAGAGGAAAGGCAATACCATAGTAGTCGTTGATGCAAATGAGGCACAATTTGTTTTCCACAGAGATTGTGGTTGAGAGTGCCATCTGGGTCTGAGACTACATTTGATTAATAATCTTTGTGAAACAGTGATTATACATAAAGGGTGAAGATAAGATATATCACTGGAGTTTTTACTTACATATTGACGTTAGTTATAATAGAGTATTTACATTGAGTTTAACATATTTATTAGGGACAGCATGAAAACCCGAACAGAGTTTGGCCTTCCAGGACTGGAGTTGGGAACCTCTGCCCTAGAGCAGCGGCCAACAGGGGCAGACACACCCGCACCCACAGGCTCCATTATCCCAAGCCTCCTGGAGAGGCAGGATGTTGGGCCCTGCGTGCATCTCCCCATACTAGCATTTGCATACCTTAGCAATGCCACCCTAAACATGGGAAAACTGTACACAGCTATCAAAAGGTTGCTATGATAACTGGCAGATAGCAATTCCTACGTTAAGCACAATTGGCTGATTGAGCTGCATCATAGCAACCTTTCTGATGTCTGGAGTGTGCCTCAGGTCTGGTGTTTGACAGAGTGACCCCAACAGTATTGCGTACCATAGCCATGCCTGCACTGTGCCCAGGAATGGTGTGGTGGCCAGGGCTGCCAAACACCTCTATAGTTGCACAATGCTGGCATAGGTGTGTGGAGTGTGTCTGTCTATCCAGTGTGTGGTGGCTGCCAACACCCTCCACAGCCTACACTGCTAGTACTGTTGCCAGTATTGGCCTGCCAATGTGCATAATGAGGAGCAAGGTACTGTGGGAATAGCCTGGATAGGGTGGCCTGGCCTGGCCTGGCTGCATCTGCACAGGGCATAGGGCAATGGCTCAGACATTGTAGTGCCCGGCCACCACCTGCACGGACAGCGTGGCCACAGCATGTCCTGCTGGGAGGTCACTCTCACCCTGACTGAGCAGTGACCACGGCATGGCTAGGTTCCCCCATAGTACTATATAGTATTTCTCTCATGTGATATTTATGGGTCCCTTTTGGGGCCCAATCATTGACTTATCTGCTTGGTGTGTATGCTGACATCCCAGTTCTGGGTACATGCATCTCCTCCAGGACCATGCACTATGGACTAGCTAGCAGACTGTCTGCAGCAAGTATGTGTCTTGCTGGAACACTTTGCAGGGTGCAGCGGCTGGAGGCTTGCTGCTGGAGAATGTCAGATAGTGGTGGGGGGGGGGCAGCTGAGCATTTTCAGGCCTACTGTCTGTCTGCTATTGCTTTATGGGATGTGTACAGATCTGCATTGCCTGCCCTGTAGGGTGTCTGTTCCCCAGCAGGACTGGGGTTGATGGTCCCCTCTACTGCTACCATTGCAGGGAGGTAGAATGTGGATCTATTGGTGGGCGATCCTGTTTCCCACCCTGCGCCCCAGAGGGTGGGTTGTGTGGTGGTACATAATCCACCTATGGGCCCAAAACCCCTTCACCTACATCACGTAACCATGGCACCAACACAGGATATGCACTATTCTGGGTGCATCATAGCCCATAAGGGCTAGACATGACTGAGAAATACAAAAGGACACAGATGTAACCTAGGTGTGTCTGCAGGAACTATCTATCACACACAGTAACACTGATGGAGACCTGCAGCATGGCGTATTTCAGCCATGAAAGGTACTGTGGACCTGGTGCTGGGTGCCCCACCTCACCCTCAGGGTGAGTACAGTACCCGCACAATGTGACAATCTGTGGCTACTCTGTGCCAGTACCACACACGGTCAGTTCCCCCTACCAGGCCGAGGTGCTGTGGGGGTGCATACCTCATCTTGTGCCCATCTGTCAACTGCTGATTTGCATGTGCAGTGCATCATGGGTATGGGTGGGTTAACCCTATCCTGATAACCACAGCAGACAGTTTGTGTGGTGCCGTGCAGTCCTTCTGCAGCCAGGGGTTTGTTAGCAGCTATAGAGCTGTAGCCCACTGGTTACTTCACTGCTTGTGAAGCCAGAGGTCATGGGTTCAAACCCATGGTGGGGTTATTTGATAGGGCTGTCTGAGGCATTGTCTATTTTTAATGCACATTAGTGCTGCCAGCAAAAACACCCTCAGAGTACTGTACCCTTAAGGTGCCTCATAAGGCACCCTATCAAGCGCCTTATAAGGTGTCCTATAGGGGACATTATAGGGTGCCTTGGCAGACAGTGCACTTTACAATGTGCCCTATCGAGTGCATTATGGGGTGCCTTATGCGGCACCTTAGGTTACACCACCGTGAGGATGTATTTGCTGGCAGCACTAATTAAAATAAAAAGTAAAATGCCTCAAAAATCACTACTTAAAACGTAAAGGGTGATGCCTCAGCCAGCCTTATGCATAAGGCACACTGGGGGATCGAACTCATGACCCCTGTACCATCAGTCAGTGTATTAACCATTGTGCTACACTTCTGCTTCTCTGTTTGCATGTCTGCGCGCCTACTTAAGATTATCGCGCGTTAATGCGCTTAGCAGCGTTTCGCCCGATATTGTGCACAGCGCACGTTATTGCGCGATAATCCCGTTTTGCTACATTAAGACCGAAATGCCCACTCCTTTTAAGGTATCCTGCACACTATCGCCGGGCGCACGTTAAGACGGTTTAGTAAACATACCCCTTATCTGCAATTCATTACCGGAGGACACAGTGAAGGCTATTTTCTCTTATTACTTTCTACTTTTTGATGGCATAAACAACCGATCTACGTTTACACATTCCATTCCATTCACTAATTTATAGTCGTCTATTATATATCCCTTCAGCCATTTTTTTACCAAGTTGAAGAGCCCTAACCTTTTAAACCTTTCCTCATAGGGATATCCTTCCATCCCCTTTACCATTTTGGTGACTCTGCTCTGTACCTTTTCTTAATTCCGCTATATCCTTTATAATATATGGTGACCAGAATTGCACACAATATTCAAGTTGCAGTCACACCATGGAACAATACAGAGGCATTAACACATCCTTGGCTTTATTCTCCATTCCTTTCTTTATGATTCCAAGCATTCTATTTGCTTTCTGCACAGTGGGGGGAGGGTTTCAACATATTATCCATGATGACACCTAAAACATTTTCCTGGATGGTGATTCCTAATGTGGAACTTTACATTATGTAAGCGTAGTTTGGGTTGTTCTTTCCTAGGTGAATAACTTTGCACTTGTCCACATTAAATTTCATCTGCAATCTGGACATCCAGTCTTCGAATTTATCAAGGTCTTCTTGCAATTTTTCACAATTCTATTGAGCTTTAACAACTTTGAATAATTTTATGCCATCTGCAAATTTGATCACCTCACTCATTATTCCCATTTCCAGGAATGAGAGTTAGAAGCTGCAAAGATATCTTACATATTGAGACATGGAACGTACGAAGCATGAACCAAGAGAAGTTGGAGGTGGTCAAGAATGAAATGGAACATGTACAAGTCAATCTGTTGGGTATCAGCGAACTGAAAGGGACTGGCAATGGGCATTTTGCATTGATGATCACACGGTCAACTCTGCTGGAAATGAAAACCAAAGAAGAAATAGTGCCCCAAAAACAGTTACAGAAGAGGATGAAGTTGATGAATTCTAGGAACAAGTACAAGCTGAAATTAACAGAACATGCAAACAAGATATCCCGATAGTCATGAGTGACTGGAACGCAAATGTTGGCAACAAGAAAGAAGGCAAAGTGGTTGGAAAATATGGACTTGGCAACAGAAATGAAACTGGAGAAAAACTGATAGATCTTTGAGATGAATAGAACTCTGCAAGACCAAACACCTTCTTCCGGCAACATAAGCGGCGACTGAACACATGGACTTCACCCAATGGATTGTATAAAAATCAAATGGACTACATCTATGGAAGTCAACAATGGAAAAGCTCTATAATAATCAACAAAGATAAAACCTGGAGCTGACTATGGTACAGATCACCAATTACTAGTATGCAAACTCAAGCTAAAGTTGAAAAAGAGCAAACCATTCATGAACGTAGCAAAATATGACCTTGAGAATATACCACTGGAATTTAAAGACTGCCTGCAAAATTGATTTGCTGCTCCAGAAGAGTTATGGGATTACATCAAGAAAGTTGTGTTGGAAGAAAGTGAGAAATCTCTACAAAAGGTGAAACAGCCAAAATGGATGACTGAAGAAACTCTGAAAAATTGCCTAGAAATGCAGAGAAGCTAAAGCCAGAGGAGAAAGAGGCAATCGCAGAACTCAGAGATTTCCAGAGATGTGCAGCAGACAAGACAAGGAGAGGTACTACAATAATGCATGCAAGGAAATAGTTTCTGCTTCTATTAGAAGAACAAGATCGGCTTTCCTAAAGCTATGAGAGTTAAAGAAAAAATTCCAGCCTCAAATTGGAATGCTACAGGATGCTCAAGGATCCATGCTGAATAATGCTGAGAAAAATCAAGAAAAGAGAGTTATTACATGATAAAGATCAAATGGACCAACAGTTGTTTCAACCTGTACCTTATGATCAGGAACCACTGGTGATGAAAGAAGAAGAAGTCGAAGCAGCATTGAAAGCCTTATCAAAGCACCAGGCATTGATGGCATTCCCAATAAAATATTATAGCAAATCTGATGCAGCTATTACCATATTTACAAGACTCTGCCAGGAAATTTGGAAGACAACATACTGACTGGAAACAATCTGTTTATACCATTACTAAAGAAAGGTGATCCAATTGACTGTGGAAATTATCGCACAATTGCTCTGATCCCACATGCCAGCAAGATTCTACTGAGGTTTATTCAGCGGAGACTATAACCATACCTGGAATGAGAACTACCTGAAGTGCAAGCAGGGTTCAGGAAAGGGTGGGGAACGAGAGACATCATCATGGATGCGAGATGGATTCTTGAAAAGAAAAGAATACCAAAAGGATATCTATATGTGTTTTATTGACTACAGCAAAGCTTTTGACTGTGTAAACCATGAGAAACTCTGGGCCACATTAAGAAGTATGGGTTTACCAGAACACCTGATCGTTCTCTTACACAACCTTTACATTGATCAAGAAGCAACAGTTAAAACGGAACAAAGAGAAACAGAATGGTTTAAAATCAGCAGAGTGTACAATAATGCTGCATACTTTCCCCCTTTCTGTTTAATTTATATGCAGAACAAATCAGAGTAGCAGGACTGTATAAAGACAAACAGAGGTATGAAGATTGGTGGGAGACTCAACCACCTTCACTATGCTGATGATACGACATCACTTTCAGCCAGTAAAGACGATCTGAAACATTTGCTTCTCAAAATCAAGGAACAGTCTTAAAATGGGCCTGCATCTTAACCCTTTGAAGGCCTACTTTAAATTTTTAATCCACATTCTGCAGCCGGGTTAATTTTTGTATATTTCAGGAAAATTGTGCCCGTCTTATTCAATATGTTCTAATAATGATTTTCCTTCTGCTATGGTCATGTATTATATACCATTTGATAGGAATATTTAGTCAGAATTTTGGATCCCGAGAGTTTTGGGCTCGGCCTGGAACGGGTTAATATAAAGAAAACAAAGATCCTGACAACTGGCAAAAATCAATAAGTTCATCTTTGATGGAGAAGAAATTGAAATAGTGGACAACTTTAACCTACTTGGATCAACTATCAATAAAGAAACAAGCAGTCAAGAAATCAGACGACGTATTGCTCTTATAGAATAGCTATGAAGGACCTAGACAAGATTCTCAAGAACAGAGACGTCTCTCTCCATACAAAGACTTGACTTATTCAAACCATGGTATTTTCAATAACGTCATATGGATGCTAAAGTTGGACAGTGAAAAAGATAGACAGGAAGAAAACTGATGTCTTTGAATTATGGTGCTGGCGATGAATACTGTGTATATCATGGACTGCCCGAAGAACAAACCAGTCAGTACTAGAGGAAATCAAACCTAAACTTTCTTTGGAAGCTCAGATGACAAGACTTCGACTTTCATACTTTGGACATATCATGCGAAGAGAGAGTTTATTAGAGAAAGACATGCTTGGCAAAGTAGAAGGTCAACGCAAAAGAGGAAGGCCAGCAATGAGATGGATCGATACAATAAAGTCAGCTATGGGTACCAGTCTGTCAACAATGACCTGCCTAACTGAAGATCGAATACAAATTTAGGACAAACTATCCAGAGGGTCACCATGAGTAGATACCGACTCAACGGCATTTAACAATCCATTTATTTTATTTTTTATTTAAACTTACTTTTATACCACCTTTCTACATTTCAAAGCGGTTTACAATTAACCAACAGACAGGGCTGTTAGGCACTCCCCTGTGCATCAAAATTAAACAATGAAACAAATTCCCTCTGTGCCTGTCTTATCAATGCCTTGCATCTAACTTGCCAGTGTTTATGTTGTTTCCATTTTCGTCATTTAGCTCCTTTTTTCATTTCCTTAAAAATGTTTTTTTTTTTTACTACAACAGCCTCTCACCTTGCCTTTAAACCATACTGGCAATTATTTGGCCTTCCTTCCACTTTTCTTAAAGTGTGAAGAGAATTTGAGAAGCAGCTTGCTGTGGAAGCAAAAATGGATAGACTTTTTAAAGTACATTCATAGCAAAAAATCTGTGAGAGAGTCAGTTGGACCATTAGATGATAGAGGGGTAAAAGGGGCACTAAGAGGGGACAAGGCCATAGCAGAGAGACTGAATGAATTCTATGCTTCGGCCTTTACTGAGGAAAATGTAGGGATGTTACACATGATTGAAATGGTATTTAAAGGTGATGCTGCAGAAGAAATGGACTGGATGGTATACATCCAAGGGTGTTGAAAGAACTGAAATATGAGATTGCAGATCTGCTATTAGTAATCTGTGAACTATCATTAAAATCACCTGTAATACCTTAAGAATGGAGAATGGCCAATGTAACGCCGATTTTTAAAAAGGGTTCCAGGGCTGATCCAGGAAACTACAGACTGGTGAGCCTGACGTCAATACTGGAAAACATGGTAGAAATAGTCATAAAGAACAAAATTACTGAACATGAACTCATCTCCAAGACAACGATCAAATACCTAGGCGTAACACTTGATCAGCACCTGGACATGCATGCTCATATAGACAATACCATCAGGACAATCTACCATAAATTACGGACACTACGCCTCATAAAGAACACTCTGGAACCAAATGACTTCAGAACAGTCTTCCAGGCCATAATCATGCCCCACTTCGATTACGCCAATTCCATCCTACTTGGCCTCCCAAAGAGCTCAATAAACCCCTTGCAGCTTGCGATGAACACCGCAGCTAGAACCCTCTATGGAGCGTCTCGCAGAGACCATATCACCCCTATTCTGAAGAGCCTTCACTGGCTCCCCGTCCAATACAGGATCACATTTAAGATCCTAACCATGACCTTCAAAGCAGTCAACTGTATCACCGCAACTACCCTGTCAGATCTGATTCAACCTACACCAGACAACAGATTAAGAAGAGCCACATCCCGCAATACCATCCTCCTTCCAAAAGCCATCACAAAATGCAACAAATCCACTAGAAAGCGTGCCTTTGCTTTGTTTGCCCCCTCATGCTGGAACTCCCTCCCAACAGAAATCCGGACCATAAACAACCTCCCCCAGTTCAGAAAAGCCCTCAAACAGCACCTATTTATACAATACTTTTGTAACTCCGACAGCATCACCTAGACAGTATCACATGACCCTACAATCCAATGCCGCCTAACCAATCTCCTATGATAACTCTCCACCTCTTCCAACCTTCCCCTTTAGGGTCTGTATCATAAACTCAGCTATGATGCAATCCCCTTTAGTATATAATGTATAAAGTTCAACTGTTATCCATGTCTAAATTCCCCTTTTGTATATTATGTATAAGGTTCACCTGTTATCCATGTTTAAATTCCCTGTTTTATGTAAGTTCAACGTATGGCTGTTCCACATTGTACAAACTTGTTCCTTGTAAACCGCGCTGATGCCGAATAGTGCGGTATAGAAAAACGTTAAATAAATAAATAAATAGTCATGGCTTAATAGGAAACAGCCAACATGGCTTTAGCCAAGGAATGTCTTGTCTTACTAATCCTGTTATGTTCTTTTGAAGGTGTGAATAAACAGGTAGACAAAGGTGAGTCGGTCAATATAGTGTATCTGGACTTTCAGAAAGCCTTCGACAAGGTCCCTCATGAGACTTTTGGCAAAATTAAAAAGTCATGGATAGGAGGCAATTTACTACTGTGGATCAGGAGCTGGTTAAAAAGATAGAAAGCAGAGGGTAAGGCTAAATGGCCAATTTTCCCAATGGAGAAAGGTGAAAAGTGGAGTACTCCAGGGATCTGTGCTGGGTCTGCTGCTTTTTAACATATTCCCATTTCCAGGTAATTTATGAATAACGAGTGGGGTTATCAAATTTGCAGATGACACAAAACTATTCAAAGTTGTTAAAACCCATGAGGATTGTGGAAAATTGCAAGAGGATCTTGATAAATTGGAAGACCGGGCATCCAAATGGCAGATAAAATTTAATGTGGACAAATGCAAAGTTATGCACCTAGGAAAGAACAACCCAAAACTATGGTTACACAATGCAAGATTCCACATTAGGAACCACCACCCAGGAAAAAGATTTAGACATCATTGTGGATAACATGTTAAAAACACTCCACCCAGTGTGCAGCAGTAGCCAAGAGCGCAAATAGAATGCAAATAGGGTATAGCGTTATTAAAAAAAGGTACAGAGAAGAGCCACCAAAACGGTAAAGGGGATGGAAGGATACTCCCATGAAGAAAGGCTAAAAAGATTAGGGTTCTTCAACATGGAAAAGAGAAGGCTAAGGGGAGATAAGATAGAGGTCTATAAATTAATGAATGGAGTGGAATGGGTAAATGTAGATTGATTGTTTATTGCCATCAAAATATAGAAAGACTAGGGGACATACAATGAAGCTACAGGGTAACCTATTTAAGACTAATAAGAGAAAATATTTTTTCACTCAATGTGTAATCTAACTCTGGAATTTGTTACCAGAGGATGTAGTAAAAACTCTTAGTATAGCTGGGTTTAAAAAAAGGTTTGGACAAGTTCCTGGAGGAAAGGTCCATAAACCATTATTAAAGTGGACCTAGAATATCCACTGCTTGACCCAGTACAAATATTGTGGAACCCGTGTCTTCTGGGGGAAACTGCTAGGTACTTGTGACCTAGATTGGCCACTGTTGGAAACAGGATACTGGGCTTGATGGACCTTGGTCTGACCCAGTATGGCATATCTTATGTTCTTATGACACAAGAAATTGTACACTACTGATCTTTATAGATATCAAGGCAGCCTTTGACTTTTTAAGCCACCTAACACTATTGGAATGCCTGAAAAAAATGGGCCTAAAGGGAACCAACCTTCAATGGCTTACGTCCTATTCGACTCAAAGAAAACTACAAGTAAGATCAAGAACCAATCATTCAAGACTAATTGACCAGCTGCAGGGGATCCCACAAGGATCAGCACTCTCCACGGTCCTTTTCAATATTTACTTATAACCTCTCTGTAACATAATAAAGGATCATAAGACCGGAGTACAGAATTTATGCTTACAATATTATGATTTTTCTCCCAGTTGATACCATCCAACCCGATTACTCTGGGATGATATCATGTCTTGAAGCGATGATTAACTGGCTACATGGACTAAACCTCTGTATGAACTACGGAAAATCAGAAGCACTTACCATAACCAGAAATAACTCATTCACACCACCAAAAAAATTAAAATACCCCAAAATGACAGAGGTTAAACAGGAAGGGAAGAATCTCGGCATCATCCTAGACCGGAACCTAAATTTCTAATCGCATATAAACAAGACAGTAACAGCAGCTTACTATAACTATGAATAATACAAAAACCTCAAGCCTCTGCTAGATGAGAAGAGCTTCCGTACAATCTGCCAAGCCATTAGACTACTGTAACTCGATTTATCAAGGCCTTCCAAAACATAACATCCACCCACTTCAATTAGTACAGAACACAGCAGCATGAATAATCTCTGGCACAGCAAGGCGCACCCATAACACACCAACCTTAACACACCTGTACATTGACCATCATCTTCAAGATAATTCATCAACTGGCACCAGTCACCCTACAACCACTGATAGAAAAGGATCCAGAAACATGAAACCAACATGCATCTACCAAAAACTTACTACTTACAGCAAAGGCCAAGACTAAAGCCAAACTACTAACATGCAATAGGGCGTCCTACCTTTATGCACCAACACTTTGGAACTCCCTCCCTGAGAATATAAGAGTTATTAAAGATCTGCAGGATTTCTGGAAAGCTATAAAGACACTCCTTTTCTCAGAATATGCCATTGTTACCTAACTAATTCCTTCTAGATCTGACCATAAATTCTCCTGAACCCCCAACCATAGCACCTATCGTAGCTGCCAATTTTCCCTTCCTAAGACTCTATTATGACCTGCCCCTGGATATCACAATGTAACCACTAAGGGAGTTATTCTGTGCCATGAATAGTGGCCTATCCCTGCTGCGTCTAACCTCCCCACCAGTTGTGCAGGGAAATTAGATGGGGGCAGGGAAGAGGCGGACACCAGCCCTGGACATACAGGGCTGATTCTAATGTTGGCTCTGTACGTCCACGGCCGGTGACATGTGAGGGGACGTTATTCCACCTCCAAGGTGGAATAACTTCCCCATATGTCCAGGATTGGTGGTCTGGGGTATGGATGGGGCAGGGGGGCCCTGAAGACATTCCCCACAGCCCAATCCTGGCCTTAGGAGGCCAGATTGGGGGGGGGGGGTTCAGGCTGTGGGGAATGCAGTGTTGGAGTCTAGTGGCTGGCATCGCAGCTTTTCAATGGAGCCACAGTGCCATGGTGTCACGGCTCCATTGAAGAGCCTTGACTGAGTTAGCCGGGAAGGTCCTGTACATGCAGGCCAGGCTGAATCGCAGTCCTGGCCTGCACATACAGAACTGTTTGCTATTCTGTTCCCACGAGGCTAGACCTGCACCACAGGATCAGAATCGTGATCCCCTCTGTACGTCCAGCTCAGACCGGACTACAGAAGGTATCTATGACTGGGACAGAATAAGCCTGTAAAGTTCTAACATGATACTTCTCAGCATTTACTGCTGTATAGTATTACTGCTTAAGAGTACATCTAAGTTCTCAAATGTTATATGTATAATTCTCCCTGTTTGTTGTAATGTAAACAGCCTTGAACGTAAGATGGGGCGGTATAGAAGATGGACGGACGGACGGACTAAATAAATAAATAGCAATGAGTTCCCCAGCCCAAGACTGGCATTTCCAACCAGAAGAATTTATGAACAATTGCCCAGTGGCATTCCCTTCCTCAGAAGGCTGGGCTGCTGCCACCACTGGAAGCGGAAGCCTGAGTGCGAACTGCTGATGAAGAGCAAGCCAGACTCTGGAAGCCTGCTGTGAAAAGAACAGAATGAGGCAATCCAAATCGCCTTGACTTTCTCCATGGGCAGAAAGACTCCGCTCACTCAAGTATCAACAACATGCTCCCAGGAACTCCAGGGACCAGGAATGCAACTGGTTCTTCCCCAAATGATCACACAGCCGAGGCTCATCAGAAAGGACACCACTTGGGGAGCTACCAGAGATGCTTCTGAAGGAGAATGGGCTCAGATGTGCCAGCAGTCCAGATATGGGTGCACACAAATTTCTTGGTGCCGTAGACACCATCATCAAGACCTTGGAGAATGTCCTTCGGGCAGTGGAGAGTCTGAATGAAAGGGCAGTGAACTAAAGGTGAGAGCCAAGCATGGCAAAAACCACATAGTCGCTGATCCCCCAGATCAGGATATGAAAATATGCCTCAGTCAAAGCCAGAGATGCTGGGAACCTCCTCTGCACACCGCTTGAACCCTGAATCACAAAGTTTCCATCCACAAATGCAGGATGTGCAGTGCTCATTGATGCACCTGAGGTCCAGAATGGGCTGGAATGTTCCTGCCGTGTCAGTCACCATGAAACAGATGGGATACCTGCCCTTGCCCCAATCGTCCAGGGCAACAGGCACCACTGCCTTTAGAAGAGCAACTTGTCCAAGGTGATCCTGCACAGCAGCCCTGTTGTTCGCAGACTCACAAGGCAAGACGATACAAGCAGCTGGGATCAGTTCTTTGCTTTCCAGGCCACAGCCATACTGAAAGGGGAGTAGCACCCATGATGCTTGATGGCCCAGGACCATTCTTGAAGAAGAGGTGAAGTCTGTCTCCCAACCAGAGGAACCAGGGAATGGGCCTCCAAATTTTCATTGTGCAGCCCAGAAAGACCTTCTGAATGGAACTGGGTCCCTGGGCCCAAATGTACCACAAAAGGACTGTGAACGAGCCCGAAGACCATAAGCAGAGGAGAAGAAAGGCTTTCCAAGCTGATAGCGACAAGAAACCCAAGACCCCCGGGAGTCCAACCAGTGCACCCACAGGGGTAAACAGAAGCTGACTGAAAAGGCGGTAAGATTATTATCTCACCCAAGACCCTCACCAGTTTCTCTAAATAAGGCCCAACAGAAGCATCCCTGTAAGGCCAGAAGGGCAACCGGGCTTTGGGAGCTGCCCCATGTCCAAGCCAAGCGAATTTCATGCCACCATCAACAGGGAACCATCCCTGGCCACTAGATCTACCAGACCATACATGACATCAGAAAGGAAGGCTATAGCAGACTCCAAAAGAGGGGCAGAATCATTTGACAGAAGAGACTGCATCCACTGGAATCAGGCCTGCACATCCTGCCAACTGAAGAATAACAGCTGCTGCAATGAACTGGCTCTCCAACACAAATCCACCTTTCAGTCCAGAGTATCCTTTAAGACCGATCCGCCTTCCATAGGAATGGTGGTCCATCTGGTAATGGTCGTGATCAGCATATCTACATTGTAAACAAACCACACAATGCACTCCTTCTCTGAGAGAGAATGTGTCCTCTTATACAACCTTAGCCCCTAAAGCGGGGAGTTGGAAGAATCCCACTCCAGCTGGGCCCGAGGACCTCTGGGAACAGGAAGACAGTAGTGGATTTTCACAGACTTTGCTGGGCTGGACCATCTGGTGGTGTCAGTACAAACACCCAGTGTGTGTCTAATATATGGGTTGTCAATCTTATTTTTATTTTATTTTTTTTTATTCACATTTATATACCGCATCTTCCAAGAGTTCAGTTGCGGTTTACAGTTAACAATAATTAACAAATCAAGTTTGTTTTACATGGAACATTGCAATAAAACAGAACTTATTTACAAGGAACATCATATAAAGTATAGAACAGACAATGTGGTATAATACCGAACAGTGTGGAAACTATATACAAGTTATATATGAATATATATACATGGATTACATGGGGGAGGTCAGAGGATCATCATTGGAGAGTGCTATCTGTATAGGTTAAAGGTTTATTGCATAGAGCAACCGAATTGTCTATTTAACCTTTGTCTAGTGTAGATATTGAGTTATTTATGTTATAATGTTTGGTGAACAGATAGGTTTTCAGTTTCTTGCGTAGTTCTGTGATCTCTGTTAGCTTTCGTAGCTCCTCTGGAAGGGAATTCCAGATAGTAGGGGCTATGTGCAAAAATGCTCTATTGTTTGTTGATTTGTGGGCTTTTGTGAAATCTTTCGGGATTTTTAATCTGCATAGTTGTCCTTTTCTGTGTGTAGGCTTAGCTGGTTCTTTGTGTATTAAGTCACATAACATGGATGGGGCCAAATCATATAAGGCTTTGAATGTTGTTATTATTGTTTTGTAGATTATTCTACTTTGAATTGGTAACCAATGAAGGGAGGCTAGTATTGGTGATATGTGTTGAAGGGAATTGATTTTCAATGTGATTCTAGCTGCAGCATTTTGTGCGAATTGCAATCGTTTTATACTTTGTTTTGTTAAGCCTATTAGGATTAGATTGGCAAAGTCAAAGTGTGGGGTTATTGTAGCTTGTATTATATTGATAAAGTCCTGTGTGAAAACTAGTGGACGGAGTTGTTTAAGAGTTTTAAGTTTGAAATAGATTTTCTTTATGGTATTGCTGATGTGAGTTTCCATCGTAAGGTGTGTATCTAGAATGACACCTAGATATCTTATTTCCTTTTTTATTTTGATTTCTTGGTTTTGGAGTCTTATGTGTGATGGAGGGATATAGGTTCTGTTCTTGGTTACAATTAGAACTTCGGTTTTAGCGTGATTGATGTGGAGGTTTTGTGTTTTTAGCCAAGTTGTGACTTCATTATAGCAGTCCGATAAGAGTTGAAGTGGTAGGTTGGGAATTGTGAATGGAATATAGAGCATAATATCATCTGCGTAGAGATGATATTGTACTCCAAAGCTTTTGAATATGTTGCAGACTGGTTTTATGTAAATATTGAAAAGTAGAGCTGACAGCGCTGAGCCTTGAGGTAATCCAATTTCTTGCTTGTAGGTGGTGGAGTTTTGATTTCCAATTCTTACATTTTGTGTTCTATCAGTTAGATAGGATGAGAACCATTTGTGTACTGTAGAGTTTAATCCTATTTGTTTTAAGTTATTGAGCATTGTGTGGTGTACGCTATCGAACGCAGCTGATATGTCGATGAACAGTAGGATAAATGCCTGTTTAGGATTGTCAATCTCTCTTAGGAGTGCATCTATTAAAACTGTGAGGAGTGTTTCCACTCCATGGCAGGGCCGAAAGCCATATTGTTGCTCATGAAGAGGATAGGATGAGTCAAGAAAATCGTGTGTTTGTAATTGAACTACTTTTTCAATTATTTTGGCCAAAAAAGGTATGCTTGATATGGGTCTATATGACGTTGGGGATGTTTTATCCAGTTTGCTGTTTTTGAGGATTGGCCGGATTTGTGCGTGTTTAAGAGATGGTGGGAGGTAGCCTTGGGTAAGTGAGAGGTTTACTATTGAGAGAATGTAGGGCAATAAGATTGGTAGTGTGTTTTTTATCCAAGTTACTGGACATGGATCTAGATAAGACGTTGTGGTGTTGAGGCCAGAGATGATGTTTTTTTAGTGTCTCTTTAGTTATGGGATGGAACTCTAACCATTTGTTTGTATGTTGGTGTGACAAGAAGATAGTGTTTATAGGTATTGATGGCAATTTTGCTTTGTTTTGATAATGTTGGGCTAAAGTTTGAACTGAGATGTCTGTGATTTCGCTGTCAGAAGTTTGGGGGTTGGTTAGATTTCTGACAATGGAGAATAACTCTCTTGGTCTGTTATATGATTTTGAGAGTATTTTGGCATAATATTCTTTTTTTGTGCTATCCAAGGTTTCTTTGTATTTAGTGAGTAGATTATTGTATATTTCTTTGTGTATCGTCAATTTGGATTTACGCCAGTTATGTTCTAGTTTTCTAAGGTTCCTTTTCATCTGATTTAGTGTAGTATTGAACCATGGTTTGGCATTGGTGTTAGAGTGGTTACTCTTTTTGTGTATTTGATTAGTTTTGGCGGCATTGTAGATGGTGTCATGCCAGTTTTTGACAGTGTCATCTAAATTCGTCTCTGTTGTAACGAGGTGGGGGATTGTTAAGTCAATAAATTCATCATTGTTAAACTTTTTAAATCTTGTGGTTGGGACATTTCTGATGTAATTGTTAGTATTAGTGGATGGATATGTAAGGTTTAGTTTAATAATGTGGTGATCTGACCAGGGTATTTGAGTGCATTCAACTGAATTTGGGTTGATTAGTTTGAAGAGTGAGTTAGGGAGAAGGACAAGATCAAGAATTCCACCTTTGATGTGTGTAGATGTGTTTATTATTTGATGATATTCTATGTCAGAGATAGTATCAAAGAATCTTATCCGCCCATATCCATTTTCCTAGTGCCCCCCCCCACTAGATCCTCCTCTATCTTAGCTCATTTTTCGCTTAGTGTATCCAATACACTAGGTGAACCTTCAGCCATGCGCCACCCCCAAGCACAAGTGAAATGCCTCCCCTGCCCCCACGGTTCAAAATCTTCCCTGCCCTTTATTCCGTGTCCCTGTTCTTTCTGTGCTATCCTATGTTTAATCTTTATTCTCCTCGGTCCCCAGGAAGCTATCCTCTTATCCCCTCCGCCCACTCCCAGAAAAAACTCTCACTATATCGTTTCCATCATTGCAATGTTCACCTCAGATTCTCTTCTGTTCTGTCTGAGCCCGAACCCTTCCCTATATTTCCCTGTCTTGCCCCACCCCCCGAAATGTCTTACATTTTTTGTGCCCCATAGTCTCCCCCCATTCCAAACACTCTGTCATTCTCCTCACCTTTGCCCCCTAAAATGCTTTCATGGAACCTGCACTCTTCCACATAGCTTTCAGGGAATTCACAACAACCCCCCCCCCTTTTTTTAAAGGCCTTCACCAGACCCCTCAGTTGGCTCCATCGCTAGCTCCACAGGGGTGATAGTGGTCTGCTTTGCTGAGTTGTGCTGAGTGAGCAGCGGCACGAAGCCCGACTTAGGGTTCCATTGGATAAACGAGCAGCAGGAAGAGTGACAGACAGCAGCCCTGTCTTCCTCCCTTCTTCTCCAGATGAAAAGCACTAGCTGGTGACTTCCAGTGCACAGTTCAATGGCCCTGCACACCGGAAGCAAATACTGGAAGCAGCTGTTGCTCTGTAGACCAGTGGAAAATAGAGCAAGTGGCGCCCCACAGAAAAAGATTAGCCAGGCTCAGCGCCTCTGCTCCCTCCGCCACCCAACTCGGCAGTGCAAACCATCGCTGCCCCCTTGTGCAAGTGCATAGCTTGCACAAGTGGATTGCACCAGCCCTAGCAGCAATCAGGCTGGCTGCTGCCAGGCACCAGAAATCAAGATGGGAGGATCGCGGCTGCAGTTGAGGGAGGCGGCGGCATTGCACATAGCAGTTCTTTCTCTGCTGCAGGGTGGGAGTTGTGCTTGCAGAGTGCCCCACCTAAAACTGTGCCATGCTAGGTGCCCATCTTGCCTGCCCACTGCTACAGCAAATCCAATATGTCATCTGCAAAACTAATCGCCTCACGTGTTCCCTTTTCCAGATCATTTATAAATGTGTTAGAAAACAGCGGTTCCAGTACAGATCCTAGGAACATGCCACTATTTACATTTAGTCCTAGTTTCCATCCTCGATCTTTTAAGCCAGTTCCCAATCCAGAATAGGATTTTGCCTCCTATCTCTTGAATGTTTAAGTTTCCTCAGCAGTCTTGCATGAAATGTCTTCTGAAATCCAGATATACTATAACAAGAAATCTATGTTTATTTGTGCCATTAAGCCACACCTATTAATTTGGCCAGTCATTTTAATTTTCAGAATAGCTTCCAGTATTCTGTCCAACACTGCTGTTATGCTCACTGGTCTGTAGTAGCCCAGATCACCCGGAGCCCTTTTAAAAACTGACAATACACTGGCCACCCTCCAATCCTCAGCTACTGTAACCGACTTCAAAGAATAACTACAGATCACTAACAGGTCTGTAATTTCATCTTTTAACTTCTTTCAGAACTCTTGTGTGTATAACATCAGGTTCTGGTTATTTGCTGAGCTTAGAGTGTCATTTTGTTCCTTTATATCTTCCATGTTGAAGATGATGCAATTAAATTCCTCTGAATCATCATCATTAAAGAGTGTTTCAGGCAAGGCTATCTCCCCAATCTTCTCCTCAGTAAAGGCCAAGGTACAGAGTTCACAGTTTTTTCACTAAGGCCTTGTCCTCTCCGATTGATCCTTTTAGCTCTCAGTCATCTAACAGTTCAACTGACTCCTTTGCAGTCTTTTTGCTTCAAATATACTTGAGAAAGTTCTTAATCAGTTTTTACCTATATGATGAGCTCTTTTTCAAATTCTTTTGTGGCCTGCCTTGCTTTACATCCGACTTGTCATTGTTTATATTTGTTTTCTACTTTCTTCATTGAACCCATTTTCCATTTTTTGAAAGATGCCTTTTTGGCTTTAATGGCCTCTTTCACTTACAATTTAACTGTGCTAGCAGTGTTTTAGTTTTCCATCAACCTTTTCCAAAATGCATGGAATACATTTGGTCTGGGCTTCTAAGATAGTATTTTTAAACACTGTTCACGCTACATGTAAAAAAATTTTAAACTTTTGCAATTGCTCATTTTAGTTTTTTCGAATTTCGGCATTTTATCATGGTCTCCCTTTTTACAGTATTCCTTAAGGTCTTCCCTTCAGAGATTATGTCAGTTTTGATCTCATTAAAATCACCAGCAAGCAGACCCATCACCATTATCCCTTGCACTGGGTCCTGCATTGCAGCAAGGGCTATATCCCCTTCTGATCACTTCTAGAACTAGCTGCTTTATGAAGCAGTCATTTACGGCACCTGAATGCATAAACGCCATGCTGGATCAGACCAGTGGTTCACTCAGCCAAGCATCCTTTTGTCTAACAAAGGATAATCTGGGTCATTTGGCCATACCTGGCAATGCAACTTCCACTATTACCAATTTAAGTAAAGGTGCTACAGTACTGATTCGTATCAAACCCCATCTGATGCAAATGAAGTATAGACACAGCTTGGACAACTCGGGAGTTTGTTCAAGCATACTTACATTTAAATTATGTATGTGGATAGCAGCAGGGTTCCTTTTACTAGGAAGTGCTGCATCTGATATATACACACACCTTTTCCATGAGGCCTGCACTAAATTTACTATCCCATCCACTAAAAGTGTTAATGTGCACAACAGAACAGCACGCGCACATGCTAAAAATGGAACTAAATATAAGGCAACACTCCATTAAAACATGCTGAATGCTGTCAACATTGGACTATACTTGCTCCCCATCCTTGAAATCTCTAGTATCAAATAAATCCATCCTCTGGTGCGACTGCTGAAACAATATCACAGACGGATGGAGAGTGATTTCCCCATTAGGTGTTCCCACATTTCTTTTTACTTTGTATACAAACACCTAAGAATGGGGCGTATACCTGCAATGAAGACTGCATAACTTTCATTGCAAAACTGTATAAGAAAGAAGATATATTAATGCAAAAATGAAAGGAGGAATCAGACCATAAAAGCCAACAAAAATTAAGAAATATGATATTCTGGCCAATTGCCCTCACATGCTAACTACTTTTTTATGCTTCTATTTCATATCTCTCTGTCTACACAAAGTTTGGGGACTACAGCCAGGATGTTTCTAAAAACGCTATGTAGGACTGACAATAAGGGGGTTCAGCCTCCAGCAAACAAGATTTGCACATTCCAGTAGCCCTGATGGTAATTCTCTAGTAATTATAATCATACAATGCTTTCCATGACTTTCCACAAACCTCTCTCTTAAATCTTCTGCACATTCATCACAAGGATAAAACTTTGAAAATAAATTGATGAATGTCTTCATCTCCTGCTGCTCAGCTCTGCTTGGATCATCTGGGTAGTAAGCTGCCATCGTGTGCAGGAAAGACCAGGTGCTCCTTCCAAGCTCTTCTCTGTCTAGGGGACACTCCGGGGGTCTCTCCACCTGTTCGTCCTGGTTCAGAGAAATAGTTAACTTCCTTTAGTGGTGGCTCTTCATATGTGTGTGGGATAAAGCAACCTCTTCTCCAATTACAATCCTTATCCTTTTTTTTTTTGTTTTGTTTTAAATAAGTAGCAACCACACCTTGAATATTGTGTGTAAATTATGGTCGCTATATCTTAAAAGGGATAAAGCAGAATTAGAAAAGGTGCAAAGAAGAGCAATCAAAATGGTAAAGTGGATAGAAAGATATCCCTACAAGGAAAGGCTTAAAAAGGTTAGGGCTCTTCAACTTGGAAAAGAGACAGCCGAGAGGAGATATAAGAGAAGTCTATAAAACAATGAATGGAGTGGAACGGGTAAACGCAGATTGGTTGTTTACTCCTTCAAAAAGTAGAACGATTAGGGGACATGCAATGAAGCAACAATGTAGCTCATTTAAGACTAAATCAGAGAAAATAGTTTTTCCACTCATTTGCATAATCAAACTTTGGAATTTGTTGATGGAAGATGTAGTAAAAGTTGTTAGTGTAGCTGGGTTTAGAAAAGGTTTGGACGGGTTCCTGGATGAAAAGTCCATAAACCATTATTAAAGAGGACTTGGAAAATCCACTGCTTACCCCGGGACAAGCAGCATGGAATCCATTTACTTTTTGGGAACCTGACAGGTAACTTGTGTCCTAGAAAGTTAAGATTAAGGGAAACTCACCTCTTCGAGGCTGCTTTTAGATCCTGATGTGCTTAGTCTCCTATGTGTTTCCCTATCATTCCCTTAAACATATCCTTGTCCTCAGCTGCTGTGTTGTCTGTCTTGACTAGATTGTAAGCTCTGATGATCAGGGACTGTCGCTTACATGTGCTCGTACAGCATTGTGGATGCCTTGTAGCACTATACAAACGCTAAGCAGTAGTAGATTGGCCACTGTTGGAAACAGGATACTGGGCTTGATGGACCCTTGAGCACCTCTTATGTTCTTATGATGGAATCAGGGGCCTCCAGACGATTACTGCAGCTGCCCCACCTTTCCTGCTTCGAAGGCGACTTCTGTACAGACTCCCATTATATCTTTTATTGCAACAAAACATATAATGGGAGTCTACTTCCGCCGCCAACTAAGCATGCACCCATCCTATCCAGACACACAAGTTTATCATGCTGCGTTATTAAATACCCTCATGTTAAATGTTACCTTTAATTGTACTATCTAAATGCTGATAAGTAACTGCTGTCTAAATGTTTACACGTACCCTAATGTTAAATGTAACCCTCCAATTGTGATGTGACGTGACCACCTTGATTGAAGGATAAGGTGGCATACAAATCTGTCTAAATAAATAAAATAAATAAAGTGCTGTAGTTTTTATAAAATAAGTCCCTTCTTTAGAGGTCACAAAGTCACAGAAGTCACTAGAACAGCGCAGGGAGGACATGGCCACACCTCTTTAAAAAAAAGAAGCCTTTTATTTCATAAAACCTTCAAAGGTACAGACAGTGCACTTGCCACACATCAGCTGTATTATTTATTGAGGTGGTATTAACTGCTCCGCATTATCCGTGTGTTTAGTGTGGATAAACTATCTGTGAGGTTCAGGCCCTGCCCATTCCCCGCCCCATTCCACTTTAGGTACTTAACATCGGACTTAACATATGCTGACCTGTGTTATCTACTTAGTGCAACTGAGTAAAAAAAGTCGTTGTTTTGACTCTCCTCTCTCTATATATTTAAACCTATAATAATATAGATTGCATATAACTTCTGCACGTTTCTGGGCTGACCTGGCCAAGGGCCCTGGGCAGCCACCCTCTTCCCTGTGCCTACAAAATCCCCATCTATTGCTTCCTGGTGCTTTCCCTTAGTCTTATTTCTGTTTTAACGGTTCATCGCTCTGTTGTATGTAGCAAAACGTGGAACAGGTGTAAACAAAAACAAAATGTATATATATGTCTGTGGTACAGACCTTTGAAGGTTTTATGAAATAAAAGGTTTCTTTGTTTTTAAAGAGGTGTGGCCGTGTCCTCCCTGCGCTGTTCTAGTGACTTCTGTGGAGGGTTGTTGCTCCTCTTCTTTTCTTGGTGTTCACATAAGAAAGTCAGACAGCCAAGCTAATTTATACTAAATACCTTGGGTCACCATCATTATCTGGAGAGAGGAGAGGAAAGTCAGAGGAGCTACCCCTTCCCGCACAAGCTGAGAACTATATGTAATTTTTCAGAGATTTATACGCAGTGAATGGAAAGTTAGAGGGCTCCTATATCAATGTATATTATATAGACATAAACGTAGACACTGGAAGATTTTCAAAAGCTCTTTCTCCACAAAACAAAACCTGTTTCATGTGCAGAAATGTCTTTGAAATTTGTCCTTATATAGAGAATGAGAATTACATGTGATGTATATTGCACAGGCTTACAAAGAAAGAGAGGAGAGTCCACAGGTATTGTATATACATAAACAAACGTGCTAAGTCAATACTGACTCCTGGTGACCCAGCAGCCCCTGGGTTTTCTTGGCAATGTATAACTAGAAGTAGATTGCCAGGCCTTTTCTTCCAGGGCAATGGAGGGTAAAGTTGCCTACCACAAAGTGACTTGCCCAAGGTCACAAGGAGTGCCAGTAGACTATATAATCTATTCTAACACATACATATTATATATGTGCTGCATTACCTTACATAGAGAGAGAAGGGGGTCACAGGAGCTATGGATGATGCACATATATTTATTTTTAATGAATAGAAGGCAATGCATATTATAGAGGTTGAGAGAGAGAATCACGGGAGTGATATATATAGTGAATGGAGAACTGCCATGTATATTATATAGGTTTATACGGAGAGAAAAGAAGTCGCAGGTGATGTATACAGAGAGTTGCAGAAGTTACGTATAACTAATATTTTATAGATAGAAATTAAAAGATATATACTGAATAGAAGTTGCCAGAGCTGTATCATGTATATTATATAGATTCAGAGAAAGAGAGAGGGGGGGGGATCGCAGGCGTTATAGGCGATCTATAAGAAGCACAAAGTCGCCCCGCCCCCTTTTCCTTCCCATACACTCACAGCCGAGGCCGCCGTCTGCTTCCGCTGCTCCCTTATCCAGCTCTTGAAGTCGGTGCAAGCCCTGCACGGCTTTTTGTGTCGCTGCCCGCCGGCCTTCGCCTTCTCTCCGCCACCGGTCGCCGATTCCTCGACCGGGTAGAGCTCGGGTCGCCGCTCACTGGGCGCAGCCATCTTGGGAAACCGGTGCATGCTGGGCCGGAGGAAAGCCCACTGGGCGCAGCCATCTTGGGAAACCGGTGCATGCTGGGCCGGAGGAAAGCCCACTGGGCGCAGCCATCTTGGGAGAGCGGTGCATGCTGGGCCGGGCCGCAGAGCTTTTAACTTGTACCGGCTGAGGCCCTTTCTCCTGTCAGGGAGGGACCCGAGATTAGGGGGCATGCGCTGAATGTTACGCACAGGGCCGGCCCCAGAGTGGCCCGACGTGTCGGCGCTCTAGTTTACGCAAACCTTAAACCTCCCCCCTCAGAACGCATTGTTCAGCTTCGAATTCCCTGCTCTTTGCGCAAGCCCCGTAGCTGCCGCCCCAGGCGGGCCTAGTTTGCCTAGTGGTTGCGCGGACCCCGCTTGGGAGGTACTTTTCGGCTCGTCTCAGGGACTCGTGTGTTCAGTAGAGTAATTTGGCACAGCTCCAAAATATTAAACATTTCGAGTTTCCATTATTAGTGAAAGGCCTTGGAGAACGTCACTTGGGATGATTCGGAAATCCTGAGAAATAAGGATCCCCTGAGTGTCAACTTAGAGTGGCTTTGAAATATTCAAGGTTATCAAACCATATCGCATACCCAAAATCACTGAGGTGATGTGGCTTCTACAAGGTTATAGCTATTAGGTTACGCCTCCTTTCCTAAATCTAAAAGTTATTAATGCACAAGAGATGGTTTTCAGTGGAAAGTTCTAAAACCCAGAATAGATTTAGCCCCGGTGATACCCACCGAAGCTGGGTGGAAGATCATCCCTGTAAATGTGAAACATGCACTGTAAAGTGTCATTTGCAATGTTGTTATTGTTGTTAAGTGCCCTCGAGTCGCTGTTCATTCATCATGGCAACCCTGTGGACAGTTTTCTTAAACTCTGTTTAGTCTTCAGCCAGGCAGCTAATTGTTGCTAGAGTGGCATCCATAGTTCCTATTGTATCGACCTTCAACCTTGCCAATCTTGGTGTCTGTTTCGAGTGATTTTTCTCTTCGCATGATCCGTCCAAATTATAAAAGTCAAAATCTTGTCATTTGAGCTTCTAAAGAAAGCTCAGATTTGATCTTGATAAGCAGATATTTGCAATCGTCTTCACTTTTAGTTAGCATAGCGAAGGTTGTGGATGAATCTTCCTGCTTCTCTAGTGATTTCAGAGCTTCCTGATCGATGTAATGGTGGTGCATGAAAACGATGTTCTGGTATACCCGTTTCTTAATGTTACATAGTAGTAACATAGTAAATGACAGCAGATAAAGACCAGTATGGTCCATCTAGTCTGCCCAGTACGATGCCAAGAGTAGGTACACCTGCCGCTCCGTGCAGGCCCCCCCTCCCCATGTCTTTGTCCAGGGGTGATCCCGCCACTCCATGCAGGATACCCCTATATGTTAAGGAATTAGATGGTTCAGATTATTTTGATATTTTCTTGTTGCTGTAAAGGGATCCACTGTGTCTGTCCCATGCCCTTTTGAACTCCGTCACTGTATTTGCCCCCACCACTTCCATCGGGAGGGCATTCCAAGCATCCAGCACCCTTTCAGTGAAAAAGTATTTCGTGACATTGCCTTTCAATTTATCACCTTGTAGCTTCATGTTATGTCCTCTAGTTTTGTTGAAACTAGAATCATGTTGAAATACAATCATCAAGTGTATCACTAGAGGGCAGTATAAGTCAATCTGAATATTTCCTTTTTCCATGTAATAAGATTTACCCATACCCTCTTGCGATTGAAATTTTACTTATGATTTAATGAGGTTTTTAAACGTGTGCTAACTAATTCACATCTATGCAAATCCTATTTAAATGGAGAGATTAGTCATTATGCCCCAGTACAGGGTGTGTATTAAGACCCTGAAGGCTTAGGGGGCTAGGGTTAGTCTATGCTGCCCTACCATTGTGGACATGGACCTGGCATTCTTGCATGCGTGGGTTCTGGATTCAGGTCTCTCAGATCTGGGGTGGACCACTACACCCAGGAGCTCTGCTAGCACAGCATCATAGTGTAACACTAGCTCCAGAAATATGAATTCATTTTAGTTCAACTCTAAGAAGTATGTTTACTAACCCAGGCTTTCGGCATCTAGGTCCCCCGAACAACATGGGACCTAGTTGCAGATAGCCCAGTTTAGTAAACATATCCCTAAATTTCCTTGTTTAGGAAAGCAGACGTTACTAAGTAAAAAGCAAGTTGCTATTAGAGGCGCTACTAAGAAAGCAATAGAATGAGTCAAGTGTTTAATAATAGCGAGTAAAAATTACAGAAAAAAATGCAAGAATTTTTTAAATTATCATGGGCATAAAATTAATTGCACAATCATTCTTTGCTAATTGAGGCTAGATATACTGCCCTTGGCGTAGACAAAATCAAATACATATCAAAAGCAGAAAAAGGAAAGGAACTCCATTATGCGGCAGGAGCAGGGTGAGGTAATAGAATGAAGGGTCAGAAATAAGTAATCAATGAAAGACAGGACATGGCTACTTGTATTGCAGTTCTCTAGGTGACATCTATGCCAAAATCCTGAATGAATAGGAGAGGTTTGAACTAGGGGAAAGAAAGTTCCAGACAAAGCTGGGCGGGAAGGCAGTTCCAAAGAGCAGGAGCAATAGAAGAAAAAGCAGAACAGTGTGTGGAATCATATTCTACGTGAGAAGGGGAGGGGAGGGATCAGAAACAGCGCTGAGGTACATATGGGATAGTCAAGGAGGAGAGGTATTGAGGTGTTCGGTTATGTAGGACCTTGGTGTGAGGGTGAGTATTTTAAAGTGGAACCTTTGGGGGATGTGGAACCAGTGGTGTTGAATGACTAGGGGCGTGACGTAGTCCAATTTTCTGGCATGGGTGAGAGCACGGATAGCAGTATTTTGTATAGTTTGGTGTCATTTTAGTTGGTGTTGGGGGAGACCGGTAAATATGATATTACAATAGTCGAGTTGTGTGATGATGGTGCTAAAGAGGAGATTGTCATAATTCCCACAGACCGGAACATACTGCAGTGGAAATATAAGTTTGAAGTCCAACAATTATTTATTTAGTATAATTAAATAGCATTTAAGTGCTAGAGTTCGGGCTTTTTGAGGGCTCAGTCAGGATTGTACCAAGCTAGAAATACGCCCCATGCGACTAATAAATCTGGTGTCCCCCTCCCCCTCCATCTCTACCCAGCCACATTCAGTAACTCGCTCTTTTCAGAAGCCCAGTGATGGTATCAGTGCTCCCTCTTGTGCTTGCGCCCTATGCGTCTGCGCCACTTGCACAGCCCTTGGTACCGCTCTGATACTATATGTTGACCCTCTTTCAGGTAGATTACTTAGTCAGTAACCCTCGAGTCAGAGTCTCTGCCCTGGAATCCTCTTCTACCCCGGGATTCCTGAGTGACACAGTAAATGATGGCAGATAAAGACCAGAGTGGTCCATCTAGTCTGCCCATTGCAGTGGCTGGAGTTGCACCCATCGCCCCCTGCAGGTCAACCCCACCATGCCTTTGTTTAGGGTTGTACCCACCATTCTCTGTAGGTTAGCCCCCTTCTGTGCCACATGTGATAAAATAGAGTAGATACTACCCTGCACCGGAAATCATAAATGAATATCATCTATATAAATCCAATACTGATATCATGTCTTATGAAACAATAAACCAATAGGGGAAATCTGATCGATTTCTGTAACTGGTTGATCAACAAATTGGATGGGGGGAGAGCACTAGATGTCATATACTTGGTAAAGACTCTTACATTTCTCGGATTCCCTTATGTCTCGGATAAAGTTCCTACATAAAAATGTACTATATTTGTAATTAGTTCCCCCCGTTACTTCCATGTTTTACTTCCCCTGTTCATTGTAAACTCAATGTTCCTGTTGCATTGTAGTATATTTTGTTCAACTGTACACCGCACTGATTATAATAGCGCGGTATATAAGAAATATAAATAAATAAATAATATACTTAGATTTCAGCATAGTCCTCAATGCCATTCTGCATCAGTGACTTATAAATAAACTGAGCACCCTTGAGATGGTCCCTAAGTGACTGATTGGGTTAGAAACCGATTGAATGCATGGCAGCAGATAAGGGCATTCACAGTAGTGTGCCACGGGGATTGGACTTAAGTCCCATTCTTTTTAACATTTCTGTAAATGATATTGCAGAAGGTATGTCAGGAAAGGTTTGCATCTTTGTGGATGCTACCAAGATCTGCAACAGGATAGACACCATGGAAGGTGTGGATAATATGAGGAAGGATCTAATGAAGTTTGAAGAATGGTTGAGAAACTGGCATCTAAGATTTAATGCCAAAAATGCCAATCAAGTGAGCAGTACAATATAGGGCAAGAGGTATCTCCATGCATGAAAAAAGAGCAGGACCTGAGTGCGATCATATCTGATGATCTTAAGGTGGCCAATGGATAGAAACGGCAAAGGTAAAAGCCAGAAGGATCTTCAGGTGCTTGGGAAAGGAATGACCAACAGGAAAAAGGAGGTGACGATGCCTTTGTAAAAGTCTCTAGTGAGACCTCATTTGGAGTATTGTGTGTACAATTCTGGAGACCACACTTTAGAAGGATACAAATAGGATGGAGTCAGTGCAGAGGGCGGCTACTTAGATGGTCATTGGCCTTTGTCATAAAGCATATGGGGATAGATTTAAAGATCTAAATATAAGAACATAAGATATGTCATACTGGGTCAGATCAAGGGTCCTCAAGCCTAATATCCTGTTTCCAGCAGTGGCCAATGCAGATCACAAGTACCTGTCAGGTTCCCAAAAGCTATACAGAGTCCATGTTGCTTGTCCCAGCGGTAAGCAGTGGATTTCCCCAGTCCTCTTTAATAATGGTTTATGGACGTTTCCTCCAGAAACTCATCCAAACCCCTTTTAAATCCAGTAAACATAGTAACATAGTATATGATGGCAGATAAAGACCAGTATGGTCCATGTAGTCTGCCCAGTAAGGTGGCTGGAGTGGTTGTAATTGCCTCTCTCTGCAGGTCAGCCCCCCTCTATTTATTGAAGTATAAAAGATTTTTAAGTTTGCTTTGATTTCATCCTCTTGCTTTAAAGGGATCCATTGTGTCTGCCCCATGCCATTTTGAATTCCATCACTGTGCCTTGGGCAAGTCACTTAACCCTCCATTGCCTCGGAAGAAAGGCCTGGCAATCTACTTCCGGTCACACTGCCATGAAAACCCAGGGGCTGCTGATGTCAGAAGTCAGCACTGACTCGACGGCACGTTGCACGCATGCATTTACCCCTCCCACTTTTACTGGGAGGACGTTCCAAGCATCCACCACCCTTTCAATGAAAAGGTATTTCCTGATGTTGCTTTTAAGTTTATTTCCTTGCAGCTTCATCAAATGCCCTCTAGTTTTACAGTTTCCCCTTCTTTGTAAAAGGTTTGTTCATTAATACTCTTTAAGTATTTAACTAACAGCTTTTACGGCATCCTCTGGTAACGAATTCTAGAGTCTGATTACTCGCTGAGTGAAAAAATATTTTCTCTGATTAGTCTTAAATGTGCTACATCGTAGCTTCATTGCATGTCCTCTAGTCTTTCTACTTTTTGAAGGAGTAAACAACTGATCTACATTAACCCGTTCTACCCCATTTGTTATTTTATAGATCCCAGCCTTCTCTTTTCCAAGTTGAAGAGTCCTAACCTGTTGAGCCTCTCCTCATGGGGGTATCCATCCATCCCCTTTACCATTTTTGTCGCTCTTCTCTGTACCTGTGTATACTTTGGAGGAAAGCCGGGGAGAAATATGATACGGACATTTGGATACCTCTGTGGCCTTTTTCAAATGAAGGGAAACTCTGGAACGAGGGTTCATAGGGTTATAGGATACAGGAGGGGGGAGAATGAGGCCCAAATCAGTGCCTAGTTAGGGACAGTACAGCTACTGGCATGGGGGTAGATATGAGGGAAATGCTTAAAATGGAGATAAGGGAAGAGAAAGTTAGGCTGGCCATATGGGAATTGAAGTCTGACAAATCTCCAGGTTTGGATGGCTTTACCCTGAAATTTTACATAAAGCGTGTAGATGTGTTGGCTCCTAGGATGGCTCCGCTGTTTAATTCAGTGTGGGGGGGAGGGGTGGGGGGAGTGGCTGGACACAATGGGACAAGCGAGAATAACAGAGATACCCAAAGAGGGTAAAGACCCCTTGCGTTGTAGGTCTTGTCACCCTATCTTTATTAAGATACTATCTAAGGTGTTAGCAGCAAGACTGACTAGGGTGCTCCCCTCGCTGGTGCGTGCAGATTAATTTGGCTTTCTTCCAGGACAAACAAGGCAAAGTGAGTAGAGAGTGCTTGTCCTGAGCTGCCTCTCTCTTTCAGTGCCAAGAAGGTGTTTGACAAAGTCAACTGGAGATTTATATTTAGAATTCTGTAAAGGAATGGACTGGGCCCTAATTTTTGGGATGACTGCTTGCCGTATATACCAGACTGCAAGCCTGAATTTGAGTAAATAGGGGGGAAGGGTCTTCAGGGGTGCCTGTTCTCTCTCTTATTTTCACTGAGCCCTTGGCAGCCAGAATTAAAGGGGTTAGAGGTGGGTCAGGAGAACATCAGATCACAATGTTTACTAATGACCTGTTGCTCTCCCTGATGCAACCAGCAGTGTTAACAGAATTAAAGGGACATGGGGCACTGGAAGGTTTTAAAATGAACATGACCAAACTAGAGATATTGAACCTTAGCCTGCCATTGCGGATAAAGAAAGTGTGCAGGAAATTTTGCATTCAAGTGGGCAGATAAATATTTGGGGTTGCACATAGGGGCAGATTGGAAGAGACAGTGCTCTCTGAACTATTTGCCTTTTATAGAAAAAGCTGTCACACTCTGAGCACTGGGAGAAAGTAAAGGTGACTTGGATGGGAAGGACGTCTACAGCTGATGATTCCATCAAGCTTTCTGTAGCTATGCCAGACCTTGCTTTTAGACAGAGAAGCAGAGGCTGCAGTGCTCTGCCTCTAGATATGGGTGCGGGTGGGGGTGGAAAACCACGAAGAATATCATGGAGATGTTAACCCAGCCAAAGGAAGGCAGTGGGTGGGGATGATGAATTTTAAGAAATACTATCAGGCTACCTAGACACATGTGATAAAGAGAATGGACCACTGCCCCACTAAATAGAGGGTTAGGGTGGAACAGGGGTGGACAGTGGGACTTGATATTGCAGAATTATTTGAGTTAGTAGGGAAGAGGTGTAGGCAGAAGATCGAGAACCCTTTTGTGCTCCTGACAGCTAGACTGTAGTTATCAATGGGGGGGGGGGGGGGGGTGGCGTTAGGGGGAAAATCTTATTAATTAACTATGCTGCTTTGGTGGCTCTATCAATTTTCTTGAGAATCGGGAGGGGCCTGCGTTTGAGGGGTGACAATGGGACAGTTCTAAGTGAGAAGAGGGAAACGGGATTTGACCAATCACAAAAGCAGTATGGTTTGCGGGAGAGGGACTACTTGGAATATCTCCAGGTGAGATCTGTAATAGTGAGTCAGCAGATGAAAAAAAGATTTGGTGGAGGATATGACAATATTTGAAGTAATGTTGGAATGGAACCTGGGGACTGAGCAAGCGAAAATTAGACTATATAAAGCCCTGTTCTGTATGGGGGTCTTACAGTATTTAACCAGTTTTCTATACCGCCTTATCCTTATGGGTGTTTGCAGGCTTGGGAAAGGGCTCTAGGGGTACGTTTCAATGATAATGGCAAAAAGTATTTAGAAATGCATCCTTGCTAGTGATGGCAGAAGATCTCATAGAGAATGCCGATAAGCTGTTACATTGCAGGAGACCACGCAGGATACATCAAACGAAGGGGACAGTAACGGATGAATGTTGGTGTGTCTGGGGGGATCAGAGCGTTCATACATGTATGGTGGGAGTACGCAGGAGTGCAGGAGACCACGCGGGATACATCAAACGAAGGGGACAGTAATGGATGAATGTTGGTGTGTCTGTGGGGGGATCAGAGCGTTCATACATGTATGGTGGGAGTACGCATGAGTGCAGGAATTTTGGGAATGCTTTGTATGTTTTTCTTGAGCAAGTGATAGGGGCAAGTGATGGGGGTGTGGCCAAAGATCTGGTTGTGCTGTTGTTGCAGGATTGACACCCTGGGGGAATGTTCAATGTGGTGACCTTCTGGCCTGTTGCATAATGGCAGCCTACTGTGCGCAGATGGCATCAAGTAGAGGTGCTACTGATGGAGATGCTGTATGCAAAATGTGGAATATCTTTTTGTTGAGTAAGATGACTGCCAGGGCCGGCCCCATCGATTGTGCAATAATGTTGTTCCCACAGGGCCCTGCACTTCAAGGGGCCTCGCGCTAACAACATTCCGCTATCAGCACCGGCAGGCAGGGCGGCTTTAGAGGGAGCCGTAAAGGCGCCGGCTCATCTCTGATAGCCGCCAAAGTGAAGAGCGTCTTTTTTCTTCACTTCGGCAGCTGTACTGCAGTTTAGAATGCTGGCGCACTGAGGTCAAAGGGGACTTCCTGTTTCCCAGCAATCAGCGTGCCAGCGTTCTAAACTACAGTACAGTTACCGAAGTGAAGAAAAAAGGCGCTCTTCACTTCAGCAGCTGTCAGAGGTGAGCGGGGCCTCTCTGGCTCCCTCTAAAGCCTTTTGGACAGCCGCGGGGCTCTTTGGGGGGGGGTCCTAAGACTGGAAATAGCTGATGGGGATGGGGGTTTTGACTGGAAATGGATTGAGTGGCAGGGAGTTTGGACTGGAAATTGGCTGAGTGGGGAGGGGGAGCTAGGACTGGAAATGGGCTGAGTGAGGGGGCTTGGACTAGAAATGGGCTGAGTGGGGGGGCTTGGACTGGAAATGGACTGATGAACTAGGATAGGACTGGAAATGGATGGGGGAGCTAGAATTGTAAATGGGCTCATCGAGGGCTTGGATTATAAATGGACTGAGTGTGGAGGGGGGAGCTAGGACTGGAAATGAGCTGATGGAGGGGCTAGGATAGGACTAGAAACGGGCTGATGAAGGGCTAGGATTGGAAATGGACTGATGAGGGAGCTAGGACTGGAAATGGGCTAATGGAGGGCTAGGATAGGACTGGAAAGGACTGATGTGGGGCTAGGATTGGAAATGGACTGATGGAGGGGTGGGAGAATGGGATTAGAAGGGAGCTGATGTTGGGGGAGGACTAGAAGGGGATGGGGCTGGGGGAGTGAGGATGGAGAGGGGAAAAGACATTTTGTGTGGGAGGAAAGAAAAATCTACGATTGGCCGGGTATTGGGAGAGTAAGTGGGGATTGAGGATGGAAGGGTGAAATTTGAGTGGATGAAAAAGGAATAAAGAAAGAGATGGAGGAAAGAGCAAAAGGAGACAGATTAGTATGTTAAAGCAGATGCAGAGAGAGAATGGAAAAAAAACAAGAATGTGACTGGAGCAATTGAAACTGAAAAATAAAATGACAAACAACAAAAGGTAGAAAAATACTATTTTATTTTGAATTTATTAACTGGAATATGTCAGCTCTGGGAAATGTGCATTGTTAACATCTTTTGTGTTTTGTTTAGTACAAGAGGAAATTAATTTATAGTTTTATTTCTCCAGTGTTGTTGTACATCCCAAGTTTGGCTTTTGGGGTTCCCAGTTTAATTATTGTCTTCCTATTTCTAAATTGTGATCCCTTGTTCTTTGGTGACGGTCTATATTCTGCATTTTAACCAAGCTGAGGTATTCTGTTCATGTAGTTTCTATTTGACCATGTCACTTGTTCTCTTTCCCCAGTAGGAGATGTATTGGTATTCTCTGAAATGTATTGGTTTAATATCTGCAGTGTTGCCTTTTGATAGGTAGGGTTTGGTGCTTTGTGGATACCTGGTAGTGCTGTTATGATACGGCGGGTTTGCTATGGGTTCTAAATGTAAATATCCAAAAATATTTACTCCATACAAACATGTATTGAATACTTTGGTGATAACCACTTGAATTTAAAATTCAATATATCATTCTTATATGATTTTCTAAAAAAATTCACAAATATAGTCTCAGACTTTGATAGCGCTTAGAAACCATTGACTCGGTAAAACAGCGCTGTAACTTGCATCAATGCCTATTTGTGAACCATCCAAACGTTATTTTTTTGATTTTTTTAAATTTTGTATATGTGAATATCACCAATTTTTCTCCACCAAATTGTGTTGAGCTATGAAAAAGGCTTATCTTTTGTTGACGTATTTTCCAAAATGAAACTTCATCTGTTGTGTCATGTTAATGACCTATCCTCTGCGCCTCCTTGGCGCCTAAATAGCGTTTCACTCCTCACCGGAGTTTCTTCAGGAGGATTCCGTAATTGCTGCCCGCGTTGTTCTGTAAACTTCCTGCTCTATCAAAAAATGCCGCGCATGCCGCGCATGTTTTTTGATAGAGCAGGAAGTTTACAGAACAACGCGGGCAGCAATTACGGAATCCTCCTGAAGAAACTCCGGTGAGGAGTGAAACGCTATTTAGGCGCCAAGGAGGCGCAGAGGATAGGTCATTAACATGACACAACAGATGAAGTTTCATTTTGGAAAATACGTCAACAAAAGATAAGCCTTTTTCATAGCTCAACACAATTTGGTGGATAAAAATTGGTGATATTCACATATACAAAATTTAAAAACATCAAAAAAATAACGTTTGGATGGTTCACAAATAGTCATTGATGCAAGTTACAGCGCTGTTTTACCGAGTCAATGGTTCCTAAGTGCTATCAAAGTCTGAGACTATATTTGTGAATTTTTTTAGAAAATCATATAAGAATGATATATTGAATTTTAAATTCAAGTGGTTATCACCAAAGTATTCGATACATGTTTGTATGGAGTAAATATTTTTGGATATTTGTATTATACTCCACGTAGACCTAGTAAATTTCTTGTAGTTCTACATCATGGGTTCTAAATGGGCAGGGTTTATAGTACTTCATAATGTGCCTGGCGGTTGGGACTGGAGTACAGTAATGCAGAAATCTGGTAGTCTTTCTTTATACATACACCCATTAAGAGGCATGTTTACTAAAGGTTAGTGCACGTTAACATTATGCAAATATTTATGCAAAGGAGGTCCTGTGATGAGTCTCCGCACATGGCCTCGCACCCTCCTTGGGCCGCCCCTGATGACTGCTATAAGGAGGGGGCAAGTGAGCAAATTTGAGAAGGTGTAGATTCCTTTTGTGGCCTGGTTTCAGAAGACACATCAAGTATCCTGAAGCACCCTATGAGAGGAATTGAATGTATTAAAATTTGGGGGAGGCATGGGAGATGGGGGGGGGGGGTTGATATTTTCTGAGAGAAAAAACAGTGACATAATTCAAACAGGCATGGAAAAGACACAGAGGATCAATACATAGCAAGAGGATGGAATCAAAGCAAACATAAATAACTTCATAAATAGAATGGGGTAGCCTGTTGGAGCAGCATGTACATCCTTGAGCAAAGGCATAGAGGGGGAGTAACATGTCCAGAGTGGCAGGTGCAGCTCTACAACTCTAGCCACCTTCCTGGGCAGTCATGCTGCACTTTATCTGCCATCATTCACTATCTTACTATGATAGAGTTGTTAGAGTGTTATTGAAAAATATAATAAAAAAGAGCTGGGGCTGGAGAGCTCGGGGAATGGGTATAAGGGCTTCAGAACCTGCCCCCTGCAGGACTGGAGGGTTTATGGGACAGGCACAGGGATACTGCATCAGGGGTTGGTCATAAAGGAAGAAATAGGCCCTCTATCCCTATGACTGGATGGCTCGGGAGAGGAATGCAGGGATACAACGTCTGTCACCCATAGGAATGGAGGACTCGGAGGTTGACTGCAGGAAAACAAAGCTTGTTACTTCCAGGACTGGATAGTTCAGGGGATTGGCACCAGGATAACGGCAGGGGCTTCTCTGAGAGGGAGTACCAGCACCTTTTTTATTGTCTGCTAAAACTGACCCCTGGTCATCATGTATTAATGAAAGAGCCCTACATATAAGTACTTGCACCTTTTCTAGGAAACATGTACTGGATAAGAGCATCTTAAAGGTCCATCAAGGCCAATATCCAGGTCACAGCAACCACAGCCAATCCAGGTCACACATACCTGGCAGAGTTCCAAGAAGTAGCAGGATTCCAGGCTGCTTATCTCCCAGGGATAAACAGTGCTTTTCCTCCAGCTCTACTATAATAGTGTGGACTTTGCTTCCAGGAACTTATTTGGTTTAATCTATTTTGCGATTTGATAACGTGTTTACAACTCGAACAAGGAATTTCCAAATCATTCTTAAACCTAGAATAAATGATCTTTCACCTCTATGACTGGAAGGCTCAGGGAATGGGCACAGGGATAAAAGGCCTGTTCCCTCCTGAACTGGAGATCTCAGTTGTTTGCAGAAATCTAGGAGTGGATAGTTCAGGACACTGACACAGGGATAAACAGACCTTTTTCTTCTAGAGCTGGATGACTCAGGATTGGCAGTGGGATACTGAACTTTCCCTTAATAAATGAGGGTTCAAATATGATTTAGGTAGTGGCAAAAAGTTTGTACAGTCTGAAATCTATTGGTGGCCCCTTTGAAATGAGCCTCAAACTCGCTCCCAGTGGACAGGTGCCCACCACGAGGCATAAGAAGCCCCATTCCTGCTCTCGGCACAGATTGATGCCGTTCTGATTTTCCCCTTGCCACTGCTCTAATTAATGTGCCATGTCCCATTTAAATATACTATATAATTGTCAAATTTAAATACGCCCGCTCCTCAGGTGGGTTGTCCTATTTCTCTCAACTTGCAAATGATGACGTCGTTTTCTTAAGTAACTGGAGGAGTATCTGTGAAAAATAAAATGGGGAGAAATGTTTACTGTTAAATTTCCCAGTTCCAAATTATTGCTAGACTGTTTCGGTCACATGGTGTCTTACTCAGACAATAACCTCTGCACAAGGTATTTATGGACTCTTCATGCCCAGTTTGAAGGAGTAGAAAATCTGATACAAAACTCATTAGGTCTCCCAGCAGATCAGCCAGTGAGAGCATCCCTGCCCATTGCCAGATGGGTGTACAAGCAGGACTTTGGCTAATGAAATCAGGGGTAGGGGGGACCTTGTTGATTGTAGAGGATCAAACAACCAATCTATCTATGGCCCAGCCCCCATGCCACACCCCATTCAGGTGCCTATGAATGAAACATCCAGCAAAAGCAGAGAAGCAGCAATAATGTAGAACTTTCTGGAGTTTCTATTTTTGCTTTTAGGTGCAACATTGTTTGCTTAGCACATTTCCCAGGGCAGGGTTCAGATCTTGCTAATACCAGGATGATGATACTGAATAGTATTCAATTGTGAAACATGTTGCGTTACTCATGCCAGCTACTTTTCAGTTGTAATTTTTCCTTTTGCCTTTACACCCTGCACAGTTCTCTTCCTCAGGGGACATCATGTCATATTCTCTTGCAGATAGGATTGTTCTCCGATTGGGAGGGGCCGTTCGACCTGCCCTATGTTCACAGCTGAGGCCATACTGCTTTATTTAGGATGTTGGGGAAATCCCACATATGTGTCCCACTTCACAAACTGAGGTGTGGAAGCTGAATTATGTTTTATATGGTTTTTGTTCCTGTAAACTGTTATGATGTACCTGTAGAATAGTGGTAATTCAAATGATTAAACTTAACTAACAAGGGTACTGCAAGGGTACTGGGCATCCTAGGTGAACCTTCAGCTATATTTAATTTTTATTGAAAACTTTTGTATCCTACAAGTTCTCACAGATTCAAGGTGGGTTCCAAAAGCATATACGTTAACAATGACATACTTGTGCAATACAAAAATATAGCAAATAAATCAAAAATACTATAATCACTAACAATTAAAAGGAGAGTCTTCATTTACACAGAAGCCAACTAAATCATTAATAATGCACAATGTATTTATTTATTGAAAACTTTTGGCTCCCACCTCCCCAAGATCTTCCCAATGCCACCCCTCTCACAACAGTCCTGTCAAAAAGCATAATTGGGCATCTACTTTTTAATATTACTACTACAGCTGGTCATTTGTCTAGCGCTACAAGGTGTACGTGTGCATACGTGTGCCCTTTCTCCCTGCAGGTAAAAGAAGGCGCTGATGGACATATTGCAACTGGCAAGAGTAGGCAGTAGGGTGTAATCATTTGCTATGCTTCAGAGATCAGAGGTGGAATTGCAAGACTCAAAAGTGCTGGGAATGGATTTGTGGAAAGTGACATTGAAAAAGCAAAATGTTAAACAAATACTTCTGTTTTGTTTTTACTAAAGAAAATCCTGGTGAAGGACCACCTGTGATTGATAAATATACAAATGGGAATGGAGTAGATACCACACTATTTACAGGAGATGTGTTTGAACAGCTTGCAAAACTGAAAGTGGCCAAGGCCATGGGACCGGATGGGATACATCACAGGATACTGAAAGAGCTCAGAGAGATTCTTGCGGGGCCTTTAAAGGATGTTTTTAATAGATCCTTGGAGACAGGAGAAGTTCCACAGGACTGGAGAAGGGCTGATGTGGTACCTCTTCACAAAAGTGGTAATAGGGAAAAAGTGACAAACTATAGGCCAGTGAGTCTTACCTCGGTGGCAGGAAAAGTAATGGAGGCACTCCTGAAAAAGAGAATAGTGGACTTTCTCTAAACCAATAGGTTGCATGATCCAAGGCAACATGGTTTTACCAAAGGACGATCATGCCAAACAAATCTGATTGAGTTCTTTGACTGGATGACCAGAGAACTAGATCAAGGGCATGCGATGGATGTGATCTACCTAGATTTCAGCAAAGCTTTAGATACTGTTCCTCATAGGAGGCTTATCAATAAACTAAACAGCTTGAGTCCCAAGGTGATGAACTGGATCAGAAATTGGTTGACTGACAGATGACAGAAAGTGGATCAGAAATTGGTTGACTGACAGATGACAGAAAGTGATGGTAACGGAACTCACTCGGATGAAAGGAATGTAATTAGTGGCATGTCCCAGGGTTTGGTCCTGGGGCCAGTACTGTTCAATGCATTTGTGAGTGATATTGCTGAAGGACTGAATGGAAAAAGTCTGTCTTTTTGCAGAGGACACAAAAATTTGCAACAGAGTGGACTTCCCCGAGGGAGTGGATAACATGAGGAAAGATCTACAAAAGCTGGAAGAATGGTCTAATGCTTGGCAGTTAAGGTTTCATGTGAAAAAGTGCAGTGTCATGCACTTGGGATGCAAAAATCCAAGGAAATTGTATTGGATAGGGGGCGAGAGGTTGGTGTGCACGGACCAGGAGAAGGACCTTGGAGTGATTGTTTCTGAGGATCTCAAGGTGGCGAAACAGTGTGACAAGGTGGTGGCTAAAGCCAGAAGGATGCTGGGTTGCATACAGAGAGGAATAACCAGCAGAAAGGAAGAGGTACTAATGCCACCGTTTAAGTCACTGGTGAGGCCTCACTTGGAATACTGTGTTCAGTTTTGAAGACCATATCTCGCAAAGGATGTAAAAAGACTGGAAAAGGTTCAGAGGAAGATGACCAAAATGATTTGGTGCCTGCGCCAGAAGACATATGAGAAGAGACTTGAAGACTTAAATATGTGCACTCTGGAGGAGAGGAGGGACAGGGGAGATATGATTCAGACCTTTAAATACTTAAAGAGAAATAATGAACAAACAAACCTCTTCCAAAGACGGGGAAGCTGTAAAACTAGAGAGCATAACATGAAGCTGCAAGTTGGTAAATTGAAAGGCAATGTCAGGAAATACTTTTTCACTGAAAGGATGGCGGATGCTTGGAATGCCCTCCCTATGGAAGTGGTGGGGGCAAAAACAGTGACGGAATTCAAAGTGGCATGGGACAGACACAGTGCATCCCTTTATAGCAACAGGATAACATCAAAATAAACATAACTATCTCTTATATCTCAACAAATACGGGTGGCCTGCACGGAATGGTGGGTAGATCCCTAAACAAAGGCATAGGGAGGGGTGACCTGCACGGAGCAGCAGATGAATCTACTCTTGCCACCTTGCTGGGCAGACTAGATGGACCATGATGGTCTTTATCTGCCATCATTTACTATGTTACTATGCGTCCCCCATAGGGTGTGCTACAGTGGTGCATTCCAGGTTATTAGAGTTTTCCCACAGAGGGAGAGAGATGGGAATGTAGAGTGAGTGGAGGAGCACACAGTCATCCCGGTTTTGCTGTAGCTGATCCAAATTCTATGGTTCAATAGCCTCTAGTCCTTTTCTGTGAAAGACAAGACCTTGGAAGTGGATTGAGGCTTCCAGTCTTCAATTTTACGTTTCCATTTTTGACTAGCATGTTTGCCAGAACCAGGTCGAGACAACACATTGGACTAGTTGTAGATTTTGGTGTCGAAAAAAAGACGTTTTCCACATACTGTTCCAGTTCTAGCACCAAGTACTGTTCAGATGTGAAAAATCATCTTTGGCAAATGGAGGTGTTGGTGCCCTTCAGGTCCTCGCATCTCATGGAATAAGCCAGAAAAAGCAGAGTAGCTCCCCACCTTTGGAGTACAGGTCCCCCATGGATTGTCCCGGAGAGTAGCCCAACCCCAGTATTCATTTCCATTAAAACCGGGAAGGGGCTTTGCAAGTGCTGAAGGTGACTGCATATTAACTGGTGTCATCTACCAGGAGGTTTAGTTTTATCACTTTGTCACAGGGTCTTTTATTTAAAGTAAATTAGCTTTTTTGTGAAAACAACAATTACTCTGTGAGAATAGGTTTGCCAACTAGCTCCAGATTTACCGGATTATAAATTGTGTTTTTTTTACATCTGGAAACCATGGAGCGACTGATCTAATAAGTTTACACAGTAGACCCCGCTCCTCAAAACGCGTATAAATACTTGCAACTGTGCAATGGATGGTCTTTCACCCTGGGTCCTCTGCTCTACACCCAAAGCTCGCAAGCAGACCCTTCGATTAGCAGACTGGTACGTACTTTTACTATACTTGCAATAGCATACAAAATAGCATACCAGACAAATTTCAGTTATCAAAAAAATTATATCTTTAACCCCAAAGAAAATGGTGACCCCAGAGGTGCGGAACTCATACATCGTGGAATTCAAATTGAAAGTTATTCATTATGCAGAAGAACATGGTAACAGAGCTGCTGAGTGAACTTTTGGGATAAATGAGAAATTAGTTAGAGACTGGAGGAAGACGCAGGGAAAACTAACCTTGATGAAATGCAGCGAGAAGGCAAATCGTGGCTGCAAAGCAGCATGGTGGCCTGAATAAATTCACATCTGCTTCAGTAGAGCGGAGGGCGACAGTATGGTGGAAGGGGGGTGGGGTGAGTGATAAAATAATCAAATCAGGTTTTGTGAAGGCTGAGATCCTAAAGTGTCCCAATAATTGTGAAGATGCTCCTTGTGGTCTTGGGCAAGCCACTTAACCCTCCATAGCCCATGTTCCCTGTAAAATAGTTATCTCCAAGTTATAATGCCCTGTTCAATGTAATTTCAGTTTGTTCAATGTAAACCGCACTGATATCATGAAAGGCGGAATATAAGAAATGTTAAATAAATAAATAAGATGAAGACAGTAATGAACCTGAACTGCCATCAGAAATCGCAGAACTATTTTACAGTGACACCACAGTTGAGGACATCAGTGGCTTTCCCGAGAGTGATACTGTGGATTGAGCGTTATTGTAAAGTAAAAGTGAAACAGAATAAATCCTGTTTTAAGAAACAACAATGTTAACTTGCGCTTTATCTTTATCTTGTAATTGTGACTCATACACAGGGCCGTGCCGAGGGAAGATTGCGCCCTATGCGACTTGCACATCAGGCGTGCGTCCCCCGCCCCCCTTCCCCGCAGTGGGAGAGAAGAGATGCACCTGATGTGCAAGTTGCCGGCATGCTAAGAAAATCTGTCCCTCCCTGCAAGATCTGGTTAGCATGCAGGCAAGAAGGCTTAAGGGGCGCATTTTAGCTGTCCTGCCATTGCCTGCCGCCACTGAGAGAAGTAAAAGTGGCGGCGGCGGCAGGCAACAGAAGAAAGCTAAAATGCGCCCCTTAAGCCTTTGCGCCCTGTGCGGCCGCACCGCTCGCACAGGGCTAGGTACGGGCCTGCTTATGCACAGGAGTGACTTATCCTAGCAATTTACATGTGAAAACACCAAATTGAAGCAATTTCTACACAGAGGCGAGTTATAATCTGGGAAATACGGTACCCAGTAGGAATGATTCAACCCTGTGTTTATGTCACTGCATGCGGGAAGTTGTAGTCCTGATTTCCCTATTGACTTCTCTTTGGTAGTGAAGGCTACACGTCCTTGCATGCAATGGGGTACACGCAGGTGTGGAGAAACCTGTTGGGTGAATCTGGAGCCAGTTGGCAAACCCATGTGTCAGTGATTATTTGACACTGGTTCTTAGCTGAAAGCATAAGGAGCTATAAGAGTCTTCCCACGGGTCAGTTCAAGCTAGGAACTGCTCCCAAGAGCTCTGTAGTGACCCCTTCTTATCATTTGAGGTATATCATATCTAATAACCATAGAGCTGAAATGTGATCACCAGTGCAAAAGAGTAGTTACACAAAAAGTTTATATATCAGGATCATTTCACCTATATTTTACCAAAATAGCTCAGGAAAATAGTGTCAAAATGAAATTCCATATACATGAACAGCAGCAAATCCCACTCCTGCTCCCTCCAATTGTCATTTCCACTCTCATCTGATCATGCTGCTAAATAAAAATATGCCGTTGCCGACACCATGTGCTCTGGAATAACTTCATTTTTCTTGCACTGTCCTTGACTTTTTCCCGGAAAACTCTTCCTCTGCCTTCCAGTGCAACTTTAGAGTCCTCTTTGCAGTGGTTAGTGCTATATCAGAAACTCTTTGGTGCTGATTTGTCCCATGATTGCCTCTATTGTATCCAGTAGCCTGGTACTGTGTTCTAATATAGTCTCTGCAAGCTTTCACTCACTTCCTTTACGCCTAGTAATTTTGTCTTCCAGGTGATGAATAGCGGCCGAATGTTGGGTTTTCCCTGATATGTACGTGCATATAAAGGGGCATTGTGAGGGCGATATAGAAAATGATAACTGTGTTAATCGCAGCGACAGGGATATTCAGGGCTGCTGATGCGGTTAATGCTGCCAAATACCCCATTCTCTACAATTAACATGGTGAGCAAGTCTGGAAGACAAAATTACTAGACGTAATGGAAGTGAGTGGAAGCCTGCAGAGACTATATTACTAATGAGGTTAGAGCTGCTGAATATCCAGAGGCGGCAACCAGGAGATAACTGGGCAGGGGCTATATTCAGCTGCTGCCTCTTTATCCCTAAGTGGTGAAAGCTAGGCGCCCTAAAGGCTGGCCTAACCTCTGCCACAGAAGCTGAATATCGCCACTGCCCAATTAGCTTTGCTGCACTCCGGCCGACCCGGATATTCAGTGGTAATGGCTGGATATGGCTCCAACATTGAATATCCAATCTAAAGTTTAGCAGTGACAACTAGATGCTTTACATGGATTTGCTACCACCACTAAATATCTCCCCCCTCCCTCTGTATTTCAAGATCATCTATGGAAGGGCCTATAATCTCCTTTATTAGCCCCCATGCCACATCCGTCCTCCACTCAAGCAGCGATTCAACTCCTTGTGTCCTCTCCCCTTAATACATTTGCGCCAGAGCAGGAACAGGACTTACCAGTTGCCTTCCTCATGTAGGTTTTATTTCCTTTACTTATAGGAACTGGCCTATGTGGAGGAGTAACCTAGTGGTTAGAGCGACAGCCTAGCACCCAAAAGATCTGGGGTCGATTCCCACTGACATTCTTGTGACCTTGGGCAAGTCACTTTACCCTACTTTTCCTTGGAAGAAAAGGCCTGGCAATCTACTTCCGGCCATACCTTGCCAAGAAAACCCAGAGGCCGCTGGGTTGCCAAGAGTCAGCATTGACTTGATGGCATGTAAAAAAAGAAAAAGAAGTAATTGGCCCGGGACACACCATTTCCTTTTACTTTATCCAGTTCTATTGGCATCAGGAAAAGAGCTTCAAGCAAACATTTCTGAAAAGCTCCTGGTGCAGCCACGTCTTCAAGCTTTCACATTCTGACACCTGTCTGTTAAACGGCGTAGTCATTTCCGAACGAGTGCACAAACATCTCTACACACTTATCCCACATAGAGAAACATAGAAAAAGGGCAGGTAAAGATCAAACAACTTATCCAGTCTGCCCTTCAATACCAACTTCTAAGTTTTGCAGTCCCTTTTTTCCCTTCAAGATCCTCTGTATTTGTCCCGTGCTTGCTTGAATTCACATACACTCTTCATCTCTATCACCTCCACTAGAGACTATTCCATGCATCTACCACTCTTTCTGGAAAGAAATATTTGCTGAAATTACTTCTTAGTCTATCTCCTTTCACCTTCATCCAATGTCCCCTTGTTGCAGAGTCTCTTCAGCATTTATGCCAGGGAAGTACAGTATTTAAACATCTCTATTGCATCTCCCATCTTTCTTCTGAAGTATACACCTTGAAATATGTAAGTATGGTCTCGTATGCTTTTGACAAAGACAACTGACTATTTTAGTAGCCGCCCTCTGCACCATCTCCATCCTGTTTATATCCTTTTGAAGGTGCGGTCTCCAGAATTGCACACAATACTCCAAATGAGGTCGCACCAGAGACTTATACAGAGACACTATCACCTCCTCCTTCTTGCTGGTCTTTCCTTTCCAAATAATCCCAAGCATCCATCTGGCTTGTGCCATTGCCGTTTCTACATATTTGGCCACCTTACGATCATCAGAAAGAGTCACCTTTAGCTCTTGCTCTTGCTCTTTTTTCATGGAAAGAAGTACTTCATCCCCTGTACTGAACAGCTCCCTTGAATTTGTGCATCCCAAATGCATGATCCTGCATGTTTTAGCATTCAGTCTCAGCAGCAAACTTCTCGGCCATTCCTCAAGCTTTGCTAATTCCCTCTTCATGTTATCTACACCTTCCTGGGTCTCTACCGTATTGCAGATTTTGGTATCATCTGTGAAGAGGCAAACCTTATTTGACAGCTCTTCCACAATACATCATACAAAAATGTTCAAAAAAATCAGATCAAGGAAGGACTGATTTCTGTGGCAAACCACTGGTATCGTCCTTATCCGCAGAGTGAACTACATTTACCAGTACTCTTTTTTTTTTTTGTCTCCTTCTTAACCACTTTCTAAGCCAGTGAGTCACTTTAGGATCCATCTCCCTCCAGTCTTCTCCGTTCATGTACCTTTTCTGCATCCAGTCTCATAAGTACACGCTGTTGGAACCCGATCCTGTCCCCAGCCCTCACACCTTTCATTCGGATACACACAGCATTAAGGGGCCCTTTTACTAAAGAGTGCTAGGCTCTTGCACCAAATGCATCCCAGGTGCTGAAATTACGGCACATTAGGTGCATTGCCACTGTTTTAACAGTTGGGGGTGTGGAAGGCACTTCCCCAGCAGTTAACATGGCTCTCTGTCGCTTAGCACACGGCACATTAGCACAGGTGCACAACGCCAGCTATTGAGGTGGTGTTCCTGTGCTAATGCACTCGCTGCACCGAGCACACCACAAACACTCTCTGCCCCTACCCCACCCACTCGCTATGCAGTTAGCACAGGAATCGTCCTGCGCCATCATGGCCCTACGCTATCTGGCAACAGGTATCCCAACATGCATTGTGTGTGCACCAGAACACACGTAGTCACTAATGCCCTGAGGTAAAAGACCCTCTAAGCCTAAGGAGAACATGAAGAACACCTAAATTACATAAAAAGAGCAAGATTTATTTTCTAAATAGGAGAAGAATGATATTTTTGTTATGTAATTGTTAGAAGTCATAGCTCAGGTGGGGGCATTCATCAGCTTGCATTTGGTTCATTTGAATGCTCAAAATATTTCTGTGCACACAAATCACTTATGCATACATAGATGGACCAATTAATATGTGTACAATTGATTTGCGGGCCTAAAAAGCTTCATTGTGCATGCAGTTTACACGTTTAAAACAAAAGTGTGAAAAATATGGAAAAACCCCTCACAAAATGGAGAAAATTTGAAAAAATGAAAAAGAGCCAAATGTTTTTTGGTCATGCGCATCCCTATAGCAGGCTTCCTAAGGACTGGGTATTGGAGGGGGCGGGGGCGGGGGCTTCTTCCATCTCTTTCTTAGGCTGCTCCTAGTCCAGACACAGCTGAAAGAAAGTTAAAGGACATGCTGCTTGTATATATCACACCTTTAGAACTGCAGAAGGAAGCTCTCTCTGATGAAATGGAAGTGCTTAGATGAGCCCTAACAGTAAATCTGAGAGACTGATCATATCCTACGTATCTCAGCTTAGGAGTGAGGTTCATTCCTGTCATGGTACGCATTAAACAAACCCATCTGGAGATATCGTCAGATAAATTAGCAAGCAACAGGTGTAATGCTAGAAAAAAGGCAGCACATAATTTAATAACAGCATTTATATTCTGACTTTATCATCAAAAAGACATACAACGTGGATAACAAAACATACAAATAATATAACTAATATAAAATCACAATAAAATAAAATAATTTGGTCCCATTATCCGTAAAACATTCTTACTGTTTACAGCCAAAAGCACCCTACTGCATCATTAAAATTACACAAGAAACTGATAAGCAGTCAGGTTTTCAACTTACAATGGAGATGAACATAATCCTTCAAATCCCTTAAATCAGCAGGTAAATCATTCAACAATTGTTAATTTGAGTACATCTACCTTAGAAGTCATCTCCAGAACAAGTGCCAAAGAATGCATGTATATTTCCGTTGGTACTATGGCTGCTGCATGTTCTGGCTAGTTAAAGGTAGTCAAGAGAATAAACTCAGATACAAGGGGGAAACAATTATGCTAATAAGTATGGGGAAGGCAGAATGCACAAGAGAAAAAACATACAATGTAACCCAGAAAGACAAAGACAATGACAATTCCGGCCAGCTACAACTCAAGGAGACAGATACAGCACTGTACACAGAGCCCAGAGAGGAACAGAAAGATATTTCCCATCGTGTTGGGTGCCACAGACTTAATTAAGAGGAACTTCCAAGCACACCTTGATAAATTACCCGTATGCGTTACATCTTACAGACTCCAGGAGGAGGTTCTCTTTGACACGATGAGCGTACTATGGCGAGTGTTAGCTGTAAATGTGAGAGACTGAGATCACACTCCACATAGCCTGGCTTAGGAGTGAGGTTCATGACTGCCATGGTATGCGCACAACTAACCCATATGGAGAAACTGCCCTGAGAGGGACAATGACACTTTTTTTAAAGTATCCTTTTTTTCTGCTTAGGTGCTCTACAGCTTATCACGTTCCTCAGCATTTGCCCCAAGGTAGCAACATTACATTGCACATTTTGTTAATATTTAAAGAAATAACGTTTGAGTTTTGCTGTATGCTGCCTTCACCTTACTCCAGTACATTTGCTTTTTCGATCTTGTGGCCACATTTGTTTACTTTGCTTTGCTTTTGTGTCTTTTACAATTTCACCTTATTCCTTCTGTCCGTGATGTAAACTATTTTTTCACTGCTGTTAGCCTTGGTTGGGCCATTTTACCACGTTCCTTGGACTGTACTTCGGACAGTATGACCTCCAGTGCACTGCTCCCTTATACTACTGATTTGTTCTTACTATGAAAACAACAGCTGTGATGCTTTCACTTTTACTTTAATTGCAGTTGTGGTTTCATGTACTTTTGTGAGATTATCACCCTAGTTACTGATGCTTTTAAAGTAGTTATTGCTGGTTTTCATCTGTTTGTTTGAGTCTGCTCTCAGAAGCTGAGCAGGGTTGAGCCTGGCTAGTACTTGGTCTCCATCCATTTTGGAATAGCAGGTGCTGTAGACTTACTACACAGAAGAAAGGCCTGGCAATCTACTTCCAGTCAACCTTGCCAAGAAAATTTAGGGGCTGGATTGCCGGGAGAAGGCATTGATTGGTTGGCACACACTTTCACACGTGGTTTTATTGACCTTTATTATATGTAATTTATTTTTAATGCATATCAATTGGTGGTGTGAATATTGTTTGTATCTGTAAATCTGAAGTGAATTTTATTTCATCTTTTATTTTTATCAGACTTTATTATCTTAACTCTTGAGGACATGTTTACTAAGCTGGGCTAACAGTATTTGTAACTATTCAATGGCATCTAGTTACAAATAGCACATGCTAACCATTAGCCCAGCTTAATAAACATGCCTTTAGCTTTGTGACTTATGCTTTTAGAGTATATGGAATGTCACTTTGGATGTTATCTATATATTTTTTATTTATGTCTTAGAGACTCTCATTAACCTGGATGATTATTTTCATCATATTAACTTGTCTGTATGCTTATTTATTTATTTATTGGTCTATTGATTAATTCTTGTATTTGCTTTTATATATTTTTATAATTTTATTTTTTAATACTAGACCATCCCCCCCCCCCACCTCCGCTGATGAAAGGCACATGCTGAAATATGGCTCTTTAGGGTCTTTTGAAGAGTTTATATAGTTCCAGCCAGCATATGAAAAAAACAGTTGTGCATGATGTCCTTGCCTCAGGTGGTTTTACTCACCCTCACTCTCATCAGATATCATTTCACTGTGAGTGGTAAGGTCTTCTTTTTTTGTATCTTTGGATGGGAAAAGGGTTTACACTTTTAAAAAAAAACTGGACATAGACAAGCCTTGTGTGGCTGTAGTTTCTCTATACTCTACAGCTTGGATCTTAAAACTTAAGAAATTAAGTTAAAATAAAAGCAAAACCGAAAAATGAATATTTAAAACCCAGCCATGAACAAAGGAGGCTCCATTTTAACCACCCCAATCTGCACCAAGACACATTGAAGGTAATTTTGGAAGCTAAATTCGTGCTTTGGACATCCAGAAATGGGCATGGAGACATCCAAAGCACAGAGACATCTTAGAAGCTGGGTCTGTGGGCATCCCAAGCATGAGGGTGTCCAGGTCTGAATGGGGGTGGGTTGGAGGCATGGTTGGGTTGTTCCGAGGAAACAGTTCTCCATCATCCCCAGTAAGCACAGTTTCAATGATAGCAGCAGTGGGAGTTGAACCCAGGCTGCCCTGTTCCTTGCCCATGACTCTAACCATTAGGCTAGTCCTAGATATCTGGGTTTTATGATACTATTCTGTGGATGTCTATGTAGAGCCTCAGCAGACGTCCACATATCCGGCATGTGCACGTTTGTGAGATCGGGTCTGCACCTGCTTTATTTTCCCAGACACCCCAGCTTAGACTTCCCAGATTGCACTCGGACGTCCTTTCTAAAATCCCCTTCCACGTGTACCTGATGTCTGCATGGCATGAGTTGCTCTGGACACAGTGGGGTCCCTTCTCCTTTCAAAGTCGAGTTAGTAGTATGCAGAACGCTAAAGCTGAACAGAGTGAAACGGCACCAAATCATCACCTAGTTTCACCAAGGTCTCCGTGATCACTAAGATATCCAAAGAATCATCCTGCAATAAATCTGCAACAATAGCACTTTTAGGCCTCAACAATCTTTCATTTATTTCATCTATTTTAATAGGAGGATCACTTCTAAATTATATATTATTATTACTAAGCAGGAGCGTAATACAATTACTGTCTTGTGTCTTTCAAAAGAAATCTGTAACAAAATGTCGCCTCAAATGGATGCTACAAACAGCTCGGTATCCACTACTTGTACATCACGGCAGAACTGCTTGGAATAGACTTTGCAGCATTGGGCCTTACAGTTCCTCTCTGTTTCTCTTTTACCAAATGCCGGTAGAGGCAATTACAAAGTAACATCTCCATAAGAAATAACTTTGGTACATCAAAGAGGGATTGGCCCAAGTTATTTAAATACTTGGCTGATTCTACTTCTTTGCAGTCTTTGAGATCAGAGTATGAAATATTACTGGAAATTGCAGTAGTCAAGGAATACAGATTGGCAGTAACTAGGGGTTGGGCATTGACATGAGGATTACCAGAGGTTTATATCTCAGATTACCAGAAATGTAGACTTTTGAGGAAAGGCGGGAATGGGATGATATGATAGAGACATTTAAATGTGCAATAAATGCCCAAAATGTAGCCCTCTTCCAGCTCAAAGAAAGCTGTGGAATGAGGGTCATGGGATGAAGGTGAAAGGGGATAGACTCGGGAGTAATCTGAGGAAATATTCCTTTACAGAAAGGATGGTGGAAGCATGGAACAGCCTCCCAGTGGAGATGGCGGAGACAAGGACTGTATCTGAATTTAAAAGAGCATGGAACGAGCACAGAGGATTTCTGAGGGAGAGGACGGGATTGTGGAGCTTAATAGTTCTTATGGTTGGGCAGACTGGATAGGCCATATGGGCTTTATCTACTGTCATTTTCTATGTTTCTTTGTTAAGGTAGGAAAGAAATCATAATATTTCCAGAAAAACTTTGAAAACTTGGCGAGTTGAGACTATAACTGATCAAGTTATTACCCTGCTTTGTAATGATGATATTGGCTGTATTTTGTATTTTAATCATATATAAAGAATGACATTTTGAATGCATGGAGTACGAATGGAGAGATATAAGAGTTAATTTATTTAGGATGGCAATGTTTTTAAAGCAGGATTTTTGTTCTTAGTTATATAACCTGATTTAAATCTATTTGAGGAAGCTCTATTCGTGCTCTCCACATATGAAACTGCTCATTCAGTCACTGGAAGCACTGAGATGTAGCAAGAGCCATTTTAGAACATGTTGAAGATCCACATCTCTGGGGCGATCACGTCTGTGCTTGCAGGATAGCATGGTGGAGGCGTGAAAAGACAGGTGCCAGAAACGGCCCGGCAGTGATGTCCACATCTGCTGCTGCTCTGAGGCATGAACAGGTGTCAGAAAAGCGTCCTTTTTCTCGACAAGACACTTGGAGGGAGTAGAGAAGAAGAGCACAATCTCCTCAACCGTAAAGACAAAAGGAAAATGAAAGGAGGTGTTTCTGTCGGCTCGCCATGGGAGGTTGGCACTTGCACACGAGTAGCCTCTTGACTCTGACGGTTTTGATGATGGCGGAGACGGAGCGATTTTAGGAGGCTTTGACATTGGTCCACCTTCACTGCCACCACTCCCATGGCATTTGGGATGTTTTGCCCGGGACGTCGGAGATTGCATCTAGATGTTCTTTCTAAAATGTTCTTTCACAAGTGTCATTTTAAATTAAATTAAATTAAATTAAATTCTGTATCCAGTAGTTCAAGTAAACTGTCCTTACATTAAAGTCTGCCTAGGAAACACGAGATTAATCTCTCTGGGCATCCAGTCTGAAACAATTAAATACAACAGTGGCAGTGCCAGCCACTGCGAACATACAGGAGGACATCACGAAGCATCCATGTACTGTACTGACGAAGTATGCAGAGCGACCAGTCCCTATGTTCCTTTAAAGAGTCTCAGGTAAGGTGTGTGGAAGCACACGCAGTCCTTAGAGAAACATCTAGAACTGAGCCATGGTGAAGAACAGAAATCTAATGCCTCATCGTACTCCTCCCCCTCCCCCCATTCTCTGCTCTTCTGTCACCAACAGCATTGATAGGTAGGAGGGCGCCTATTCTCAGGATTTTATGATTGGGAGACCCAGACTGCTATTGGATCTCTGCTTTTCCCCACAATAATATAATCATTGCTATTTAGCAAAAGCATAGAAACGCCTACTGGAGTAAGTGTATCTAATGACGAGTAGTGTGAATGTAAGACGTCGCTTCCCCTCACCTTATGATACCCCCGTATTCCTCGATGCTGGCTTTTTACCTCACTCTCTCATACCCTCATACCACGCAAAGTTTCTTTTCTACCATTCAATGACACCTCTTACTATAAAAATGTTTCCATTCTGCCATCCAATTTATTAATTTACTTAACAGGTTTACATACCACACGTCCAAAGATCAAGGTGGTTTATATGAAACATAACGTCAATATTGCAGAGAACAAGGTAACATAAACGTAATTTTTAACTTAACATTCTTGAAAAAAGGGGAAGTGTGAGATGAGTTTAACAGTTCAATGGGGTCTGACTAGGAAGGCAGGGGATGGTGATGCTAATTAACATGAGAATTAGGAATTAGGTCTAATGTGAAAGGGGGAATTGTGAGGAGCTTGATGTTTAGGTTATTCCCGTAACGTTTTCTCTGAACAAGAAGGTTTTTAACATCCCAAACCCCAGAGCAGCTCTCTTGCTGTACTACACCAAACTTCCCGTCCCCCATCCTATGAAACTTCCCTGCTGCACTGCTTCCCTTCCCCCTTCCTATGTGGAGAGCTTGGCTTTTGATGATTACGGATCTGCTCTCCACTCACTCTAGGTTGCAGAACCTGTCTGTGCACGTTCATGGGAAACAGTCCACATCCTGATGTAATTGTGCACAAAAGCAGCAACTTACACTACAAATGATATAAGCAAAGTGCATCCAGCAAGAGGAAATGACTGTTCTAGGAAGTAGATTTTCAAAACGTTCCTGGCCTGGAGGCTAATTATGGGCAGGAATGCTACAAATGAAATATTTTTTTCTGCTTATGTAACTAATCTTGCAAGATGCTCTATGGAAATACTGTATTGCCCTGGAATCTAGTCATTATCTTTTTTCTATGCTGCAAATATTGATGGTGCTGCTGGAAGATAAGGAGGCTTGCTAGACCCAGCTCCTTGATAATGTAGGGCAGAAAGATTCATGCAGAACTCAGCATTTAGCAGTTATACGGTGTCCTTGTAACTTGTTGCAGACATTGGGAAGGGAAAAACGTGCTGGGAAGCAGGAAGAGACCTTATGGCCCTTTCATACCACCTACTACAGTCCCCTTTCTTCCTCTAGAGATCACCTGTGTTTCTCCCATGCTTCTTGAATTTAGATGCTGTCCTCATCTCTACCACCTCCACTGGGAGACTATTCCACGGGTCCACCATTCTTTCCATTAAGAAATATTTCCACATATCACTCCTGAATCTATCCCCTTCGCCCTCATCCCATGTCCCCTCGTAGCAGAGCTCGCTTTCAATCGAAAGAGGCTCTCCCCCTGAACATTTATGCCACGGAGGTATTTAAACGTCCCAATCATATCACCTCTATCCTGCCTTTCCTCTAACGTATACATATTAAGATCCTTAAGTCTGTCCTCATATGCCTTATGACAAAGCCCACTAACCATTTTAGTAGCAACCCTCTGCACCGACTCCATCCTGTTCACATCCTTTTGAAGGTGCGGTCTCCAGAATTGCACACAATACTCCAAATGAGGTTACGCCAGAGACTTATACAGAGGCACTATCACCTCCTCCTCCACGCTGGTCTTTCCTCTCCCTATCCACCCAAGCATCCTTCTGGCTTTCATTGTCACCTTTTCTACCTGTTTAGCCACCTTAATCAGAAATAATCATGCCCAGATCTTTCATGGACAGAAGTACGTCACCCCCCTATACTGTACCTCTCCAGTGGAGTTTTGCATGACCCTACATTTTTTTAGTGTTAAATCTCAGCTGCCAAATTCTCGACCAGTCTTCAAACTTAGCGAAATCCCTCCTCATTTTATCTACTCCTTCCTTGGTGTCTACTCTATTGCAGATTTTGGTATCATTCACAAAGAGGCAAACCTTACCCGGCAGCCCTTCCACAATATCACTAGCAAAAATGTTAAAAAGAATTGGATCAAGGATAGATCCCTTTGGCACACCACTGGTAACTTCCTTCCCCTCAGAGTGAGCTCCATTTACCTATACGCTTTGTCGCCTCCCACTCAAAAAATTTCTAACCCAGTCAGTTACTTCAGGGTCCATCCCTAGGGTGATTAATTTATTTATATGTCGCCTGTACAGAACAGTGTCAAAGGCTTTACTGAAATCTAAATACACATCTAGGGCTCTCCCTCGATGTAGCTCTCTGGTTGCCCAGTCAAAGAACTTAATTAGATTTGTCTGACATTACCTGCCTCTGGTAAAATCATGTTGTCTTGGATCCTGCAGTCCACTGGACTCCAGAAATCTCACTATCCTGTTTTAGCAGCATGTCCATTAATTTACTCACCACAGACTAACCAGCCTGTAGTTTTCAACCTCATCCTTACTTCCGCTGTTGTGTAAAAGGATCACATGCGCCTTTCTCCAGTCCTCAAAGCATTGAAAAGGTCAGACAGCGGAGCCACTAGGACCTCCCCAGGTTCCTTCAATACTCTTGGATGCATCCCATCTGGCCTCATCTCTTTGTCTAGTTTTAGTTTAGCTAGTTCCTCACAAACACAGTCTTCTGAAAACTGTTCAAGATCCAGTTCACTGCTTTTCTTATTTGTTGGTATTTTCTGAAGTCTTACTTCCGGCCCTTCATCTGTGAACACAAAACAAAAATATGTGTTAAGCAATTCCGCTTTATTCTCATCAGCTTCTACATATTCCTCCCCTTCACCCTTGAGTCTGACAATACCACTTTTGCCCTTCCTCCTCTCACTAACATATCTGAAAAATGTCTTATCCCCCATTTTACTTCTATTTGTATCTTTAGTTTTCTAATTTCCTAATTTCTCTAAGTTTTTCCAAATATATCTATTGTCTTCCTGTCTTCCTCTCTCTGTGATCTCATGTATTTCAGGAAGGCCTCCCTCTTTTTCTTCACCTTTTCAGCTACTTCTTTCGAAAACCATAACGGCCTCCTTTTCCTTTTATATTGATGTACTCTCCTAACAAAAAGGTTTGTTGACCTTAAAATATCCCCTTTCGGTTTTGCCCACTGTTTTTCTACATCCCTCATCTGTTCCCATCCCACTAACATCTCCTTGAGGTATTGTCCTCCTTGAGGTATTGGCAAAATTAGTTTTCCTAAATTCTAAGACCCTCACTTTTGAATGGATTTTATCCTAATACTGAACCCCACACCATGTGTTGATCACTGGATGTGAGATAATCGCCCATTATAACATCAGAAACACTTTCCCCATTGGTAAGCACCAAGTCCAGTATGGCCCCTTCTTGTGTGGGTTCTGTTACCAGTTGCTGGAATAGTTCTCCCTGTAGGAATGGACAGAGTTAAGGGTAGGTGTTTTGATGTATTTTTATGCAATTTTTCTTATGTTCCTTGCAATTTCTTTCATCCCCAATTGAGAATAGTACAATGTATCAAACATAGCCTTATTTTCCCCATCAATATGGAACTCCTTACCCCCAACATTAAGAGGAATCTCTGACTTAACTGAATTCAGGAAGAAATGAAAAAAACATATCTCTTCCAAGAGGAATACAACACAACCTCAGACCTAGAGACTCAGCCATCCTACAAACATACTGTTAATAAACCTCCAGTCCAAAACACTGTATAAAAGCTGACATGTTGAATACTGACAGACTCTCACCTATCCAACTCTTTCGTGTTAACGCTCAATTTTGAACCAACAAATACCAAACTCGGTTACTTATTTGATCATTCAGTCAAAGGTCTCAGACTTATCTTAACACTTTTATGGACCAAAAATGTCCAACTTTTGGTGTTTATGTTGCATCAATGACCTTCAACTTCTTTTAAGTCAAGACTAAAAATCATTACTATTGGGAGCCTAATAAGGCCTTGAATGGATTTCTGTCCCCATGTAGCTCAAAAACAAAAATAACCCCATAAGGTGCACTCTGAAATCATAATATCTTCTTCAATATTGAACATTTTCTTTTCAAAATTCAAACTCTAATATGCGCACTATGAGTTATACTAATTCATCAATGCTTGATAGATATCAAACTTACTTACAGTTCTGTTTTAAGCTCAGAACTGGTGATTGCAGATGACAGATGAGATGTCAATTCTGTATACCTTCACTTGAGGTAGAGAAGGAAGGGAGCCCTCCCCCCTCCTCCCCACACACACACTTTGTCCTTCCTCTTTAATCACAGAATGCCTCTTTCCTTTTTTGCAACTAGGCATCCTCTAAGGTTATCCCATGTCCTCAGTACCATTTCTTAGCCCACCAATGGTGGGGGTGGAGGGGGGGAAGGGGGCAGGGGAACCCATTCCATGCATCCATGGACCGGCAGTGGAAGCATGAAATGGATTCTTGGACTTCAAGAGGGTATGGAATAACCTAGAGGGAGGAGTAGCCTAATGGTTGGGGCAAGTTACTGCAGGCCAGAGGGCTGGGGGTTCAAATCCTACAAGAGGACAGCAACCTCAGGCTGGAGGGACTGGGGTTTCTAGTCCCACAGATGCTCCTTGTGGCCTTGGGCAAGCCACTTAACCCTCCATTGCCTCAGGTTCAAAAGCATAGATGGTGAGTCCTTCAGGGACAAAGGAAATATATACACAGTACCTGCATGTACATTGCTTTGACTTGTAGAAAAGTATAGAAGCTTAGTTACAGTAATTAATTAGAAGAATTAATAGCTGGGTCTGTCTAGCAGGCTACACCCTCCAGAGTAATGGAAAGGTCGCTGGGATCTCTGAGGGCAAATATTTGGGAAACTGCCAGGCTGGTGTTGATGGTACTGTTGTGTGTTGGGTGGAAACCAGAATATCTTTCATGCTCAACTTCCCAGGAAGATGGAGACAAGAAAAACCTGGCTGGATTAGGAACGGATATCCTCAAGCAGGTCTCCCTCTATGGCTATCAGCTGGGAGATATTGGCAGAGCAGACAGGAATAACTGGACAGACCGCATGTGTCAATTTCATCTTTTTCTGTTATCAAGTGATCTCTCACTGTGTCACTGCTCAGCAATATGCGTAGAGCTGTTGAGTTACCCAGTTTCAGGAGGAAACATTTTGGTCAGTCTTGATTTTAAGCTTACATAGCAGCCATTGAAATCAGTGCTTCAAGTCCCATAATGCACTGGGATGGCAAAAAATCTCACTCTTAGAAATGGATAACTTGGCAGCTCTGATATGGGGTCAAAGTTTGAAGCTCCCCACAACTGCAGCCACAGCACAGCACTTACTCCCGGAACAGCCGAGGCATGCTTTGATGATCAAGATACAGAGGTTTTCTATTTAGGATGGAGTGGGAATTGGTGGGTTCAGTTTTAATGGATTGTGTTATTGTTTTTATAAGTGTGTTTTAAATTGTAATTCATGTTGAGGGAAGGGAAAGGTGATTAAATAAATAAACATACTGATGTTGACTGTCTGAATAACCTTGGGCCAGTCTGGAAATGATTTAGGAAAACTCACCATGCAAGATCAAATCTATGTAGGTCAAGGTCTGAGATTAGGCAATAGCGTATCTTAAAACATAGAAACATGATGACAGAAAAAGACCGCATGGCCTATGTAGTCTGTCCTTCCATATCAACAACTACAACAGCCCCTTTTTTTCCTTTAGAGATCCTCTGTGTTTGTCCCATGCTTCTTTAAATTCAGATACTGTCCTCATCTCTACCACCTCCACTGGGAGACTATTCCACGGATCCACTACTCTTTCCATAAAGAAATATTTCCACATTTCACTCCTGAATCTATCTCCCTTCCCCCTCATCCCATGTCCCCTCGTAACAGAGCTTGCTTTCAATCGAAAGAGGCTCTCTCCCTGAACATTTATGCCACGGAGGTATTTAAACATCTCAATCATATCACCTCTATCCCGCCTTTCCTCTAAGGTGTACATATTAAGATCCTTAAGTCTGTCCTCATATGCTTTATAATGAAGCCCATTAATCATTTTAGTAGCCACCCTCTGCACTGACTCCATCCTGTTCACATCCTTTTGAAGGTGCGGTCTCCAGAATTGCACACTATACTCCAAATGAGGTCGCACCAAAGACTTATACAGAGGCACTATCACCTAATTTCTTCTGCAGGCCATTCCTCTCCCTATGCACCCAAGCATCCTTCTAAATTTTGCTCTGGCCTTTTCTACCTGTTTAGCTACTGTAAGATCATCAGACACAACCACGCCTAGGTCCTGCTCTTCTTTAGTGGACAAAAGTACTTCACCCCCTATACTATATTGCTCCTTTGGATTGCTGCATGACCTTGCATTTTTTAACATTAAATCCCAGCTGCCAAATTCTAGACTTTTCTTCGAACTTAGCTAAATCCCTCCTCATGTTATCTACATCTTCCTGGGTGTCTACTCTATTGCAGCTTTTGATATCATTCATAAAGAGGCAAACCTTACCTGACAGCCCTTCCGCTATATCACTAACAAAGATGCGAAAAAGAATCAGACCAAGGACAGATCCCCAGAGCACACCACTGTCTAGAGTCACGTCACATGCTAATCATTTAATGTTTTAACTAATAAAAAAGAAAAAGAAAAAATAGACTTGGCAATGATTTCTAAATGCTGCTTTTGGTTTCCAGCCCCTACCTCCCCCCCCCCTCCAATCACAAGTTCTCGGCTCAGTTCCTACTTTTTGATGTGTGGATGGTGTTTGGAAGACATATGAGTGCACAGTTAAGACACTGTTGCCTAAGGGACCTTCTTGAGGACCTTTTTTGTTGAAGTCGTCTCTTCCTGTAGACTGCAGTGAAGAGACAGCTTAAGTCGATCCAAAGGAAGCAGGAGAGACCATGAAGCTAGACTTGTACAACGAGGTGATCTGTTTTCTACAGCGCATTAGGTATTTGCAGAAAGAGTAGGGCACATGCAATGAAGCTACAGTGTAACCCATTTAAGACTAATCAGAGAAATATTTTTTTACTCAACAAATAATCAAACTCTGGAATTCGTTACCGGAGGATGTAGTAAAAGCTGTTAGTGTAGCTGGGTTTAAAAAAAGGTTTGGACAAGTTCCTGGTGGAAAAAGTGCATAAACCATTATTAAAAGGGACCCAGGATATCCCCTGCTTGCCCCAGTATAAGCATTATGGAACCTGTGTGTCTTTTGGGGAACCTGCCAGGTACTTGTGACCTAGATTGGCCACCGCTGAAAACAGGATACTGGGCTTGATGGACCCTGGTCTGACCCAGTATTAGCATTTCTTATGTTTTTCTATGCTGTTACTGTGCAGCAGTGGTACATTAGCTGCAAACACAGTGTGCTATCTGCAGAAACTGCACCAAAAATGCAGAGATCACGGCCCTGCAGCATCCTGGATGCAGCTAACAGCAGCCAATGATGTGGCAGTAGTTGACACGCACAGTAACTGCGCATTGCAGACATGGCCACTTTCCTCCGAGACCCCTTCCATTCTGACAGCTAACACACTCTCTGCAGATAGCACAAAAATCCTCTGCACTCTCTGCGTTTCCTGTGCATTTTCTGCTAACATGGCCCAATTATGTTAACAGGTAGCACACTTTAGTAAACATACACCTTAAGAATTTCTTCAGAGCAGCAACAAGTCAGATTAAAGTCATCACTAGGATCCCTCGAGCGATTACGCAAAATGACGGTGTAGCGGCAGCACAGGGAGCAGTGTGGCGAGGTTCTCTTGCGTCTTCCGACATGCTGCACAAGGGGAAGGGGAAAGCTACGGTGCTGGTTTCCACTTCCACGTCGGCAACATTGGTGCAGTCGACCTTGCTGTTCATTGTCCCTGGCCTGATGCAACAGATTTCATCAGATGCTAGCTTCAGTGGTGAATTGTTGAGCCCTGAGCAATGGACATCCCTGCCACCCCCATGACTGGAGTTTGCTGAGAAGAGGCAGGGGGCTGCCAGCGGAGTAATGCCGACTGTTTCTCTGTTAGCAAAGCTGCCTTCAGCGATAGAGGCATTGGTCTCTATCTCCGGTTCAGAGATATGGGACAGTGGCTGATAGACCAGCTGTCATAACGCTGGGAGCGTTGTGGGGCACCATTAAAGCTGTGGACACCTCCGTGGCGGACTATACAGGCAAGTTTAAAGCTCACGTGGATCAGGTGCTGGTCAAGACTGCGTGCTGTGAGACTGCAGAGGCAGGCCATCCTGCTAGGCTGGGAGTTTGGAAGACCTCTGCTCAGCTGAAGCAGGAAGGTCCTGTTTTTGGAAAACTGAGTCTGAAGGAACATTTTAAGATTCTTGAACTTTCTTAGGTGTTTGATTATACCACCTATGTATGTGCTTAGGAAGTATTTGGGGGTCATGCTGAAGATTACTGGGGATGCTGTACCAGTTTGGGCCCAATACTTGTCTCTGAGCCCTCCGCTTCAGGAGTCCGAGGGAGGATCTGGTTTGGCTCATCCCTCTAGTGTAGGGAGTCCAGCTGCATTTTTGGAGTCATCATTACAGCTGGTTACAGACAGGGGCAGCCCAAGCGGGGTGCGGAGACTCATTGCGGGGCCTCATTTGTATAACGGGCCTCAGTGGCATAAATATTTGCATAATGTTAATGTGCACTGTTAGTAAATATGCCTCTTAATGAGTGTCTGGATAAAGAAAGACTACCAGATTTCTACTTTACTATACTCCAGTGCCAACCGCCAGGCACATTAGGAACTACTACAAACACTGCCCATTTAGAACCCATAGCAAACCCGCCGTATCCTAACAGCACTACCAGGACTCACAAAGCACCAAAACCTACCTATCAAAAGGCAACACTGCAGATATTAAACCACTACATCTCAGAGAATACCAATACATCTCCTACTGGGGAAAGAGAACAAGTGGCACTGTCACATAGAAACTACATGAGCAGAATACCTCAGCTCGGTTATACAGGCAGAACATAGACTGTCACCACACAAAGAACAAGGGATCACAATTTAGAAATAGGAAGACAATAATTAAACTGGGAACCCCAAAAGCCAAACTTGGAATGTACAGCAACACTGGAGAAATAAAACTATAAATTAATTTCCTCTTGTACTAAACAAAAACGCAAAGACGTTTAATAATGCACATTTCCCAGAGCTGACCTATTCCAGTTAATAAATGTGCATTTTATTTTTTAGTAGCAATTGCTCCAGTCACTTTCTTCTGGTTTCTTCGCGTCTTCTGCTAACTCTCCATTGTCTGCTGTGCATTTGTCCTTTCTTCTCTCTTCTAGATTTTTTTCCATTCTCTCTCTACATCTGCTTTAACATACTGATCTTTCCTCTTTTGCTTTTTTCTCCATTTCTTTATTCCTTTATCATCCACTCAAATTTCACCTTTTCATCCTCAAACCCCACTTACTCTCCCAATACCTGGCCAATTGTAGATTTTTCTTCCCTCCCACACAAAATATCTTTTCCACTCTCCATCCTCATTCCCCCAGCCCCATCCCATTCTAGTCCTCCTCCAACATCAGCTCCCTTCTAGTTCCAGCCCCACCCAGCATCCGCTCCCTTCTAGTCCCCACATCAGCCCATTTCCAGTCCTAGCCCCCTCCCCCATCAGCTCAGTTCTAGTCCTAATCCCATTAGTCATTTCCAGTCCTATTCCAGCCCCCCATCAGCCCATTTTCAATCCTAGCCCCCGTCGCCTATTTCCAGTTCTAGCCCCCCCCCCCATCAGCTTATTTCAAGTCCTAGCCCCCATCAGCCATTTCCAGTCCTATTCCAGCCCCCATCACCCATTTCCCAAGCTCTCCACCATCAGCCCATTTCCAGTCTTAGCCCCTCATCAGCCATTTTCAGTCCTTTGCCAGTCCCCCATCAGCCCCTTTCCAGTCCAAGTTCCCCCAATCAGTCCATTTTCAATCCTAGCCCCCCATCAGCCCATTTCCAGCCCAAGCCCCCCCCCAACATTCCATTTCCAATCCTACTCCCACATCAGCCCATTTCCAATCCTAGACCCCATCTGCCATTTCCAGTCCTATCCTAGGCATGCCCCCCCCCCCCCCAAAAAAAAGCTCCGCGTCTGTCTAAGGTTAAAGGGCATTTCCGGGCACTTGCATGCTTCACTAGAACACAGCTTCCAGCATGAGGCCTCGGGCGGGCCTCCCCGGCTCACCTCTGAAGCCGTCCATTGTGTGAGAATTAAGTTCGTGCAGGGTACTGTGCAAACATTCTTGCACAGTGGACGGGCCTGCCCTGGTTACAGAGAGAATGACGCAGGTGGCATGCTTTCCTTTGAGTCAGACAGAAATGCTGTCTTACGTCTGTTTTTTCCTAATGTCTGTTGAATTCTTTGGTTCAAAGATAATATGTTTTTCCCGATGTGTCTAGGGATATGCAGAAGAACTGCAGGGAGTTCCTGGCCCTAGGATCGAGGGGGTAACAACCAGCGTATCTATGAAAGTTTTATTTCCTTGTAAATGTTTGATTTCTTATCAGTCTAAACAGTTTGTGTTCTTTGAGCTGGAGCAATTGCTTCAGTTTCTTGTGTCTAGAGAGGGACCCGCAAACCTGGTGGGTTATCCTGAGAATTTAGCTAGTTAAGAGCCGGCTGTGACCTCCGATGCACCTGGGTAGCTGCCGCTAGGTTCTGTGTCATTTCCTAGGTTAAATCCTGGAATTGTTTATTACCTGTTCTTGCCTACTCGGAGGGATTTTGTGGACCATGAATATATGTTAATTTCCTATTATGTTCAATCTTTTTTTCTATGTTTCTTGTTTTCTTGGTCATTCATATGTTGTATGTATGATTTGAAATTGCATAAATTTAAAAAAAAAAGTGATTACTGTCAGGTAAGAGACACCCATCAGTTTATCCAGGCAGTGCTGACATCCTTTAAAATTCATGTTCTGTTCTGCACGATGGGGTACACCCACCAGGAACCTCTTCCGACTCTCTTCCTTTTAAATATATTTAGAGGAGACAGCTCGAGTCAGCGGGTGTTATTTCCAGATAGTGGCTGATGCACCTGCTTCTGGCTATTTTGATGGTTTGATGTGTGTCTGGTTACTTATAGGGCTACCACCTGACCATACTATAAGGAGAAGATAAATCCAGTATTGGATAGTGGAACTAGAAAAGTTAAAGAGAAAGGCCACCAAAATGCTAAAGGGGATGTAACGACATTCCTATGAGGAAAGGCTAAAGAGGTTAGGGGGTCCTCAGCTTGGAGAAGAGACTACTGAGGGGAGAAATGATAGAGGTCTGTAAAATCCCGAGTGGAGTGGAACAGATAAACGGAATGGTTGTAGTATGAGGACTAGGAACACTCCATGGAGAAAGTATTTTTCCCTCAGTGCACAATTAAATTGGAATTTGCTGCTGGCGGATGTGGTGAAAGCAGCTAGCATTGTAGGGTTTAAAAATCATTCAGACAAGTTCTTTATTAGGCATGTGAACTTGGAAAAGCCACTGCCTAGTCCTAGATATGAATAAGGGCGGGAGCTATTCTTTAGGGTCCTGCGGGGTAGTTGTGATCTAGGTTGGCCACTGTCAGAGAAAAGATACTAAGGTCTGAGCCTTTGTAGCACTTCCTATGTTCTTATTTTCTTATGATTATCGGAGGGATAATCAAGGATTGCTCAAGTGTGAGTAAAGCTGCCATGAATGCGGATTTCAAGAGTTTATCTAAGAAAAGCCATCGGGGTGGGTAAATGTGATTCTGTGACCTGAATAAAACGTAACGTTGCCAAGGCTGGCAAACCAGATTACTTGATAATAAATCACAGTGCAATATCCAAATTTTTGAACCCCAATTGTATTTCTGTGAGATCATCTTTAAAGCACTTCCTGGAAAGTGGAGTGCAGGCAGTCTGCGTCAGCTGAGCTGTAACTCATGGAAGGAGCTTCTGCATTAGCACATGCAGGGTGGGTCCTGGTGCTGTACAGGCGAGGAAGGAGCATCAGTCATTTGAGCAGCATAGAAACAAAGCAACTGACACTGAAAGGCACCTGCTAATTGATATCCTATTTCAGGGCACTGGCACGCAGGACCCAATGTTTCCTCTAATTTTTTCCAGAGCCTATGTGGGAAATAGTAGAGTTAGTCATAAGAACATAAGAAATACCTTACTGGGTCACACAAAGGTCCATCAAGGCCAGAATCCTTTTTCCAACAGTGGCCAATACAGCTCACAAGTACCTGACAGGTTCTCCAAGAGGCACACAGGTTCCACAATGCCCCGTAGCAAGCACTGGATTTCCTGGATCCTCTTTAACAATGGTTTATGGACTTTTCCTCCAAGAACTTGTCCAGACCTTTTTTAAACCCAGCTATTCTAACAGCTTTTGCTACATCCTCCGATAATGAATTCCACAGTTTGATTACATGTTGAGTAAAAAAATAATTTCTCTTATTAGTCTTAAATGAGTTACATTGTAGCTTCATTGCATGTCCCCTAGTCTTTCTACTTTTTGATGGCGTAAACAACCTATCTAGGTTTACCCGTTTCACTCCATTCATTATTTTATAAACCTCTATCATATTCCTTGTCAGCTATCTCTTTTCCAAGTTGAAGCACCCCAACCTTTTAAATCTCTCCTCATACGGCTATCCTTCCATTCCCTTTACCATTTTGGTGGCTCTTCTCTGTACCTTTTCTAATAATGCTATATCCTTTTTAAGATACAGTGCCAGAATTGCACACAATATTCAAGATGCAGTCGCACCATGGAACGATACAGAGGCATTATAATATCCTCTCCATTCCTTTCCTTATGATTCCTAGCATTTTATTTGCTTTCTTGGCCACCGCTGCATACTAGGCGGAGGATTTCAATGTATTATCCACAATGTTGCCAAAATCTTTTTCCTGTGCAGTGATTTCTAAGGTGGTACCTTGCATCTTGAAACCATAATTTGGGTTGTTCTTTTCTAGGTGCATAACTTTGCACTTGTCCACATTAAATTTCATCTGCCATTTGGATGCCCAGTCTTCCAATTTATCAAGATCCTCTTGCAATTTTTCACAATCCTCTTGCATTTTAACATCTTTAAATAATTTTGTGTTATCTGCAGATCTGATCACCTCACTCATTATTCCCACTTCCAGGTCATTTATGAATATGTTAAAAAGCAGCAGACCCAGCACAGATCCCTGCAATATTCCACTATTCACCTTTCTCCATTGGAAAAATTGGCCATTTAGCCCTACCCTCTGCTTTCTTTTAACCAGTTTCTGATCCGCAATAGTACACTGCCTCCTATCCCATGACTTTTTAATACTCTATATCCACCAGATTTAGCCAGGATCAAGTAACTGGAGACTTTGGCAAGAGCCATTTCAGTAGAGTGTAGAGGACGAAAGCCAGATTGTACTCGTAAGGGATCCAGGAGGGCATGAGAGGAGAGGAAGTTGAGGCAGCGTCAGTGAACCGCATGTTCGAGTAGTTTAGAAATGAAGGGAAGGAGAGAGATCGATTGATAGTTATAAGGACAGGAGGGATCAAGTGAGGGCTTCTTAAGTAGAGGTGTGACCACAGCATGCTTGAAGTCAGTAGGGACTCTTGTAGTGGACAGCGATAGATTGAGAACATGAGAGATGGAAGTGACAACGGTGGAGGAGATGGGGCTTAGGAGATGGGTAGAGATAGGATCAGAGGAGCAGGTGGTGAGTTTGGAGGAAGAAAGAAGGTGTGCAGTTTCCTCTTCAGAGATCACAGGAAAGGAAGAGAGGGTAGCAGAGGTAGGGGGGGGGGAGAGTTGGCAGTGAAGAGGGGAGGAGGGGAGGTAGCTGACTTTGTGGGGAATTGGAGGATGATTTTGTGGATTTTGTCATGGAAATATGTCAGCTAGGGTTTGGGCAGAAAGGGAGGATGGGATCAGAGGCGGAGGCACTTTGAGTAGAGAGCTGAGAGTAGTAAAGAGACGGCGAGAAACAGAGGCAAGGGAGTTAGTTAGATGGACATAGTAGTCTTGTTTGGCAAGAGCTGTGGCTGACTGGAAAGAGACAAGCATGAATTTGAAGTGTAGAAAGTCTGCAAGGGAGCGGTATTTGAGCCAAGCACGCTCAGCAGAATGGGCAGAGGAACGTAGATAGCGGGTAGTGGGTGAAAGCCAGGACTGGGGTGTAGAACGTCTCACAGGACATGGCATGGGCGGAGCGAGAGTATCCAGAGCTGAGGAGAGTGCAGCATTATAGGAAGTTACTGCATCGTCAACAGACTTGGATGACATAGTGGAAGAAAGAGATGAAGAAATAGTGGAAGAGAGAGCTAAGGGATCAATAGCATGAAGATTTCTAAATAGGTTGGAGGAGACAGGATGAGGCTGAGGTGGCGGGTGATGAAGATTAAAGCTTAAAAGGTGATGGTCGGATAAGGGAAGAACTGAGCTACAGAAGTTGGAGGATAAGCAACTGGAGAGAAATATCAGGTCAAGGCAGTGGCCATGCTGGTGAGTGGGGGCAGTGGAACAAAGCTGGAGCTCAAACGAGGAGGTAAGGGAGAGGCCCTTGGATTTAGCCAGGAACAAGTCCTCTACACTCTACTGAAACAGCTTTTGCCAAAGTCTCCAGTGACTTGTTCCTGGCTAAATCCAAGGGCCTTTACTCTGTCCTCATCCTTCTCGAACTCTCTGCTGCTTTTGACACTGTTGACCACAAACGTCTCCTCAATACCCTGTCCTCGCTTGGTTTTAGTGGCTCTGTACTATCCTGGTTCTCCTCCTATCTCTCCCATCGCTCTTTCAGTGTGTGCTCTGGTGGCTCCTCCTCTTCTCCTACCCCGCTCCCAGTTGGTGTACCCCAAGGATCTGTCTTGGGTCCACTCCTTTTCTCTCTATATACCCAGTCCCTTGGTGCGCTTATCTCTTCTCATGGCTTTCAGTACAATCTGTATGCCGATGACTCCCAGATCTACCTCTCTACGCCTCAAATCTCTCTGGCAATCCAGACCCGGATCTCTGTCCGCCTTTCTGACATTGCTGCTTGGATGTCTCACCGTCACTTGAAATTGAGCATGGCCAAGATTGAACTTCTCATCCTTCCCCCTAAAAACTCCCCTCCCCTTCCTCCTTTCTCAGTCTCTGTGGATAACTCTGTACTCCTTCTGTACTCCTTCTGACTACTGTAACCTACTCCTTGCTGGTCTCCCTTTGAGTCATCTCTCTCCCCTTCAATCTGTTCAACACTCTGCTGCGCGACTAGTCTTCCGCCAGCCTCATCATGCCCATATTACTCCTCTTCTCAAGTCACTTCATTGGCTCCCTATCCATTTCCGCATCCAGTTCAAACTTCTCCTGCTGACCTATAAATGCATTCACTCTGCGGCTCATCAGTACCTTTCTTCTCTTATCTCTCCTTACAGCACCCCTTGGGAGCTCCGCTCTTCTAGCAAACTACTTCTATCTGTGCCCTTTTCTTCTACTGCTAACTCCAGACTTCGCTCCTTCCACCTTGCTGCATCTTACGCCTGGAACAAACTACCTGTGTTGGTAGCTCACCTCTTCGCTGCTGCTTTTGGATCTTAACTCACCTGATCTCCTTTTCTCTCCCCTTTTCTTCCCCCTAGTTTATCCCTGCTTACACCTTCTGTGTTTTGTCTTGTGCTTTGCCTTGACTAGATTGTAAGCTCTAATGGGCAGGGACTGTCTCTTACATGTCTGTGCAGTGCTGCGTACGACTGGTAGCGCTTTACAAATGCTTAGTAGTAGTAGTAGTAGGTTCTCTCTCACCCTTTTGCCCTGGCCTCAAACGTGCTGCAGATCATGTGGCAATAAACTAGTACCATTACCACTACTACCATCACTACTACTACCATTGCTATCACTGTCACTACCACCACCACTACTACTACCACCACTACCACCATCATTACTACCACTACTACTACTACTACTACCACCACCACCACTACTACTGTCACTATCACCACCACCAGCACTACTACTACCACTACCACCATCATTACTACCACTACTACTACTACCACCACCACCACTACTACTGTCACTATCACCACCACCACCACTACTACCACTACCGCCATCATTACTACCACTACTACTACTACCACCACCACTACTACTGTCACTATCACCACCACCACCACTACTACTACCACTACCACCATCATTACTACCACTACTACTACTACCACTACTACTACTGTCACTATCACCACCACCACCACTACTACTACCACTACCACCATCATTACTACCACTACTACTACTACTACCACCACCACCACTACCACTGTCACTATCACCACCACCACCACTACTACTACCACTACCACCATCATTACTACCATTACTACTACCACCACCACCACCACTACTACTGTCACTAACACCACCACCACCACTACTGCTACCACTACCACCATCATTACTACCACCACTACTACTACTACCACCACCACTACTACTACTGTCACTATCACCACCACCACTACTACTACCACTACCACCATCATTACTACCACTACTACTACTACTACCACCACCACTACTACTACTGTCACTATCACCACCATCACCACTACTACTACCACTACCACCATCATTACTACCACTACTACTACTACCATTACTATCACAGCCACTACCGCTACCACTACTACCACCACCACCACTACTACTACCACTACCATCATCATTACTACCACTACTACTATTAACCCCATTACTATTACAGCCACTACCGCTACCACTGCTACCACCACCACCACTACTTATTGAGTATAGACTTGAGAGAAGAAAAAGGTGCCACATGACTAAAGTCTGCATTGCTGACTTCAGTGGAATCATAGAACATGAATCTCCCCTCCCCCTCCCTATCGCTCAACTCCAAACTTTTCTTCCTCCAGCATTTGCTCCCTCCACAGTGGTCGGACTCTCTCGCACCCTCCTTCTAGCATTCAACCCTTCTCACTTCACCCCCTTTCTTCAGCATTTTGTAAACAAGACTGAGTATTTCATATTAATTTTGCTTACACTTGTTATTGATATTGCCCCTTTAAGAGCCAGACCCCAGTTGCAGCAGGTGTGGAGACTAGGACCATGTAGGCCAAAGAGACTGCAGTGGGAGCCTGGCAGTGGTAGTACAGATGACAGGCAACTGCCAGGACGCTTGTGCCACCGCTGCTGTTCCATCCTGCCTGTGTGCCCCTCTGACACATACAAAACCGATGTGCCGGCATTGCAGGATCAACATACAGAGAGTGGCAGCCTGTGAGTTTCCAAAAGGACCAGGAGGAGCAGTTTTGTGTCACACTCCAGCCAGGTCCTGTGTGAGAAACTGCATGGCCGTGTGCACTTCGGAGGCGACAGCGTAAGCATCTCCTCTGCTTCTCCTGAGCTTTCTTGAATGGCACCCCCCATTCTTTCAGTAAGAACATAAGATATGCCATAGTGGGTCAGACCAAGATCCATCATGCCCAGTATCCTGTTTCCAACAGTGGCCAATCTAGGTCATAAGTAGTCAGCAGTTCCCTAAAAGACACAGATTCCACAATGCTCATATTGGGTCAAGCAGTGGATATTCTGGGTCCCCTTTAATAACGGTTTATGGACCTCACCTTTAAACAATGCTGGCAGTTTTTTGGACTTCCTTCCACTTTTCTTAAAGCGTGGAATATAGATGGTCTGGGCTTCCAAGACAGTATTTTTAAACAACGCCCAAGCTTGATGTAAGTCTTTAACCTTTGCAACTGCTCCTTTTAGTTTTTTCTTAACTATTTACCTCATTTTATCATATTCTCCCTTTCGAAAGTTAAAACGTAGTACTGTGGATTTCCTTACCCTCCCTCCTCCATTTATTAAATCAAGCACGATCATGCCATGATCACTATTTCCAAATTGCCCCAACACCCTTATCTCTTGCACCAAATCTTGTGTTCCACTAACGACTAGGTCCAAAATGGCTTCCCCTCTGGTTGGTTCATGAGCCAGCTGCTCCAAGAAGCAGTCATTTATTTCATCTAGAAACTTTATCTCCCTAGCATGTCCGGCCGTGACACGGACCCAGTCAATACCAGGGTAATTGAAATCACCCATTATTATTACTGTGCTGTAACTTTTGTTAGCTTCCCTGATTTCTTAGAGCATTTCATCATTCATTTGTTCATTCTGGCCAGGCAGTCGATAGTACACCCCCACTGCCATCGCTGCAGCTTCTTCTAAACACTTATCTTAGTTTACATTGATATTTTAAGAAAGGCCAGTGTTAGACATGCAGGGGTCAAGGCAGAAACTGGTGAGGGACCCCAAAGCCCACCTGCAGGCTGTGCCTCCTTCAGCTTGAGGAAGACTTGGGACCCCCTGTGCCATGGGGGCCCAGGCAATTGTCCTGTTTGCCACCCCTTAATGCCAGCCCTTGTTTTGAGCCAGATTGTCAAATGACCTAATTTCTGAAATGAGAATTATATGCAATCCTAGTTTTTAAACCTACATCCGATGGTATTGTGTAATTGTGCTGTTCTTCACTGACCCGATGAAGGTGGTAAAACCTCTTGAAAGCCAGTTACAGATGTATCACATTAGTCTAGTCCAGGCGTTCTCAACTAGTCCTCACGACATACCGAGCCAGTCAGGTTTTCAGGATAACCAGAATAAATCTGCATGTACTGCTTCTACTGAAAGCAAATCGCTCTCGTGTATATTCATTCTGGTTATCCTGAAACCTGACTGGCTAGATGAGTCTTGAGAACTGAGTTGAGAACCCCTGCTCTAATAGTCGGATCTTGCCGGCAACTTATTTGCTGACCTCAGTTTCTGCATTGGGGGACTTTGTAATTCTGCACCTTCCATATGATGTCAGCTTTTCAGTTATTTAAATGCTTCAGGGGAGGGGGAAGGGGAGGAGTCAGTTCATCCAGTTCTTTCTAGAAATGAGTCACTGGGCAGTGCTTGCAGGTCATTCGGGTCATAGACCCTTTTGCCTCTTACGCTGAACTCAAACTCATAATCATAAGGGAAAACTCTAATCTCAGTCAGATTTCCGGTTTGTGGCAGTCCATCTCTATGGACATGAAAAGCTTATTAAACGACTATTCTGAAGATGGCTTTCTCCGCTATTTCCTAATCAAACATTATTCTTTATAATCACAACAATGGCACCAACACTTTTTATCATATCTGCCCAAATCCAGTCTAGTTAGTACAAAGTCCTGACAGGATCCCAAAAAGTAAAAAAAAGATTTCAAGCTGTTTATCCTTGGTGATAAGCTGTGGATTTCCCCAAGCCTACCTCAATTACAGTTTAGGGATTGTTCTTCTGGGAACTTGTCCTGTGCCCCTGGACATGGAATGGGAGCATTTCCCACAGCAATATTCATGACTGAGCAGACCTTGGCAGTATTTCCCTCTGCTCATGGTTACTGAAGAAGGGGCTAAAAAACATTCTCCAAACACCGGCTATTCATTGCACCTGACTGGATAACCATGTCCAGAGGGGTCATTAACAAAGCAGTCAAGAAACACATGTTTTCTGCAACCTCAAACATTGCTAGATGACTGAAAAAGTGCAGAATGGCAAGGCCGCGTGGCCCCCCCCGGGGCATGCGAGCGGCCAGCGTTAACCGGGGGGGCGGCCGGCCGCGCGCCCGTCGGCATGGCTACGCGGTTCACGCGGAGGGCCCGCGGTGCGTGGAGGGCTCCCATTGGCTCCCGCGGCACATGGCAGGGCGCGGGAGCCAATGGGAGGAGTAGAGGAGTTTCGGGGGGGGGAGTAAGGGGAGCATTGCGGTGCCCTCCGGCCTTTCCTTCGAGGTGGCCGGAGGTGCCGGACGTTGGGGGGTGAGAGGTGCCCTTGGAAGGTCCGGTCGAGTAGACCGTGGGGGTGTCGTTTGGGCCGGTTTGAAAGGCAGGGGGCTTGATAGCTCCGGGGGAACTATTAAAAAAAACCAAAAAAAAAACCCCGAGGCAGGCGAGAAGAGCACACGGTAATATACAGAGGGCTGTGGGAGTATGGGGGGAGTGGGCAGGCAGGCTCGGAAGGGGGCGGGGGGGGAGAAGGGCGGCTAGGGGGTGGGGGGATGAGCGTATGGTGCGGGGGGGGCAACAGGGGGGCACAACTCGGGGGGCGGCTCTGGTAGGCAGAGGACTTAGAGGGCCGGGTGGGGGTCGGGCTCGGGGGGCATCCAGCAGCGTGTCAGTGCGCAAAGGTGGGGCTGGTGCTGCGGCTACCGGGGGTGGGAGTCCCGGGGGGCAAAGGGTGCACAGCGGGGCCCCGCATTGCGTCGCGGACGTGCTGGTAGGCCTGTAGAGGGCCCGGCTGAGGGTGGCTTGGGCTGGGAGGAGTTAAGGTGGGAGTTGCGGCAGGCGGCAGTGGGGGGTGTGTGGGGGGGGGCAGGGGCATCGGCGGATGAGTCGCGGGTTGCTGCTGAGGTGGGCAGGAGCGATTGGTGGGGCTGGCGGGGCCCGGCGGGTGGGTGGGGGTGGATGGGGGGAGGCGGCTCCCCTGGTTGGGAACATTGGCAGGGTGGGGGGCAAGGCCCTTCCTGGGCGGATTGGCTGGGGGTGTGGCAGCCGCCTTGGGCGGGGGCGGGTGCTGCGGCGTCTTCCCCTTTTTTCTCCCCACAGGACACTCCGGGATGGCAGTTCACCGGGACCCCGATGCAGGAGAGTCCGCCGACACGGGCCGGCGCAGCGCAGAGCGTGGAGGAGCGCACGACAGTGGCTGGATCAGCAGGACCGGGACAGCGCTCGGGGAGCGTGGTGCCGGATCGGTCGGAGGCAGGATCAGTGCCTGAGCAGGCGACGGCTGCGGCAGGTGAGTCTGTGGGGGTGGGGTCTTCGGGGGGAATCCCGGCGTGGGGAAAGGGGGGGAAGGCGGCCAGGAAGCGGCAGCGTTCGGGCCCTCGGCATCAGGCTTCGGGATCCTGGTCGTCTACGTCCTCGGTGTCGTCGTCGTTTTCATCCGGGTCGGAAGGGAGCAGGGGCGAGGGCGGCGGGGGCGAGGCCGGGTTGGTTGGTTCGGCGGGGGCAGCGTCGTCGGTGGTAGCATTCTCGGAGTTGTGGGAAGGCGTGCCGAGGAAGCTGTGGCGTAAAATCAAGGAGAGGCGCTATATTGATATCTTTCGGTTACTGGAGGGTCAAAAGCATTTTGGGGACAGTAGGAGGAAGCGGAAGGTGGAGGAAAAGGCGGGTAGTGTGCGGAAGGTGGCGCGTAACGTAACAAATTGGGCACGGGCATTTCTGCGGCTGGCTAGCGTGTGGGGGAGGGCGCATCATGACCAGTATGGGATGCTGCTGGCGTATGCGGACTCCATCCTGGAGGCCTCTCAGTTGCACGAAGGTTGGGCTTGGCTCAACTACGACGAGAAATTCCACGATAAGATGGAGGAAAACCGGACCTTGTCGTGGGGTACTCAGGACATCAATCTCTGGCCTCACACAGATGTCTGTCAGGGCGACTGGGGGGCCGGTTAGTGGCCCGAGGGGCGGGGTAGGCGGCGTGTCCGGTGCGCGGCGGCCCTTTCGGGCAGGCGAGGCAGGGGCAGGACAGAGGGCGGCGGGAGGAGGGGGCGCTGGGGATGTGTGTTTGCGGTTCAATAAGTCCTCCGCCCGTTTAGCGATTGCAAATTTTGACACACCTGTTCCGTCTGTAATGGGGGCCATGCAGCCATCAAATGTGTTAAGCGGGGTCCGGTCGGAGCCAGCGGGCTCTCCACTAAGCAAGGAGGGGTGGCGGGGGCTGGCCCCCACCCCGATACGATTCGAGGCGCTGCGGGATTGGCTGCGGAGGTATCCCAGGGGGAAGGATAGGGTTATTTTAGAGGGGGGTTTTCGGGAGGGATTCCGGATTCCAGTGTTGGGAACGGTAGGGGTGCGAACTGTCCGGAATGCCCTGTCGGTGCAGCATTTTGCCAGCATGGTCCGGGATAAGCTAGCAGTGGAGATTGGGTTGGGAGGGTAGCGGGCCCTTTTGGGGAGCCGCCCTTCCCGGATTTAGTGGTGTCCCCGTTGGGGGGTCATTCCAAAAAAGGAGCCAGGAAAATACCGGTTGATCCATAACCTGTCCCATCCTATCGGGGGTTTGGTTAATGATCATATCCCCAAGGAGTTGTGCGGTGCGGTATGCTTCCTTCGACGAGGCGGTTGAGTTAGTGCGGGGGTGCGGGCGGGGGTGCCTGATGGCCAAGGCGGACATTGAATCGGCTTTTCGGCTATTGCCGGTGCACCCTTCGGCATTCCCGTTGTTGGGGTTTTGCTTCGAGGGTAGTTATTACTTCGATAGGTGTATGCCTATGGGGTGTTCTATCTCTTGTGTGCACTTTGAGCAGTTTAGTACATTTCTGCATTGGGTGTTGGTAGACCGGGTGGGGTGTGCTCAGGTGGTACATTACCTGGATGATTTTCTGGTAGTCGGGGAGGTACGGACTGGGCAGTGCACTGCATTGTTGGACGGGCTCGTGCAGATGGCAGGGGAGTGGGGAGTTCCGTTGGCGGAGGGGAAGACGGAGGGCCCCACGACTCGGTTAACTTTTTTAGGGATCGAGCTGGATTCTGGGGAGTTAGTGGCGCGCCTGCCGGTGGGTAAGATCCAGAGGCTCCGGGTTCTGGTGGCGAACGCCTTGGGTTCTAGAAGGATGACATTGCGGGAGATGCAGGCGTTAATCGGGTCCCTGAATTTTGCCTGTAGAGTTATCCCTATGGGGCGAGTGTTTATGAGGCGTTTGGCAGCCGCTACGGCAGGTCTCTCCAGACTGCATCATCGTCTGAGGGTGTCGCAGAGTATTTGGGCTGATCTAGCCATCTGGGATGAGTTTTTGCGGGAGTTCAATGGCACTACGGTGCTCCGAGATCGGGAGATCTCCAGTCGGGACCTGCAGTTGTTTACCGACGTGGCCGGAGGGTTGGGCCTTGGGGTGTACTTTGGCAGCTCGTGGTGTGTGGCGGAGTGGCCTGATTCTTGGAAGGCAGTCGGTCTCACGGCCAATATAACCTTCTTGGAGTTGTTTCCGCTACTGGTGGTGTTGGAGGTCTGGCCGGACAGGGTTCGCAATCGTAGGATCGTATGGTGGTGCGACAACGCAGCGGTGGTAAGCGTAGTGAACAACTACACTCCGCGCTGTAAACCAGTAGCAAACTTGATGCGGCAGGTCATGTTGGCTTGCTTGTGGCTGAATACCGTGGTTCGGGCACGGCATATACCCGGCAGTACTAACAAGGTCGCTGATGCTCTTTCCCGTTTCAAGTGGGAGCTGTTCCGAACATTGGCGCCGGAAGCGGAGGTGGAAGGTTACGAAGTCCCCGGACATTTATGGTGGATTGGCCTCGAGAGATGACAGAGCTTTTGAAGGCTTCAGTGTCGGCGGCCACGTGGGTAGCGTACCAGCAGGGCTGCGACTGCTTGGTGCGGTTTCTGGAGGAGCGTGGATGGGGGGGGACCACCCCCGATCAGCTGATAGGTCTGTATGTGGCGGCGGTGAAAGCCGCAGGAGTGTCCCGGGCTACGGCGAGTAGGAATTTGGCAGGGTTCTCGTTCTTTGCTAAGGCAGTGGGGTGGGGGGCTGTCGATGGGGGATTGGTAGCGCGCTGGATGCTGCAGGGCTGGGAGCGCTCTTGTCCGTCGCCCAGGGACAGCAGGCGGCACAGTACGCATGAGTTACTGCAACGCTTGTGTGCTGTTTTGCCACAGGTGGTGTCGTCCAGCTACGAGGGCGTCCGCTTCCGGGCGGTGTTTTCTGTAGCGTTTTTTCGGTACCTTTCTCCTTGGCGAATTGATAGCGGAGTCTGGGCGGGAGGCACGGATGGGGGGGATTCAGGTGCACCACGTGAAGTGGATGCCGCGTTCCAAGACTGACCAGTTCGGGCAGGGCACGTGGGTGAGGTTGGGAGCCCTCGGCAGGGCGGCCACTTGCCCGGTAGAGCTGCTGAAAGCCTATTTGCGGAAGCGACCTGGGGGGCGGGGTAGCCTGTTTCGACATGAGGACGGGAGGGTACTCACGCCGTTTCAATTTACGGCGGTTTTGCGGCTGGCCTTACGGCATCTTGGTGAGGATGCAGGGTTGTATGCGCCGCATTCCTTTCGTATTGGAGCAGCGACTAGTGCGGTGGTGGTGGGCTTACCTGAGGGGGATATCAGGCGGATCGGAAGATGGACTTCCTGGGCGTATCGGAGATATGTACGCCTGTAGGGGCACTGGGGGGCTGGCTAACTGTGGATCTGTTTGTTTTGCAGAAGTTGTTCCTGGCTCGTGTCGCTGTTGGGTGATTGGCCACTCGTTTGTGTTCTGGGCCGGTCGGCGAGCAGCAACACGCCTGGTGGGGCGGAATATTGGTTTGGACCAGTTCGGGGTGACCGTTTCATGGCTGGGTGAGTGCGGTCTGCGATGGATTCAGCTCTTGCCTTTGCTGCGGCACCACGAGCGGCTGCGGGGGCCACCGGATGTCGTGGTGATCCACCTGGGTGGCAACGATCTGGTGTCCTGGACGGGCCGGCAGTTGATTCGGACTGTGATTTGGGACATGGAAGCGCTATTTGCGATGTTTCCTGGTGTGATTTTGCTGTGGTCAGATATCGTTCCAAGGCCTGCTTGCAAGGCTCAGCGGCGGTGGTCGCGGGGTCTAACGAAGATCAATCGCCAAATTGGCAGATGGGTGGGGGAGCAGGGTGGGGGCCAAATTTTGCACCCCTGGGCTGATGTGGAGTGTGCGGGCCAGTATCGGGCCGATGGGGTCCATCTATCCCCGGTGGGGATGGATTTGCTCCTCAACGATTGGCAGGAGGCCTTGGAGGATAGGCTGAACTGGAGGGGCGCTGGTCGCAGCTTAGCAGGGGGGGGCGGCTCAGGCCGGAGCCGGTGGCGGGATCCCGGAGGTTTCCGGGGTCCGTAGCCGGAGCCAAGCAGTAGGGTGGGGGTGGGGTACCCCCGCCCGGGCGGTCCCTCAGGCTTTTGCTAATAATATGGCGAAGCCGGATGAGGGAGGCTAGGCAATTTGCCGGGGCCTGGACAAGGCGGAAGCGGAAGCGGCATCACTTTGCTACTCACATGGCTGGTGAGGGTTCGCTCTGCTTGGGGGGGGGGAATACAATTTAAGGTTTGGATTGTTGATGTTATGGTTTATGGCAATAAAGCTGCGACCAGTTGAATTCCCATATATGTGTGGTCTACCTTTGTTATGATGGTTGAGGGGGGTGGGGGGTGTTGCGGTGTGGCGGAGGCCGGTCCGCCTTACCCGGTTATGGCGAGGCCGCGTGGCCCCCCGGGGCGTGCGAGCGGCCGGCGTTAACCGGGGGGGGGGGGCGGCCGGCCACGCACCCATCGGCGTGGCTACGCGGTTCGCGCAGAGGGCCCGCGGCACGTGGAGGGCTCCCATTGGCTCCCGTGGCACATGGCAGGGCGCGGGAGCCAATAGGGGAGTTTCGGGGGGGAGTAAGGGGAGCGTTGCGGTGCCCTCCGGCCTTTCCCTCGAGGTGGCCAGAGGTGCCGGACGTCCCGCCCTCCCGCCCTTTATTGGGGTTCGGGGGTGGGGTGGCTTTGGGGGGTGTTGCAGCTGGAGGGGGTGGGGCGGGATCCCGGAGGTTTCCGGGGTCCGGAGCTGGAGCCAAGCAGTAGGGCGGGGGTGGGGTACCCCCGCCCGGGCGGTCCCTCAGGCTTTTGCTAATAATATGGCGAAGCCAGATGAGGGAGGCTAGGCAATTTGCCTTGGCCTGGACAAGGCGGAAGCGGAAGCGGCATCACTTTGCTACTCACATGGCTGGTGAGGGTTCGCTCTGCTGGGGGGGGGGAATACAATTTAAGGTTTGGATTGTTGATGTTATGGTTTATGGCAATAAAGCTGAGACCAGTTGAATTCCCATATATGTGTGGTCTACCTTTGTTATGATGGTTGAGGGGGATGGGGGGGGGGGTGGCGGGGGCCGGTCCGCCTTACCCGGTTATTACAATTATTACTGGGAACCCTCAAGCTATAATACAGATATAGAGGAGCCTTTTACTAAAGTGTGCTCTAGTTCTGTACCTAACACACTCATAGTGCACAAAAGCAGGGCACGTTGAATGCAGTACCACCGTGTTAAGTGTTGGGAGCCTGAGCAGCATGTTCCCAACAGTTAACGCACTACACTGTGCCTTAATCTGTGCCAAAATTAGTACAGGTGAACCTACCTCCCCCTATTTAGGTGGCGGTAATTGTATCTGTGCTTGTAGTCAGTTAGCGTGGGCTTGCTGATTACAAGCTGTTCACCACACCCACTCTGCCCCAACCCGCCCACTTACCAGCCCAACACGCAAAGCACAGTACAGAAATCGAGCCACGCCAACTGCTGCGGGTCAAAGTGAGCACTAACTGATTAGTGCCCTTAGTAAAAGTCCCCCTTCGTGTGCATGGGCTGCAAACAAAGGGCATCTGAGACATGACATACCTCTTTCTGTGATTAGTGAATATATGGTGTTAGATTCATAATAAAAAAAATTCTATTAGTCTGCCACGTGGCAAAGTTTGCCATCAAGATGAATAAGCTCACCAAAACTGAGATAGTTAAGTATCCAAAACAAACTCTGATCTAACCCCCCCACCCCACTAAGATTTAATTATGTATTTATAAACGTTCAAATTAGAAGCTGTTCTTAATCAATCAGTATATAATGTTAAATAATATTAATGTAGCAGGAAAAAAATCTCAGAGGTTTAAAAATAATTTTGGTACAAAAAACCTCTACAACATCTTTAGTCAAAAAATCTCCTTTACTAGTATTCTAAATATTTGTATAAGATATCCATGATTTCATCCAACCCCTTTTTGATATCAGAGAACTTTAACTTATCTTTAAATTCAAAGCTTGCTGGTTTCTTTGGAAACTTGGTTGTCAGTCTGTTTTATTGGCCAACCCATTGTGCTCCACATTTTGCTGCTTCAGCGGCATTGGTACTTCCCAATTTCTCATCAGACTTTGCACTTTTACTGTGACCTGAGCCTGCACACGTGTCTTTCTTTCTTTCCTCTTCTAATTCTCCATTAACTTGGAATGCTATGTCAGCATATTTGTAGCTTGAAGAGGACATGTTCATCTTCACAAGAAGTTAAAAACATTTCCTTGAACAGACTTTTAGATGACGTTTTACTAATTGTCCAGTTTTAGAATGTTATTACATAATTGTTCTTGGTTTTATGTTCTGTTGTTAATTAATGTTCATGAACTACACAGATGTTTTTATGATGTGCAGTATATAAGAAGTCAGTAAAAATAATAATAAACTCTTTATAAAATACCTGTAGCTTTTAACATTGCCTGTACAATGACAAAACTGTAACATTTTGATGCCTGTGTCAAGCCGTTTCCCTCCCACCTGCACCCCAACCCCCTCTGAGCTGTCGTGGTCATGCAGCCTGAAATGTGCTGACCTACCCTGGGAACCTCATGTCTGCCTGGTTGTGTGTGATTTGCTCATCTGATGAAGGCAGCAGAGCTCTCGAGAGCTCCTCACAGGTACTCCACATAGCCTGGCTTAGAAATGAAGTTCATGACTGTCATGGTGCGCGCAATTAACCCATTTGGAGAAACTGCCCCGAGACAAATCATGTCTACAGCTTCCGCGAATCTTCTTCCTGCAGCAGAAGCAGATCAGTCTGTCCAGCGCTTCTTGTATAAATGTGCACCTATTCCACTTGATGCAGATACAATCACTTTTCTAAGCTGTTCCCGTGGCCCAGGTTAGGGTAGGAATCGTACCAATGTGCTGACATTTGTATTTTTAAAAGTGCATGCATTGTTTCATTGGAAAAAGAAGTGTGGATATGTGTGGGGACTTGTTGCTTAGGCAATTTTCAAAATGAAAGCAAACAACACACAATTTCACTTTGAAAACTGCTGTAAAGTTCATGGATTAAAAGCCACCTATGACTTTGCAGATGTGGGCGCAGTATGGAAATTGCTCACTCTTCCACTTGTAAGTATGCAAAATAAGATTAGACAGAGAACTCAGAAAGAACTGATCCCACACCTGAGGGCTGGCCCTAGAGTTGGTCCAAAGTGTTGGAGCCCTATTCGAACCTCAAGCTTTACACCCCCTCTGGCAGTCAAAATCTATATGTAGCTTTGAATGGCCTGCTTTTGGTACCCGCTAGATGTTTTTGCCCTAGGCGACTGCCTAGTTTGCCTAGTGGTTGCATCAGCCCTGCCATACCCTTACCTTGTGCTCAGTGCCCAGATGCTCTTCTAATGTGCTTTTTCTTTGCAGGAATAGCTAAGAACCCTGCCATTCTGCAATGTGATCAGCAGAGGGCACTGTGACTGCTGCACAGCTGCATTTGCAACCCTTCAGATGCAAAAGTGACCTACATTATCATTATGATGTTTTCCATGCTTTAGAAGTGTCAAGTGACTGAATAGAAAACAAATTCTATTGTAAATGGTAAAGAGCTAGAGAGGGTAAAATCAGATGAGGAATATTCCAAGGTTTCTCATAATTACCTCTGTTATTTGTACCATCAATGATCCCAAAGAAAGCAGTGTAGAGACCAACTCTCAAAGCAAACCCCCCAATTTAGCCACTCATTATATATGGATGGCTTAAAACTATTTGGAAAATTAAAAGCTGAATCTGATTCTGTGCTGAACACTATTCACATATTTAGTGAGGAGTTTGACCTGGATAAATGCATAATATTGTCTATCAAAGGAGCAAAATCATAGAAAGAACTAGAGAATGTAAACATCAGTGACTAGATCCAGAAGAAAGATACTCGTATTTGGGATTAATAGAAGCTTCTGATCTGCTACACATTCAAATTAAAAAGACTATTAGCTCAAACTATGGGGTATGTTTACTAAACCGTGCAATTGTGCGGGGCGCACTTGAGCGTGCGCTAAGGTACCTTAGCGCACGCTAATAGTGTGTTTTTAGTGCCCCACACATGTGCGTGCCGCACACACAAGTGCGCGGCGCGCTGAAGTGCGATAGAGGCGTGGAAAGGCATTCCGAGGGCGGAGGAAGGTTCCCGAGGGGTGGGGGGATGGGGTCAATGGGTGGAGAGTGGGAGGGGAGAGGCTCCCCGCACAGGAGCGGGGTTGAAATTCAACAAAAAAAATACCGCGAGTGAAAACCTCGCGTTAGAGCCGATTTAAATGGAAGAGAAACCATTTCCGTCAGCAATGTACAGCAAAACCGGGGAAACCTAAAAACCGTGAGCAGTGTGATACATGTGCACAGAACAAAATAGCAAATAAAAACTGAAAATGACCACAACAAAATCCTTAAAAATTATAATCCAGCTGGCCAATAGTGATATCAATGATATCACTGTTGCCCAGCTTGGTTATGTTTTATTTCCCTTTATCAGAGGTCATTTGTGAGGTTTATTTGCCCTTTTGTCTCCATACAAGGCGAACGAGCCCACAGTAAAACTTTGCAGAGCAGGGTTTCTGACCCTTACGGCCAGGTTTCCTATCTCCAGGGACTGCACTGTCTCTATCGCCACAGTGTGGTGCACCGGACACAGCCAGTGCCTGTAGGACCAGAGGGTCACAGGTTCAAATCCAAGCTGGGGCTCCTGCCAACCCAGTCCCCATATTTTACCCACCACTAAACAGAGATAGTAAAGACACTCCTTTATTGCAGAGAACATAAGCATGGTTCAAACACCTCTATTTTGCCCTACACCACACACACCATAACAATGGGCATTACCTACAGCCGAGTCCCTCAAATGCAGTCCTGGAGTGCCACAACTCAATCAGGTCATATGCTTTTCCCAAGATGAGGACATGTCAGCATGTTGGCGGTAGGCTACAGGTGGAGGAGGGGGCAGTGGCTGCTAGCCACAGCAGACAGTGGCCTAGGCCTGTGCAGGCTGGCACCGTCCACTGCAACAGACAGTCTCTGTCGGATGTACAGCCATGGACTCCCCAGGGAATGCAGCATATCTGTGGCAACATGGTGGTGCAGTGCACACAGACAGTGTGTGCAAGAACAGAAGGTCACAGGTTCAAACCCCAGCTGGGGCTACTGCCAATCCAGTCCACATATTTTTCCCACTACTAAACCATGCTAGTAAGGACAAACCTTTATTGCTGAGAACATAAGCATGGTTAATACGCCTATATTTTACCCCACCGAGCACATACACCATAAACAGGCACATTACCTAGAGCAGAGTCTCCCAAATGCAGTCCTGGAGGGCCAAACACCATTCAGGTTCCATGCTGCCTCTAATAAAGATGCCTGTGCTGCATATCTATGCACCCCCCCCCCCTATGGTATGCAGATGTAGCTCATGCATATTCATGAGGGACAGCATGAAAACCCGAACAGTGCTTGGCACACCAGGACTGGAGTTGGGAACCTCTGCCGTAAAGCAGCAGCCAACAGGGACAGACACACCCACACGCACACCCACAGGCCCCATTGGCCAATGCCTCCTGGAGAGGCAGGACACTGGGCCCTGCCTGCATCTCCCAATACTAGCACTTGCATACCTTAGCAATGCCACCCTACACCTGGGTATACGGTACACAGTTATCAAACTTTTCCTATGATTACTGGCAGATAGCAATTCCTACATTAAGCACAGTTTGCTGATTGAGCTCCATCATAACAATCATTCTGATGTCTGCGGTGTGTGCTTCAGGTCTGGTCTCTGACAGTGTTTACCACCCTGGGGAGTGACCCCCAACAGTATTGCGTACCATATCCATGTCTGTACTGTGCCCAGGACTGGTGTGGTGGGTATGGCTGCTGGACTCCTCTATAGTAGCACAATGCTGGCATAGGTGTGGGGGTGTCTGTCTGTCTATCCAGTGTGTGGTGGCTGCAAACACCTTCCACAGCCCACACTGCCAGCACTGTTGCCAGTATTGGGCTGCCAATGTGCATAATGAGGAGCAAGGTACTATGGGTATAGCCAGGACAGGGTGGCCTGGCCAGGGTGCATCTGCACAGGGCATAGGGCACTGACTGGGACATGTTAGTGCCCAGCCACCACCTACACAGACAGGGTGACCTCAGTATGTCCTGCTGGGAGATCACTCTCACCCTGACTGTGCAGTGACCACAGCATGGCTAGGCACCCCCATAGTGCTATATAGTATTTTTCTCATGTGATATTTATGGGTGTCCTTTTGGGGCCCAGTCACTGACTTATCTGCTTGTTGTGTGTGCTGCCATCCCAGTTCTGGGTGCATGCATTTCCACCAGGAACATGCACTATGGACTAACTAGCAGACTGCAGCTGGTATGTGTCTTGATGGAGCACCTTGCAGAGTGCAGCGGCTGAAGGCTTGCTGCAGGAGAATATCAGATAGTGGTGGGGTCCATCTTAGCATATACAGGCCTAATGTCTGTCTGCTATTGTGTTATGTTACAGAGCTGCATTGACTGCCCTGAAGCGTGTCTTTTCCCCAGCAGGACTGGGGTTGATGGTCCCCTCTACTGCCACCATTGCAGGGAGGTAGAATGTGGATCTATTTGATGGGAGACCCTGTTTGCCACCCTCAGCCCTGGAGGAGGAGGGTGGCGGTGCATAATCCTCCTAGGGGTCCATGGGGGATACACCTGACTGAGACAGACAGAGATATCCAAGGTGTTTCTGCCGAGACTACCTATCTCACACATTAACACTGCTTTGGAACTCCAGCATGGCCTCTTTCAGCCATGGAAGGTGCTGTGGACCTGGTGCTGGGCGCCTCACCGCACCCTCAGGGTGAGCACAGTACCCGCACAATGTGGCGGTGTGTAGCTACTCTGTGCCAGTAAAACACACGGTCAGTACCCCTTACCAGGCTGAGGTGCTGTGGGGGTGCACATGGTCACTTCCCCCTACCAGGACGAGGTGCTGTGGGGGTGCATACCCCATCTTTTGTTTATCTGTGGACAGCTGATTTGCATGTGCAGTGCATCATGGGTACGGGTGGGCTAACCCTATCCTAGTGACCACAGCAGACTGTCTGTGTGGTGACATGCAGGCTCTCTGCAGCCAGCCAGAGGCTTGCTAGCAGCTGTAGCCCAATGGTTACTTCACTGCCTGTGAAGCAAGAGGTCATGGGTTCAAACCCACAGTGGGGTTATTTGATAGGGCTGCCCAAAGCATTCTCTCTTTTTAATGTACATTTTTGCTGCCAGCACAACCACCCTCAGCGTACTGTACCCATAAGGTGCCTCTGAGGGCGCTTTATAGGGCGCCCTATAGGGCACCTTATGGTTACCATCCATATAAGGTGCACTATACATTATCCTGTGACGCAACTTATAGGGTGCCCTATAGGGGACATTTTAGGGTGCCGTGACGGACAGTGCACTTTCTAATGTGCCCTATGGAGTGCCTTATAGGGTGCCTTCTACGGCACCTTCAATTACGGCATGTGAGGGCGTGTTTGCTGGCAGCAATTAATAAAATAAACATAAAGTGCTGCAGGAAACAAAACATACAGTGCAAAGCTGATGCCTCAGCCAGCCTTACGTATTAGGCACCCTGAGGAGCAAACTCATGACCCCTGTATCAGCAGTCAGTGCCTTAACCATTGTGCTTCACTGCTGCTCCTCCTTGCATGTCATTCCTTAAACTGCACAATGCTGCCATCGAAATCACTACTCTGACCTTGCGGTACCTCATACGGCACCCTATAAAGCGCCCTATAAGCAACATTCTAGGGTGCCTGGGCGGACAGTGCACTTTAAAATGTGCCTTATGGGGCGCCTTATGTTAACACGCTTTGAGAGTGCGTTTGCTAGTAGTGATAATTAACATAAAAATAAAATGCCTCCTAAAGCAATCTTCCCCATAAGAGGTAATGCCTCAGCCAGCCTTGTTCATTGGGCACTGTGGGGAACTGAACCCCTGATCCCTGTACCATTGGTCAGTGTCTTAACCATTGAGCTGTGGTTCTGTTTTTGTGCTTGCACATCAGCGCGCCGCCTTATGCCGCCCAATATTAAAATGCCTGCTAAATCAATAGCATGCTGCCCACTATTACACTGGCTCCTAAAGTAATGCCTCAGCCAGCCTTCTTCATTGGGCACAGTGAGGGATTGAACCCATGATCCCTGCACCATTGGTAAGTGTCTTAACCATTGTGCTGTGGCTCTGCTCTTCTGCTTGCACATCAGCACGCCACTTATGCCTCCCGCGCAGCTTCCTCATGCGCTAATGTGCGGGGCACACATGGGCGCCATGCACCTTAGCACATATGTAAATCCCGGTTTTTCTTTTTTCTGCTAGACACGCCCACTCCTTATATGGCACCCGCACACTAGCGCGACCCGCACATTACCGGGGTTTTAGTAAACATACCCCTATGTAAACAGAGTGCATAACATTTTAAGATCAAAGTTAAATGGAGGAAATATTTCTAAAGCAATAAACACTTGGTTAGCTCCTGTAATTATATATACTGCAGGGATAAATGACTCAATCTAAGCTGATCTGGACAAACATGACTGGAACACAAGAAGATTAATGAACCTAAATCATGCACTCTACACTAGAAGTGACACTGATAGATTATATTTACCCAGGAATAGAGGTCAAAAATCAAAATTGGTCCACTCACATCCAACCTGCTCAAACAGCAGCAAAGAGTGCCCCAGGGACCCACACTGTCCTCCCTCCTATTGAACATTTACATTCAGCCACTATTGCACAATAATAAAAAAAAACCCACAACGTCCAATACCACGTCTACGCGGACGATATAAAGATCTGCACTCCGTTCCTCATAGACAGCCCCATTCAAACAACTATAATAGCATGTTTCAGTGCAACTACCCAATGGCTAACAAGCAATAATCTCTCCATAAATCATAATAGAACTTAATTTCTCCATGCAACAAGAGATCCAACCTTCACCTTACCAACAACCCTAAGAATTAATCTTATTGAGCTGGAAGTAAAGTCAGAAGTCAAATATCTGGGTATACTGCTAGAACAGACACTCAACCTATGGTCACACATCAAGAGAACCACAACAATAGCATATCACAAGAGGAAGATACTTCAAAACCTCCACCCTCTACTCAACACCAAGGATTTCAGATCGGTTTTTCAATCCATAATAACACCATACCTAGATTACTGTAATAAAATATACTAAGGCCTTCCAAAATAAGCTCTATTCCCCTTACAAATGATCCAAAAGACTGTGACCTGTTTTATAACTGATGAACACATTTTTCTAAGTGTGATGGGAGCCAGTGAAAGTGCTTTATCACAGGAGTAAAGTATAAAATAATGGTCTGCATCTTCAAGATCCCACATTACCAAACAGCAACTAGCCTTTAAGCCCTAATACATAAAGCCACTGACACTGGGGCAAGATGACACATGAACAAGAAGCTTCTCTCCATCCCACTCTTAAGGACAAAAAGCCGTCACCTTATTTGCAGCTACTCTCTACAACTCTCTCCCGGACGCCCTCAGATCTTGTGAATCTAAGGAACAGAAGCAAAACATACCTGTCCATAGAATAGTTTGGGACAGGCACTAACTAATTTCTACACATCTTGTCAGATGTTGTGGTATTTCTCACAGTTATGCCCGGGATACAAACACTAGTTTGTTGAAGCAGCCAATTGTACCCCCGCCCTGTTCCATATAAGTTTAAATGTTAATGTCATGCTAATTGTAAACCGCTTTGACTTAAGGATAAAGTGGTATATAAAAGGAGCTAAATAAATAATTGTCAATGATGTAAAACCACGGATGAATGTGTAGACCATATAATAAGCAGCTGTAGAAAAATTGCACAGACTGAGTACAAACAAAAGCACGACAGAGTTACAAACATTATTCACTGGAGATTATGTAAAAAATAGGAATTCCCTGCTAGCGAACACTACTGAGACCCTAGCACTGAAAAACTGATGGAAAATGAAGTCAAACTCTTGTGGGATGTCAAGCTACAAACCATTTTGCTTTAACTGCACTATAACTTGTGCCCTGTACATAAGGTACTTCAGCCACTCCAGGCTGGCTCCAACTGTTCCTGCTTCTCACAAGGGTTGCCTGTACGTCAATGCATGCACCTTATGTTGTTCAACTGCATCTAGTTCTTTGTAAACCATTTTGAATTGTAATAAAACTGTATTTAAAAAAGAGTTAAATAAATAAATAGACATTTGCAAAACAACATACCTGACATAATTATATAAAAGAAAATGGTATGGTCTATAGATGTGACAATACCAGGAAGAGAGTCAAGTTAATGGAAAAGAATTGGACAACATAACAAACATTGTGATCTGCAAACTGAGGTCGAAGACTATGGAAGAAAACGATTGTTAGACCAATGGTGAGTTGGAATTACACCAAAGGAATTCACCCAATATTTGGAAAAATTAGACTTAAGCGGATTTGACAGCCCTACTTGAAACAACCTACATCTTGCGATGACAGCTCCAAGATTCCTAGGTTCTTGGTTAGGACCCAAATCTCAGGAGAAAAAGCAATCTTAGACTGTGTCATACAACTAAAGAATGAAACCTGATAATACTGTAGTACTAGGAGGGCATGTACAGTGCTCCACAGACGGTACCTTCTCCTTGGAACTTACAATCTAGTCAGGACAGACGAACAAGAAGAGGCGATGAAAAGCAAATGAGAAGCGTAAAGGCACATTTTACAAACGGTGTCCAAGTGCAATATGGGATGACAAAGCCAAAATGTCTGGGAAAAAAGCAGAAATGTGGACGTGCCCAAGATGGACATCTATGAAGATGTCTACCTAGAACAGGGATGTCTAATAGTCTAATGGTTAAAGTGGTGGGTTAGGAGCAGGGTAGCCAGTGTGGGCCTTTGGGATCTTCTCTAGACCCTTTGGATGTTTTAAGGACACAACAAGCACGTTCCCAATGCCTGTTCGTACCTGGAGTGGGTCTAAATGTGGACGTGCCTGCAGACATCGCTGACGTTTCTGAAATCAAACAAGGACATCTAAGTTCATTGCATCTCCCTACTCATGCCTCCAAGCACACACCCCTGCCTACTTGGACTTCCCCACACCGGAGGCATTTGTAAACGTCATTTGTAAATGGCTCTGGAAACATCTCCATGAGTCCACGTGCACGTCTTCGGACGTCCAAATCACAACTAAAACTTTTTAACTGACCCCCTTAGAGTTAAAATAGAGAAATTAAGAACTAAACCAGTTGAGTTATAGGTGGGCTTAAAGAAGACAGGGGACAGTTTAAAGTGACTGGAGTTGAAAGGAAGGAGGCCTCTGGTGGGTGGGACGTAGAAATGAAAGTGATTAGGTGGAGTTCCATTGAGGACAGGAACCACTTAATGTAACTTGGGAAAGCTGCAGGAAACCAATTATATGTCCCTTAACCAAGCTTTAAACCTGAACCAGAGACAGGAGTGGCTGTGAATCTCACCCAACACCTCCAGAGACTTTTAAAAGCTGTTAAAATCTAAAATGTTTTGCTTCTTCCACTATCAGGCCCCAATGTGTCCCTTCTTTAGATATAATCATCTCATCATTGTTTAATAGTCTTTATACTGGCACAAAAAAATGATACTGGGCCCAGCAAAAATCTAGTTTCCATCAGGATCCAAGGATAGCCAGCGGTGCTCTGCACTACTCTGTTAATGTGACCTCGCAACAGGGCTGGCCCAAAGGTTTCTGCCGCCTCAGGCAGAAGACCCGGCCAGGCTGCCCCCTCCCCTTCTGAGCTAGGCCAAGCCACACTGCTGCTGTCCCACCCCACCCCGCTGCCACCAATTCTGTCGGTGGGGTCATAAGTTATGCCATACTGGGTCAGACCAAGGTCCATCAAGCCCAGTATTCTGTTTCCAACAGTGGCCAATCTAGGTCATATGTACCTAGCAGTTTCCCCAAGAGACACAAGTTCCACAATGCTTGTACTGGGTCGGTGGAGAGGGGAAGATTCAGCTTGGTGCTGCGGCAGCAGCGATCTGCAGCTGGCCATGTGCTTAGGAATACATGTCCTGCCACATCTGATGCCCCTCTAACACAACCCCCTATCGGAAGGAGGTCAGACATGGCAGGCCATGTGTGCCGAAGCACATGGCCTGCTGCAGGCACAGTGCTGTCCTGCCCACAGAGGTCTGCCGCCCTAGGTGGCCACTTAGCCCACATAATGGATGGGCTAGCCCTGCCTCACAGTCGGTTGGCTCAAATAGAACTACCTGTATGTTGGCAGTGAATGGCAGATGATACAAAAATACTCCTTTGTTTTCAAGCTTGAGTTCTGTGATCAGTTTCTGTGCATGACTCTGTGCTATATTTGTGGAAAGTAGTCATCGTGGCTAACATGTTAAAACCCTCCGCCCAGTGTGTAACAGCGGCCAAGAAAGCAAATAGAATGCTAGGTATCATAAGGAAAGGCATGGAAAATAAAACAAAGGATATTATAATGCCCCTGTATCGTTCCATGGTACGACCGCACCTTGAATACTGTGTGCAGTTCTGGTCACTGTATCTTAAAAAGGATATAGCGTTATTAGAAAAGGTTCAGAGAAGAGCCACCAAAATGGTAAAGGGGATGGAAGGCTACTCATATGAAGAGAGGCTACAAAGGTTAGGGCTCTTCAACCTGGAAAAGAGACGGTTGAGGGGAGATATTATAGAGGTCTATAAATTAATGAACGGAGTGGAACGGGTAAACGTAGATCGATTGTTTACGTTTTCAGAATATAGAAAGACTAGGGGACATGTAATGAAGCTACAGGGTAAACTATTTAAGACAAATAAGAGAAAATATTTTTTCACTCATCGTGTAATCAAACTCTGGAATTTGTTACCGGAGGATGTAGTAAAGGCTGTTAGTGTAGCTGGGTTTAAAAATGGTTTGGACAAGTTCCTGGAGGAAAGGTCCATAGGCCATTATTAAGAAGGGACCCAGGATATCAATGCTTGACCCAATACAAGCATTGTGGAACCTGTGTCTTTTGGGGAAATTGATAGGTACGTATGACCTAGATTGGCCACTGTTGGAAACAGGATACTGGGCTTGATGGACCTTGGTCTGACCCAGTATGGCATCTTTTATGTTCTTATGAAAGAGCTTCTTGCAGGTTACGTCTCTTCTCTGCCTTTACCTTGGGATGTAACTGCCGCTCCTTACACATCCTTATGCGCACTTTACAAAGGACACCGAGTTCAGCAAAGCCTTTTGTAAAATACCGCCAGAACTGAGCACTCCTGATTCCGATCTCAGTCTGTAAAATAAATACATGCTCTAGCCTCGGTATTCACATTTCACTCCTCCCTGCTGCCTTCAGGCATGGTCATCTCCCTCAGCACCTACTCAAGAAGACCGAGAGCTCTAAATGCTGGACGTTAACCAGTTTTGGTCTATTTTTTAAGCTTATACTTGTAACTTTATTGAAAGGAAAGTTAGTTGCATAAGTTGAAAATGACCCAGATGGACATGGTCAGAAGCAGAAAACTTTGCACAGTATATAAAGAGTAAAGACAAGTGCAGGAATGCGTTTGGTTGTACTCTCCTTTGTCTGCTGTTTTCTGCTCAGGTCTATAGAGTTTGCATTTCTATAAATGAATCACGGCGTTTCTGCGGCTTGAGAGAGAAGTGCTGAACTCAGTCATAAACAGGAGATGTGCAGTATTAGCCTCTATGGACCTGATTTTCTGCTGGGCGGGCTATGCCTCGCTATGGCGAATTGCCCTGCCCGCTCACCCTTAACCCCAGATATTCAATGCTGTGGCAACAGCGCTGAATATACGGGTTGTGCGCAGGTAGAACTAGGCAAGCCAAAAGTTGGCCTAGTTTTAGCCATGAACCATTAACCATGTAGCGGTCCAATATCGCCGCTACACAGTTAGGCTCTGCGGCATTGAGTCCTTGGCGTACAACCCGGATATTCAATGTTAGAAAAGCTCTGAATGGAAGGAAAATCCATTTAGATTATGCTGAAATATCATGACTCATGTTTTGGAGGTAAGATGATTGTGCTGTATTGGAAATTTTGAACGTGCTTCAGCTCTGTGCTGGGAAACAAGGCCTGGTACTTTAATTGGGATCATCAGTATAGAGGCTGTTGCTAAAACCATTCCAACTGGTTTATATCCCATAATAATTTTTCATATAATACTTGATAAATATAACTGACTCCTTCATCCATGCTAGCTGCAAAAGCCTGCTGGATGGCAGCCTTTAGAAAGGCACTGAAAACCTGCTTAGTTCTCAGTCCTCTGGGACCCCCAGGCTAGTCAGGTTTTCAGGGTATCCACAATGAATATGCTTGACATAGATCTGTATGCATTGCTTCCATTGTATGCAGATCTATCTCATGCATATTCATTGTGGATACCCTGAAAACCTGACTTGACTAGAGGTCTCAGAGGACTGGGTTGAGAACCACTGTTGTAAAAGTTTGAACAAGAAAATTCTAAAGAAAAATCATTTTAAGAACATAAAAACATTTTAAACAGCTTCAGGTGATACTAGTTATAGTAGAGACTGTGTTTCAGCACAATAATCCTTCTCAAGGAGATGTTCAAAGTACACAGAGCTCATCAAAGGTTGAGTAGTAATAACTGTGAGGGGTAAGGACGTGTCCATCAATAGACCTCAGTTTGTGCCATTTGAGAATGAGGAAACCGCAAGGCTGATGACGCCTTGTCAGATTCCCTTCCTGACCTGAAAACATTCTCTGTTCATGTTTCGTCTGTAGAAAGAGCCATAAAATATTAGTATTTATGTCTGAGCAGGAAGCAAACTGACTCTCCGCACTTCCTTATTTGCATATCGTACATGACTCTACTCGCTAGGAATCACTGGGAAAACCCCAGCGCTCTTGTACACATACAAAACCATTTATTACACTTAGGAAACTGATCATAAATGTATGAGGAACTGCTGGTATACAGGTCTGGCAACTGTCCAAATGGAAATGCTCTTTAGTCTGCCTCCTTTGACGACCACTGGGATTCACTGGTAGAAGATCAAAGTGAGGATCCCTACGTGGCAGTTTTAGAAATGACCATCTGAAAATCTAGTACCATAGTGGATGCCTGGAGGCCCGTCTAGTCTGCCCAGTGAGTGGGTGGGGTCGTAACTACTACACGGTACAGGTTATCACCTCCCCCCCATGCCTTTGTTTTTAGGATTATCCCTGCTGCACTGTGCAGGTTGTCCCCCCCCCACCATGCCTTTGTTTTTAGGATTATCCCTGCTGCACTGTGCAGGTTGTCCTCCCCCCCCCCCCCCCCCATGCCTTTATTTTTAGGATTGGTGGTTTATCTGCCTTGCAGTGCAGGTTATTTCCCCCATGCCTTGGTTTTTTAGGGTTGTACCTGCCTGAAAATGCTTATTTTGAGAAGCATATAATATTTAAGGAGTGCTAAAGCAGCACCTTAGCAGTGGTACTAGACACAGCAAGGCAGATATTCAAAGACCCAAGGAGAGGGTGAGAGAACTAATTTTAGCAGGTTGTTTTTAGGAAAATGAACCTAAGCGACTGGTATTCAGGTGAATATTCTCCTAAATCTAGCTGGACAGGGTTAGACCTGCTTTTGCCACATCTAATGCTGAAATCAATGCTCGCTTCTCAACTTTCTCCCTCTTCCCTATCTAACCCCACTCCTAGACCTGCCCAGAATTTGATTGTTTAAACTTAGCCATTTAATGAAATTTAGGTGGTATAAACGTAGCTGGTTAGCATGGCCAGATTTCAGAGACTTTGATCTAGCCAAACTTAGCTGATTAGGTCCCTTTGAATACTGACCTGGTATCACGTGTTCATGCTCACAGTCCTCTAAGAGTTGCAGTGACCACAGCCCAGGTGAAGTTTCTGCTGTGACTTCCAGTCTTCCTGCAGTTTGTCCTCTGGGATTAGTATTGGGATGAAGAGAACTACTATAACCTGTCTTACTCTCAACTCCAGCAAATCTGTCCTACAGTGCCTTGTGAAAGTATTCATCCCCTTGATTTTTGTCCTGTCTTGTCACATTACAACCTGGAATGAAAATGGAGGTTCATTTGGATGTTAGGTAATTGACCTAACAATATAGTCCAAATTGGTGAAGTGGAATGACAATAAAATACCTTGAATATATTAAAAAAATTAAAACTGAAAAGTTGAGAGTGCATATGTATTCATCCCTTTTGCTATGAAACCCCTAAATAAGATCTGGTCCAACCAATTAACCTCAGGAGTCACATAATTAGTTGATTAGGGTCCACCTGTGTGCAATCAGTATCACATGATCTGTCACATGATGCCTGTATAAATATACCTGTTCTGAAAGGCCCCCGACTCTGCAACACCACTAAGCAAACAACATGAAGACCAAGGAGCACTCCAAACAGGTCAGAGACAAAGTTGTGGAGAAGTATAGATCAGGGTTGCATTATAAAAATATATCCCAAATTCTGAATATCCCACGGAGCACCATTAAATCCATTATAACAAAATAGAAAGAATATAGCACCACTACAAACCTGACAAGAGAAGGCCACCCACCAAAACTCACAGACCGGGCAAGGAGGACATTAATCAGAGATGCCACAAAGGCACCAAGGACAACACTGAAGGAGCTGCAAATATCCACAGCAGAGATGGGCGTATCTGTTCATAGGACCACTTTAAGCCGTACACGTCACAAAGCGGGGCTTTATGGAAGGGCGGCCAGAAAAAAGCCATTGCTTAAAGAAATAAGAAAACACGTTTGGAGTTTGCACAACGGCATGTGGCGGACCCCCAAACACATGGAAGAAAGTTCTCTGGCCAGATGAGATGAAAACGGAACTTTTTGGCCATCATGGGAAACCACAGTGAAACATGGTGTTGGCAGCATCATGCTGGGGGAATGTTTTTTTCATTGGCAGGGACAGGAAGGAACGAAGGATGGCACTAAATACAGTGTGATTCTTGAGGAAAACTTGTTTCAGTCTGCCAGAGATTTGAGACTGGGACAAAGATTCACCTTCCAGCAGGACAATGACCCTAAACATACTGCTAAAGCTGGTTCAAAGGGAAACATTTCAATGTCTTGGAATGGCCTAGTCAAAGCCCAGATCTCAATCCATTTGCGAATCTGTGGCATGATTTGAAGATTGCTGTACACCAACGCAACCCATCTAACTTGAAGGAGTTGGAGCAGTTTTGCCTTGAGGAATGGGTGAAAATCCCAGTGCTAAGTTAATAGACACATACCCCAAGAGACTTGCAGCTGTAATTGCAGCAAAAGGTGACTCCACAACGTATTGACTTTGGGGGGTGAATACATATGCACACTCCTGCGTTCAAGTTTTTTTGTCTTAATTATTGTTTGTGTCATAATAAAGGATATTTTGCACCTTCGAAGTCGTAGGCATGCTGCATATATCACATGGTGCTAACCCCCAAAACTTCATTTTAATTCCAGGTTGTAATGCGACAAAACAGAACAAACACAGAGGGGATGAAGACTTTTGCATTGCAGTGTATGTATGTGGGATGGGAAAAGTCCAGACACATGGTTGATGGGTCCAGTATGTGGTGTCAGTACGGGATTGAGTATTTTCTCTAGACTAATACTTTGCTTTGAACTTCTTGGACTCTGTCCAGTCATGAGTGTTTTCTTTCTTTAGATATTTTTCAGACTGACCCAGACCTTGTCACAATGTTGCTTCTAGCGCAGGGATCGGTGTGGGGTCACATCAGGAGGTGGAGGGGCAAGGCTGCTCTGCTTACTTAGAAAAGACCCTCAAGCTTTGGATGTTGGAAGACCTACGAGTATATCTAGAAGTATTTCCCTGGGCTTGTCTCCTGTTATTAGTTTTTAAGTCTGCAGGTGTCTTTGTCTGTTGGACACGTTACTGTAACATTTGCTCTTGTTCTTTGTCTAACCTGATACGTTCTGCCCCTCTGTCACTCTTTGTGTTATATGAATGTTTCCTTTCTGTGATTTGAGTGCATCTACCATGGGCAATGGAAAGTCACATTCTCCGAGTAGTTCCTATCATGTTACTTGTCTTTCTTTGTAACTCTTTTCTGGATTATTTCTTCGAGCTCACGGGTCTGCCTGCTACTATCTGACTTCTCTTGTCTGTCCGAAGCCTCTCCAAAGAGAAGGTCTTCTGCAGCCCAGGCATGACCTGGAGTTCGTCTGGGACGGAGAGCGGGCGCTTTGTCTTTCCCGCAATGCACCTCCTGCATTCCAGTTTCTCTGAGAATCTTCCAGAGTGACTTTTCTCTCTTTCCTCTTCAAGTCGATGCACCGATGCTCTGCTTCTGGGGGGCAACAAGAAGAAGGGGAAGAGGCTGCACCCCAAGGAAATGGAAAAATAATATCCCAAAAAGCAGCTGGAGCAGAATAGTTTAAAGCTCTTTTCCTGTCACTTCTTTTCTTTCCCATTCCAACAGCACATTCCGGGTGAAAGGAAAAGGATTCCCATGAAAGGAGAAGAACAGGAAAATGAATTTTTCCTCCCAAAAACAATCCTGGGAGATAAGATCATAAGATATGCGATACTGGGTCAGACGAAGGTCCATCAACTCCAGTATCCCGCTTCCAACAGTGGCCAATCCAGGTCACAAGTAATTGGCAAGTTCCCAAAAGGCACACAGGTTCCTCGATGCTTGTCCCAGAGTAAGCAGTGGATTTCCCCGGTCCTCTTTAATAATGATTTATGGACCTTTCCTCCAGGAACTTGTCCAAACCTTTTTTAAATCCAGCTACACTAACAGCTTTTTACTACATCCTCTGGTAATGAATTCCAGAGTTTAATTACATGCTGAGTGAAAAAATATTTTCACTTATTAGTCTTAAATGGGATACATAGTAGCTTCATTCTGTGTCCCCTAGTCTTTCTACTTTTTGATGGCATAAAGAATTGCTCTGTCTACCCATTCCACTCCCTTCATTAATTTATAGCCCTCTTAAGTCATTCTGCATCGGGGTATCCCTCCATCCCCTTTATCATTTTCATGCATGTTCTCTGTACCTTTTCTTATTCTGCTATCTCCTTTTTTAAGATACGGCGACCAGAATTGCACACAACATTCAAGGTGCGGTCACACCATGGAACGAAACAGAGGCATTATAATATCCTTGGTTTTATTCTCCCTTCCTTTCCTTATGATTCCTAGCATTCTATTTGCTTTCTTGGCCGCCGCTGCACACTGGGTGGAAAGTTTCAACGTGTTATCCACGATGACACCTACTGTAAATCTTTTTCCTGGGCTGCTGTTCCTAACGTGGAACCTTGCATCATGTAACCATAGTTTGGGTTGTTCTTTCCTAAGAGCCCAATTCTGTCCCAGTCATAGATCCCCTCTGTGCATCTGGTCTGAACCGGATGCACAGAGGGGATCGCGATTCTGATCCCACAGGGCACATCTAGCCCCGTGGAATCAGAATTGTGAACAGTCCTGCACGTGCAGGTCTGCTTCCGGCTAACTCAGTCAAGGGTCCTCAACGGCACCGTGGCTCCATTGAAGAGCCGCAATGCCAGCCACCTGAAAAAGGGGTTTATTCAGCACAGCCCAACCCCCAATCTGGCCTCCTAAGGCCAGGATGAGGATGCAAGGAATGTCCCCTGCCCCCCCCCCCGCCCCATCCGCACTCTGGCATTAAAATTAAGACATGTCCAGGGAAGATATTCCACCTTGGAGGTGGAATAACTTCCCCAGACATTTTGCCAGCCCTGGACATACAGAGCCAAAATTAGAATTGGCCCTGTACGTTGTCATGCAGCGAGGGCTGATGAGAGCCCAGTTGAGAGAAAAGAAGGTGTTTTTCACAGAGGAAAAGACTTGCAATATTCCCAGGAACCAGCTAGAGGGAGCAAGAGTGTCTTCAGTCTTCAGGGAGACTGAAGAGCCATGCCCAGCTGGTCACGAGGAAATGCCAACCAGCTTCCAATCCTCGAAGGCAGGAGGGCTTCATAAGGGGAGTGTGGAAGACTGGAAGAGAGAAAGGAGAAGAAGCGGCACAGGCAACAGATGAAGCAGCAGCAGAAGTAGCAGCCCTAGCAGAAGCAAGGGGAGAATCACTGGCAGCACCAAGAGAGAGAGGTGGAAGTGGAAACCTGACTACTCTAGTGCTAGAGGATTCCCAGGAGGGAGAGGTAATTTCCCAGGAGCTGAGGAAGGACCTAAGGAGGTGTCAGCTCAAGCCAAACCGAGAGCTGTTTGCCCTCAGAGGCAAAAGCACTGCTGTAACTGCAACCCTAAGCCAAACAAGAATCAGCTGGAGAAGCCAAGCCACACTGAGCCAGAAAGCCAGAAGCTGGGCTTGTACAGAGGCAGGCCTTCACCAGGAGAAGGAAGTCAAAGGCTACCGGGTAAGCCTAACCTGCATAGAAAAGGATTTCACCAAGCTGCTGCCTGGGAAAAGCAGGCAGTGGAAGAAAGCCGGTTACTTGAGGATTGCTGCCATACAAGGTATGAGAAATATATGCCTGATAAGAAAGCTGTGAATGTTAAAAGCTATGATAAAGTGGCTAGAAAACCTCTAAAGAAAGAAGACACTTTAAAGCCTAATATAGCATGTGGCCGACGCCCTAGGCTAGGCCAAGGACATTGGGACCTGCTACAGAAAATATACAAAACCCCTGAATGTGTTTTACAAGAAACCAGGGATATAAAATCAGAGCTTTCTGATATCGAGCCAATGCAAGTGGAACTGGCAGGAGATTTATCTGACCATGAGATGGACTGTACACTTTGTATTTCTGAAAGTTTAGAGTCATTGCCAGACTTGTGATTGGGTGAATTGCCAGCAGAGCATTCGGTATTTGTTTGAGCACCTCCATTCCTGTGACGTATAACAGTTTTTGCTTTGAACCCTGAGTTTGTTTTCTACCTGAATTAAGGACATTTGCTTTAAAGTTGTAACCCACTATTTAGAACCACTGTGAAAAGGGAAATAAAAGCCTTATTAATTCCCACCACTCAGCTTGATTGTTTCATTGAAGATTGGAGCAAAGCAACTACAAGGACCAAGAGCCATTTGGGCTTTTAGAAGACTCTCCAATCTTAACCTTATATTTTTGTGTCGCACCTGCCCTGGCGTCCACTGGCCACCAGGGAAGTGTTGCTGACAATGTCCAGGGCCGGCAACTGCCCACTGCCCGCCCAGACTCCACCCGCATCTAACTTCCCCGCACAAATGGCGGGGAAGTTAGTCAGGGGCAGGAGCTGGCAGGAATAGCAGGGATAGACTTCCTGTTGGGCCGTCCATCCCCACTATCCGTAGCACAGAATAACCCCCTAAGTGTATAGCTTTGCACTTGTCCACATTGAATTACATCTGCCATTTGAATGTCCAGTCTTCCAATTTATCAAGGACCTCTTGCAATTTTTCACAATACTCTTCTGTTTTAATAACTTTGAATAATTTTGTGTCATCTGCAAATTTGATCATCTCACTTGTTATTCCCATTTCCAGGTCATTTATGAATATGTTAAAAATCAGCGGACCAAGTACAGATCCCTGGGGTACTCCACTACTCACCTTTCTCATTTGAGAAAATTGCCCATTTAGCCCTACCCTCTGCTGTCTATATTTTAACCAGTTCCTGATCCACAATAGTACACTGTCTCCTATCCCATGACTCTTTTTAATTTCACCAAGAGTCTCTCATGAGGAACCTTGTCAAAGGCTTTCTGAAAATCCAGATACAGTATATCAACTGGCTCACCTTTGTCTACCTGTTTATTCACACGTTCAAAAAAAAAAACAGATTAGTTAGACAAGACCTTCCTTGGCTAAATGTGGTCTTTTTCTGTCATCATATTTCTATGTTTCTATCAAACACAGAGGATCTCTAAAGGTAAAAAGGGGACTGTTGTAGTTGTTATGGAAGGACAGACTAGATAGGCCATGTGGTCTTTTTCTGTCATCATATTTCTATGTTTCTATGTAAATCCATGTTGGCTGTCTCCTATTAAAACATAACTTTCTACATGTTCAGTAATTTTTTTCTTTATAATGGTTTCTACCTTTTTGCCTGGTTCTGACGTCAGGCTCACCGGTCTGTAGTTTCCCGGATCACCCCTTGAACCCTTTATAAAAACTGGCATTACATTGGCCATTCACCAATCTTCAGATACTGCAGATGATTTTAATGATAGTTCACAGGTTACTACAGTAGGTCTGCAGTCTCATATTTACTACTACTACTACTATTACTGAATATTTGTATAGCGCTACAAGATGTACACAACGCTGCACAGACACATGTAAAAGATGGTTATCAGAACTTACAATATAGTCAAGACAGACAGCACAATAGCTGTGGACACAGGATACATCTAGGGGGAATGGTGAGGAAACACAAAGGAGACCAGTGGGTCAAGATACAATAATGGCAGTGACGAGGTGAGTTTTCTGCCTGGATTTGAAAAGGGTGAGAGAAGGCGCCTGACGTACAGACTCAGGTAGTTTGTTCCAGGCATAAGGAGCAGCAAGGTGAAAGGAGCAAAGTCTGGAGTTAGCAATAGAAGAGAAGGGCACAGATAGAAGTGATTTGCTAGAAGAGCGGAGTTCCTGGGGAGGGCTGTAGGGAGAGATAAGGAAGGAAAGATAGTGAGGAGCTGCAGAGTGAATGCACTTACAGATCAGAGAGGAGAAGTTTGAACTGGATGTGGAAATGGATAGGGAGCCGATGAAGCAACTTGAAAAGAGGGGTAATATGAGCATGATGAATTTTTTCAAAACCCTTGGATGTATACCATCTGGTCCAGGAGATTTGCTACTTTTCAGTTTATCAACTAGTTGTATTACATCTTCTCAGTTTATTGATGTTTCTTTCAATTCTTCTGCAGCATCACCTTTAAATACCATTTCAGGCATGGGTAACTTCCCTGCATCTTCCTCAGTAAAGACCGAAGCAAAGAATTCATTCAGTCTCTCCACTATGGCCTTGGCCCTTCTTAGTGCCCCTTTTAACCCTCTATCATCTAATGGTCCAACTGACTCTCTCACTGATTGTTTGCTATGAATGTACTTGAAAAAGCTTTTATAATGAGTTTTGCTTCCACCGCAAGCTTTTTTTCAAATTCTCTCTTTGCCTGCTTTATCAATGCCTTGCATTTAACTTGCCATTGTTCATGTTGTTTCCAGTTTCTGTCATTTGTTGAGATCTGCAGTGGAGGCCACGGAGACTTATTACTGTCCTGAGCAGAGGTGGCTTAGTTCAAGGTAGAAGCCTTTGGAGGACAAATAGAACCTGGCTGGTTCCTGCTGCAATCACCAGTCAGAAAGTGAGGCTGTTGCAGAGATCGGAGCCAGCAAATGCCCAGTGCTCACAAGGGAGCTTTTCTTAGACTAATATCATGATCTTTGCAGTTTTCCAGGTCATGCCACATCTTAGTAAGTGCAGTGACATTTCAGCCATCGTGTTGTGGCCTTATTCAGGTGACGTCTGATGGCTGAAACAACGATTCTTCTTACTAAGACACAGCATGACCCAGACAACTGCAAAGATCTTTTACATCTGGTGCAATCCAAACAAAAATCAGAAGTGAAAACAGCCTAAAAAAATCAGTCATTGTAATGTGGACATCCAAAGGGGTTCCCTGATGAATCCCAGATGAGACTGTGCAGGCTGTCTCATTGCTGCTTGTTCCAGGAGCTGCAACTTACATTGATCATGGATTAGGAGTGCCACAGGAATAAATGAGAGATATGATAGGGTTTGGGCACCCTTGGGGGTGGTAGTGGGTGTAGAACTGGGTGGGAGACATGGAAGGCAGCTGGTGTTGGTTTACATGTGGAATTTATGTGCCCACATACCCAGGATAAAGCAGCAGAGTGCAGGGAGATAAAATGGGCAGACTGGATAGGCCAACAGGTCTTTATCTGCTGTGGTTTACTGCGTTACTCTGATAGACTGGACATGTAAGGAGAGGATAAAGATTACCCTGAGAGAAAGGGGTGTGAGGCTATAATGAAAGTTTCTTTGTAGAGCAGGAGTTCATCATATGCACACACCGGCCTCTTTGCAGATCTCACTTGACAGCAAAACACAGGATCCGTGTCTCATAATCCACTAATTATAGCCCCAGGTTGACTCATGAGAAAATGTTTCAGAAGAACCAGTTTGGATTTCCGTCTCAGCTTTCACTTCTTCAGGCTGGTTAGTGCTGGGCATGCTGCAGAAGCTTAGCATGGCTGGAGGATTTGTGTTACTAGATCAATCAATAAACCACATGCACTGTTCAGGTTAGTAAAATCCATAACAGGAGAGCCGGTTTCAGCTCAACCTGCAATGCCTCAGCCACAGGACTACGCAAACTACCTGCAATCAAAAATGATTAAGACCAGCACGAACATAAATATCAGCAACCCCTCTGCATCACCTAAGGCATCCCAAATAACACCATTATGCAATTTCAATACGGTATCAACTAGTGAAATTGAGAACATTATCACTTCCATCAATCCTAGCACGGCACCTAACGACCCATGCCCAGCCAGCTGGATCAAAGATCTGCGACATGATCTAAGCCAAATCTTGTGCAAGATACTGAACCAGTCCTTCCTAACAGGCTCATTCCCCCAGAGTCTGAAACACACCTCTATCAGGCCCCTACTGAAAAACAGTAAACTTGACCCATCCAAAGTTGATTCATTTAGGCCAATCTCGAGCATCCCCCAGCTCGCAAAAATCATCGAGAAAGCTGCTCAACAACAGATCCAGCATCATATCGACACGGAAGCACCACTAGACCAATCACAACATGGCTTCAGAGAAGCACATGGAGTCGACACAATCCTTACAACCCTATTCAATGATCTGGTCACAGGAATAAACAGCATCCAACAAGGATTTGTCCTCATCTTCCTAGACATCTCCGCCGCCTTCGACTCTGTGAATCATGATATACTTCTGCAACGCCTGATAGAAAAGGGGATTCGAAGCACAGCACTGGAATGGTGTAAATCCTACCTTTCCAATAGGTGGCAACAAGTCAAAACAGGCCATGAATCCTCGGAACCATTCCTACAGTCTCAAGGTGTACCTCAAGGATCTTCCTTATCGGCACTGATGTTCAATATATACATGCAGCCGATATGTGAATTGATCCGATCTTTCAACGTACAATGCCTGGCATACACAGATGACATCCTCCTATACATGCCTTTCAAAATTGACCAACCAGTGTTTTCCCCAATAATCAATTGTTTCGGAGCAGTAGCTGAATGGCTGCTGACACAAAACCTACGAATCAATCATAGCAAAACTGATGTTCTTTTTGTTACAAGGAATCGTAAGTTCGTACCTCCTCCATCACTACTGGTCAACAACATAGAATTGAAGTCCAAACCCACAATCCGATATCTCGGTATCACACTGGACCAGCACCTGGATATGACAACGCATGTGAAGAATGTGACAAAGACTATATATCATAAGATCAGAACACTACGCCACCTCCGCCCCCTACTTGATTATACTGACTACCGATCAACCTTCCAGGTATTAGTCCTCCCACACCTAGATTTTGCGAACATCATCCTCCACGGGATCTCTCAATCAACTTTAAATACGTTTCGCCTGGCTATGAATGCAGCTGCAAGAGTCCTCTCTGGGTCACCAAGATCTGCACACATAATGCCTATCATGAAAGATCTGCACTGGCTACCTCTACAAGCCAGACTCCACTATAAGTCACTAGTCCTGACCTTCAAAGCCATGAATAACTACCCACCTACACCAATCAGCAAGCTAATTCACAGCACCCTCGAAAATAGAAACAGGAGGACTACTGCTATGAACACCTTAATAGTTCCTAAGATGATGACATCGTGTACTAAGGCTACGTCAAACAGAGCTTTCTCAATATTCGCTCCTCTAAACTGGAATACACTTCCCCATGAAATCCGTGGCATCAAAAGCCTAATACTATTCCGAAAAGCCGTGAAACACCATCTGTTCACAAAATGTTACCCAGAGGTTATCCCGGACACTCACACATCTAGCAAGCTTCCCACATACCCCAGACGCCTTAGCACCCTAATACAACCAGAAAATGGTTAGCCTACACGATAGCCCACATGATAACCATTTACCTGCACCATCCACATGAATTCACGCACAATATCCAAACGAGTTTAGAATATTGTATATAGTTGAACTATATATAGTATAAAGTTAACCTGTACATAGTTCTCCCGGTTATCCCATGTGTTATTTTTCCCTGTTCTTTGTAAACTCAATGTTGCCTGTATGCATTGCAGTATGTTTTGTTCAATGTACACCGCGCTGATTTTAATAGCGCGGTATAGAAGAAATGTTAAATAAATAAATAAATAGATGTGCGAGATGTGGGAAAGAAATGGTGTATTGTTAAGAGGTCACATTTCATATCAGTTTTACTTGATATACTGGGTATCTAAGAGACTCAAAGGTGAATAAACAAAGGGAGAGGAAACAAAAGGTTACAATGTATATCTTGTAACAGATATGGGAAAAGGAGAGAATAGACAAGTCCTATGGGCTGGCCAGGTGACACATTTGGCAATAGTAGAACGTTACCTTAAGAGTCAGGGAAAGCCAAGTTAAGAACATAACAAACTGAGCAACCTAGGGATGGACCCTAAAGTTACTGCTTGGGTTAGAAATTGGTTGAGTGGGAGGTGACAAAGGTGTAAAAAATGTAAGGTCATGCATTTGGGCTGCAGCAATCCAAGGGAGCAATATAGTATAAAGGGGGTGAAGTACTTTTGTTCACTAAAGGGAGGAGTGGCTCAGTGGTTGGGACAGGTTACCTCAGGCCGGAAGGCCGGGGGTTCAATTCCCGCATGGGGACAAGCAACCTCAGGTCGGAGGGACTGGGGTCTCTAGTCCCATGGCCACTCCTTGTGGCCTTGGGCAAGCCACTTAACCCTCCATTGCCTCAGGTACACTTAGATTGTGAGCCCTTCAGGGACAAGGGAATAAAAAGTGCTTGTTAGTATACATGTAAACCGCACTGATTCTAAAGATTGCGGTATAAAAAATAAATAAATAAATAAAATAAAAAGAAGAGCGGGACCTAGGCGTGGTTGTGGCAGATGATCTTAAAGAAGCTAAACAGGTAGAAAAGGCGACAGCATAGTAACATAGTAACATAGTAGTTGACGGCAGATAAAGACCAGCATGGTCCATCCAGTCTGCCCAGCAAGATGGCAAGAGTAGGTGCACCTGTCGCTCCGTGCAGGCCACCCCTCCCCATATCCTTGTTCAGGGGTAAACCCACCACTCCATGTAGGACACCCCTATTTGTTGAGACGTTATATGGTTCAGAAGTTAGATGGTACCGTTTATTTTGTTTTTATCCTATTTCTGTAAAGGGATCCTCTGTGTTTGTCCCATGCCTTTTTGAATTCCGTCACCGTGTTCGCCCCTACCACTTCCATCGGGAGGGCATTCCAAGCATCCACCACCCTTTCAGTGAAAAAATATTTCCTGACATTGCCTTTCAATTTACCCCCTTGCAGTTTCATGTTATGCCCTCTAGTTTTACAGGTTCCCCGTCTTTGGAAGAGGTTTGTTTGTTCATCATTTCTCTTTAAGTATTTAAAGGTCTGAATCATATCTCCCCTGTCCCTCCTTTCCTCCAAAGTGTACATATTTAGGTCTTCAAGTCTCTTCTCATAAGGCTTCTGACGCAGGCTCCAAATCATTTTGGTCGCCTTCCTCTGAACAGTCTCCAGACTTTTTACATCCTTTGCAAGATATGGTCTCCAAAACTGAACACAGTATTCCAAGTGAGGCCTCACCAGTGACCTATACAGTGGCATAAGTACCTCTTCTTTTCTGCTGGTAATCCCTCTTTGTATGCAACCCAACATCCTCCTGGCTTTTGCCACCGCCTTGTCGCAATGTTTTGCCACCTTGAGATCAGCAGAGATAATCACACCAAGGTCTTTTTCCTGAACTGTGCATACCAACCTTTCTCCCCCTATCGCGTACATTTCTCTTGGATTTCTGCTACCCAAGTGCATGACACTGCACTTTTTTGCATTAAATCGTAGTTGCCAAGCTTTAGACCAGTCTTCCAGCTTTTGTAGATCTTTCTTCATGTTAACCACTCCCTCGGGGGAGTCCACTCTGGTAGTCCAGATGTAAAAGCTAGAAGGATGCTTGGGTGCATAGGGAGAGGAATGGCTAGCAGAAAAAAGGAGGTGATAGTGCCTCTGTATAAGTCTATGGTGCAACCTCATTTGGAGTATAGTGTGCAATTCTGGAGACCGCACCTTCAAAAGGATATAAACAGGATAGAATCAGTACAGAGGGTGGCTACAAAAATGGTTAGTGGTCTTCATTATAAAGCATATGAGGACAGACTTAAGGATCTTTTTTATATAGCATGTCTTTATTCAGAAAAAGAAAACGTTTTAGAACAAAACATACATGAAATGTGAAATACATATTATATCTCTTCACAAGCATCTATACACATCCCATATTACAAGCATCTATACACATCCCATATTACAGGATGCGAATCATCAGGAGACTGAAACCACTCCTCGCTCCAGAACACTTCCGTACAGTCTGTCAAGCACTGATAACCCCAATACTGGACTTCTGCAATCCGATATACCTCGGACTACCAAAACAAGCTCTCAAACCACTACAGCTGGCACAAAACACTGCAGCTCGAATCATATCCGGAGCCGCAAGGCAGGAGCACATCACACCTACACTAAAGGACTTACACTGGCTCCCAATCATTGCTCGCATCAGATACAAGACTATCATAAACCTATTTAAGATAAAAGAACACACATCAGCCAACAGCCTCCACCTGCTCATACAACCGGAAACCAGCGCACGTCCCAGAAGAAGTCAAACACGCAACCGAGTCAGCACCCCAAATGAGTACAAGCACACACGCAAGGACACAACAGACAGAGCTCTCTCCATGGCTGCTCCAACAATATGGAACAATCTACCGGACGATCTAAGGGCAACTCCAGACCTCAAAGACTTCAGAAAACAACTGAAAACCATGCTGTTCATAGAGCACTATGGTCACATCACATAACCTAAGAGAATGGATAACAGCACTCCAATCCTCCCAAACAACTGAATATATATAAAATATGATTCTAGCACCACTGTAAATAGCCCACCCTGTATATAGCTCAAACAAATCAAGCACCCAACACATCCCTCACACAACTAAGTTTTATCCTCACTGCATGTACAACACACACACTTTACCTGATTGCTTGCTGTGATACCACCTTGATTATTAAGATAAGGCGGTTTAGAAATACTGTTAAATAAATAAATAAATAAATAAAAATTATATTGTAGAGAACCAATCAAAACCATCAATATAGAATAACATACAAACAAAAGAAACAAAAGAACAACACAAGCCATGACCAGTCCATAACCAGCATACAGCCCCGCCAGCAATATAAAAAGACCATAGTGACGCTCTAATGCCTTGACCCGACATAGCTATTCAATGTGTCCCATTTCCTACCCAATTTGCCTGCCCAGGGGCATTTAATTGTATAAATTTCTTCGTAACTCTGATGAAGGAACAATAGGTTCCACCATAGCTCAAAGTGCACCTTATCCAAGTTCTTCCAATGCATTAAGATGATTTTCAGAGCCAGGCTTATCATAAGATCCAGTAGCTGACTGTCAGGTTTAGACAGTTTGGGGCTAATCATCATGGATTTGAACACAATGATTTGATATGTGAGCGGAACCTGTACGCCTAGTATTCTTGACACGCGCTGCCAGACTCTCCTCCAGAACACTTGCAGCTGATCACAGTAGAAGAGCATGTGAGATAAAGTTCCAATAGCTGTATTACAGGACCAGCAGCGGTTCCCCTCTTGTTTCGCCCATTTCATCTTTCGTTGTGGCGTGAGGTAAGCACGGTGTGCCAAGAAGTACAGAGATTGTGTTAACGATGCAGCTCTAGTAATTCTTATTTGAGATTCCCAAAAGGAGCTCCACTGCTCCGTGCGAAAGCAATCCCCTGTATCATCCAGCCATTCCAATTGTACCTTCGAGCATTCTTTCTCCCCTCTCGAACGGAGCAGCACTAGACATTTTGATACGGCCCGCGTGCCCTCTTGGATCTCACGCATTTTTTGCAACAGAGGCCATCCCGAGATCATCAGAACTGGGGATACGCCCGCTTTGCTCAAACAATGCCGAAGCTGGCACCATTGGAATAGACAGGCAGGTGGCAGTCCAAATTCAGTGCGCAGTTCTCCGAATGTCTTGAATGCTTTCCCCAGCAGCAATTGCCCAAGCGTCACAATGCCTTGGTCTATCCACTTCTTCCATCTAATTGGCTTCCCATCTATGCAAAACCTAGGGTTCATCCATAGCGGCATTTCCGTTGAAAAGACATCACCATCTTCGATACATTTTTCTAAACTCCTACAGGCTTGCTGAGTTGCTCCCACAACCACATTCTGTAGCTTACCCGGTATCTGTGTCATCCCTATCATCATCCAGGTCCGCAGGGGGACATTCAGAGCTTGTTCAACTTTCAGCCATCTAGGCCCATTTTCTTCGTCTTCCACTGCGGCCCATTGTGAGCCCTGTCGTAAAAGAGAGGCTTGATGTATCCACTCAGCGTCTGGGAAATGTACCCCTCCCTTGGCCTTTGGCAACCTTAGCTTCCAGGCAGCAATACGAGGGACTCTGTTGCCCCATAGAAAGGATATCAGCATACCATTGATTTGTTTATAGAAACATGGTGGAAAAAACACAGGTATCATACTCAGGATGTAGCTGATCTTGGGGACCAGCACCATTTTTATGGTTTCTAGTCTCCCCCACCAGGTCAAGTGCAGTGGGGTCCATTTATTAATACAATCACGGACTACTGCTTTACAAGTGGATATGTTGTGGTGTAAAGTCGCTTGAATAGTAGAACCATATACCACTCCCAGGTACTTGAAGGACGATGGTGCCACTTGGAAAGGATACTCGTGCAGCATCTCTTCGGGTACATACGCGTTCAGCGGGATCAGAATTGTTTTTGAAAGATTTACTTTGTAACCCGATATGGCCGAATAACATTGTATAACTTGCAAGACCGTTGATAAGGTTTCTGGCCGGAGAAAGAGCAGAAGATCATCTGCGTATGCGGATAGCTTACATTGCCCATCGGCAAGTTCAACCCCAATGATATTCTCATGTTGTCGTATCGCAATCGCCAGCAATTCCAGAGCCAGATTGAAAAGAAGTGGAGACAAAGGGCATCCTTGTCTGGTTCCTCTTTGGAGTTCAAAGGGATCCGATATACCCGAATTGGCTGCAATGCGTGCCGTTGGTTTGGCGTACAGTAGCATTATTCTTTTAAGACATTTCTCTCTGATCCCAAACCAGCGCAAAGCTCGGAAGAGGAAGGACCACTCTAACCTGTCAAATGCCTTCTCGGCATCTAGGGACAGTCCTACAAGAGGATCCGACATCTTCTGCGCTGCAATTAAAACGTGGGCCAGCAGTCGTCCATTATCCGTGGTAGATCTGCCTTGCACGAAGCCACATTGATCTGCATGTATCAGGTCAGCAAGAAGCGGATTCAGTCGATTGGCGAGCACCTTAGCATAAATTTTGTAGTCAGCGTTTAGTAGAGATATGGGTCTATAATTTTCTATTTTCTGTGGGTCTCTTCCTGGTTTCGGATGAATCACTACAGTGGCTTCTGCCAGAGCACCAACCTCCGGTTCGGTCTCACAGAGCCCATTATAGTAAATCTGCAGCATCGGCGATAGCAAATGCTGATACTTGTGGTATAGTTCCAGTGGGAGACCATCAGGTCCCGATGCCTTGCCTCGAGCCATCTGCCCAATCGCTCTACGTATCTCTGCCGTTGATATGTCTCCTTCCAATTCCTGAGCCTGATTTGCCAGGAGCTTAGGTCCAGTTATTTTGGATACAAAATCAGCAAAGGCCTCCGCACTACAGTCGACTTCCGACTGGTATAGGGTCTCGTAAAAATCTCTACAGCGCCTTAGTATTTGCTCATCTCGTATAAGGATGTCCCCTCCTGCATCCTGTAGGGCTGCAATCCGTGTCATGTTTTTTCGTGCTTTGAGTAAGCTAGATAGTAAGGAACCTGCCCGATTGTTCTCGTGGTAGTAGGTACTTCGCTGAGTGTGTACCAAAGTGTGTGCTTCCTTATATAACATAGTATTATATCGGTATCTTAAACGTTGTAAATTGATCAAGATCATTGGATCAGCTTTCTTAGCCAAAAGTCTCTCCCCGGCTTTTATCTGCACCTCCAACTCTTCCCGTTCTATCCTCTTGTTCTTATTCCTTCGTATGGTATACGTTGTAATATGAGCTCGGAGTGTCGCTTTAAAGCCTTCCCACCACTCCCATATGGAAGTGTCTGAAGGGTCATTATGTTGGAGATAAGTCTCTATGACTGTATTTATGTAGACGCCAAAGGTCTCATCCTGTAACAATGATTTATCAAAGGTCCACCTATAGGGCACTTTCTGTGACTGTTCCGGTTGCAAGACCAGGGAAACTGCGGCATGATCTGACACTGTTCCCACATGGATGGTAGCTGCCACCACTTGCTGAAGCAGACCAGCCGAAATCAAAAAGTAATCAATTCGAGTTTGGGTGTTATGCGGCATAGAGTAAAATGTGTATTCCCGGTCTGTAGGGTGTAAAAGCCGCCACGGATCTACTAGGCGTAATTCATCTATAATTCCCTGTAATACTGTATGTGAATTAGGTTTTGCAATTGCCTTGTATGGGGTCCTATCTAACAAGGGATCTAATAACAAATTGAAATCTCCACCCAGGACTATACTTGTATTGGCCGCTTCAGTTAATTCCATAGCAACTCCTTTGAAGAAGCTGGGATCATCGATTGTTGGTGCATAGATATTCATGAACGTGATCAGAACCTGGCTTATTTGTAGTGTAGCTCTAGCCCATCTACCCATGGGGTCTGCTCTCACATCCTTCAAGGAGGAATGTAACTTTTTTCGTACCAGTATTAGCACCCCTCCTTTTCGTCCCACCGCTGAAGCTACCACTGCAACTTGATATGCAGGAGATGTTACTTTAAACGATTCTTTCTCTGACAGGTGAGTCTCTTGTAGATATACTATATCAGCTTTCTTCTGCTGGCAGTATGTTAATATTTTCTTTCGTTTTATGGGGTCAGTAATCCCCTTTACGTTTAACGTGAGCACAATCAAATCAGATGCCATCTCGGGTATAAGGCATGATAATATGTATAGAGGATCTATTGGTTTTCCCCCTGCCTATTATTCGTCGGAGCTTGAGCGTAACAGTGGATTGGACTGGCCATAGCAAACAATCAAACTTTATACATATACATTTCAAGGTGAAAACTACCTCCCGTGCCAGTACGTTGCTCCTGTGTCCCCCCCTCAGCTACCTTTCTTAACATCGTATGTACACTCCGTGCGAAACAGCTTACCAAATTTCCATAATTACCATAATTACCATAATTTGTCCCCCAACAATTCAATATAAATGATTATAAATCTTTTACATTCCCATTAGGCTAATCAATAGCAAGTAAAGCAGAGTGGATTACCAGAGTCGGCCACGTAACAGGAGCAGTGGAAAGAGTAAGCAAAAGATTGAGTGTGTCCATAGAGTCCCGATCCATCACCCCCACATCATGCTTCCACTGCTATAAAAAAAAAAAAAAAAGAAAAATGACCAACACCCCAAAGGTGCGAGTTCTTAGGATTCCATACCACTGTGCTCTTGCAAGAAGGATCGTAATTTGTCGGCATCCACGAAATTTCTCGTCGTGTTGTGCAACGTCACCCTCATGGTGCCGGGATAGTACAGGCCGTACCTTGCCTGCAGACTCTGCAGCATGGGCCTACACGCCAACAACTCTCTTCTGCGGTCCATAGTTTGTTTACTTAAGTCGGGATAGAATGAGACTTTTTGTCCTTGGATCAGCAGAGATGGGTTCTTTCTGGCTGCTTGTAAGATCTGCATGGCCTGCGCATGACGTAGCACTTTCAGCACTATAGGTCTGGGGTACCTGACGTTCTCGGCCTTGTGTGTGGGGATGCGGTGTGTTCGCTCCAATTCAAATGGTCTAACAAAGGAAAGCTGTAGCACCTCTGGTATGACTTTCTCTAAATAGGCAATCGGGTCGGAGCCTTCAGCCCCCTCAGGAACGCCCACTATTCGGATGTTATTGTGACGTGCCCGGTTGTTCTGATCCTCCATTGAGTCCTCCATGTGTTTGATACGTTTAATCAGAGGGCCAACTTGATTGAGCATTTTTTCATGTTTTTGCACTTGCCCCTCCACCACATTTATGCGCGAGCTCATTTCCACCATTTTCTCTTTCACTTCGCTCATATCTTCTTGGATCGCCGACAGCGAAGCCCAGGGCTGGATTTACCTTGAGTGAGGCCCTACGCCAACAAAAATTGTGGGCCCCCAGCAGGGGCGGCCCAAGGGGGGTGCGGACCGCATTTGCATAAGGGGCCTCATTTGCATAAATATTTGCATAATGTTACCATATACTAACTTTTAGTAAACGTGCCTCTTAATGAGTGTATGGATAAAGAAAGACTAAAAGATTTCTACATTACTATAATCCAGTGCCAACTGCCAGACACATTAGGAACTACTACAAACACTGCCCATAGTAAACCCGCCGTATCCTAACAGCACTACCAGGACTCACAAAGCACCATACTCTACCAATCAAAAGGCAACACTGCAAATATTAAACCAATACATTTCAGAGAACAACAATACATGACCTACTGGGGAAAGAGAACAAGTGGCAATGTCAAATAGGAATTATATAAACAGAACACCTCAGCTCAGTTACACATGCAGAACATAGACCATCACCAAACAAGTAATCACAATTTAGAAATAGGAAGACAATAATTAAACTGGGAATCCCAAAAGCCAAACTTGGAATGTACAACACTGTAGAAATAAAACTATACATTAATTTGCTCTTGTACTAAACAAAGCGCAGATGTTAATGATGCACATTTACCAGAGCTGACATATTCCAATTAATAAATTCAAAATAAAGATATTTTTCTACCTTTTGTGCATTTTTTTCAGCTGCAATTGCTCCAGCCACTTTCTTCTGGTTTCTTCGTGTCTTCTGCTAACTCTCCATCGTCTGCTGTCCATTTGTCCTTTCTTCTCTCTTCTAGATTTTTTTCCATTCTCTCTCTACATCTGCTTTAACATACTAATCTTTCTCCTTTTGCTCTTTCCTCATTCCTATTTCATCCACTCAAAAGTTTACCCCTCCATCCTCAATCCCCACTTACTCTCCCAATACCGGCCAATTGTAGATTTTTTATCCCTCCCACACAAAATGTTTTTCCCTTCTCCATTTTACTCTTCCAGCCCCATCCATTCTAATCCTCCCCAACATCAGCTCCCTTCTAGTTCCAGCCTCACCCAGCATCCATTCCCTTCTAGTCCCTGCATCAGCCCATTTCCAGTCCTAGCCATCCATCAGCCCATTTCCAGTCCTAGCAACCCCCCAACCCAATACCAGTCCTAGCCCCCCCATCACCCCACTTACAGTCCTTAACCCCCCATCACCCCATTTTCAGTCCTTAACCCCCCATCACCCCATTTTCAGTTTAAGCCCCCCCTATAACCCATTACCAGTCCTAACCCCCCATCAGCCCACTTCCAGTCCTAACCCCATCAACCCATTTCCAGTCAGCCCCCCATAGCCCATTGCCAGTCCTACCCCCCCCCCATCAGCCCATTACCAGTCCTAATCCCATCATCCCACCTCCAGTTTTAACCCCCCAGCCCATTTCCAGTCCTAGCCCCCATAGCCCATTACCAGACAACCCCCATCAGCCCACAGCCCATTACCAGTCTTAACCCCCCCAAAGCCCATTACCAGTTCTAACCCCCCCCAACAGCCCATTACCAGTCCTAACCCCATCAGCCCACCTCCAGTCTTAATCCCCAGCCCATTTCCAGTCCTAGCCCCCCCCATAGCCCATTACCAGACAGCCCCATCAGCCCACAGCCCATTACCAGTCTTAACCCCCCCCCCCTAAAGCCCATTGCCAGTTCTAAGCCCCCCCCAACAGCCCACAGTCCATTACCAGTCCTAACCCCATCAGCCCACGTCTAGTCTTAACCCCCCCCAGCCCAGCCCAGCCCAGCCCAGCCCAGCCCCGCCCATTTCCAGCCCCAGCCCCCCAATATCCCATTACCAGCCCTACCCCCCCCAGTCCATTTCCAGCCCCAGCCCCCCCACTAGCCCATTACCAGTCCTACCCCCCCCCATAGCCCATACCAGTCCTACCCCCCCCCCCCCGGCCTAAAGAAAAATGTAATTTAAAAAAACCTGGTGGCTGCCGCCGCGGGGCCCCTCTGCTGCCGCGGGGGCCCCGTCTACCAGGTGAAGCGGTGCGGTGCGGTGCGGTGCGGTCGGGTCGGGTCGGGTCCGGTCGGGTCTCTCCCTCCCTCCTTCCCTCCCTGCAGGCTGCGAGAGACGCGAAGATAGAGCGTCTCCTCGCGTCTGTGTTAAGCCGGCAGGGGCTGATGGGAAATCCCATCAGCCCCTGCGGGCTTAACACAGACGCGAGGAGACGCTCTATCTTCGCGTCTCTCGCAGCCTGCAGGGAGGGAAGGAGGGAGGGAGAGACCCGACCCGACCCGACCCGACCGCACCGCACCGCACCGCTTCACCGTGTAGACGGGGCCCCCGCGGCAGCAGACGGGCCCCGCGGCGGCAGCCACAGGTTTTTTTTTTAAATTGAGTTAAAAAAAAATTACCTGGTTCTTTTTTTGTGGGCCCCTGCCGGCTGTGGGCCCTACGCCATGGCGTACATGGCGTATAGGTAAATCCGGCCCTGGCGAAGCCGCATTATTGACAATCATTTCCTTAACACTCTTTAATTCAATTAATATCTCTCGTAGGCCCTCCGCGGCACTCTCTTTCTCCGTCGCGGCCATTTTGTGAGGGGACCCAGTTTCAGATTTAGAGCGCTTTGCCGAGGACCCAGTTCCCTGCTGAAATTCCAGCCGCGCTGGTTTCAAAGTTGTCATCCTCAATAGTTTACCTGCGTGGATATCACCAAGGGGAACGTAAAAACTTCCAATTTCGCTACGGATTAGCTCAGGATTATTCAGTAGCCTCGGGAGCACTAAATCACACGTCCATTCGGCACCGTGGCTAGCTCCGCCCCGCCCCAGACTTAAGGATCTTAATATGTACACCTTAGAGGAAAGGCAGGATAGAGGTGATATGATTGAGATGTTTAAATACCTCCATGGCATAAATGCACAGGAGGAGAGCCTCTTTTGATTGAAAGCAAGCTCTGCTATGAGGGGACATGGGATGAGGGTAAAAAGGGATATAGATTCAGGAGTGATATGAGGAAATATTTCTTTACGGAAAGAGTGTTGGATCCATGGAGTAGTCTCCCAGTGGAGGTGGTAGAGATCAGGACAGTATGTGAAATCAAAAAAGCATGGGACAAACACAGAGGATCTCTAAAGGAAAAAAGGGGACTGTTGTAGTTGTTGATATGGAAGGACAGACTAGATAGGCTATGTGGTCTTTTTCTGTCGTCATTTTTCTACGTTTCTATGCCATATTGTGTCAGACACAGGTCCATCAAGCCAAGTATCCTATTTCCAACAGTGGCCAGTCCAGGTCACAAGTACCTAGCAGGTCCCAAAAAGACACACAGGTTCCATAATGCTTGTACTGGTGAAAGCAGTGGATATTTTGGGTCCCCTTTAATAATGGTTTACAAACTTTTTCTCTAGGCACTTGTCCAAACTTTTTTTAAATCCAGCTACACTAACAGCTTTTACTACATCCTCCGGTAACAAATTCCAGAGTTTGATTACGCGTTGAGTGAAAAAATATTTTCTCTTATTAATCTTAAACGGGTTACACTGTAGCTTCATTGTATAACCCGAGTCTTTCTACTTTTTGATGGCGTAAAGAATCGATCTACGTTTACCCGTTCCACTCCATTCATTAATGTATAGACTTCTATCATATCTCCCCTCAGCCGTCTCTTTTCCAGGTTAAAGAGCCCTAACCTTTTTAGCCTTTCTTCATAGGAGTATCCTTCCATCCCCTTTACCATTTTGGTGGCTCTTTTCTGAACCTTTTCTAATAACGCTATATCCTTTTTAAGATATGGTAACCAGAATTGCACACGATATTCAAGGTGTGGTTGCACCATGGAACGATGCAGAGGCATTATAATATCCTTTGTTTTATTTTCCATTCCTTTCCTTAAGATACCTAGCATTCTATTTGCTTTCTTGGCCATCGCTGTACACTGAGTGGAGGGCTTCAACGTATTATCCACAATGATACCTAAAGCTTTTTCCTGGGTGGTGGTTCCTAATGTGGAACTTTGCATCATGTAATCATAGTTTGGGTTGTTCTTTCCTAAGTGCATAACTTTGCACTTGTCCACATTAAATTTCATCTGCCATTTGAACATCCAGTCTTCCAGTTTATCAAGATCCTCTTGCAATTAGTATGGGCCCGATATTCAGCACCGGTGGCTAGCACTGCTAAAGTGGCTAGCTGCTGGTGCTGAACTTAAAACCTGGGTATTAAATGTTGAAGCTTTATCCAGGCTCCAGTATTGAATATCCAGTTGGCCTGGATTGCTGCAAAAGTAACCGGGCAACGGTGAATATCGCCACTGTCCAGTTAGCGATGGCTGCTGCTCCGCATCACCCCATTGTTAAGCAGTTAGCATCAGAACATGTAGCAATGGCACTGATATCTGCTGTGACTATGCTTATACTTGGTTTCATATATAGTCTTTGTGGGGTCCCCAGGATGGGTTTGGTAAGCTTGGATCCTGCCAGTTGCCATAGCAAGGCAAAGAGGGCTGTTTTTTTAAGTGCTATCAAGTCAGTGCTGACTCCCGGCAACTCAGCAGTCCCTGGGGGCCTTTTCTTCGGATGCAATGGAGGGCAAATTGCCTTGCCCGAGGCCACAAGGAGTACCAGAGGGAATCAAACAGTGTGTTTGGATACTGGGGTGTTGCACTAACCCCTAAGCTATTCCTCCACTCTATGGTTTTCAAACTGTTCTGACATATTTTGATTTTCTTTTAAATTGCCACATTTGGTGACTTTCTGCTTGGTCTTTGGAGAGTTATTTTGACCCAGACAGGTAGATAGATAGATGGATATGGAGCCCTTTTAAATAATTCTTTGCAACATTGCAAATGTTGGAAACTCTACTCTCCCCCTAATCCAGAAATTCTCAGGTGCTTTTGTTTCTGAATACATTTGCATTGGGTTATTTTGTATTTATAGAAACATAGAATGTGACTGCAGATAAGGGCCAAAAAGTCTATCTGATCTCCGCCATTTAAGTCCCAGTTCATTGCTTGTTTTCCCCTCCCTTTTTCATACTAAGGATCCTATCCCTGACTTTCTTGAATTTCATTACCTCATCTGGGTGTAGGGAGAGAGGAGAGAGGAAAGGTAGTGAGGGGCGGTAGAGTGAATGCATTTATAGGTCAGAAGGAAAAGTTTGATATGGAAATGGAAGGGGAACCAATGAAGTGATTTGAAAAAAGGGGTTATATGAGTGTATTGGGGCTGGCAGAAGATTAGCCGAGCAGCAAACTTCTGAACAGATTGAAGAGCAGAGAGATGATTCAGAGGGAGACCAGCAAGGAGGTGGTTGCAATAGTTGAGATGGGAGATCACTAAAGAGTGGATAAGTTTTAGTTGTGTGTTCAGAGAGGAAAGGGCAAATTTTGTGAATGTTATAGAGCAAGAATATGTGTGGAGAAGGAGAGGAAGGAGTCAAAGATGGCTCCAAGGTTGCGGGCTGAGGAAACAGGAAGTAGAAGAGTGTTAACAGAGATAGAGAGAACAAAAGAGTGTTAACATGTAACAGAGAGAACAAAAGAGGTGGTGGAGTATTCATCCTCGCTAAATCCTCCTTACAATACCGAGTAAGTCTTGCTAGGAGCACTCAGTGTCTCGACACATTAACCATATCCAATAAGAATAACTCAATTAATCTTATCTACGTTTCTCCAAATGCACGCCATGAGGACATCTCAGATGTAATTAGCCTTGCATGTAACCCGGATAACCCCAACAAGCCAAACTGGCTGTTAGGCGATTTTAATCTCGCCTCTTTGCCACCTGCCTCTGCCAACGCCCTACTTGATGCCATGGAAAATCTCGACTACAAGCAAATTGTTGACTTCCAGACCCACCAACGTGGCAACATCCTCGACCTCATCTTTGTTCCTTCTGCAGTAACAGGCCATAATAATCAGCTTGACCTCACCATCACCCCGGTCCCTTGGTCAGATCATAGTCTGATAACCTTCCAGATACTTTCAAATTCGAATCAGCCAAATCTACCAAAAAATGTGCCTCCATCGCATCATAGATGCTTTAAATCACTGGATATCGAAGTGTTCAACGCCCAAGCACTACCTAAATTGTCAATTTCAACGACCGACATCAATAAAATGGTCGATAACTGGAACAATACACTCCAACAATATGCACAACTACCTACAATGCACAATGCGATTGCTCCTAACAAGGATCCTAGCATAAGGCATAACGCCCCCTGGTTCTCTCCAGATATTCGAACATCGCTGCTCCAACTGAGAAGACTAGAAAGAAAGTGGAGACGCTCTCATGAAATCATCATCCATGATGAATACATGGCACACCTCAAAAGTCACCGTGAACTAATGTGGTCCAAAAGGAAGGAACATCATGCAAAATTACTTAGTCGCTCATTAAACAAACCTCGCAAGCTATTCAGTTTAGTTAAATCACTATCCAAGGAGCCTTCACCGCAACAGCAAGAATATATCCATCCCCAACAGTATGCGAATTACATCCAATCCAAATTAACAAGAACAATTTCGGATTCATCACAAGCATCCCCGCAATCCACGCAGTCTCAAGCACCACTCCTCAGTATCTCACCTCCATCATGTAAAACCATCAAAGAACTAATTGCTACCTTGAATACCACTACTGCAGCCAACGATCCATGCCCAGCACACTGGATCAAATCAATGCGCTCAGAGCTCAGTCCATACATAACCAAAATTGCAAACCTCTCCTACTCCTCTGGTACTTTCCCAGCTGCACTCAAGCAGACTTCAATACGTCCCCTATTAAAGAACAATCAGATCGACCCGAAGAAGGAAGAATCATACCGTCCAATCTCCAGCATTCCGCTTCTTGCCAAAATACTGGAGAAAGAGACAACGCCAAATTCAGCAATATATTGACACATCCTCCCCTCTTGATCCGTGCCAAAATGGATTTAGGGAAATGCATGGAGTCGAGACTCTCATGACCTCCTTAATCAATACGCTCATCTGTGGGATCAACAACATAAGGTCTGGCGTTGCCATGATCTTCCTCGATATATCCGCGGCGTTTGATTCAGTAGACCATAAGATACTACTATCGCGACTCTACGAAAAGGGTATACAAGGCCTAGCATGGAACTGGTGTAAATCATACCTCGAAGATCGTTGGCAACATGTCCGCATCGACTCCAAAACATCAGAACCATTCCTACAAACGCAAGGGGTCCCACAAGGCTCCTCCCTATCGGCGCTCCTCTTCAATATATATATGCAGCCAATTTGCCAAATCACCAAATCCTTTAATGTTTCCTGCCTCATTTACACTGACGATGTGCTTATCTTCACCCAGATTGATATAACGAGTCCAAATTACACTAACTTAACCAACTGTTTCAATGCAATAGCTGATTGGCTGCTAGATCAAAACATGCGAATCAACTTCAAAAAGACTGAAGTTTTATTGGTCACAAGAAACAAGCTCTTCTCCCCCCCTGCATATCTCAAGGTACAGGACGCTGAGCTCCCAATCAAGAATACAATTCGTTACTTAGGTGTGATCCTTGATCAACGACTGGATTTTACCTCCCACATAAAAAGTACGGTAAAAACGATTTACTTCAAGATAAATCATTACGCCACCTAAGACCCATGCTAGAATACAACGACTTCCGTTCAATATTCCAAGCAATAGTCACTCCACACTTTGACTATGCGAATATTGTATTACATGGTCTTCCAAAGAACACCATTAACCCTCTGCAACTAGCAATGAATGCTGTGGCCCGCATCCTAGTTGGAGCATCAAAGAGAGACCATATCACGCCAATCCTTAGGGACCTTCACTGGCTCCCTATAGAATGTAGAATTAGCTATAAAGCTCTCCTCATCACATTCAAAGCCTTAAATAAAATATCGCCAGCAACGACTTCAGACCTCATCAGTCTAACTCCCAAGACAAGATCCAGGAGACCACTCGCTGAAAACACCCTAGTCATTCCGAGTGAATCCACAAATTGGTCCCAATCAACGATTAACAGAGCATTTAAATCTTATGCGCCTAGATGTTGGAATAAACTTCATCCAGATATTAGAGCAATACGAGACATGAAGCAGTTCAGAAAGGCTATCAAGCACTACCTATTCACTGAGTACTTCCAGCCACCGTAATGCTATCTAATATATCATAAGACAGACTCATAGCCATAAGCATAAGCACTCCACAAGACATACCCCCTAGAGCTAAGAAATTTTGATGTAATTACATCTGTTCACGCTATTCTTGCTGTTAGTTGATTTTATGTAAATAGTCAATCGTTATGTTATTGTAGATAGTTACCCTTGTTACCCAAGTTTTTTGCCCTGTTATATGTAACTCATACGTGTTCAAATGTACTGCGATTGTTTTGTTCTATGTAAACCGCGCTGATGATGAATAGCGCGGTATATAAGAAACTTTAAATAAATAAATAAAGAGGGGAGGAGGGTTTAGGGAGGAAAATAAGAAGTTCAGTTTTGGCCATGTTCAATTTCAGATGGTGGTGAGACATCCAGGCAGCGATGTCACATAAGCAGATAGAGATACGGGCTTAGAGTGTAAGAGAAATGTCAGATATAGATAGTTGCCTGCATTGAACTTGCTACCCATTGCTTACATTGATCCTTACTACCCATTGCTTGCACTAACCTTGTGGTCCAGGCTATAGTCCCCCAACTACCCATTGCTTCTATTTCAACCTATATTACACAGCGTGTAGTCCCCACTGTAACCCAACATATACTGCATAGTGTTTAGAATCCTTAGCCACCTCTTTGCTTGCAAGTTATCTTACACTGCAAAGCCCCCACTACTCCTCTTCCATGGCCCCACATTACATCGCCCTTCTCTTCCTCATACTTTCCAACTGCCTCCCTTCCGACCAGCACCCCCACTTCTCTCCCCTACCCTCCTTCTACCTTCCTCACTTCTCCCTCCATTCTATCTTCTAACTTAGCATCTGCTCATGAGCTTCATCACACCCTCCCCCTCATTCAACCAGCCCCTCTCTCCTTAAGGCAACTCCACCCTCATTTCCGCCATACTGCCTCCGCTTTACCCCACTCTCTACTACTCCTTCTCCTTCTCTCATCAAGTAACATCAACCCCAAACCTGCCCCCCCCTCAATTTCTTTCCCACTCTAAGAAGAGCTCCTCACGTACCTTATCTAATCTCATCCACATCCCCCTCCTCCCACCTTCCGCTCTTCCCACTCATCCCCCAATCACTCATCCAGAGATATCAACCCCAACTTATCCAGAGACACCCACCCATACCCTAGCACCTCTAGATCTCTGTATTACTCTAGAAATAGATCCTCTAGATCTCTGTATCACTCTGGAAATAGATCCTCACGTAACGACCCCCCCCCCTAGACCGCTGTCTTACTCTGGAAAGAAATCCTTACATAACTTATCCAACCTTATCCATATCCCTCTCCTTTCCCCCTCTGCTCTCCCATTCTTTTGTGTGCAATGGAACACATCCTTGATATCTAAAAAGCTTGTTTTTATTCATGATCTCTTTATCTCTAATGTGCTTCACCTTCTTGCCCTAACTGAGACCTGGCTCCTCCCAGATGATACCGCATCTGCTGCTGCTCTCTGCCACGGGGGCTACCAGTTCTCCCATACACCTCATTCCACTGGCCGGGTGGTGGTGTTGGGCTTCTACTCTCTCCCTCGTGCCAATTCCAACCCCTCCCGCAGCCTCAATCACACTCCTCCCTCTCCTTTGAAATCCACTCCATTCACCTCTTCACACCACTTCCCCTTCGAGTAGCTGTTATCTATCGCCCACCTGACAAATCCAAATAGACCTTCCTCACCGACTTCGACTCCTGGCTTTCCATCTTTCTGGATCCCTCTTCCCCCACTCTTATTCTTGGCAATTTTAACATTCATGTTGATAACCCCTCTGACCCCAATGCTTTAAAGTTCCTAGCCCTCACCTCCTCATACGACCTCCAACTTTGCTCCACTGCCCCTACCCACCTGTACAGCCACTGCCTTGACCTGATACTCTTCTCTAATTCTTCCCCCTCTAACTTCCGCAACTCAATCCTTCCCTCATCTGACCATCACCTTCTAACCTTTAATCTTCAGCTCCTGTTGTCTCAACCTCCCCCTGTCTCCTCCAACCTATTTAGAAACCTCCATGATATCGACCCCTTGACTCTCTCCTCCATCATTTTATTTTATTTTGTTTATTTTATTTACATTCTCTTATATACTGTGCTATTCTGCATCAGTGCAGTTTACATTGAACAAACTGAAATTACATTGAACAGGGTATTATAACTTGGAGATAACTATTTTACAGGGAACATGGGCTATGGAGGATTAAGTGGCTTGCCCAAGACCACAAGGAGCACCTGTGGAACTAGAAACCCCAGTCCTTCTGGCCCAAGGTTGCTGTCCTCTAGTGGGATTTGAACCCCCGACCTTAAGTACCTTGCCCCAACATCTAGGCCACTCCTCCACTCCATCTCCATCTCTTTCCTCCATTTTGTCCTCCAAGTCAGTCGACGAGGCAGTATCCACTTACAATGTTGCTCTATCCTCGGCTCTTGACACTCTTGCCCCACCCACCCCACATCCTGTCAGACGTTCTGTTCCCCAGCCCTGGCTTTCATCCACAACCCGCTATTTACGCACCTGTACCCATTTGGCTGAACATGCTTGAACCATATCCCGCTCCCCGGAAGACCTTCTACACTTCAAATTCATGCTTGGCTCCTTCCAGTCAGCCTTAGCACTTGCCAAACAAGATTACTACATCCATCTGACTAATTCCCTTGCCTCTGATCCTCACCGCCTCTTTAATACACTCAACTCTCTCCTCAAGGTGCCCCCGCCCCCAGTTCCGCCCTCTCTTTCTGCCCAAACCCTAGCAGACTACTTCCTTGACAAAATCTACAAGATTACCCTCCAATTCCCCACTCCCTCATCTACCTCCCCCTCCCCACTTCTTCCCCCCATCCATACTCCCTCTGCCACCCTCTCCTCCTTCCCTATGATCTCCAAAGAGGAAACTTCACTCCTTCTTTTCTCCTCCAAACCCACCACCTGTTCCTCTGACCCTATCCCCACCCATCTCCTAGAACCTATCTCCCCTACCGTTGTCCCCTCCATCTCTCATATTCTCAACCTCTCACTCTCCACTGCAACTGCCCCCATAGACTTCAAACATGCCGTTGTCACACCTCTCCTCAAGAAACCCTCACTCGATCCCACCTGTCCTTCTAACTGTCAGCCCATCTCCCTCCTACCCGTCATATCTAAACTACTAGAATGAGCAGTTCACCGCCGCTGCCTCGACTTCTTCACCTCCCAGGCCCTCCTGGACCCACTACAATCTGGCTTCCATCCCCTACACTCCACTGAAATGGCTCTTACAAACGTCTCCAATGACTTGTTCCTGGCTAAATCTAAGGGCCTCTATTCTGTCCTCATCCTTCTTGACCTCTCTGCTGCCTTTGACACTGTTGACCACAATCTACTCCTTACCACCCTCTCCTCGCTTGGTTTCAAGGGCTCCGTACCGTCCTGGTTCTCCTCCTACCTCTTCCATCACTCCTTTAGCGTATGCTCTGGTGGCTCCTCCTCCTCTCCCACCCCGCTCCATGTTGGTGTACCCCAGGGATCCGTCTTGGGCCCTCTCCTTTTTTCTTTCTATACCCAATCCCTTGGCATGCTTATCTCCTCCCATGGTTTTCAGTACCATCTCTATGCCGATGACCCCCATATCTATCTCTCCACACCTAATATCTCTCCAGCAATCCAAACCAAGATTTCTGCCTGCCTCTCTGACATTGCTGCCTGGATGTCTCATCGCCGCCTGAAATTGAACATGGCCAAGACTGAACTCCTGGTCTTTCCCCCCCCAACTCCTCCCCTCCTCTTCCCCCCTTCTCAATCTACGTGGATGGATCTACAATCCTTCCTGTTCCCTCGGCTTGCAATCTGGGGGTTATCTTTGACACCTCTCTCTCCTTCTCCACACATATCCAGCTCGTAGCTAAGACCTGCCGCTTCTTTCTCTACAACATTAACAAAATCCGCCCCTTCCTTTCCGAACACACTACCAAAATGCTTATCCACTCCTTAATCTCCTCTTGCCTCAACTACAGCAAATTACTTCTTGTTGGTCTCCCTGCGAGCCATCTCTTCCCCCTTCAATCTATACAAAATTATGCTGCTCGACTAATCTAAAATAAATAAATAAATAAATAAATAATCTACAACCAGCCTCGCCATGCCCACATTACTCCTCTTCTCAAGTCGCTTCACTGGCTCCGCATCCAATTCAAACTTCTCCTACTGACCTATAAATGCATTCACTCTACGGCCCCTCAATACCTCTCATCTCTCATCTCTCCCTACATTCCCTCTCGGGAACTTTGCTCCGCTAACAAATTACTTCTATATAGGCCTTTCACTCGCACTGCTAACTCCTGACTTCGCTCCTTTCACCTTGCTGCACCCTACGCTTGGAACAGTTTACCTGTGTCTATACACCAAGCACCCTCCCTGGCCCTCTTCAAATCCAGGTTGAAGACTCACCTCTTCACTGTCGCTTTCAGATCATGACCTCTAATCTTTATCTTAACCTAACCCTTTCAACTTTTATGACTGAATTGTAAAGACCTTATTGTACTTGTCGCGACTAGATTGTAAGCTCGGATGAGCTGGGCTCTGACGAGCAGGGACTGTCTCTTGTATGCATGTCTGTACAGTGCTGCGTGCGTGGCACTATATAAGTGCTAAGTAGTAGTAGTAGTAGTAGTAGTAGAAAGATTTGAAAGTCATCAGCATAAAAATGATACTGAAAGCCATGGGAAGAGATGATGGCACCAAGAGGCTGGTATAGAGAGCGAAAAGGAGGGCCTAGAACAGACCCTTGGGGTACAACAACTGAGAGAGGGATGGCAGTAAAGGAGGAACCACCAGAACAAACACTGAAAGAATGGTTGGAGAGATAAGAAGAGAACCAGAACAACATAGAGCCCCTAAACCCAAGAGAGGATAATGTGTCGAGGAGGAGATAATCAACAGTATCAAAAGCAGCAAAAAGATTGAAAAGAATGAGAATTGAGTAAAGGTCCTTCGACTTAGCCAGGAAGAAGTCACTGGAGACTTTGGCAAGAGCCATTTCAGTAGAATGAAAGAGGCAAAAACCAGACTGAAGTGGATCAAGGAGGGCTAGAGATGAGAGAAATTTGAGGCAGCGGCAGAGAACTGCATGTTCAAGAAGTTTGGAAATGAATGGAAGAAGGGAGATGGGTTGATAATTAGAAGGACAAGTAGGGTCTAGTGAAGGTATCTTGAGGAGAGGTGTGACCATAGCATGCTTGAAGGCCACAGGGAAAGTTGCAGTGGAAAGCGAAAGGTTGAGAATATGTGAGATGGAAAGGATGATGGAGGAGGAGATGGAGTTGAGAAGATGGGTGGGGATAGGCTCAGAGGAACAGGTAGTGTGTTTAGAGGAGGAAAGAAGAAGAGAGGTTTCCTCTTCAGAGATCTTGGAAAAAGATGAAAAGGTTGTGGAGGTTGAGGAGAAAAGTTGGTATTGAAGAGGGGGTAAAGATTTAGTGGGGAATTGAAGTGTATTGTATGGACTTTGTCTTGGAAATAGTCAGCTAGGGTTTGGGCAAAGACAGAAGGAGAAATTAGAGGTGGAGGCGCCTTGAGAAGAGAATTGAGAGTAGAGAAGAGACAGTGGGGGTCAGAGGCAAGAGAGTTGGTCAGATGGATAAAATAGTTTTGCTTGGCAAGTGCAATGGCAGACTGGAAGGAATTCCTTGCAGTGTTCTTCCTTGTAAGGCTTGGGGGTCAGTGGCAGCTCCCATTGACTCTAAGAAGCATGAATTTGAAGTGAAGAAAGTCAGAAAAGGAACAGGATTTGAGCCAAGTGCACTTGGTTGAGCAGGCACAGGAGCATAGGTAGCAGGTAGTTGAAGACAGCCAGAGCTAAGGTGAAGTGCGCCTCACAGGATGTGCTATGGACAGAGCAAGAGTATCCAGAACAGAGGAGAGAGCAGTATTATAGGAAATTATAGCCTCATCAACAGACTGAGATAGAGGAAGAAAGAGGAGATGAGACAGGAGCGGAGAGAGTCAGTGGATCAATAGCATAAAGATTCCTAAACAGGTAGGACGAGATTGGGCGAGACTGAGGCGGGGAGTGAAGAAGAATCAAACTTAACAGGTGGTGATCAGATAAGGGAAGAACTGAGGTACAGAAATTAGAAGGTAAACATAAACAATTAGAATAAAAAACAAGGTCAAGGCAGTGACCAAGCTGAGCTGATGAGTGGGGCAGAAGAGCAAGGCTGGAGGTTGAAAGAGGAAGTAAGAGAAAGGATTTAGATGCATAGGGATCAGAGGGGTTATCAATATGAAAATTAAAGCCACAAAGAATAAGGAAGGGGGAAGAATCCAGGAATAAGGAAATCCAAGAGTCAAAATCAGTGAGAAAGGTAGAAGTGGATTTGTCAGAGGGTCTATAGATAACAGTGATCCAGAGAGGTAGGGGATTAAAAAGATGGATGGACTGGACTTCAAAGGAGGGAAAGGAATGAAACTGAGGTAGAAGGAGGGGTTGCAATTGTCAAGAAGGAGAAAGCAGAATCCCAACACCACCACCACGGCCAGTGGCACGAGGAGTGTGGGAGGATTGATAGCTGCCATGACAGAGGGCAGCAACCAAAGAAGTGTCATCATGGAGGAGCCGGGTCTCAGTATGAGCTAGAAGATGGAAAGTGTGAGAGATAAAGAGATCATGGGTAAAGAGACGTTTATTAGAAATAGAACGAGCATTCCATAAGCACATGAGAAGGGGAGAGAGGAAGAGGGAAAGGAGAGGGATGTGAATGAGATTGGGGTGGTAGAAAGAGGAACTAATATGGGAGTGAGGGAAAGTGAAGGGGGGGGGGCTGGGGTTGGGATTAATATCACCAGAAGACAGAAGGAGAAGAAGAGTGCGAGGGAGAGAGGAGATGGCACAGTGGAAATGGGGATGAGGTTGTTTTAGAGAGGAAGGAAAAGGCGAAGCTCAAGAGCTGAGGAAAGAGTGGAGGATAAGATGGGGAAGGAAATGGGGAAGGTGGAGAAAGGATGAAAGGAGGAGGGGTTTTAGGTTGGTGGAGTGAGGGAAGAAGGTTAGGGAGAATCAGAAAAAGGAACAAAAAGTGATGTGGAGCCACAAGAAGAGAGGTGCAAATCAACTAAAGAAATGGCAGTGAGAGCAAAGTACAATTAGGAGAAAGGAGAGGTACGAGGTGCAATGAAAAAGTATCGAGACTTGTACAATAACACAAGAAGTATAGCACTGACAGTTATTGCACTCAGTCTCTTTCAAAGCAGTCCCCTGGATTTTGCCAGGAACAAGTCACTGGAGACTTTGGCAAGAGCCATTTCAGTAGAGTGTAAAGGACGAAAGCCAGATTGTAAAGGATCCAGGAGGGCATGAGAGGAGAGGAAGTCAAAGCAGCAGCGGTGAACTGCACATTCAAGTAGTTTAGCAATAAAGGGGAGGAAGGAGATGGGTTGAAAGTTAGAAGGACAGGTAGGATCAAGTGAGGGTTTCTTGAGGAGAGGTGTAACTACAGCATGCTTGAAGGCTGCAGGGACAGTTGGAGCGGAGAGCCATAGGTTGAGAATATGAGAGATGGAAGGGACAATAGTGGAGGAGATGGGGCTTAGGAGACGGGTTGGGATAGGATCAGAGGAGCAGGTAGCAAGTTTGGAGGAAGAAAGAAGGTGTGCAGTTTCCTCTTCAGAGATCACAGGAAAGGAAGAGAGGGTAGCAGAGGTAGAGGGGGAACGCTGGGAGTAAAGAGGGGGAGGAGGGGAAGTAGCTGACTTTGTGGGGAATTGGAGGGTGATCTTGTGGATTTTGTCATGGAAATAATCAGTTAGGGTTTGGGCAGTAAGGGAGGAAGGGGTCAGAGGCGGAGGCACCTTGAGGAGCGAGCTGAGAGTAGTAAAGAGATGGCGAGGGTCAGAGGCAAGAGAGTTAGTCAGATGGACATAATAGTTTTGTTTGGCAAGTGCTATGGCTGACTGGAAAGAGACGAGCATGAATTTGAAGTGTAGAAAGTCTGCAAGGGAGCTGGATTTGAGCCAAGCACACTCAGCTGAAAGGGCACAGGAATGTAGATAGCAGGTAGTGGATGAAAGCCAGGGCTGGGGTGCAGTATGCCTCACAGGACGTGGCATGGGCGGAGCAAGAACATACAGAGCAGAGGAGAGTGAAGCGTTATAGGAAGCTGCTACCTCATCAACAGACTCAGATGACATAGTGGAGGAAAGAGATGAAGAAACAGTGGAGGAGAGAACCAAAGGATTAATAGCATGAAGATTTCTAAAAAGATTGGAAGAGATAGGGCGAGGTTGAGGTGGTGGGTGATGAAGAGTGAAGCTTAGCAGGTGATGGTCAGATAAGGGAAGAACTAAGGTACAGAAGTTTGAGGGTAAGCAATTAGAGAAAAATACAAGGTCAAGGCAGTGGCCATGCTGGTGAGTGGGGGCAGAGCAAAGCTGGAGGTTGAATGATGAGGTAGGGGAAAGGAGCTTTAAAGCATAAGGATCAGAGGGGATTATCGACATAAATGTTAAAATCCAAGAAAGATTTCTGGAAGAGGAATCCAGAAAGGAGGAGGTCTCCAACTCAAACTGAAAAATGGATAGAAACTTGATTATTGATATTGCAAAGGTAGCCATGAAGGGGGAAGTGATCATACTGGGTGGCTTTAATCTACTCAATGTGGATTGGATTACTCCTTCTGCAAATCTGGAAAGAAGTAAAAAAAAAAAAATTGTGGATGCCTTCCAAGATGCCACTTAGACAAATGGTGATGGAACCAACCAGGGAAAGTTTGAGGCTGGATTTAGTACTCACCAACGGAGAAAGTGTGTCGAATGTCTGGGTGGGTGCCCATGTGAGCAGCAGCGATCATTACACGGTGTGGTTTGAGATAAAAGCCAAGGCAGTGTCCCGTCACAGCAAGCTGAAAGTCCTAGGGGTATGTTTACTAAACAATGGTAGTGGCTTCCATACGATGTCGGAGCCACAGCCCCATTGAAATCAATGGGGCCACAGCTCCAATATCACATGGAGGCCACTACTGCTGTTTAGTAAACGTACCCTCTAGACTTCAAAAACACTGACCAGGAAGATGGCCAAGTGCCTGAAGGAGGTGTTGGCAGGGGGGAGGAGGTGAGGGAAGTGGAATTGCGGTGGACTAAGCTAAAGGAGGCAAAAAAAGGGGCAACAGATACATATGTAAAGAAAGTAAATAAAAACAAGAGGAAAAGGAAACCTATTTGGTTTTCTAAAACTGTGGCTGCACAAATAAAGGCAGAAAATACAGCTTTCACAAAATTCAGAAGTACGCGAACAGAGGAACACTAAAAGAAACAAAAGAGAAATAAGGATAGCAAAATCAAAGGCGGAAGAAAAGATGGCTAAAGATTTAAAATGTGTTGATAAAACCTTTTTCAGGTATATTCGGGAGAAGAGGAAGATCAGAGATGAAATTGCAAGACTCAAAAGTGCTGAGAACGGATTCATGGAAAATAACTAAAGAAAATCCTGGAGAAGGACCACCAATAATTGACAAATGTACAAAAGGGAATGGAGTAGATACTACACCATTCACAGAAGATGATGTGTTTGAATAGCTTGCAAAACTGAAAGTGGACAAAGCCATGGGACTGGATGGGATACGTCCCAGGATACAAAGAGCTCAGAGAGGTTCTTGCAGGGCCTTTAACAGATGTTTTTAATAGATCCTTGGAGACAGGAAAAGTTCCGCAAGACTGGAAAAGGGCCAATGTGGTACCAGTGGTAATAAGGAAGAAGTGGCAAACTACAGGCCAGTAAGCTTTACCTCGGTGGCAGGAAAAGTAATGGAGGCATTCCTGAAAGAGAGAATAGTGGACTTCCTCAAAACCCATAGGTTGCATGATCCAAGGCAACATGGTTTTACCAAAGGAAGATCATGCCAAACAAATCTGATTGAGTTCTTTGACTGAGTGACTAGAGAACTAAATCAAGGTCATGCGATGCATGTGATCTACCTAGATTTCAGCAAAGCCTTTGATACTGTTCCTCATAGGAGGCTTATCAATAAATTGACCAGTCTGGGGACGGGTCCAAAGTTGGTGAACTGGATCAGAAATTAGTTGACTGACAGATTTATGGATTTTAGTCAAAATACAATAACCAAATTTAGTAAAGGACAATCACGAATCAATAAAAAGCAACAAAATATAACTAGGAAAGGTAATAAATGATATAGCACACATCATGAGAGTAAGACCGGAATAAGAAAGAAAACATTCATAACCATCATATCAGAAATCTAGGCTGAAAGCCCACATGTTGTTGTTAAGTGCCGTCGAGTCGGAGTCGACTCATGGCGACCCTCTGGATAGCTATCCTAAATTGTGTTCGGTCTTCAGTCAGGCGGCTCATTGTTGACAGACTGGTACCCGTAGCTGCTGTTATTGTAGCAATCCATCTCATTGCTGGCCTTCCTCTTTTGCGTTGACCTTCTATCTTGCCAAGCATGATGTCTTTCTCTAATGATCTCTCTCTTCGCATGATGTGTCCGAAGTATGAAAGTCGAAGTCTTGTCATCTGAGCTTCTAAAGAAAGCTTAGGTTTGATCTCTTCTAGTACCGACTGGTTTGTTCTTCGGGCAGTCCATGGTATACACAGTATTCGCCGCCAGCACCATAATTCAAAGGCATCAATTTTCTTCCTGTCTGTCTTTTTCACTGTCCAGCTTTCACATCCATATGATGTTATTGAAAATACCATGGCTTGAACAAGTCGAATCTTTGTATGGAGAGAGACATCTCTGCTCTTGAGAATCTTATCTAGGTCTTTCATAGCCATTCTGCCAAGAGCAATGCGTCGTCTGATTTCTTGACTGCTTGTTGCTTCTTTATTGATAGTTGATCCAAGTAGGTTAAAGTTGTTCACGATTTCAATTTCTTCTCCTTCAACGATGAACCTGTTGATTATGCCAGTTGTCATGATCTTTGTCTTCTTTACATTAAGGTGCAGGCCCATTTTGAGACTATGTTCTTTGATTGTGAGAAGCAAATGTTTCAGATCATCTTCACTTTCAGCCAGTAATGTGGTATCATCAGCATAGCGAAGGTTGTTGATGAGTCTTCCACCAATCTTCACACCTCTGTTGTCTTCATACAGTCCTGCTTCTCTGATGATTTGTTCTGCATATAAATTAAACAGGTAGGGGGAAAGTATGCAGCCTTGTCTTACACCTTTGCTTATTTTAAACCATTCTGTTTCTCCTTGTTCCGTTCGAACTGTTGCTTCTTGATCAATGTACAGATTACGCAAGAGAACGATCAGGTGTTCTGGTATACCCATGCTTCTTAATGTGGCCCAGAGTTTCTCATGGTTTACACAGTCAAAAGCCTTGCTATAGTCGATAAAGCACAAATAGATATCCTTTTGGTATTCTTTAGTCTTTTCAAGGATCCATCTCACATCCGCAATGATGTCTCTCGTTCCTCGCCCTTTCCTGAACCCTGCTTGCACTTCAGGTAGTTCTTGTTCTAGGTATGGCTGTAGTCTCTTTTGAATAATCTTCAGTAGAATCTTGCTGGCATGTGGGATCAGAGCGATTGTGCGATAATTTCCACAGTCAGTTGGATCACCTTTCTTTAGTATTGGTATAAACACAGATCTTTTCCAGTCAGTTGGCCATGATGTTGTCTTCCATATTTCTTGGCAGAGCCTTGTAAGTACGGTAACAGCTGCATCAGATTGCTGCAATACTTCTATGGGAATGCTATCAATGCCTGGTGCTTTGTTCTTTGATAAGGCTTTCAATGCTGCTTCAACTTCTTCTTTCATCACCAATGGTTCCTGATCATAAGGTATAGGTTGAAACGGCTGTTGGTCCACTTGATCTTTATCATATAAAAACTCTGTATATTCCTTCCACCTTTTCTTGATCTTCTCAGCATCATTCAACATAGAACCTTGAGCATCTTGTAACATTCCAATTCGAGGCTGGAACTTTTTCTTTAACTCTCGCAGCTTTAGGAAAGCCGATCTTGTTCTTCCTCTAATAGTTTCTGCTTCTATTTCCTTGCAAGTGTCATTGTAGTACTTTTCCTTGTCCTGTCTTGCTGCACGTTGGAAATCTCTGTTGAGTTCTGCGATTGTCTTTCTTTCTCCTTTGGCTTTAGCTTCTCTGCGTTTCTGGGCAATTTTCAGAGTTTCTTCCGTCATCCATTTTGGCCGTTTTTGCTTTTTCACCTTTTGTAGAGACTTCTCGCTTTCTTCCAGCACAACCTTCTTGATGTCATTCCATAACTCTTCCGGAGCTCTGTCATTTGTATCTAAGGCAGCAAATCGATTTTGCAGGCAGTCTTTAAATTCCAGTGGTATATTCTCAAGGTCATATTTTGGTGCATTCATGAGTGGTTTGCTCTTTTTCAACTTTAGCTTGAGTTTGCATACTAGTAGTTGATGATCTGTACCACAGTCAGCTCCAGGTTTTGTCTTTGTTGATGTTACAGAGCTTTTCCATCGTTGACTTCCACAGATGTAGTCAATTTGATTTTTATACAATCCATTGGGTGAAGTCCATGTGTACAGTCGTCGCTTGTGTTGCTGAAAGAAGGTGTTTGAGATGAATAGATCATTGGTCTTGCAGAATTCTATCAATCTTTCTCCAGCTTCATTTCTTTTGCCAAGTCCATATTTTCCAACTACTTTGCCTTCTTCTTTGTTGCCAACTTTTGCGTTCCAGTCACCCATGACTATCAGGATATCCTGTTTGCATGTTCTGTCAATTTCAGCTTGTACTTGTTCATAGAACTCTTCAATTTCATTCTCTTCTGCAGCTGTTGTTGGGGCATATACTTGAATTATAGTTGTGTTGATAGGCAATCCTCGTAGACGAATAGAGATTAAGCGTTCGCTGACTGCATTGTATTTCATTACAGTTCTTGCAAGTTTCTTCTTTATTATAAATGCAACACCATTTCTTCTTTGTCTTTCATTTCCAGCATAGTAGACCATGTGATCATCTGATGCAAAGTGCCCGATGCCAGTCCATTTCAGTTCGCTGACACCCAACAGATCAAGTTGTACACGTTCCATTTCATTCTTGACCACTTCCAACTTCCCTTGGTTCATGCTTCATACGTTCCATGTTCCAATGTGTAAGACATCTTTACAGCTTCTGACTCTCATTTCATGCGCAGCTACATCAGCAGTCAGACTTCCCGAAGGCTTTGATCCAACCACATATTAGGAGGTAAATACAATCAAACATTACCTTCCCCATCCAAACCCTGTCTATCAATCAAAAAATTTTCCAAATGTGTGACATCCACAAAAACATAAGAAGCGCCATCAAAACTGATTACACATTTACACGGAAATCGTAAAAAGAAAGTGGCACCCAAAGCCAACACCTGAGGCTTTAATGATAGACATTGCCTCCGGCGAAGTTGGTTGGCCAGAGACACATCAGGAAAAACATTGACTACCTGTCCACAAAACTTAACCGTCTTAACCTTAAAGAAAGTTTTAAGAATATGCTGCTTAATCACTACAGATGGAAAAGTGACCACCAGGATAGACCGTAAAGCGATAATATCCAGAGAGTCCTCCAGAAAGGCAGTGAGATTAGAAATGGAAGGAATTACCTCATCCAGTTCATCATCAGCAGAGTTAATCTTTTTTAGAGGCTGAGGGGATATAATAAATTTGCAACACCTCAATAGGATCAGGTATGGCCAAAATCTCCTTTAGGTATTTACCTAAAAGAATCTTAGATGATAATAATGAAGATTTGAGGAAAATTCAAGAACCATAAATTACATATCCGCATAGAATTTTCAAGCGCTTCCAACTTAAAATGCAACGTTAAAGAATCTTTAATACCAGCAACATTAACTGAATGAAATGGGAGCACTTGAGATTCTAATTTAGAAAAGGCCATATCCATTAATGAAACTTTTTCATCTAGTTGCAGCAAAGAAACAGCAGCTTCCTGAGAAAAAGTACATAAAGAATTCAATGTTGAAGATACTTTAGAGTCAATACATTTTAAGGCCCCCCAGACATCCTTCAAGGTCACATCTGCTTCAGGAAGCAGCTCCGGAAGTTCCGAAGAACCTCCTATAGCTGCAAACTGAACTGGAGTAGGCAAGCTAATCACAGCTTTAACATCCCTTTCAACTTCAGAGGGCACCCTGGAAATAATAGATATCCCAGACCCAGGGCATGGAGGAGGAGATCTCCCTCTGGGGCTCAACGAAGCACCCTCAGGAGAGGACTGTGCCATGGGTAGAGGAACAAGATGTCTATCCAGAGGGCCAACCGGTTTTGAACATCCGGTATCAGCACTCTGGGGCTTATTATACGCCTTAGCTTTCCTTTTCCCCATTATAATAGAATTTAGCCAAGAACTAACTACTTACACAAAAATGAAGGTAAACCCAGCAAACAAACAAGCCATAACATTCGAGCCCTCAAAATCTCCACTAGTGTGGTCACAAACTCAAAGTAACGACGAAGTGACCTCGAAGGGGCGTGTCTAAAGGGCATCCTGCCCCTTTAGACATGCCCCTTCAGAACACACCCCACGGTCGTGCTCCGTGGTCGCGGAGAGCGAGAATACACAATTTAAAGGCAAAAAAAAAAGGCCCCCCCAGGAGCAGGCTGTCCCGGGCGTGCCTGCCCGATGTTATCTGGCAGCGGCAGCGTCGGCCACACAGGAACAGTCCCGGCAGTCTCTGGACCCGATCAAAGAGGCCCAGCATACCTCCACTCACTCTCCAATGACAGGTTACCTGCAGGAGCCTTTAAACCCTTCCAAAGGCACCCCCAGGAGCAGGCTGTCACGGGCGTGCCTGCCCGATGTTATCTGGCAGCGGCAGCATCGGCCACACAGGAACAGTCCCGGCAGTCTCTGGGCCCGATCAAAGAGGCTCAGCACACCTCCACTCGCTCTCCAGTCACACTCCAAAGACGGGCTGCCGGGCGTGCCTGCCCGATGTTATCTGGCAGCGGCAGCATCGGCCACACAGGAACAGTCCCGGCAGTCTCTGGGCCCGATCAAAGAGGCCCAGCACACCTCCACTCGCTCTCCAGTCGCACTCGGTTGACTGACAGATGACAGAAGGTGATGGTAAACTGAACTCACTCGGATGAAAGGAAGGTGATTAGAGGCATGTTCCAGGGATCGGTCCTGGGACCGGTACTGTTCATTGTATTTGTGAGTGATATTACTGAAGGACTGAATGGAAAAGGGAGTGGATAACATGAGGAAAGATCTGCAAAATATGGAAGAATGGTCTAATGCTTGGCAGTTAAGATTTAATTGAAGAAGTGTAGTGTCATGCACTTGGGGAGCAGAAATCCGGGAATTGTATGAGATAGGTGGCAATAGATAGGTGTGCACAGACCAGGAGAAGGACCTCAGAGTGATTGTTTCTGAGGATCTCAAAGTGGCGAAACAGTGTGATAAGGCAGTGGCCAAAGCCAGAAGGATGCTGGGCTGCATACAGAGAGGAATTACTAGAAGAAAGGAAGAGATACTAATACCACTGTATAAGTCACTGGTGAGGCCTCACTTGGAATACTGTGTTCAGTTTTGGAGACCATATCTCACAAAGGATATAAAAAGACTGGAAATGGTTCAAAGGAAGGCTACCAAAATGATTTGGAGCCTGCACCAGAAGATGTATGAAAAGAGACTCCAAGACTTAAATATGTATATTCTAGAGGAGAGGAGGGACGGGGAGATATGATACAGACCTTTAAATACTTAAAGAGTATTAATGAGCAAATAAACCTTTTTCAAAGACGGGGAAGCTGTAATACTAGAGGGCATAACATGAAGCTGCAAGAGGGTAAACTGAAAGGCAACGTCAGGAAATACTTTTTCACTGAGAGTGATGGCTGCTTGGAATGCTCTCTTGATGGAAGTGGTGGGAATAAATACAGTGACAGAATTTGAATGGCATGGGACGGACACAGTGGATCCCTTTATAGCAACAGGATAAAATCACAATAAACTTAACTGTCTCTGATATCTAGAAGTGATCTGCACGGAGCGGTGGGTACACCCCTAAACAAAGGCATGGGGAGGGGCGATCTACATGGAGCAGCGGGCACACCTACTCTTGCCACCTTGCTGGGCAGACTAGATGGACGATGCTGGTCTTTATCTGCCGTAATATATTATGGGCCCAAATTTCAGTTGGGTGGTGCTATGCGCTGCATCAGCGCATAGCCTGCCCACCTCCCGCCTAACCGGGACTTTCCATATCAGGATCATATGCGACCCCGGCATTGAAAATCCGGGTGTCGCCGCACAGCCAGGTAGCTGCAGGAGCTATCCATGTAGACCGATTTTCGATGTTACACGGTTAGCCCCAGCGCCTTAAAGATAAGTGTGGGAAAAACTTGCTTATCTTTAAGGCACAGAGCGCTAACTGTGTAGCATCAAAAAGTGGTGCTACATGGGTAGCGCCATGGCCTGCCTCCGCTCCACCCCCAAAAGCCCCAACATGCCCCAAGGCTATGCAGATAGCATCTAGGTGCGTTAGGGACATATCTGAGATTTTCAAAGGGCACTACCCATGTAGGTGCCCTTCAAAAATCCCAGATGAGGCCTTTACACAGGTAACTAGGGAAGTAAAGGCCTTCAAAAATCGGGCCCTATGTTACTATCAGCCGGGATAGTGTTTCATCATTGCATGGCAGTGGCTGCTTATGTTATGTTCTAAAGGGGCCGAGAAGAGAACAGATGTTAGATCCTTTGACCCCCAACAAATATGAAAAAGAGCAGGATACAGTGTTATGCATCTTTTACCAGAAAGCTGTCACCTAATTTAGGGGAGAGAGGGGAGAAAGAGATTCAATGAGTCTTTCCTTGCCATTGTCATTGTTCCATTTTGAGTAGACCTATTCCCATAGTCAACCCAGCATCAGTTCCCCTCCCACTCTGTCATTTCCTTGAACTTTCAGCCCATATTCCACTCCCTCCATATCAGTGTCAAGTATGGCTAGAATCCATTCAAGGGTCAACATCCAACGCCTCCACTGCTAGACCATTTCAGGCCTTGTCACCTTCGGATTCTTATATGACTAACACTACCCAGGTCTCCTTCCTTGTCTTATTACCAAATGTTTTAGTAATTGGCACAGCCATGAATCTAGTGAAGATATCACACTAAACGTTTGCCCCCATCCATAGTTGTCCATGCGGGTTTGTCCAGTGCAGCTATACCACTGCTGTTAGAGAGCTAGCTGCTGCTTTACTCAGGTTACCTCCTGTGCCTTCTGGAGACATGGGCTATTAGAGTGGTAACTACTGCTCTGTGCAGGCTGCTAAACGCCATTTTGGAAGCCCACTGTAATCATGCTACCATTGCTAGGGAGAACATAAAATATTTCTGTTTGTATTATTCCTCTTCGCAGTGGTGCTGGGAAGGCTGTGTGCAATTTTCTTTGTTAGAATTCCTCTAGAGGTGAGTTCCAGTTATGCGATCTGGTGTTTGATGCTAAGTTCCTGTGTTATTTTAGGACATGGAATATAAATGGTTTATTTTAGTATGCTTGTGTTTATTACATTGGTTCCTTCCTGCTTGTCTTATCCCCCTGAATATCATATTTCTGTATGAGTTCCTTGCAGTATTCTTCCTTGTAAGGCTTGGAGGTCAGTGGCAGCTCCCATCGACTCTAAGAGCGGTTCCCATTCTCCCTACACCATCTCTGTGGACTTGCTGCTGGTGCTGTCACCATCTCAACTGCTCTGTTTTCTGTCTCCACCATGTCCTTTGCATTGCACTTGAGCCATATGCTCTCCAAACTCCTCCATTATTCTCTGGAGACTGGGGTTCAGACTCATTCAGAGTCAAGTGGCACCATCAATGAGCCTCGAGAAGGGCGCAGGTTAAAATAACTGGAGGAGGGGGGATGAGAACTGAGAGTGGGGACTGCTAGGAATTGAGACTGCTTAGGATGTAGTTGGAGGAGAGTGTTTTGGGAAGAGTGTGTTTGTGAGGAGGGCAGGGGTGTTGGGCTGCGGGACGGGGATGAAGAGTGTGGGTTGGGTGGGAAGAGACAGGCTTAGGGACAGAGGGAGTTGTGGAACAGTAGATATGTTCTTAGTTATCTGACTTGTTGTGAATGAGTCTGAGCAACTTTGTCATGGGCCACTTTGTCCAGAAATTGCTGTTTGCGTTTTAGTTTTTGCCAGAGTGAGCCTCCCTGGAAAGGTGGAGATCACTAATGTAGAGCAAAGGTGAAGAGTTTCTCAACATCAAAGGGTTTGAAACAGAAGTTGAAAAACCAGAACTGACTCACCTGAGCCTCCTGCTCTTCCTTATGTGAAATAAAAGCTGCCTGGAAAGAGTAATAATGAATACTTTGATACTCTTTGATCATCAAGGTGCAAATACTTTTCCCTAATCCACCTCCTATAGACTTTTCCTAGTGCATGAATATTGCCCCGCATCGTACTGGAAAATTCTGTGCTTGGGCCACTAGAAGTCGGTCGAGGAGCAGAGGGGATGAGCCCCCCCAGGCTGCTCTGATAACATCCATCTGTCCGCTCTTCCCTTTGCTCCTGCCCAGCAGCTGCCGCTTTCATTCCAGGTGCTGATGTGCAGCTCTTATCGCTCCTGACCTTCTGCCACAGTCAAGAGCACTTTTCATCCTGAAGAAACAAAGACAAGATGAGAAGCTCAGAAGTCCAACCACCGATGACAGGCTGCTTGCTTAGCAATGCACTCGGCAATAAAAGAGATGGTTTGCCTCAGGAACTGCCAGTATCGGTGGATCCTGGGTGATGGGCTGCTCTATCAAACCCTCTGTGCTGCTGGAAGCTACATTTTCATTTTTTGTTTTGTTTTTGCTCTTTACAGGTAGCAAAAAAGTTTAAGGTCTGGGAATTAACTTGTTGACGTCCAGGATGCTGCTTGTTTATAGAAAGGGAAGAGTGTGTGTGTCTAACTCATACAGCAATTATTTTATCTTGTATGTCTGGGTGCACATTAATGAGCAATCATTTAAATTTATGTTTATGTATATGTTTATTTTAAGAAAGCTCCAAGTAATTTATAACATATCATAAAAAGAAAAATAATTTAAATATGGTAGACACCCCTAAGCCCCCTATCAACTAGCCAATACATTCCAAACTATGACTCAGTTTAGAGTAACCAAAAATAAAAATAAACTAGTGCTTATAAAGTCCCAAAAATAATTTCACAAGATAGTAGAACCCCTTAAAAAACATCTGAGTGAAGAAAAAGACCTCAGTGTAGTAACATAGTAAATGATGGCAGATAAAGACCAGTATGGTCCATCTGGTCTGCCCAGTACGGTGTCAAGAGTAAGTACACCTGCTGCTCTGTGCAGGCCCCCCTTTCCCATGTCTTTGTCCAGGGGTGATACCACCACTCCTTGTAGTACACCCCTATTTGTTAAGGAATCAGATGGTTCAGATTATTTTGATATTTTCTTGTTGCTGTAAAGGGATCCACTGTATCTGTCCCATGCCCTTTTGAACTCCGTCACCATATTTGTCCCCACCACTTCCATCGGGAGGGCATTCCAAGCATCCGCCACCCTTTCAGTGAAAAAGTATTTCCTGACATTGCCTTTCAATTTACCACCTTGTAGCATCATGTTATGCCCTCTAGTTTTGCAGCTTCTCTGTCTTTGGAAGAGGTTTGTTTGTTTGTTCATTATTTCTCTTTAAGTATTTAAAGGTATGAATCATATCTCCCCTGTCCCTCCTCTCCTCCAAAGTGTACATGTTTAGGTCTTCAAGTCTCTTCTCATAAGGCTTCTGACACAGGCTCCAAATCATTTTGGTCACCTTTCTCTGAACAGTTTCCAGTCTTTTTACATCCTTTGCAAGATACGGTCTCCAAAACTGAACACAGTACTCCAAGTGAAGCCTCACCAGTGACTTGTACAGTAGCATAAGTACTTCTTCCTTTCTGCTGGTGATTCCTCTTTGTATGCAGCCCAACATCCTCCTGGCTTTTGCCACCGCCTTGTCGCACTGTTTTGCCACCTTGAGATCTTCAGAAATAATCACTCCAAGGTCTTTCTCCTCCTGATCTGTACACACCAATCTCTCGCCCCCTATCATGTACATTTCCCTTGGATTTCTGCTTCCCAAGTGCATGACTCTGCACTTCTTCATATTAAATCTTAATTGCCAAGCATTAGACCATTCTTCCAGCTTTTGTAGATGATTCCTCATGTTAACCACTCCCTCGGGGGAGTCCACTCTGTTGCAAATTTTTGTGTCATCTGCAAATAGACAGACTTTCCATGCAGTCCTTCAGCAATATCACTCACAAATACATTGAACAGTGCTGGGCCCAGGACTGACCCCTGGGGCACCCTGCTAATCACCTTCCTTTCATCCGAGTGAGCTCCTTGTACCATCACCTTCTGTCGTCTGTCAGTCAACCAATTTCTGATCCAATTTACCATCTTGGGATCTATCCCCAAACTACTGAGTTTATTGATAAGCCTCCTATGAGGAACAGTATCAAAGGTTTTGCTGAAATCCAAGTAGATGACATCCATCGCATGCCCCTGATCTAGTTCCCTGGTCACCCATTCAAAGAACTCAATCAGATTTGTTTGGCAAGATCGTCCTTCGGTAAAACCATGTTGCCTCGGATCTTGCAACCTCTTGGCTTTGAGAAAGTTAACAATTCGCTCTTTCAGGAGCGCCTCCATTATTTTTCCCGCCACTGAGGTAAGGCTCACAGGCCTGTAGATTGACACTTCTTCCCTGTCAGCACTTTTGTATAGAGGTACCACATCAGCCATTCTCCAGTCCTGAGGAACCTCTCCTGTTTCCTAGGATCTGTTGAAAACATCCTTTAACGGCCCTGCAGGAACCTCTCTGAGCTCTTTCAGTTTCCTGGGATGTATCTCATCTGGTCCCATGGCCTTGTCCACTTTCAGTTTTGCAAGTTGTTCTAACACATCGTCTTCTGTGAATGGTATGGTATCTACTTCATTCCCAGTTTTATATTTGGGAGTCACAGATGGTCCTTCTCCAGAACTTTCCTTAGTAAAAACAGAGCAGAAGTATTCGTTTAGCAATTCCGCTTTTTCAATGTCACTTTCCATGAGTGCGTTCCCAGCACTTCTGATTCCTGCGATTCCACCTCTGATCTTCTTCCTTTCTCCAATATACCTGAAGAAAGTTTTGTCACCACACTTCACATCTTTCGCCATCTTTTCCTCTGCCTTTGATTTTGCTATCCTTATTTCTCTCTTTGAGTTTGATCCTGTATTCATTTCTGTGTTCCTCTGTTTGCAAGCTTTTGAATTTTGCGAAAGCTGTGGTTTTTGCCTTTATTTGAGCAGCCACTTCTTTGGAAAACCAAATAGGTTTCCTTCTCCTCTTGTTTTTGTTTACTTTTCTTACATATTTTTCTGTTGCCCCTTTTATTGCCACCAAGCCAAGGCAATGGCCCTATGTCAGCGAAGTCAAACCAAATATATGTTCTATACTACACGACCACACCATCATAGATCTAAAAAAACTCCACTCACGCATGTAATTTAGACAATTTGTGCAACAGACATAAGATCCAGATGTTAATTAATCCAATGGACACACTTAGCTGAAGCATGGCATATTGTGGCTTGTAGCGTTGTCCGTTCAAAACAATGCCCGTCTTCCAACGCCAGGCATTTCACCAAAAGCTGCATCAGGGGAGGACACCAGAACGCGCCGTACACCAAGGCACCGCAGCAGCCAATACTTCCCATGATAGCAAGATAAGAACAAAAACACTGAAGGATCAAGCACCAAATTTGCAAGAGAGAGTTACTTGTGCCAACACCACAACAAAAGTACAACCCATTGCCAAACCTTCGAAAGGACGGGCATTGTTTTGAATGGACAACACTACAGTACATGACGCAATATGCCATGCTTCAGCTAAGTGAATCCATTGGATTAATTAATATGTGGATCTTAAGCCCTGCTGCCATTCATGGGGCTCTGTCTGCCCATTCTCCTGTGGTGAGTGGGGAGGAGGAAGGGCCACTCCAGGCCTGGTGGCTCGAAGCTTAGGGGACTGAACTTGAAGCAAGAGGACTGTGTGCTGCACTGGGTGCGTATCTTATAGGATAGCCCTAAGAAGGCCCCGATTGTCTTCGGCACTACAATGTGTAAGATGAAATAGTATTATTCCAACTGTTATGGAGTCAAGGGCTAGTAGATCTGAGTATGCAAGTGGGAGGACTTTATTTGGGAATGACTGCTTGTTGAAGGGGCGGAATCTGCGTACATTGTGTGGTGGGTTACCATTGATATCTGTACTGGAAGGCTGAGGAGGAAGAACATTATCATGCTGTGGTCTGACCATGGTATTGTCATTATTTGAGGTGGGGGAGGGACTGTTGGTGTGGCCAGTTGATGGGCATAAAGATGAGATCTAAAATTCCCCCTTTTTTATGAGTTGGGTTTGTGATGATCTGTGGATAATGGAGAGCTTCCAGGGCATCAAGAAAGGAGGTGGCTTGTTTGCTGGATATGGTGGGAAGACTGATGTCACCCGTTTGTTGTTAGAACTGTTCATGCATGTTTCTTGAATGAGGGGTAAGAGGTCACTAAGTTTTGATGAGGGTGATCTGTAAGCTAGGCAGATTGATACGTGCTTACTGGAGATAGTGAGAAAGTCGAGTTCATCTGAGGAGCTGGTTTTTATGGCTTTAAAGTGAAGATAGTCTTTTGCAATAACCAATACACTGTCTCCTCTCCAGAATGCCCTGGGGTAACTGAAAAGATTTATTTTGGTGTGGAGAATTGGTTGAGCAAAATTTCATCATATTCATTAATCCAAGATTCTGTTATGCACATGATGTTGAATTAGACTTCAGACCTGCTGATGCCTCTGAAACTGCTGCTTGCCAGATGTTTATGGGTAGGTGCGTAGAAGACTATTGTTTCCTGCCTTTTCTATGAGTGAAGAACTTGTTTTCCAGGCCTTTTTTATCTGCAGAACTGCCAGTGCTGGCCTTGAAACTTGCATCATTGGATGGGATTGCACACCATCTTCTACTGCATTTTGTCTTTCATCTTGGGGCATGAGACCACCTCTTGACGGCTGTTTCCTGATTCGCCCAGCTACCCAGAAGATCCTCATGCCAACCAGTCACTAAGGTGTGTGTATATCGAGATAAGGATTCAGCATGAGGAATAAGAATGTATGCACAGAAGAGCTTTCTTTTTCTTTTGCCAACTTATGTGCTCTGCACAACTTGTACTACCAAAGAGATACTGGGAGTTATCGAAGGTTGTTCGACTATCACTGTGAGGCAAACCACAACTCCTACAAGCACTTGAAATATTCTGCATGTCCTCCTGTCACCCTACATGACTCGCCTGCCTACTTGGATCTGCGCTACTTTGCAATCTGACTCAAACCCCAGCAATGCCCCTTCTTCCAGGCAGAGCAGAAGGTATTGGCCTTTGTTTCCTCAAGTGGTGGGATCCTAGTTAATTAACTCTATTTTTCTTCCTCCACGTGAAAGAAAGGCCACATGACATTTGGTTATCAGCTTAATGATTTATTAGCGTTTACTTAAGAACTACTGTTAGTTGCTGCCACAAGACATCATTACCCGAGTCATTAGTTTTAGTTTCTGATATCTATTTTTATTACCATAATAAAAATCCTAATATATAATCACAGAACTTCATTGCCATTGAGACTTACAGAAGCACAAGGAAGCTAAGCAGAGCCCCTTAGGCAGAGCCGGCCTGTCCATTGAGCAAGAATGTTGTTTGCACAGAGCCCCGCGTTTCAGGGGGCCCTGCGCCAACAACATCCCAAATTGAACACCAGCAGGCAGGCAGCTTTAGAGGGAGCCGGAGAGGCCCCGGCTCACCTCTACAGCTGCCGGTGAAGCGCATCTTTTTCCTTCACTTTGGCAGCTGTACTGAAGTTTAGAACGCTGCCGCGCTGAGCGCCGGGAAACAGGAAGTCTCCTTTGACCTCAGCGTGGCAGCGTTCTAAACTTCAGAACAGCTGCCGAAGTGAAGGAAATGGACACGCTTCACTTCGGCAGCTGTAGAGGTGAACAGGGGCCTATCTGGCTCCCTCTTAAGCCTGTTAGCTAGCCGCGGGGCTCTTCAGGAAGGGAGCTGGGGCTTGGACTGAAAATGGGCTGTGGGGGGGAGGGGGTGCTAGGACTGGAAATGGGCTAAGTGGAGGTGGGGCTTGAACTGCAAATAGCTGATGGGGAAGGGGGGCTTGGAATGGAAATGGGCTGTGGGGGAGGGAACTAGGACTGGAAATGGGCTGAGTGGGGGGGTGGCCTGAACTGGAAATAGCTGATGGGGAGGGTGCTTGGACTGGAAATGGGCTCTGGGGAGGAGCTAGGACTGGAAATGGACTGTGGAGGGGGGACTTGAACTGGAAATAGCTGATGGGGAGGTGGGCTTGGACTGGAAATGGGCTGACTGGGGGGGAGCTAGGATTGGAAATGGGCTGATGGAGGAGCTAGGATAGGACTGGACACTGGATAGGACTGTGTACGACTTGTAGCACTATACAAATGCTCAGTAGTAGTAGTGGTAGTGCTTGGGCTGTTGGGGGGTGCTAGGATTGGAAATGGGCTGTGGTGGGAGCTTGGATTGAAATGGACTCATGGAGGGGCTAGTACTGGAAATAGGTTCATAGAAGGGCTTGGATTAGACATGGGCTGCGTGGGGGGGGGAGCTAGGACTGGAAATGGGCTGATGAGGGGATGGGATTGGAAATGGACTGATGGAGGGGCTAGAATAGAACTGGAAATGGGCTGTTGGGGAGCTAGGATTGGAAATGGGCTGTGGGGGGGGGGCGTGGATTGAAATGGACTCATGGAGGGGCTAGAACTGGAAATAGGCTCATGGGGGGCTTGGATTGGAAATGGGCTGATTGTGGGGCTAGGAAAGGGCTAGAAATGGGCTGATGGGGGGCTGGGATTGGAAATGAGCTGATGGAGGGGCTCAAATAGGACTGGAAATGGATGGGGAAGGCTAGGACTGGAAATGGGCTGATGGTGGGGCTAGGATAGGATTAGAAATGAGCTGATGGGGGGCTAGGACTGGAAATGGGCTGATGCGGGGCTTAGAAGGGAGCGGATGCTGGGTGGGGCTGGAACTAGAAGGGAGCTGATATTGGGGGAGGATTAGAATGGGATGGGGCTGGGAGAGTGAAATGGAGAGAGGAAAAATATTTTGTGTGGGAGGGAAGACAAATCTACAATTGACCGAGTATTGGGAGAGCAAGTGGGGATTGAGGATGGAAGGGTAAAATTTGAGTGGATGAAAAAGGAATAAAGAAAGAGATGGAGGAAAGAGCAAAAGGAGAAAGATCAGTATGTTAAAGTAGATGTAGAGAGAGAATGGAAAAAAACTAGGAGAGAAGAAAGGACAAATGGACAGCAGACGATGGAGAGTTAGCAGAAGACATGAAGAAACCAGAAGAAAGTGGCTGGAGCAATTGCAACTGAAAAATAAAATGCACAAACAAGAAAGGGTAGAAAAATACTTTTTTATTTTGAATTTATTAACTGGAATATTTATTTATTATTTATTTTATTTAACAGTTCTTCTATACCGCTCTATTTTAGATCAGAGCGGTTTACATTTAACATCAACTATACAACACAGGCAATTTGAGTTGTATTTACAATAAACAGGGAGATCAACTTGGAAGTAACTGGGGGAAACTATTTACATTGTATTTACACTGGTACCTGTTTTCAGGCAGAACATATCTACATCTTATTTACACTGGAATATGTCAACTCTGGGAAATGTGCATCTTTAACGTCTGCATTTTGTTTAGTACAAGTGGAAATTAATTTATAGTTTTATTTCTGCAGTGTTGTTGTACATTACAAGTCTGGCTTTTGGGGTTCCCAGTTTAATTATTGTCTTCCTATTTCTAAACTGTGATCCCTTGTTCTTTGTTTGGCAAGCCCTTGGTCTATGTTCTGCATGTGTAACCGAGCTGAGGTATTCTGTTTATGTAGTTCCTATTTGAACATAAGAACATAAGATATACCATACTGGGTCAGACCAAGGTCCATCAAGCCCAGTATCCTGTTTCCAACAGTGACCAATCTAGGTCATACGTACCTAGCAGTTTCCCCAAAAGACACAGGTTCTGCAATGCTTGTACTAATTCAAGCATTGATACCCTGGGTCCCTTCCTAATAATGGTTTATGGACCTTTCCTCCAGGAACCTGTCCAAACCTTTTTTAAACCCAGCTACACTAACAGCCTTTACTACATCCTCCGGTAACAAATTCCAGAGTTTGATTACACGTTGAGTGAAAAAATATTTTCTTTTATTAGTCTTAAATAGTTTACCCTGTAGCTTCATTGCATGTCCCCTAGTCTTTCTATATTCTGATAACGTAAACAGTCGATCTACGTTTACACGTTCCACTCCGTTCATTAATTTATAGACTTCTATCATATCTCCCCTTAGCCGTCTCTTTTCCAGGTTAAAGAGCCCTAACCTTTTTAGCCTTTCTTCATAGGAGTATCCTTCCATCCCCTTTACCATTTTGGTGGCTCTTCTCTGAACCTTTTCTAAAATCGCTATATCCTTTTTAAGATACGGCAACCAGAATTGCACACAATATTCAAGGTGCGGTCTCACCATGGAACGGTATAGAGGCATTATAATATCTTTTGTTTTATTTTCCATTCCTTTCCTTATGATACCTAGCATTCTATTTGCTCTCTTGGCTGCCACTGCACACTGGGCCGACGGTTTCAACATGTTATCCACAATGACGCCTAAATCTTTTTCCTGGGTGGTGGTTCCTAATGTGGAACCTTGCATCGTGTAACCATAGTTTGGGTTGTTCTTCCCTAGGTGCATAACTTTGCACTTGTCCACATTAAATTTCATCTGCCATTTTGATGCCCAGTCTTCCAATTTATCAAGATCCTCTTGCAATTTTCCACAATCCTCTTGGGTTTTAACAACTTTAAATAGTTTTGTGTCATCTACAAATTTGATAACCTCACTCGTTCACTTTCCAGATCATTTATGAATATGTCAAAAAGCAGCGGACCCAGCACAGATCCCTGGGGTACACCACTATTCACCTTTCTCCATTGGGAAAATTGGCCATTTAGCCCAACCCTCTGCTTTCTATCTTTTAACCAGTTCCTGATCCACAGTAGTACACTGCCTCCTATCCCATGACTCTTTAGTTTTGCCAAAAGTCTCTGATGAGGGACCTTGTCAAAGGCTTTCTGAAAGTCCAGATACACTATATCAACCGACTCACCTTTGTCCACCTGTTTATTCACACTTTCAAAAAAACATAACAAATTGGTAAGACAAGATCTTCCTTGTCTAAAGCCATGTTGGCTGTCTCCCATTAGGCCATGACTATCTACATGCTGAGTAATATTATTCTTTATAATGGTTTCTACCATTTTTCCCGGTACTGACGTGAGGCTCACCGGTCTGTAGTTTTCCGGATCACCCCTCGAACCCTTTTTAAAAATTGGTGTTACATTGGCGATCCGCCAATCTTCAGGTATTAGAGATGATTTTAATGATAGTTCACAGATTACTAATAGCAGGTCTGCAATCTCATATTTCAGTTCTTTCAACACCCTTGGATGTATACCATCCGGCCCAGGTGATTTGCTACTCTTCAGTTTATCTAATAGTTGTAATACATCTTCCCGATGTATCGATATTTCCTTCAATTCTTCCGCACCTTTAAATACCACTTCAGTCATGGGTAACATCCCTACATCTTCCTCAGTAAAGACCGAAGCAAAGAATTCATTCAGTCTCTACGCTATCGCCTTGTCGCCTCTTAGTGCCCCTTTAACTCCTCTATCATCTAATAGTCTAACTGACTCTATCACAGGTTTTTTGCTACAAATGTACTTGAAAAGATCTTTATTTCGCGTTTTTGCTTCCGCAGCAAGCTTCTTCACAAATTCTCTCTTTGCCTTCTTTATCAATGCCTTGCATTTGACCTGCCAGTGCTTGTGCTGATCACTATTACCAAGTGGCCCCAACACCCTTATCTCTTGCACTAGATCTGGTGTTCCACTAAGGACTAGGTCTAATATGGCTTCCCCTCTGGTTGGTTCATGAACCAGCTGCTCCAAGAAGCAGTCATTTATGTCATCTAAGAACTTTATCTCCCTAGCATGTACTGCCGTGACACTGACCCAGTCGATACCGGGATAATTGAAATCGCCCATTATTATCACCGCGCTGTAACCTTTGTTAGCTTCCTTGATTTCTTTGAGCATTTCATCATCCATTTGTTCATTCTGGCCAGGCGGTCGATAGTACACCACCACCGCCATCGCCTTCCTCTTTTTACATGGAATTTCAATCCATAGAGATTCTACAGCAGATTTTGTTTCCTGCAAAACTTTAATCCTTTCTGACTCAATGCCCTCTCTAACATAGAGCGCAACCCCTCCACCAATTTGATCAGCTCTATCATTACGATATAGTTTGCACCCAGGTATCACAGTGTCCCACTGGTTGTCCTCCTTCCACCATGTCTCTGATATTCCAATCACATCTAACCTCTCATTTAGTGCTATATATTCTAACTCTCCCATCTTATTTTTTAGACTTCTAGCATTTGCATACAAGCATTTTAGAGACTGTATTTTATTCATATTAATTTGGCTATTGGTAGACATGGGTAATTTGGGATCTTTAAGCTCTCTCTGCTCCATACTCGAGGGCATTTGGGCTACTTTGCTCTTTTTTGGAACCTCTCTGCTTTTGGTAGTATCCGTCAAAGATACATTCTTCCGAACCATCCGCTCTTGGGCGACTGTCGGCTTTCCCCTAATATCTAGTTTAAAAGCTGCTCTATCTCCTTTTTAAAGGTTAATGCCAGCAGCCTGGTTCCATCCCGGTTAAGGTGAAGCCCATCCCTTTGGAAGAGCCCCTCCTTTCCCCAGAATGTTCCCCAGTTCCTAACAAATCCAAAACCCTCATCTCTGCACCATTGTCTCATCCATGCATTGAGACTCCGGAGCTCTGCCTGCCTTTTGGGTCCTGCGCGTGGAACAGGAAGCATTTTGGAGAATGCTACCCTGGAAGTTCTGGATTTCAACTTCCTACCTAAAAGCCTAAATTTAGCCTCCAGAACCTCCCTACCACATTTTCCTATGTCATTGGTACCGACATGTACCAAGACAGCAGACTCCTCCCCAGCACTAAGACCTTATCTAGGTGGCGCGTGAGGTCCGCTACCTTCGCACCAGGCAGGCATGTTACCAGGCGATCCTCATGTCCACCAGCCACCCAGCTATCTACATGCCTAATGATCGAATCACCAACTATAACGGCTGTCCTAACCCTTCCCTCATGGGCACATGGCCCTGGAGAAACTTCCTTGGTGTGAGAGGATTTTACATCACCTGGAGGACAGGTCCTAGTTACAGGATCACTTCCTGTCACACCTGTCACGTGACCTCTCTCCTCCATGGCAACAGGGATGCTGCCAGACTGGAGGTGGGACTTCAGGACTATATCCTGTAGGTCTCGTCTATGTACCTCTCTGTCTGTCTTATGCTTTCCAAGTCTGCTACTTTAGCCTCTAGAGAACGGACTCGTTCCCTGAGAGCAAAGAGCTTCTTGCACCTAGTGCACACGTAAGACCTCTCACCAACTGGGAGAAAATCATACATGTGACACTCAATGCAAAAGACTGGAAAGCCCCCATCCCGCTGCTGGACTGCTGTCTGCATTTTAGTTTTAAGTTTGTGTTTAGATCTAAGTTCTTTACTTACTAAGGGTTGCTATGGATATTTGTACTAATAAAACTGTACCTAATACGTGTAATATACCTTGTTCGCCTGAAGCTTAACTAATCTCAGGTCCTTAGTGTATGACTGATTTGGGTAATGAGCTTCACCTGAGAGCACCTCCTGTCTTTTAAGATGTGTAAGTACCTATAAAGCTACGATTATCCCAGGGGAGGGAGGGAAATAACACTTATTAAAAGAGGACTGCTACACAGTACCCTGTCTTGTGCTGCTGAGGTAAGCTAAATTCTGATTTGATTTAAATTATAGCTCTTAGCTGCTGCTAGTCTCTAACTTCTTATGAAATTTAAACTACAAGCTCTCTGCTGGGTTCTAAATTTAACCAGAAAGCTCTCTTCTGTGTTTTAAATTTAAGCTAAAAGTACTTTGCTGATGCCAAGCCCTGAGTGACTATTAAATTTAAACTACAAGCTCTCTGCTGGGTATGAAATGTAACCAGAAAGTTCTCCTCTGTGTTTTATATTTAAACTTAAACTGCTGCTACTAGGCCCTGACTGATTTAACAAAAAATAGTGGGTTCACAGATTAATTAGCTTTAATACAAAGAATTACCAGAAGTATATACTCACAGTTGCAGATCTCTCTTCAGAAGTAACAGTCCCTTTTTCTAGTCCTTCAAGAAACATCAGAAGCTTGAGAATTTGGAAAATGTGGCTTGAAATAAAAACTTAAGAATACAGATTTTCCTTGTATTAGTTTGTTGTCTCCTCAAATTCTCTTTAGGAAATATTTGAAGGACGTGCTGCTGAGCAAATAGTCTTAAATAGGTGTTATTATTTTTCTTTAAAGGCAGCCATGGTAAATGCTGAAGACCGGGAATTAGATGTCCTTGAGGATAAACATTCCTTTGATTTAATTGCTTTTTTAGAAGATACACAAGATATTATTCCCACTAGAGCTACGCTGTTAGTAATTCTGAAGAAGACAAAATAGATATTCTAAGGCTTATTTTAAGAAGAAAGATATTAACATAAGAACATAAGATATGCCATACTGGGTCAGACCAAGGTCCATCAAGCCCAGTATCCTGTTTCCAACAGTGGCCAATCTAGGTCATACGTACTTAGCAGTTTCCAGAAAAGACACAGCTTCCATAATGCTTGTACTGGGTCAAGCAGTGATGTCCTGGATCCCTTTTAATAATGGTTTATGGACCTTTCCTCCAGGAACTTGTCCAAACCTGTTTTAACCCCAGCTACACTAACAGCTTTTACTACATCCTCGAGTAACAAATTCGATTACAAGTTGAGTGAAAATATATTTTCTTTTATTTATCTTGAATAGTTACCCTGTAGCTTCATTGCATGTCCCCTAGTCTTTCTATAGTCCGATGATGTAAACAATCGATCTACGTTTACCTGTTCCACTCCGTTCATTAATTTATAGACCTCTATCATATCTCCCCTCAGCCGTCTCTTTTCCAGGTTAAAGAGCCCTAACCTTTTTAGCCTTTCTTCATAGAGGTATCCTTCCATCCTCTTTACCATTTTGGTGGCTCTTCTCTGAACCTTTTCTAATAACGCTATATCCTTTTTAAATATGGCGACCAGAATTGCACACAATATTCAAGGTGCGGTCGCACCATGGAACGATGCAGAGGCATTATAATATCCTTTATTTTACTTTCCATTCCTTTCCTTATGATACCTAGCATTCTATTTGCTCTCTTGGCCGCTGCTGCACACTGGGCAGAGGGTATTAACATGTTATCCACAATGACGCCAAAATCTTTTTCCTGGGTGGTGGTTCCTAATGTGGAACCTTGCATCGTGTAACCATAGTTTGGGTTGTTCTTCCCTAGGTGTATAATTTTGCACTTGTCCACATTAAATTTCATCTGCCATTTTGATGCCCAGTCTTCCAATTTATTAAGATCCTCTTGCAATTTTCCACAATCATCATGCTTATTCTGGGAAGAAATTTGCCATTTTTCCAGTTGTCTCACAAGCAACAAGTTAGGAGGAAATCTTTTATAGTTTTTAAGGCTAGGATTCTTGCTCTGGGAGCAACATTTTTCTTGCGTTATCCATGTAAGTGCTTGGTCTCCCTGGGGTTAGATAAATGCCTTTCTATCTCCTACTGATTTAGAGAAATTTTTGTTAGATAAGGAAAAAGGTTGAAGGGTGTTGTAGGTTGATTTGATTTCCTTTCTTTTGACTATTGGTTTTCCCGGTGTCTGGGGGTAAATTGTTTATTGGGCTGGAATTTGGACAAGGATTATTTAGATCTTTTGTTTTGATCGCTTGTTTAATTATTGTTAAATTCTCATCATCATGTGGGCTGAAGGTCTTGTATTTCTATTGATTTATTGATTATTTTCAGATATGCAGCACTGAGATTTCTATATACTGTCTGGTATGTAATAAATTGAAATTTTCAATAAAAAAAATTGCATACGCTTTACAGAAAATTAAATCACTTGGTTTGTAACTTGTCATGCCATGAGGGCTTGTGTGCATCAGTGATGCTGAGAGCTAAGCTATCAGTAGCTTAGCTACTGGCAGGGTCTCCCAAGATAGACAGATCTCAGCTGAGATGCCAGACTAAGACAAACCACCCATCTGGGCAGCAGCAGAATGGGGTGGTGTTGTAAGTGGAGGATCATATTTCTGTGACAAATGCAGTAACACTGGAATTAACTGCGCGGAAGAAAAGCTTGGCAAATCTACTTCTGTATCTTGCCTTGAAAACCCAATGAGACCCCCAGGTTAGAAGGCACTCAAATGGCAACTGGGGATGAGCTGAAGACCTCAGAGCAAAGCCAGCATTTATGATGTGGTTGGATCTGCTGATGTAGCTGTGCATGAAAAGAGAGTCAGAAGTTGCAAAGATATCTTACATATTGGAACATAGAAAGTATGAAGCATGAACCAAGGGATGTTGGAGATGGTCAAGAATGAAATGGAACATGTATAACTCGATCTGTTCAGTTTCAGTGAACTGAAATGCACTGGCTTTGGGCACTTTGCATCTGATGATCATATGGTTTACTATGCTGGAAACAAAAGACAAAGAAGAAATAGTGTTGCTTTCATAGTTAAGAAGAAACTTGCAAGAACTGTAATGAAATTCAATGCAGTCAATGAATGCTTAATTTCTATTCGTCTATGAGGAAAGCTCATCAACACAACTATAATTCAGGTATATGCCCCAACAATAGCTGCAGAAGAGGAAGACATTGATGAGTTCTTTGAACAAGTACAAGCTGAAATTGACAAACATGCAAACAAGATATTCTGATAGTCATGGGTGACTGGAACGCAAACGTTGGCAACAAAGAAGAAAGCAAAGTGGTTGGAAAATATGGACTTGGGAACAGAAATGAAGCTGGAGAAAGACTGATAGAATTCTGCAAAACCAATGATCTATTCATCTCAAACACCTTCTTCCAGCAACACAAGTGCTGACTGTACATGTGAACTTTGCCCAATTGATTGTGTAGAAATCAAATTGACTACATTTGTGGAAGACAACAATGGAAAAGCTCGATAACATCAACAAAGACAAAACCTGGAGCTGACTGTGGTACAGACAACCTACTAGCATGCAAACTCAAGCTAAAGTTGAAAAAGAGCAAGCCATTCATGAATGTAGCAAAATATGACCTTGAGAATATACCACTGGAATTTAAAAGCTGCCTGAGAAATCGATTTGTTGCTTTAAATACAAATGACAGAGCTCCAGAAGGATTATGGATTGACATCAAGAAGGCTGTATTGGAAGAAAGCGATAAGTCTCTACATAAGGTAAAAAAGCAAAAATGGCCAAAATGGATGACTGAAGAAATTCTGAAAATTGTCCAGAAACACAGAGAAGCTAAAGCCAGATGAGAAAGAGAAGCAATCACAGAACTCAGAGATTTCCAACGTGCAGCAAGACAGGACAAGGAAAAGTACTACCATGACACATGCAAAGGAGTAGAAACAGAAGCTATTAAAGGAAGAACAAGATCAACTTTTCTAAAGCTACGAGAGTTAAAGAAAAAATTCCAGCCTCGAACTGGAATGTTACAAGATGCTCAAGGATCGATGTTTTTTTTTTTTTTTAAACTTTTATTTTCATTTTGCAACAAACAAAAGAAACAACACACCAAAAGAGACAAAACAAGTATACAATAAGGAAAAGTAAACCCATTACCCCCCACCACGATGCTTATTCTCCATCCAGAATATAAGCATGTGAGAGCTTCAAATTAACAGTGATTATACAACAAAAGATCAAAAGAGTATCTACAATACAGCATGATCATGGGACAGAAATATATACAAAGCTAGACAGTCAGATGAGAGCATTTAGCAAAATGTACATAGTCATTGAGCATCTTCCATTGAGACCAATGAGAAGGAGTCTGAACGGAGGAAGCGAACAGACGAGGTATTTGTTCATATTTACTGTAAAGACAGACATGATTCCACCATTCATTGGGCTCAGATGGGAGCTAATTTTCCAGTATTACTTAATTAGGGAAATAGCAATGCCAAGCATAAAGTTCGAAAAGGAGATAAGCCATTTTTGGGAGAGAGGGGATCCCGCAGATGGGCGAAGTCCCACTATCCTCAAGAAAAGGGCTCCTGAGAGTGCGAGATAGACTAATTACGACCCAGACCCGACGCCAGTAATACTGTGTGTGGGATATTCCATGCATAACATGAGGGCAATGAACCAATGGCCGCAGGACGTGTCCAGCAACCATGGCCCTGAGTAGTGTTCCATTTGTCTAATCTGTGAGAAGTGTAAGAACACCGGTGGGCTAGAAAGAAGAGGGTCTGAGTGAGTGAGGCGGATCGGGAACCCGTGTCCCTCTACTCCAGATAAGACTCCATTGCTCCGAGGTCAAAGTCACATGCAATGCTCTCTCCCATACTTTCTGCGCTATAGGGGTATCTCTAGTTATAGCATTACATAAGGTTTAATAAAATGGGATGCTACACCCGGTGAACTACCAAGAGATCGGAAAGTCTCCAATCAACCTTATGTAGGGAATGCCGATGGCGGGAGTACTCTAGTGCTCCGAAGGCGATGCTGAAGTTGCACTGACCAGAGTCAGGAGTCTAAAAATTGCATGAGAGTATTAAAGGCACCCAAAGTGTCTAAAAGCATTGGTGGATAGTGGGAGTCTGATGGGAGAGTCATACCAGGGAGAAAGGTAAGAGGAATCGGTTGCAAGGCCCGCTTCTATTTCTAGCCACACAGGTCTACTCGGTAATGGATCTTCCAACCAACGAGCACCGTGTTTGAGAAGAAAAGATTGAGGGAACACTTGAGTAAAATCGCCACCAAGTATTAATGGAGCATTGGCAGAGGCCGAGGCCAACTGCGCAATATTTGCATAGTAAGCAGGGTTGTCCACATTCGGGGCATAATGCAAATACACGTGAATTCACTATCTCCAACCTCAAGGTGTACACGGGCCCATCTACCATCCCTTGTCAGCGCTAATATCAGGTACAGTAGCGTGCAAAGACTTCGTAACCAGAATGGTTATCCCGTACCGGTTGGAAGCGGTGGGAGAATAGGCAGCTACCATGTGAGGCTTAGCATTGAGTTTTCAGTGTTTCAGCAGAGTTTAAATGCGTTTCCTGAAGAAACACTAAGTCAACCATGCTCATGGCAAAATAGCTAAGGATTTTCTTTCCTTTGAGTGGACCATTAATGCCTTTGACGGTGAGTGATAGATTTTACATAAGGCCATTCAGAAAAGTTAAAAATTCTGAGCATGATAGCACACATAATTTCACTATGTCCCTCAAGCTGACTGTATCTGGCTGTACACATGACATAGGAAAAATAAGCTAATATAATACAATGAAGCGCCCCACATTAACAAAGAAAACCGCAGTACGGTAGAGGAGAAGCAAAACCCCAAAATTTACTGGCGACCATGTGTCTGCGGGAGAAACCCCAGAGAAGGCCGAAATTGAAAAAACACATAACCTGTAGGACTGTACGTGCTCCGAATCCGACCGAGGCACACATCATGAAGGGATAGGAGACCAAAAAACAAAAGTCATATGAGAAAGAAAGAAAGTCCAGGCTATTTCTGTGCTTGGCTATGACCGCCGCATCGGGCCCTTTCAAAATGGCGGATAGAGCTGGCAGATAAGAGTCCAAGGTTTGGGATTAGCGCATCTGCTCTGCTTCTTTGGAGTCTAAAAATGTTGATAGTAGATCAGGATCTTCGAACGTCCTGGTTTGGTTGTGGAGAGTCACTCGGAGCTTCGCTGGATACAACAGGCCAAAGCGAGCCTGTAGCTGTTGAAGTCGAGGGCGAAAAGCAAGGAGTTTCTTCCGACGGTCAACGGTAGGCTTTGCCAAATCAGGAAAGAAGGAGACCTTACAACCTTCAAAGTCCAAATGATGATTCGCTCGGGCAACATGTAAAATTTGTTCCACTTGTTGATATCGTAGCAAGCTAAAGATAATAGGCCGGGGGGTCGTGCGGTTGAGCGCCATGTGGGCAGGAACACGGTGTGCTCGATCGATTTCCAGTTCTCTGTGAAAAGTGATCTTCAGCAAGGAGGGAAGAGTTTTGAGCAAGAATTCTCTTATATCTCCTGCTTCCACCCCCTCCGGTATTCCGAGGAGCCTCACATTGTGCGACGGCTCGATTATTGCTATCTTCTAACTCCTTTTGAAGATTCTGTATCTGGCGCTCAGCCTGTCCAGTTTGACCAAGCGCACCTCGTGCGAGTCAAGGACCCCCGCCATGTTGTCCTGCCGTAATGAAAGACTTTAAAGTCGGTCCTGGAGCACTCCAAAGTCTTCTCGCATGGCTCGAAGCGCTTCTCCATTGGACTGCACCAATTCCTTCACGCCGCGTATTTCCTCCAAAATCTCCAGGTGCATTTCGGGGTTTACACGAAATGGGACCATCTTCTGTGGGGAGGACACCTCTGTTTTGGTGCGTTTTCCGTGAGAAGAAGAAGGAGACCCGAAGTCTAAGCGCGCTGGTTTATGGGCCGCCATCCCCCCCCGAGGTGCCCCGGTCAGCTCGGAGCGAAATAGTAAATTTGTATAGGTATTAAGTCAGGATTCTAAGTAGGCCTCTCGGGAGCTTCAACGCAAAGCGTCCTACCCGCTGGACATCAGGCTCCGCCCCCTCAAGGATCGATGTTGAATGAGGCTAAGAAGATCAAGAAAAGGTGGAAGGAATATACAGAGTTTTTATATGATAAAGATCAAGTGGACCAACAGCTGTTTCAACCTGTACCTTATGATCAGGAACCATTGGTGATGAAAGAAGAAGTCAAAGCCGCATTGAAATCTTTATCAAAGAACAAAGCACTGGGCATTGATGGTATTCCCACTGACTTATTTCAGCACTCAGCTGAAGCTGTTACCATACTTACAAGGCTCTGCCAGGAAATTTGGAAGACAAATTCATGGCCAACTGACTGGAAAAGATCTGTGTTTATACCAATACCGAAGAAAGGTGACCCAACTGACTGTGGAAATTATTGCACAGTCACTCTTATCCCACATGCCAGCAAGATTCTACTCAAGATCATTCAGCAAAGACTACAACCATACCTGGAACGAGAACTACCTGAAGTGCAAGCAGGGTTCAGGAAAGGGAGAGGAATGAGAGACATTATCACGGATGTGAGATGGATCCTTGAAAAGACAAAAGAATACCAAAAGGATATCTATATGTGTTTTATTGACTACAACAAGGCTTTTGACTGTGTAAACCATGAGTAACTCTGGGCCACATTAAGAAGCATGGGTACACCAGAACACTCACTCGGGACAACAACCATATCGGACACATTTATCCAAACAACCATCCTAAACCAAACTTCCATAGACTAATTCACATAAAAACAAACCCATACCAAATAACCAAGGGAACATGCACCAATAACCTAACATCCCTCTCATGCATCCTTATCAATGCACGGTCAATGAAAAACAAGCTGCCCATATTTAATGATTTAATATCAGACTCAAAACCAGACATATTATGTGTCACAGAAACTTGGCTCTCCGATTCAGATACAGTCTACTTAAATCAACTTAATAATGAAGACTATGACACTTTCTATAAACATAGAACCAATAAAAAAGGCGGAGGTGTATTAATAATGACAAGAAAAGTACTAAGCGCCAAATCAATCCAGTCAAACATCTCCAACGACACAGATACACTACTAAATTGTGGCTTCTGGTTCCCACAACGGTTGCCCAAATATCACCAATCAAAGAATTACTTAGACAGCAGTTGCTTTATCTACAAAGACTTTTATTTCCAGCATCATGCAGAACAGCAAGGTCTGTCTATAGAAATGGCAGACAGCATTTTCTTTCTCTGAGAAGGGGAAGAAAATACTGCCCGCCCTTCCCCTAAAATAACCACCTTATATACATTTCTCTCCGTCTCAAATGTCTGTTCAGTAATCCATCATACATTCTTAAGTGTCAGCAGTGCCCTGCAACACTTTTCCCAGGGGAGAATCTCCTTACATTTGTACATCTGGACCTATCTGGACCTGCTCATTTATACATGGCCTATGACCTCTATACATCTGGAAATGCTTTTAGGTCTATTTATCTATGCATGGCCTGTGACCTCTGCCCCTTCCTGTGTATTTTCTTCTTCTGGCACTAATTGAAACCTTCAGGGTAGGAGAGTGTGTTTATGCTCATAAGTTTGAATTCATTGCATTCCTGGCTTAGCCTGTTTCTTGCTTAGGCTCAAATACTGCTAGGCCCAATATTTTTGCATACTCCTATGCAGAATATGGTTACCCAGAATTCTCCATAGCAAATCCTCCATAGCAGGCCACATCTACTCCTTTATACCCACATGCTTGTCTTCTGTGCCATCCATAATATCATCAGGCAAGGGTGCAGTCATATAAAGCTAATATGAAGCCAATATATATATAAGCAGACCCAAGGCAGATTTAAGTCAGATTTCCCTACATTCTCCACTTTTTCTATTCCTATTTCTTTTTTATGTGGAGGGGCAAAAGTAATCCCACTAAGGGGCATTGATAACAATAACCATTTGAGACAGAGAGGGATGATCCAAAGGGGCAGCTTCTGGTACAGTTCTCGAGATACAACATACATGGTATCGGTGCTTGACTTATCATTTTTTGACAACAAGCAAACAGAATGGATAATACACAACAGGCAATAATTGCAAAACAAGCCATACTTAAAAGAATAAGAATGAAAGCTTTTAGGCCTCCTCCAAGTTCGGAATACCAGCAGGCAACATTCTAAGAGGATGGAAGACATACAGCTTGCAATAATACTGAACACATCAAATATTCAACAAAGTGATGAAGAAAGCTTTGAAAATGTTACAGCAAAACTTGAGCTGGTGTGGGTATTGCAATTGCTGTAGCCCAAATGGCTTGTAGATTTTCCCAAAAGTCCCAATCAGTCTTAATAGTCTTTATTTTCAGATAATTTGGGCCTGCTTCCCAGCAGTTTTTCAGGACTGCGTCGTGCGCTTCACCTGTCTCTGAAGTTTAAGTGTGGTTGAGTTCAGAGGTCTTGGGGTGGACTGTTCTATCTGGACTATGGCCCACTCCCTCTGCTGGAATCTATGGATTTCAATCGGTGACATGGTTCCAGGTCCCATTCAGAAGAGCAAAATCCAATATTAAATGAAAAGACTAAATATTCTAGATTAGATTTTACAATGAGACAATGCAATGTGATAAACATCATTTCATCCATATTTACTTAAGATCATAACTATCTCATATGGTATCAACTGTGTCTCTCAGTTTGATAAACTTCTTGTCTCTCCATCACTGAAGATTCATTTGCTGGTAGGAAATACTCTACTATGCTCATAACTGATCTTTACATATTAATAGATTAGACAAGTTGCAAGCACATATTCTGCAAGTTTGGCAAGTTTCAGAATTACCCCAATTTTTATTTGTGAAAATTTGTCATCAAATCATCCCTCTTTTTACTCCTGCATGTCTGGCCAGGACATACAAAGGCAAAATGAGGCAAAAAGCATTTGGAAGTACCACATGGCCAGTATGGATGTTCCAAAGCATATCAGGGTGCAAAATGCACCTAGCCTGTCTCCAGGTGTCTATTTCCAATTATTGAATATGTGTTGGGGCTTAAATGACTTCCTGAATTAAAGATTCTGGAGACAGCATAGTTGAATAAAATTTGTTTACATGTTCATTAGACAGACATGTCACTCTAAATAACCTTCATCAGTTTAATGTCCATTAGAGTACCACCTCTTAATTGGCATGCTAAGAACATCAAACAATTGTTAGAAAAACTTAGTATTATGGTAAACAAATAGTATATAGAAAATATAAACTTGGATTCTTCTTAATGAATATAACAACATGAGTAAACAGTGTCTTTTTTTTTTCACCAACTTAATTGGTATGGTTCAAAAATGGACATATGTGCTCATTCAAAATAGCAATTGTCTTAAACAATCTGAATAAAGTCCCTACAGTATAAAAATATTATTTTTGTAACATTTTATAACGGCTGGACAAATCATGACTTTTAACATGACAGCCACATGTCTCTCTCTCACGTATGGCATAGAATCTATTGTATATACTGTTCTCAGTGAGAGTGCTGAACAAGGCAAAGTAATTAATTATCCTGAGTCTTTCATTACACTGTTACTGTTGCATGTCAGGCGGAGACTTCAAAGCAGTGCTTGGGCTAGCTTCACCTTACCGGCATCTCAAGAAATGCAAATGAACAACAGAACTAGACAGACATGTTAAAAACAAACAAACCTCTGTGCTGTAGGAGACTTTGTCTAATCAATTCAACTTAATATTATTGTTTTATGTGTAAATAACTTTACAAGTATTCTCATATTTTTCTGGGAACTAAACTCCATTTTTTCCACCAAATTTGTTCTGCAAGTGTGTAAGCTAAAGTAAATTTGTATGTCATAGTGCTACAATATAGTGTATTCCTAAAATTGAAACTTAAAAAAAATCTTTCAAAACAAAGTACACTGTTTTCTCTGGACCCCAACATATAAAATTCAAATACAGTAAAAACAGATGAATTTATCCTAAAATTCAGCAAATCCCATGTTACTGTCCTTAGTCATTAGTCATTAGCACTGAGCTTAAGAATACAAACACTCCTTTTCACATTTAAATTGAATGAGACTGGTGTCAAACGGAACTGCAAACTAAACAGTAGATCTCTCTTTCTGTCCTTTAGTTACAGCTCTTTTGGGATGCTTGCAACAGTATACAAAATTCTATTTTACTTTTAATTTTGCTCAATCAAAACCAAACATATAACTTCTCATTCACTCGAGATTTAAAATCATTTCCAAATAGCATTGTCCTGTCAGGGACGTCAAACCCCCACTCTGAAGGGCAAAGGACAACAGAAACAGATTCTCCAATGCCTTGATTGTTTGATCTAACATCTGGGAGCACTTAAGCACGGCAGACCATCTGATCAGAGTAGAGATGCTTTCCTGAGAGACTTCAGTAAAGCGTTCCCCCTGGGGAAATCCCAAAAAGCAATATACCTTTAAGCTTGAGAAACTCAGGACCTTTTTTTTTTAAAAAAAAAACAAGTAAAAAGTATTTTCTTCATAATCTTATATAAGGATTTTCTCCAACAATGTAATACTAACTAAACATCTTTGCATCACATGGTTACATATTTTCTTAAACGGATTTTCTTTTAGAGCTATTTTTCTTAGGGGCTTGTTTACAAAGCCGCGGTAGTGGTTCGCGATCGCGATCGCAGCCGCGGCCCCATTGAAATCAATGGGGCTGCGGCTCCGATTACGATCGCAAACCGCTACCGCGGCTTTGTAAACAAGCCCCTTAGTTGCAAAATCCAGCTGTAATCTTTTTCCTTTATTATTAATTTGATCTTAAATTTGTAAAGTCATAAGAACATGACAAAGCTGATCTTTACACTTAGTCAAAACTAATCTTAGCATCACTACGATCTTTTATTAATCTCTGGTTAATTAGGATCTTCCACATTTGTTAACACATTCATAGAAATTCGTTCTGCATTGTGTACAACTGCCCTATGACCTATCACAGACACAGGCAGAGCTATTTAATCTTCTGACACACAGAGAACAGCAGACAAATTTTTTCTTAACTCAGATATAAGATCCCAAATTAAAAAATAAAACTTACACATATGGATCAGATTTATTTACTGCACACAAACATGCACAGGGGAATTTTCAGGCTGTACTTGTCTACCAGTCATATCACTGCACACAATAGCTGGCAGTTCAGAATAAAACACTGTCAATTATCTGTGCGGTCTGCTTCTAAGATTCTCACTTCAGTGTACAATACATTCAGATCCCAATCCACTAACTCAGAAAATCCATTCCATGTTACAATATATTCAGACAGACAGGAAAAAAACTAGCTGTCTCAGCACATCAATTACTAAAGCAGATCCTGGAAGATTTTTCGTTGTTTTCAATGTTCTAAAGAAGACAGGAAGGACATGGAAGAATAGAGACAGATAAACAAACACCGCTTAGCACTTGCGTTCAAGGGACTCCGGGCCAACGGTTTTACCCTCTCCAGAGACTGGGGCATCTTACAAGCACATGAATATTGTAAAAGAAAATAAAAGCAAAACAGATAAGCTCTCCAGAAATTCCACACTTAGTTCAACTTAAGAAAATAATTCTAATCAGTTCAGCTCCAGGGAACATAAAATCTACTGGAGTAGCCAGTAATGACAGGACAGTGTTTACTAAAGATTAAAACTAAAAACACAGGACAGAGTTAAATGCATTATACCTAATCAGCCTACTAGACCCACTCCTCCTTGGTTATTTAATGCAGCTGCAGTAAGCTCCGTCATTCACCTTGATCAAGAACTTGCAAAGTAATTCATTTCAAAAAGATACTTAGAAAGCTATTCTTCAATAGATCTAATTGTCACCCTCTCTGGTCTGTGAACACCCCAGATAAAGTGATCATCCCTGTTTTTCTATAAATATGCTCCTTAGCTGTCCCTCTTTCTAAAATCTGTAAACCTGGTGTTTTCACTGTTTGGGGACAGGGGCAAACCCCTCTTTATTCACAAGGGGGGTAACTTCGCTTTTACAGATGGAAAATTCAGACCTTTTTATTTACAAAGGTTAGAAGTTACTTATCCAGGACTCATACAAAACAAACAACTCTTGTGCTTCATCTAAACCCAGCCAATCTCCTCGCGGAGGTATGAAAACGTGGATAAAGACACACACTCACTTCGTATTAATAATAATATGTACAGTCTCAATCGTACATCAATCAATCCTGGAAAAGAGACATAATGTCTGGGCAAAACTTCCTTTCTCTAACCATTCCCTAATGTTACAACTAAATACAGAGACACTCTAACAGTTCTCTTACATAACAAAATATTAATTACATACTTACCCACCACTCGAACCTGGGCAAGTCTTCTGTCCTTTCATACAGACAGGGAAACTGAACACTCACCAATAAAGTCATCCTAGGGTATCAAAATCTCTCTCGACGTCACTCAGAGCGGTATTCCCATCTTCTGTACCAGCAGAAGGAATCCTCTTCAGGTATTCTCATCCCCTGTTTTTTTTTAATCTACTGTGAAAAACAGGAGGTAGTCCCTCTGACAAGTAAAACTACAAGTCAAAAACTGCAGTCAGAGGAGTCCTTGGGCAATTTGGAAGGGAAAAAAATTTAGAGGGTGTTCGGCACCAATTATTGTGGCTTCTGGTTCCCACAACGGTTGCCCAAATATCACCAATCAAAGAATTACTTAGACAGCAGTTGCTTTATCTACAAAGACTTTTATTTCCAGCATCATGCAGAACAGCAAGGTCTGTCTATAGAAATGGCAGACAGCATTTTCTTTCTCTGAGAAGGGGAAGAAAATACTGCCCGCCCTTCCCCTAAAATAACCACCTTATATACATTTCTCTCCGTCTCAAATGTCTGTTCAGTAATCCATCATACATTCTTAAGTGTCAGCAGTGCCCTGCAACACTTTTCCCAGGGGAGAATCTCCTTACATTTGTACATCTGGACCTATCTGGACCTGCTCATTTATACATGGCCTATGACCTCTATACATCTGGAAATGCTTTTAGGTCTATTTATCTATGCATGGCCTGTGACCTCTGCCCCTTCCTGTGTATTTTCTTCTTCTGGCACTAATTGAAACCTTCAGGGTAGGAGAGTGTGTTTATGCTCATAAGTTTGAATTCATTGCATTCCTGGCTTAGCCTGTTTCTTGCTTAGGCTCAAATACTGCTAGGCCCAATATTTTTGCATACTCCTATGCAGAATATGGTTACCCAGAATTCTCCATAGCAAATCCTCCATAGCAGGCCACATCTACTCCTTTATACCCACATGCTTGTCTTCTGTGCCATCCATAATATCATCAGGCAAGGGTGCAGTCATATAAAGCTAATATGAAGCCAATATATATATAAGCAGACCCAAGGCAGATTTAAGTCAGATTTCCCTACACTAATAAAGATCGGTCCCATGAAACTCTGCCTAGTATACAGACCCCCAAACCAAAAATTAGATTACCTCGACGCCTTTATTGAACTCCTCAGTTCATCCACAGAACAACACCCTATAATCATGCTTGGAGACTTTAACCTTCCCTCGCTGCCAACACTGGAATCTAAACTGTTCCTTGATACAATATCAGACATGGAATATCATCGGATAATAAACACATCCACACACACAAAAGGTGGAACACTCGATCTTATCCTTCTCCCTAATACACTCTTCAAGCTAATAAATCCCAATTCAGTTGAATGTACACAGATACCCTGGTCTGATCACTACATTATAAAATTAAATCTTACATACCCCTTTAATAGCACTAACAATCAACCCAGAAATGTTACAACTTCAAAATTCAAAAAATTCAACAATGAAGAATTTATTGACCTAACAATCCCCCACCTCCTTTCACCTGCAACTAACTTAGATGACACTGTCAAGAACTGGCATGAAACCATATACAATGCAGCCAAAATTAACCACACATACAAAAAGCCCACTTACCCTGAGACAAATACTAAACCATGGTTCAACAACACATTAAAACAAATGAAAAGAAATCTTAGAAAACTAGAACACAACTGGCGCAAATCTAAATTGACAATACATAAAGAAATATATAATAACCAACTCACTAAATATAAAGATACCTTAGACAGTACAAAAAAAGAATACTATGCTAAAATACTATCAAAATCGTATAACAGGCCAAGAGAATTATTCACCATTGTAAGAAATCTAACCAACCCTCATACATCTGACAATGAAATTACCGACATCTCGGTTCAAACCCTAGCCTACCATTACCAAAACAAAGCAAAAATGCCATCAATGTCTATAGACACTGTCAAATCATCATGCAAGCAATCAGATGTATGGTCAGAGTTTCACCCCATAACTAAAGAGACACTAAAAAATATCATCACCAGCCTCAACACCACAACCTCATATCTAGATCCATGTCCAGTAACATGGATAAAGAATACACTACCAATTCTATTACCCTACATTCTCTCAATAGTGAACCTCTCTCTGACCCAAGGCTACCTACCGCCCGCACTCAAACACGCTCAAATACGGCCAATCCTTAAGAATAGCAAACTTGATAAAACCTTGCCTGCATCATATAGACCCATTTCAAGCATACCTTTCTTAGCTAAAATAATTGAAAAAGTGGTTCAATTACAGACTCAGGACTTCCTAGACTCATCTTACCCGCTCGATGAGCAACAGTATGGCTTTCGACCCCGTCATGGAGTTGAGACACTCCTCACAGTTTTAATAGATGCGCTCCTAAGAGGGATAGACGATCATAAACAGGCCTTCATTCTACTTTTTATTGATATATCAGCTGCGTTTGATAGCGTACACCACACAATAATGCTCAATAACTTGAGGCAAATAGGCTTAAACTCCACAGTACATAATTGGTTCTCATCTTACCTAAATAATAGAACGCAAAATGTAAGAATTGGGAATCAAAACTCTAACACATATAAACAAGAGATTGGATTACCACAAGGTTCAGCGCTGTCAGCCCTACTTTTCAATATTTACATAAAACCTGTCTGCAACATTTTCAAAAAATTTGGAGTAAAATATCATCTATACGCAGACGATATTATGATGTATATACCATTCTCGATACCCAATATACCGCTACAACTACTATCGGACTGCTATAACGAAATCACAACGTGGCTAAAAGCACAAAACCTCCACATAAACCATACTAAAACTGAAGTTCTTATTGTGACCAAGGACAAAACGTATATCCCACCTACACACATAAGACTTCAAAACCAAGAAATTAAAATAAAAAACGAAATAAGATATCTAGGCGTTATACTAGATACACATCTAACGATAGAAACACACATTAGCAATACCATAAAGAAAATTTATTTCAAACTCAAAACCCTCAAACAACTTCGACCGCTAGTATTTACTCAAGACTTTATCAGCATAATCCAGGCAACAATAACTCCACATTTTGACTTTGCCAATCTAATCTTAATAGGCATATCAAAACAAAACATCAAACGATTGCAATTAGTGCAAAACGCAGCAGCCAGAATCATACTGAAAATTAACTCACTCCAACACATATCACCAATACTAGCCTCCCTCCATTGGCTACCAATTCAAAGTAGAATAACCTACAAAACAATAATAACTGTATTTAAGGCGTTATACGACATGGCCCCAACCATGCTATGTAACTTAATACACAAAGAACCATCCAAGCCTACACACAGAAAAGGACAATTAAACAGATTAAAGACCCCGAAAGATTATACAAGAGCCCATAAATCAACAAACAACAGAGCCTTTTCCCACATAGCCCCAATGACCTGGAATTCCCTCCCAGAAGAGCTACGAATCTTAACCGAAATCATGGAATTCCGTAAAAAATTGAAAACTTATTTGTTCACCAAACACTATAACATAGATAACTCAGCGCCTGCACTAGACAAAGGTTAAACAGGTTTTCAGTCCACATTAAGCAAAAGCCCTTTAACACACACAAATAACACACACTCACGATGACCTCTCAGCTTACATCCTTTCACATCCATGTATATATATACATACAAAAACTGTATATAGTTAATCTGTGCTGCTTTGTATTTATCTCACATTTGTTTGACTGTTTACTTATAATATGATGTTCCTTGTAAATATGTTCCTTGTAAATATGTTCTGTTATAATATGACGTTCCCTGTAAAACAAATTTACTTTGTTAATTGTTGTTCACTGTGAACCGCAACTGAACTTTGGAAGATGCGGTATATAAATATATATAAAAATAAATAAATAAATAAATAAACCTGATCATTCTCTTGCCCAACCTTTACACTGATCAAGAAGCAACAGTTCGAACAGAAGTAGGAGAATCAGAATGATTTAAATCAGCAAAGATGTAAGACAAGACTGCGTACTTTCTCCCTACCTCTTTAATTTATATGCAGAACAAATGATCAGAGAAACAGGACTGTATGAAGACAGAGGTGTGAAGATTGGTGGAAGACATCAACAACCTCCATGCTGATGATACCACATTACTGGTTGAAAGTGAGGACTATTTGAAACATTTGATTCTCAAGATCAAAGAATATAGTCTTAAAATGGGTCTGCACCTTAATGTTAAGAAGACAAAGATCCTGACAACTGGCAAAATGAATAAGTTCATCGTTGATAGAGAAGAAATTGAAATAGTTGACAACTTTAACCTACTTGGATCAACTATCAAAAGAAGCGACATAGCCATAGCAGTCTTGGCAGAATCTTTATCTTTATCTTTATTTCCACACTTGATAGACCGCTTACGCCAAGACATTAAAGCGGTTTACAATGAAATAAAAAGGTCAACACTGCAAACTATAGAAAAGGAACGCCATAAACTGACAGGAAAGAAAGAAAAAGGACAGGACAGAAAATTGAAAGACTATACACTTAACCAAAGACTACAATTGAACAAACAAAGACAAAACAGGGGGGAAATAGACAGAGGGAAGACAGGACAAGACATGGTTGGGATGGAACAAACAACCTACAGCAGCTTCAGGGAGGTGGATCAGGAGGAAGATCAAAAGATTGTTGGAACAGATGGGTTTTGAGTAAAGCTTTGAACTGGGGATAAGAAGATTCCAACCGGAGAAATGGAGGCAGTGCATTCCACAACAGGGGACCAAGGAAGAAAAAAGCTGAGTGGCGAGTTTTTTCAAGATGTGCTTGGGACGGGGATGGTAAGGACAAACGATTAGCATGGAGGGAGCGAAGTTGACGATACGGGGTATGAAGGGAAATGAGATCAGCAAGATACAGAGGATTGTTAGTATTAATGGCATGATGAGTTAGAATGAGGATTTTATAGTGGAAACGAAAACGGAGGGGCAACCAATGCAAACGAAAGAGAATGGGAGTGACGTGATCAAAACGGTGGGCAAAAGTGATAAGGCGAACTGCAGTGTTTTGGATAAACTGAAGGCGTTGGAGCTGATAATTGGGGAGATTGGCCAGAAGAATGTTGCAATAATCGAGTCTGCTGGTAATCAAAGCTAGAACAAGGGTAACCAAGGAACCAAAGGGGAGAAGAGAACGGACAGCCCTGATTTGACAGAGAATTGCAAATGAACGCCTAGTAAGGGAAGAGATATGGCCATGGAAGGAAAGCGAGGAATCAAGGATTACGCCCAAATAACGGAAGGAAGAAACGAGTGGAACGGAGGTGGAATCAATCATAGGGGCAATGGAAGGACAAGGACCACTCAGGGACACCCACATAGCTGTAAATTTTGAAGGGTTTAAGCGTAAAAAATGCTGAGAAAGCCAAGAGGCCACATGGGAGAGGCAGAGGTTAAATTGGGAGATATCTAAGGAGAGCGGAGAAGTATGGAAGAGGAGAATGATGTCATCCGCATAAATATACGAAGACACTGGGTACTGCTGGATCAAAAGGGGTAAGGGGGCGAGGAAGATATTAAATAGCAGTGGAGATAGAACAGAACCCTGGGGAACACCACAAGTGAGGGGAAGAGAAGAGGAAGATTTACCATTCACGGAGACAGAAAAAGAGCGAGCTGTGAGGAAGGAGCGAAACCACTGGAGAACCGTGCCATGTAACGCCACATCAGAGAGACGAGAGAGGAGGGTCTGGTGGTCAATCAGATCGAACGCCGCAGACAGATCAAGGGAAACCAAAAGAGTGACATCACCACGGTCGTGGGCGACATGTAATTCGTTTAATACTGCCAGGAGAACAGTCTCAGTACTGTGGCCTTGCCGGAAACCGGCTTGACGGGGGTGAAGAGTATTGGTGGACTCAACATGAGAGGATAACTGGTCAAACACAAAACGTTCCAAAAGCTTGGCCAGGAAGGGGAGGTTCGAAACAGGACGCCAATGGGACAGAATGGAAGGGTCGAGGGAAGGTTGCTTCAGGAGAGGATGGACAACAGCAGACTTCCATAGAGAGGGAAAATGACCAGAAGATAAACTGGTGTTGATGATGGTAGTGATAACAGGAATAAGTTGTAGGGAAGGCTCAGACAGCCAGCGAGATGGGATCGGGTCCAAGGTGCAGGTGGTCTTCCGGGATTTAGACAGCATCTGAAGAAGTTCTGCGGGGAGAACAAGGTGGAAAGAAGACCAGGTATGGGCAAGAGCCCGGTTAGGCGGGGAGGAAGAGGGCAGAGATGAAAGGTCGGCAGCGGGCAGCCCACAGGGGGAAACAGGAGACAATGGAGAGGGCGGGGGGGATTTGAAAATGAAGAACGCAAATTAAGAATTTTCTCAGAGAAGAAAGTGGCCAGCAAGTGGGGATCTGGAGCCCCCGTTGCTGAGGTACAATTAGAGCTGGTAGAAGAAAGCCTACACAGGATTGTGAAAAGCTGGCGAGAGGAATTTGCCGCTTCAGAAATCTCAGCAACATAGAAAGCACGTTTGGCAGAATGGCTATGAAGGACCAAGGCAAGATTCTCAAGAGCAGAGATGTGTCTTTCCATACAAAGATTTGACTTGTCCAAGCCATGGCATTTTCAATAACATCATATGGATGTGAAAGTTGGACAGTGAAAAAGAAAGACAGGAAGAAATTGATACCATTGAATTATGGTGTTGGCGACGAATACTATGTATACCATGGACTTCCTGAAGAACAAATCAGCCAATACTAAAGCAGATCAAACCTAAGCTTTCCTTAGAAGCTCAGATGACAACACTTTAACTTTCATACTTTGGACACATCATGCGAAGAGAGAGATCATTAGAGAAAGACATCCTGCTTGGCAAGGTAGAAGGTCAACACAAAAGAGGAAGGCCAGCAATAAAATGGATCAATACAATAACAGCAGCTATGGGTACCAGTCTGTCAACAATGAGACGCCTGACTGAAGACAGAACACAATTTAGGACAACCATCTAGAGGGTCGCCATGAGTCGACACCGACTCGACAGCACTTTATAATAACAGCAAACAGAAAATGATCCTTAATAGGTTCATAACAATAGCAGCAAATAGTATATGAATGTAGAAACATAGAAACATAGAAATATGACGACAGAAAAAGACCACATGGCCTATCTAGTCTGTCCTTCCATAACAACTACAACAGTCCCCTTTTTACCTTTAGAGATCCTCTGTGTTTGTCCCATGCTTTTTTGAATTCAGTTACTGTCCTCATCTCTACCACCTCCACTGGGAGACTATTCCATGGATCCACTACTCTTTCCGTAAAGAAATATTTCCACATATCACTCCTGAATCTATCTCCCTTCACCCTCATCCCATGTCCCCTCATAGCAGAACTTGCTTTTAATTGAAAGAGGCTCTCTCCCTGAACATTTATGCCACGGAGGTATTTAAACATCTCAATCATATCACCTCTATCCCGCCTTTCCTCTAAGGTGTACATATTAAGATCCTTCAGTCTGTCCTCATATGCTTTATAATGAAGACCACTAATCATTTTAGTAGCCACCCTCTGCACCGACTCCATCCTGTTCACATCCTTTTGAAGGTGCGGTCTCCAGAATTGCACACTACCTAGTGGTCACATATGCAATGAAGGGTATCACTAGCAGAGTGGCTTTGGGTTAGACCAGTGGTTCCCAAACCTTTTCTGGCGGGCTCCCCAGCCAGTCAAGTTTTCAGGATATTCAGAATGATTATGCATGAGAGAGATTTGCATGCACGGTCTCCATTGTATGCAAATCTCTCTCATGCATATTCAATGTGGATATTCTGAAAACCAGACTGGCTGGGGAGCCCCCAGGACAGGTTTGGGAACCACTGGGTTAGACTATGAGTACCCATTTGTAGGGCTGGATTTAAGATATCAGTGTCCATAGGCAGGATGAGACAAGAGAACAGTCGGGAGGGAAGGTTTCTCCCCAGAGATCATGGAGCATGTTCCTAAAGGAAGAGGTGTTGCCCGAGGTATTTGGTGCTTTCAAAACGTGGCACCCTAGGCAGTTGCCTATACCTAAATCCAAGTCTGCCTGCTTGGACTCCTTATGATGGCAGGAGGTGGCTGTCCAGGTGCCAAAAGGGCAGATGTGCTCCTTTGAGCCCTGGCTGTGAAGATTGCTCCGGTTCCATGCTCCCAGCTTTCAGTAGAAGGGAGAGAGCAGTACAGTCTTCCCCAATGGCTAATCCCTAATGGCTGGGACCTACTGCCGATCACATCTTCTGTACCCATTCTAGAAGTTTTGTAATCCTCCTTATTCTCCTGTTTGCCATTTTCCCTAGTTTCTACCCTAATCTCCTGTTTCTGTATTTCTCAGTCCTGCATAGACTGTGAGCTCTGTTGAGCAGGGACCGTGTGTTACACATACATGTGCAGTGCCGCAAATACGTTGTAGCACTATATAAATTATAAATAGTAGTAGCAGACTGGACATGAGTAACTCAGCTGAGCAAGTTCTGGGTGCAGAGCTAGAGAACAAGTCAGAGGAAACTGAAGGCCGGAAAAGTCTCTGCCGCTCCTGTTACCCCTCTGCTCTTCTCTAATCCCGTTGTTGTTTCTGCTGAAAACATTTCTAAGATACACTAAAATCTGTAGGCGCTTTATGGGTCCCACCATGAGTTCCATTTTTCTAGGTGATTCATTTACTACCTTTCTTACATAAAAAAAATCTGGTGCATCAAACGTTGTAGAGAGAAGAGCTAACGGGGCCCCTGTGGAGTCAGAGAGTAACTCATTCTGATAGGGCCCCAACAGGGTCAGAGAGCAGTTCACAGACTATGGATACCATTATAGAACCCCACAAGGGTCAGATAGTTACTCTCAGACAGGGGCGGTTCAAGGCAATCTACTGCCTGATGCGAGGGATGAGATGGCGCCCTCCCCCCAAATTTATTTATTTATTACAATTTCTTATATACCGCACTATTCGATATCAGCGCGGTTTACAGTAAAACAAAGGACCAGAACAACAGACTGTTCGGTTTTACAGAGAATAGGTGTACCAACTTGGATAACATGGGTGAACTATATACATAAAACATCTAAAGAACTCTATACATATAATATCTACAAGCAGACGTGCTGACAAAGCTCTAGAAATAACAAGTGGTTACTTTCATTGGAGGGGTTATCTAGACTTGATTGCTGACTGGGTAGTATTTGAGGAACAGGTGATATTTGAGTGCCTTCCTGAACTGAGTTAAGTCGATGATAGCACGAATGTCAGATGGAAGAGCATTCCAACATCTTGGTGCGCAAAATCTGAAGGCCCTATTCGCCGTTGTTGTGTTGCATTTCGTTAAGGTCTTCGGGATTATTAGAGAGTTTAAGGCTGTTGGTCTTCTGGATCTGTTGGGTGGAACGGTGTGAATGAGCTCTGAAAGTGAAGAGGATGAGAGGCCATTGATGGCCTTGAAGATCAGTAGTAGGGTCTTAAAGACGAGCCTTCCGTGTATGGGGAGCCAGTGAAGCTGCTTTAGGATAGGTGTTACGTGGTCACTTCTAGAGGCTCCATGGAGGACCCTTGCTGCAGCATTCATGGCCAGCTGTAGCTGACTCAATGTAGATTGTGGGAGGCCTTGTAAAATGGCATTGGCAAAGTCGAAATGGGGTAAGATTAGTGCTTGGTATATAGTCCGGTAGTCATCTGGATCTAATAAGGAACGCAGATGCCTGAGTGTACGGATCTTGAAGTATACTGCTTTTACTATATTGCCTATGTGTGATTTCATAACAAGACGTTGGTCCAGCGTGACTCCAAGGTATTTTATTGCGTCCTTAGTTTGCAGATCTGCTTCCTTAACTCTTACATGGGATGGTGGAGTAAAATTGGGGTCTCTCGTGATGAAGAGTACCTCAGTTTTCTTGTGTTGAATACGGAGGTTTTGAGATTGGAGCCATACTGAAACTGCGTTGAAACATTCTATCAGGGGGGAGAGGTCCATTTGTTCTGTAGGGAATGGCATGTATAAGAGTATGTCATCTGCATATATCAAAGAGTTCACTTTAAATGATCTGATGATACTGCAGATGGGCTGCTTGTAAATGTTGAACATGAGTGATGATAAAGAGGAACCTTGTGGAACACCTTGCGTTTGATGGAAGGGTTTTGATTCTTCAGATCCGGATTTTACATGTTGACATCTTCCGGTGAGATATGATTTGCACCATTCGAGTGCAGAGCTGCAGATGCCTTTCTCTTTTAGTCGCCTGAGAAGAAGTTCATGACTTACTGAGTCGAATGCTGCAGCGATGTCTAAGAAGATAAGCACAAAACCTTGCCAGATGTTGACGATGCCTGTAATTATATTATTGAAAAGGGTGGTGAGGAGGGTTTCTACTCCATGCAATTCTCTGAACCTATGTTGTCACTGGTCTAGAGGGGCTGCGGAGTCTATATGTTCTTGGATTGAGCCGGGTGGGGGGCGGGAGGCTTTCTCAAAACTGCAGTCAGGAACTGAACCAAATCAAAAAATTAATTAGATAATGTGGAGAAAATAAAAAGATGTTCGCACACCACAGAACTAAAAGAGAGAGCAAGAACCACTGCACAGTTTATAACACCAAATTAAATAATTCATTTTAATTTTGTTGTTATAAACTGAGTTCTGATTGTTGCTTTTTCTTTTTGAACATATATTTTGCATTCCCAGAACCTCCCCCCCCCCCTCAACAATGGGTGCAGAGCAGAACTAGGACATCCATCCACAAAACTCAATATCTAATTTTAAAAAAAATCTGATTCTGGTCATCTCACTAACAAACATTCTCCAGTACCAGGCATATTGTAAACTAATACAAAACCCTTCAAAAGTCACAGATGCTCTACAAGGCCAAATCAACCAAATCATACCAGCATAAACTTCCAAAACTCATCATTCAACAAGGGGCCTACCCAGATAAAAGCAGCACTATAAATACTGAAGCGGGCCCTAGAACATCCATACACCGATTGAAAAGCTAAACAAGTCAAATTACTACAATACAAGTCCCTTTGTACAAACTCCATGTTAACAGAACTCCTGGCCTCAGTCACACACTCAGAACACAGACCCTCGCCAAGTACAGAATAAGTGAAGATAACCTAAAGTGAAAATAAAAATAGGTAGACAAAAATTAAACTTAAAGCCCAAGAAGACAGGCTCTGCATGCAATGCAATACCAGAGAATTAAAAGACTCATTTCCTTGTACTCTGTAAAATATAAAAATAGAGCAAAGTCCAATCACTCATTTGAAAACAATTTTAATTTTTCTGCCTTTGTTGTCTGACCATTTTATACTCTGATCATGCTGGTCTTGATCTGAAGCTTCTGCTTTCGTCTGTCTTCTCTTAGCTCTTTCTACGGTCTCGACTCCATCTGCCATTTCTTGTCTCTCCTTTTGTTTTCTTCACTTCCTTCCATCTTGGATATTGATTTTTTTTCTTTCCAACTTTCTTCCATTTATTTCTCTCTCTCTTTCTGGCCATCCAGATTTCATTATGCCTTACTATACAGTTCTCAATCTTCCTCTTTTTTAAACCATCTACCTACCACTTTTCAACATTCACCCCCAGTCCTTCAATTTCCCAGCTCTTCGTCCCCCCTGTGTTGTCCAGCATTTGTCCTCCTGCCTCCCCCCACCATTGTCCAGCATGTCTCCCAACTTCTCCCATTCAACATTTGTCTCCCTGCTTCCCCCCTCCAGCATGTCTTCCTGCCCCCTCCTCTTTTGTCCAGTATTTATCCCCCTGTCCCCCCCCAGTGTTGTCCAGCATTTGTTCTCTTGTCTCCCTCACCCCACCCCGTTGCCTAGCACTTGTCTTCCTGCTTCCCTGTTGTCCAGCATTTGTCTCCTGTCTCCCCACTTTGTCTAGCACTTGCGCCCCTGTCTCTTCCCTTTGTCCAGCACTTGCCCCCTGTCTCTCCCTTTTGTCTAACACTTGCCCCCCATCTCTTCCCTGTTGTCCAGCACTTGCCCCCTGTCTCCCCCCTTTGTCTAGCACTTGTGCCCCTGTCTCTTCCCTTTGTCCAGCACTTGCCCCCTGTCTCTCCCCTTTGTCCAGCACTTGCCCCCTGTCTCCCCCCCTTTGTCTAACACTTGCCCCCTGTCTCTTTCCTTTGTCTAGCACTTGCCCCCTGTCTCCCACTTTGTCTATCACTTGCCCCCTGTCTCCCACCTTTGTGTAGCTCTTGCCCCCCTTTCTCTCCCCTTTGTCCAGCACTTGCCCCCTGTCTCCCCCTTTGTCTAGCACTTGCCCCCCTTTCTCTCCCCTTTGTCTAGCACTTGCCCCCTGTCCTCCCCCCTTTTGTCTAGCACTTGCCCCCCTTTCTCTCCCCTTTGTCTAGCACTTGCCCCCTGTCTCCCCCCTTTGTCCAGCACTTGCCCCCTGTCTCCCCCTTTGTCTAGCACTTGCCCCCTGTCTCTCCCCTTTGTCTAGTATGTCCCCCTGTCTCCCCCTTTGTCTAACATTTGCACATTGTCTCTCCCCTTTGTCTAGCACTTGCCCCCTGTCTCCCCCCTTTGTCTAGCACTTGCCCCTGTCTCTTTGTCTCTTGCCCCCTGTCCCCCTTTGTCCAGCACTTGCCCCCTGTATCCCCCTTTGTCTAGCATTTGCCCCTTGTCTCTTCCCTTTGTCCAGCACTTGCCCCCTGTCTCTGCCCTTTGTCCAGAACGTCTCCCCCTGTCTCCCCCTTTGTCCAGCACTTGCCCCCTGTCTCCCCCCTGTGTCTAGCACTTGCCCCCCTGTCTCCCCCCTTTGTCCAGCACTTGCCCCCTGTATGCCCATTTGTCTAGCACTTGCCCCCTGTCTCCCCCCTTTGTCTAGCACTTGCCCCCCTGTCTCCCCCCTTTGTCCAGCACTTGCCCCCTGTCTCCCCCCTTTGTCTAGCACTTGCCCCCTGTATCCCCCTTTGTCTAACACTTGCCCCTTGTCTCTTCCCTTTGTCCAGCACTTGCCCCCTGTCTCTTCCCTTTGTCCAGAACGTCTCCCCCTGTCTCCCCCCTTTGTCCAGCACTTGCCCCCTGTCTCCCCCCTTTGTCTAGCACTTGCCCCCTGTCTCCCCCCTTTGTCCAGCACTTGCCCCCTGTCTCTCCCCCTTTGTCCAGCACTTGCCCCCTGTCTCCCCCCTTTGTCTAGCACTTGCCCCCTGTCTCCCCCCTTTGTCCAGCACTTGCCCCCTGTCTCCCCCTTTGTCTAGCACTTGCCCCCTGTCTCCCCCTTTGTCTAGCACTTGCCCCCCTGTCTCCCCCCTTTGTCCAGCACTTGCCCCCTGTCTCCCCCCTTTGTCCAGCACTTGCCCCCTGTCTCCCCCCTTTGTCTAGCACTTGCCCCCTGTCTCCCCCCTTTGTCCAGCACTTGCCCCCCTGTCCTCTCCCCTTTGTCTAGCACTTGCCCCCTGTCTCCCCCTTTGTCTAGCATTTGCCCCTTGTCTCTTCCCTTTGTCCAGCACTTGCCCCCCTGTCTCCCCCCTTTGTCTAGCACTTGCCCCTGTCTCCCCCCTTTGTCTAGCACTTGCCCCCCTGTCTCCCCCCTTTGTCTAGCACTTGCCCCCTGTCTCCCCCCTTTGTCTAGCACTTGCCCCCCTGTCTCCCCCCTTTGTCTAGCACTTGCCCCCTGTCTCCCCCATTTGTCTAGCACTTGCCCCCCTTTCTCTCCCCTTTGTCCAGCACTTGCCCCCTGTCTCCCCCCTTTGTCCAGCACTTGCCCCCTGTCTCCCCCCTTTGTCTAGCACTTGCCCCCTGTCTCCCCCTTTGTCTAGCACTTGCCCCCTGTCTCCCCCTTTGTCCAGCACTTGCCCCCTGTCTCTTCCCTTTGTCCAGAACGTCTCCCCCTGTCTCCCCCTTTGTCCAGCACTTGCCCCCTGTCTCCCCCTTTGTGTAGCATTTGCCCCTTGTCTCCCCCTTTGTCCAGCACTTGCCCCCTGTCTCTTCCCTTTGTCCAGAACGTCTCCCCCTGTCTCCCCCCTTTGTCCAGCACTTGCCCCCCGTCTCCCCCTTTTTCTCTCACTTGTCCTGTCCCCACTCTCTCCACCTGCACCTCTCATCTGGCAGCGGCAGCAGCACTCAGGTTATTTTTTTTTTTTTAGATTTTGCCACCTCTGGCCTGTTCTGCCTTCCTGACACTTTTTTCCTCAAGAATACTTGCAGTGAGAAAAAAAAAGTGGTGAGAAGGAAGAGGCAGGCCAGAGGCAGCAAAATTCAAAATGAAAACAGCAGGAGTGCCGCTGTCGCCGCAGCACAAATCAGCCTGATTGCTTGCAGGACTTAGTGTGGAATATATATATTTTTTTTTTTGAATGGAGAAGTAGCCTAGTGGTTAGAGCAACAGCCTACAACACAAATGATCTGATTCCCATTGGCACTCCTTGTGACCTTGGGCAAGTCACTTTACCCTCCATTGCCTCAGAAGAAAAGGCCTGGCAATCTACTTCCAGCCATACCTTGCCAAGAAAACCCAGGGGCTGCTGAGTTATCAGAAGTCAACATTGACTTGATGGCACTTAAAAAAAAATATTCCAGAAAAAAAAGTTTTTCCTTTGTGGGGCACAGTGTGACTTGCAGTGAGTGCTGTGGAAGTGTTACAGGAATACCAGCAATGCTTTCCTGTGTACATGACATTCTCACTTTGTCCCTCCGCCCCCCAGTACTCCAAGAGTTAATCATTCCTTCATCAGTACTCTGCATTTCTGCAGCCAAACAAGGAAGTACAGTAACAAAAGTCACAGATTTGCATTTCTCATTTAATGTTTGCCATGCAGATAAGCTAATCAAACAATACTTAATAAGGTCATCCACAGAGCTTTCTAATGATGCTTCATATAATCAACTAAACAGCTCTACTTATTAACCAATACGTAGTGATTTACCCACTCAGCATATAACCAGTGAAATAGCAAACCTCAGAAACCTCAAACACCTACCATAGTTCACCTTTTATGGTGAGCTTCGGTGTTCAATCAGAGATTATACACATCAACAGTTTGCTCATTCACGTACTCAAAATGCCATTGGTCATGTACATACAAAACATGTGAAAGTGTACCCATAAATTATCAACCGAATTATATACACATATCACAACATTGCAATCATCAAACACTCATGATTCCTGGTATCTTGATTAAATCCCATTCAGAAGACGGATTGGATCCCGACGGATTGGATCCCGTCACCTACAAGGACGTCCCTTCCATGTTTCACATCAGCTGCTTCAGGAGAATATGATTCCAATTCTATAACAGACAAACATGCAACGGTGCTGTATTCACTTAATACGTACATCTAAGAAACCACCACCAAAACTTAAAATCCATCGAACAGGAAAATCTTTACCTGATCATCTAGACTTCAATGAACTAGACGCGCTTACTTCAACAAACCGTCATTAACCACGAAGTCTCCATCCGAATAACTCCCAAGCATCCACCTTCTACTAAACTCAAGTCACATTCATTCCACTAAATAATCTGCCAACTCTTCCCATTTGCTACGTCCACCAATCCTCTTAAACCTATGACACACAACTGCCCCAATCAATGCCGGAATTCAGACCTTCAGGTGTTACGGTCCCCAGCTGAAAAATCCAGCGTTTTTCCCTATAGAGCAACTGTTGTTCATGTGTCCTCCCTTTAAACCCCAGATCTATCCGTTCCAAACAAAAACATTGCAAATCCAAAAATAAATGACCCTCCCTAAGGCAATGATCTACTAAAGGGGCCTCACAGCATTTACAATGTATGCGGCTCTTATGTTCTCCCAAACGCACTTGAAACGGACGAATCGTCTTACCAATATATAATAATTTACAGAGGCAAAAAATCCCATATACTACAAAGTCTGAGTCACAAGACGTCTCAGATTTTAAAAAATGCATCTTGTTTTTATATAAAAACCAATCTGTTTCCCATGTCACATCACAATAGATACAATGACCACATTTACTATGCCCTAATGATCGCATAGAAACCTTTTCATTAGTCTTTAATCTCGACGGGCTCAGAAGCTCCTTAAGATTCATATTCCATTGCCAAACGCAACGAAGCCGCTTAGTTTCCAATCCAGACACTGTGCGAAGCACATTAGCATGTTTTCATATAATGCATTGAATTTGATTACTTAAAGGTTTTCTCAATGCAATAATTCAATGCATTATACGAAGACATGCTAATGTGCTTCTGCATTAAGGCCAGAGATGATAAATCCCGATCCCTCATCTGAATGATTGCTGTTGCTCACTGCTGTTTGCTCAGTTTCCTTCTTAATGCACAGACTTAAGTATTTACTTACTAGTATTTAGCTCAAGTCTTTCCAGCACTAGATCAAGGCACGTTACATTCAGACTGTCTTTCTCTTCGCTTTCTATTCTTAGCACAACTTTTTTTCATCTGCTTCCTTATACTCCATTTCCTTCGGGGAATCTAAAGTCATTACTGAGATGCAGGGGACGGGAGGAAGAAGTCACATTGCTGCTTGAAAATGCTCAAAGCTAGAGCAGGAGGTCATATAAGGGACACACAGCCCATCAAGATTGTTAAGTAAGGTCTTCCAATGACCTTTATAGAGGCATTATTGCCTGATCTGTTCTACCAGTCTTGAGTTCTCCACAGGGACACCACCATCTCCACTCTCACATCCTTCCTTCACCCTGTAACTCTTTTTTTTTTCCTTTTCTAAAATCACTGAGGAGGAAATATGAACCTCTTCTCCAAACTCACTACCTGCTCCTCTGATTCCATTCTCATCTGTATACCAAGCTCCAGCTCTCCTGCTATCACCCTTTCCTCAGTCATATCGTCAACCTATCATTTTCCACAGCAGCCTTCAAACATGTTTGTGCTACTGCATACTGTGGTTGTACCTTCCCCCAAAAAACCTTCACTAGACCCTACCTGCATCTTCAATTATGAGCCTATTTCCCACCGCTCTTTTGCATCCAAGCTACTCGAACATGCAGTTTATCACCACTGGCTTGGTTTTCTTTCCTCTCAAGCTATTATGGATCCACTGCAAACTGTTTTTTGTCCTTTTTATTCTGCTGAAATGGCCCTGGCCAAAGTCTCCATGGACCTCTTCATGGACAAATCCAAGTGTCTTTACTCGATCCTCGTCTTTCGTGACCTATCTGCTGCATTTGATATAGCTGATCACAATCTTCCCCTCGATACCCTGTTCTCCTTTGGATTTAGGGCTCTGTTTTTGCCTTGGTTTTCTTCTCTGTCTCATCGCACATTTACTATATGTTCTGGTGGGTCTTCCTCCACTGCTCCTCTGCTTTCAGTCAGCAAGGATCTGTCTTTGGAGCTCTTTTTTTTCTCTCTCTGTACTCATTCCCCCAGTGCCCTGATCTCCTCACATGGTTTTCAGTAACATCTTTATGTGGATGACTCTGATTAATTTTTCTGCACTGAAATCTCTCCAGAAATCCAGGCTTGTATCTCAGCCTGCTTGCCTGACATTGCTGCTTGGAAGTCCCGCCAACGTTTGAAATTGAATATGGCCAAGACGGAACTTTTTTTCTTTCCTCCTAAACTCGCTTCCCTCCTTCCTCCTTTCTCTATTCCTGTGGATAATACTCATCTTCCCAGTTTCCTCAGCTTGCAACCTTGGGGGTCCATCTTTAACTCTTCTCTCTTTCCCTGCACACTTCCAACAGATAGCTAAAACCTGTCATTTCTTTATCTATAATATCAGCTGACTGCGTCCCTTCCTTTCTGAACACACTACCAAGACCGTTATCCAGTCTCTAGTCACCTCCTATTTAGCCTCTTTCAACTATCTCCTTGCTGGTCGTCCCTTGAATCATCTCCCTCCCCTTCAATCCATTCAGAATTCAGCCATGTGGCTAATCTTGTGTCCGTGTCGCTGTGCTCGCGTAACCCCTCTTCTCAAGTCACTTCATTGGCTCCCACATCCAGTTCAAACTTCTCCTATTGACGTACAAGTGCCTTAATTCTGTGGTTCCTCGTTGGCTCTCTTCTCCTATCTCTCTCTATAGCCCTCCTTGGAAACTCCGCTCATCAGGTAAATCACTTTCATCTGTTCCCTTTTCTTCCATTTCCAACTCCAGACTTTGTTTGTTCCACCTTGCTACACTGTATGTCTGGAACAAACTATCTGAGTGGGTGCATCAACTTCCATCTCTGCTCCTATCAAAATCCAGATTAAATACCCACCTCTTCCAGGCTCCTTTTGGATCCTGACCACCTTCTTCTCCTGTTTACAGCCATGTGTCTTATAACCATTTCCCCTTAGTTTGACCCTGGTTCCCTGTTTGTTATATTTGTCCATCTTGCATAGATTATAAGCTCTTCTGTGTTTGTGGACTGCACTGTATACAAACCTTGAGATCATCAGCTATGATCATGCCAACATTTTTCTCTTGCATAGTGCTCAGTGTCTCACCCCGTACTGTGCATTTCTGCACCCCATATGCAGGACTCTCAGCCTTTATTGACTTGAATCAGCTAAGGAGCACTTAGCCGCTCCTCAAGCTTTCTTTAAAAACTCTGTGGCATAAATTCTGCCCAATTGGCCCCTGCAGAGCAGTGTGGTGCACAAGGAAATAATGGCCCACTAGCAGCTGCTCCCTGATCTTCTGAGATGGACTCCCCCAACGTGCTTGTGAAAATTCACTTTGTGAAAAGGTCTCTTTCACACTAAATGCAAAAACTCCCACTCGGGAAACAGGAACAGCCTCTGTAAGGCAGTAGATCAGAGCGCAGCTGGGATCCTGGGGCAATAACAGGTTACAATCCCACAGGCTCTGTGAAATTGTTAAACGTTTGCTTCTCCCTGGTTGGGTGGGGCCCTGCCT